>JAGPOW010000261.1:149943934-149986133 GCA_030014935.1 Caiman crocodilus | reverse complement strand
CACAGATGTGGGACTTGAGAATTTTCTCAAAGATCTTCCCCAGAACTGAGGTGAGACTGACAGGCCTGTAGTTCTCCGGGTCCTCCTTCCTCCCCTTCTGAAAGATGGGAACCACATTGGCCACCTTCCAGTCCTCTGGCACATGTCCAGAGCTCCAAGAGTGCTCGTATAACCGAGCCAAGGGCTCAGCAATCACCTCCACCAGCTCCCTCAACAGCCTCGGGTGTAGGTCATCCAGACCCGCCGACTAAAAGACATCCAGCCCTTCCCAAAGCCCTTCCACCAGGTCTACCCTCACCCTTGGCCTAGCAGTGATTCCCAAAGGGGAATACAGGCTTCCAGCAGGAAGGAAGTCCCGATCCCCCCTCAGGAAGACCGAGGCAAAGAATCCATTGAAGATCTCAGCCTTCCCATCAGCTGCAAGCACCAGGTTGCCCGACGAGTCCCTCAGGGGCCCGATGTTGCCTGGGGCTCTCTATTTGCTCCCCACATATTTGAAAAAGGACTTCCTGTTGTCCTTGATCCTAGTTGCCAGGCGGAGCTCTACTTCCGCCTTGGCCTTCCTAATAGCCTTCCTGCACTCCTGAACACAAGAAGAGTACTCCGCCTTGGAGACAACTCCTGTCTTCCAAAGGTTGTATGCCTCCCGCTTCACCCTCAGGGACCCCTGAATATCCCTATTAAGCCATGCTTAATAGTGCTTCCAGGCACCTTTTCCCATCTTGCATCGGGCAAGAACGGTTGCCCCGTGGGCTCAGAGGATCGTCTCCTTAAGGAACATCCATCCTTCATGGACGCCCATTATCCTCAACCCTACAGTCCTGCAACATCTTCTCACCTAGCCTCCTGAACTTCCTTAAATTGGCCCTTTTGAAATCTGGGACCCTAGTCAGTGTGGGCCCTATCTACACTGCGCCGGACAGCAAATTCTATCAGGCGATGATCGCTATCTCCCAGGGAGTCCCGTACCTGGAGACCTCTAACCAGATCATCCCCCGAGGCCAGGACCAGATCCAGCAACGCATCCCCTGTGCTGGGGCCATGCACCTCCTGGACCAAGTGGAGGTCCTGCAGCTCAGCCAGGAACCTCTGGGAACTCTCGGACTTGGCCGACTGCTCCTTCCAGCAGATGTCCGGGTAATTGAAATCACCCGTGACAATGACATCCCTCATCCTAGCCGCCTCCTTGAGCAGCCAGCAATTTGGAGGTCCAGCTTCTCCTTCTGGTTGGGTGGTCTGTAGCAGACACCCACCATTAAGTCCCTTTCCCCTCATCCTCCTTGCAGCCTGACCCAAATCGTTTCCACCTGGTCCTCAATCACCCCCAAGTTGACGCTCGATGCAGAGAAACGCTCTTTGACATAGAGTGCAACCCCTCCACCTCTTTTCCCCACCCTGTCCTTCCTGAAAAGGGCATAGCCATCGATGCCTATGGCCCAATCATGGGTCGGGTCCCACCAGGTTTCCATGAGCCCAACCAAATCTGCGTCCTCCATAGCCACCAGGAGAGACAGTTCCTCCTGCTTACCTCCCACGCTGCGAGCATTTATATAGAGGCATTTAAGGCTACCCACTTCCACATTTCCCTCTCCACTCATTTCCCCCAAGCTACAACCACATACTCTTGCTCGACTTACCTGGCTCAGTGGCAGATCGTCGTCTCCTCTCCCAGCAGGCCCATCCCCCAGCGAAGCTAGTTTAAAGCCCGCTGCATGAGATCAGCCAACCTTGAAGAAAGGAAGCGCTTACCTGTAGGTGTTAGGTGAAGTCCATCCTCCACCAGCATGCTTTGCGTAGAGAAATGCAGGCTATGATCAAAGAATCCGAAGCCCGCATCATAACACCAACCCTGAAGGTGCTGGTTTACAGCTGCGATGCAGGCCTCATGTCGTCTTCCCCGTCGACTCACCGGCAGAATGGAAGAAAACACCACCTGTGATCCGAATGCCTTAAGCTGTCTTCCAAGAGCCTTGAAGTCTTCAGTGATGTCCTCCAGCCAGTCTCTAGAAGCGTCATTGGTCCCCATGTGGACCACCACTAACGGATGGTAATCTGTGGGCCCAACAATCTTCTGGATGCACTCCGTGACGTCCTGAATCCATGCTCTGGGCAGCAAACCTCTCTGCCCAAGGGGTCAGGACAGCAAATGGCACCCTCTGTGCCCCTCAGGATGGAATCCCCGATGACCAGGACTCGATGCTTGCTCCTCCTATGGGGCCACTTCTTCCTCTCCTCTCTTCCTCTTCCTCTCTTCTTCTTGCTACAGTAGGGTAGAGGTATTAAATGATGAGGAAATTCTGACAAATATTAAAAACTTTACGATCTCAGATGTACTGGAATGTATAGAAAATGTTCATGATTCTACTGAATATTTTATCTAAAGATAAGTTTGTATTGTTTTATTGCTGATGTTTTTGTTGTTGATGGCACCAGCAATTTTGAAAGTAGTACTTTGTTAATGGAAAATGGTTAAATTCCCAGAAGAAAAATCTCTTCTGCTACTTTTGGAAGTTTTTTGCTGAGAAGAGATTGTGCTATGAGAAGTTGATATGACATATTATCTTGGGAAATACAAATACTCTAAAATGTGATTCAGTTTCCAATTGTAAAAATGATTTCTTTACAAAACAACAGACAAACTATAGGCCTTACTTTCACAGCAGACTTACAAAGTCCACTAGTTGTACCCTTAGGCTCAGTGCACTTTTAGGACAGACTGCCTCCTAAATAAAAAACCGTATAGCCTTGCCCATTTAGTACTTAAGAGAGCTTTATCATCTTTGTCACTCAGCTGTGCTAATTAGTTTGACATATCAATTAAAGGGCTTTGTTACTGCACAAATACAGTTGAGATAATTCTAATTTAGAAGACGGCCTCTCTAAGACATTTCACTATGCACGCAGACATTGCTTCCAGGGGCAGCAAATTTACCATGTAGACATGGAATGTTTGTACTGAATGACTGAGGAAAGACATACTAATAGAGGCCTAATCCAGTTAATATAGGATGTTGTGAAATTATATTCTCTCCATTACCTTCATTAGCTGCTATGACATGGTACTGAAAGTTTTACTGGTTACAGGTCAGATTTTAAGAACTCCAAAAAGTTGATCTAATTCTGCTCTTCATGAATTCAATGCGAGTTTTTCAATCAGAGTCAATAAGAGTATGGCTAGCCCAATACTGAACAATTTTTAAAAACCCTAGAGTGGAAGAGTTATTTATGAACATAAACAAAGTAAGAATTGCTACTGGAAAAGCACTTTTGTATTGGTAAATTGGTATAGCTGTTGACTAGAGAGTGACATGTAAGTTAACTGATTAACATTTATAATTAGAGTAGGGGCCTTAATCAGCTGAATAACCTCTCCTGAGGCTGGCAGAATAGAATGTCTTAAGGAACTGATAGACATGCAGCTCCCTGCTCTAACTCAGCACTTCACAGAAAGCGCCATGGGTTAGAGTGACCCCCGCCAACAAATGTTCACGGTTTGGTGGGGGGGAGGGAAGAAATCAAGCTTTGTTTTAGAGCCGATTCAGCTGAGGAGCTGCCTGCCTGGAGCCTCTCTTTTCTAGCTACCCCCCCCTCCCCCCGCTTATCCAGTTCCAATGCTATCTGCAGGAAGGGAAAGGGAATGAGAAAGGAGGAAGGGGAGGGGGGGATGCACTGCAGGTTAGGATTTGCCCAGACTGAGCTGAAAGGGTATCTGTTTCATTAAAATTGCCACACATGTATGTGAAATGATATGCCCATATAAAACTATTTAAGCCAAGCCGTCAAAAAAAACCATATATTATATACTATGTCATATTTAAACACTGGTACTTTAGCATGTGTGCAATTAAGATGAATGTCCTATTTTGGGGGTAATTAGTCTCTGGCTAAAGCAATATTTTTGCTGAGTGAGAGAGAATTGTATTTACAAGCTTCTGAATTGCATGCTGAAGATAATGGAGAGGGAAGAGAAGCTGACATTACTGCAAATTCAGAAGATATGAGGGAATCTCCCATTCTGTGCCGTAACTGTTTCTAGTGAAAAACAAGGATCAATGTAAAATAATTGAAAACCTTTTAATAAGTTTTGTGTTTAACTCCTATTAAGAGTAAATATGAGTTAAGTTTCTACCCTGCTTCGGTGCTCATATAAATTTCAGCAGTGCCTAGCAGCATAATTAGCCACCTAAATACCTCTGTAAATCCGGTCCTTGTAGAATCTACCTCACTTAAGCAGAGACCTGTAGATGGTAGTGCTCCAACCAACTGGAGTTTAGGAAGCCCTGGGTACCTTTATAGCCACATCCAGATGAGCCCGGCTATGTGATATATGGCACTGCAGACCCATCTGCAACACCACATGCTGCACGTTCAGGCATTCCATGCATTGCTACTTTGCAGTGCGGGGGTGTTTTTGACCCTGGAAGATCCCAGGATCAAAAAAACCAGCACAGAAAAAAAGTGGGGCAGCACATGTGGGGCAGCAGCATGCACCACTCAAAACCAGAGCCTGGCCAGCCGGAGCCACATTCTGGCTGCCAGGCAGATTTTCAGCTGCAGGAGTGCCACAGATGAAGCTTCCCTAGCCCCCAGGACTTCATGTAAGGCCGTTGGGGCCAGCACAGTTGCTGGCCCCAGCCTCTCCTACCCTACCCAGGATAACCTGCCTTGTATCAGAGCTCATGTGGCACAGAAATTCCCTGGGGACAAGTATTTTCCTGTTTGGCCCTAGGAAACCAAACATCTGCATTCACCTGGGCATGGTCTATGAGGCCATGATTAATCCCAAAGTAAGTTAAGAGAGAATAATGTGTCTCAAGTTGTCCAATTTTTATTTCATCATGGGAAACCAGTCAAATCATTAGGACTTATACTGATAGCTGAACTGGGATTTAAGTGGTGCATATACTTTTCCAGCTCTTTAGATAACATATTCCACTGAACTTCCTAATTCATATTTCATTCTTGGGTCCCTCTATATAACCAGACCCTTCCAGTTCACATGGTATGAAATTTGAACCATGAATGTTAAAGAGAAACATCCAAAGGAAAATCTGAACTGGAGGCTCCCAATAATGGCTAGTTCTAGATACCCTTCTTTTTCCTATGGCATTAGTGCCAAGGATACTTCAACATCATAGGTTTCTTCATTTAGAGTTAACCTAAGATCCCAGAATACCATTGTGTCCATTAGAAAGTCACTGGTCAGTTCTCAAATACTTCCTGAAACTACTTGACTCCCTAATCTTCCCCTTACCCTGCTGCACACTGCTCTCCACATCTGATACACAATTCTCAGTCACATCATTAGGAGGAAAAATGCTCAGTGCATGAGAAATCATCCCATCACTGCAAGCACTCAAGGAGGGGCCACATCTACTTGACATGCTGATTGTGCAGTCATTACTGTGCAGCCATTTAGTACTTGTATAAACAAGTGCCAAATTACTGCACAGTAATTTGAGTTTTTCTGTGATGCTACTGTGCAGCAGACTAATACTATTGTGCAGTAGCATTGCATCATTGTTGCTGCCATGTAACACTACTGCAAAGGAGTGTAATTAATTCATCCATTAGCCCCATGCAGTAGGGGCTACTAGTTAGCCTGGTGGGCCTTAGGGCCCATGGAACTTGGATGACACAAATAGATGGGGGTGTCACTTAAGCAAAGTAGCAATCCCACTTGGCTACTTAGAGATATATGTATAAAATATTGATATGGAAACGTATGAAATATATTTTCCTTTTCAAGACTTCTGAACAACAAGTTGGTCTTGAAATGTTGTCAACTCTAGCCTCCTGGGATTAGAAAATGATGGGTACCATTTCCAAATTTATACTGGTTAATCAGGATTTATTTTCCTGGAATAAAATGAGCCTAGTCATATTTCTCACTTGGTAAAACATATATAAGGAAAAGGGTAATGACATAATAAAATAAACTTGCTTTTAATACCACTTTAGCATTTTTAAATCTCCCCCATTTGTCTTTTATAAGGAATTCAGAGAGTTCAGATTAAATTATTTAAAGCCCTTTTCAAAAACAATTTAACTCTGGCCCCATTATAATTAATCTTGCTCTTTCAAAATACTCAGTTCTTCCACCCCGGAGCTTTTGTCATCATCCCCCTACTCTTTCTTATTTAAAGAGACTGAGATTCCAGTTAACAGACAGAATGTTAAAGCTCTAATTATGACAAGCAATGATTAATCCAATGCTATTTGCTGCTCCAGCAGGACAGAGTGTTTTGACTCTCCACATAGAGGCAGTCTTCCCTTCCTGTCTTTCAGATTAATTGCAGCAATGGAAACATGACTCAATCATCAGAGATCACTCACCTTCCTTCATAATAGCCAGGTTAACTTCATCACAAAGATGTGTGTTTTCTATAAATCAACTGTTCGGGTGACTAGATTGCCACTTCTCAAAGAATATTTGAACCCACACAGCAAATGTTCATGATGTAACTGTTATTTTTTATTGTGTGTGAGCTAAAGGGCATCATGCATCTTCCATGTGGCAATATAATCAGATCTTATTAAGGCCTCTATTTTAACTTTCCCCTTCAACAAACACAATACAGGCATGTAACATGTTGCATAAATTATGGAAATAAGCTCAGACCTGGACAGAAGATTGCAATTTTAGGAATGAAAACGAATTTCACACCTCTCTTGACTATTAAGGTTTATCAAGTAATGTTTTCGGATTAAGTAGCGTTACAAACACAGCATACTTTTTCATACAAGAAATCCAAGTTACTTCTACATCTATTTGATTAGCCATGACAGAAAATAGTAATATTTAAATATGAACAAAAGGAAAAAAAAGTTAGCTACCAGGATATTCAGTTACATTAACAACGTACGTACCAAAGTTGAAACATAAGGAGGAAAATTATGCAAAGAGTAGGACACACACACACAATTTCACGCCATTATAAGACCAGGGTTTAAACTTTGCTAAACACCACATATCCTACAAGTACTTAAGTGATAAAAAGAAGCTAGAATCTAAAGATGGATTACAGCTGTTTTTACAATTTGACTATAATCCAGCCACAAATGGCCAGAGCGCAATCCCTCTATCAGAGGGAATCATGCTCACACATTTAGACTGCAACACAGAGGTTTACCTCAGACCTTTCCTTCTATGTTTAGAGGGAAGCAAATCTGGAGGTACGGGGAAAGGAATGGTGCTTCAACAATCCTTTACCTTCCATTAATGAATTGTAAATTAAGGCAGCACCATAGAGCAGAACGCTGAGCAGCTCTCAGCACTAGCCTGGTTTATTCACTCACAAGAAACCTGTTCTCTCATTCCTCCACCCTTGCCACGTGCCAGAAAATATTGCTATATTTTCTTGGGTGTGCAAAGTTTCAAATGAATATGGATTCTTCTCTAACCAGGGTTGGGAAGAATGCAAGTCTGCTGGGGGTGTTTTACTGCATCCTAGACTTTGCTAACCCTGGCTTAGCTTGCATATTTAGAATTTGACAGCGCATATATTAAGGTTGTTTTCCAATATCACAAAAGTTTATCTTTTGGAGAGTTCCCTCAGTTACCCAATAGGAATTAATCATCAATTTATAGTTAATGATAATTCATTAATAATAATGATTATTAAGGACCAGAAAGAAGAGGAGGCCTTTCATCGGAGGGAAATATGTTCATAACAGATTCACAGGATCAAGTTACTTCATCTTTTAATGTTAAGCATCAAGTCTTCCTGGCAGTATGTTTACACTGAGTGATTCACATGGAGATGGATTCCAGGAGACAGAATAAGCCATGAAAGTGAACGTGTGTTCAGCATCCCATAGAATAAGGCCCAGGACACTTACTTAAATGTCAGGTACTTGCCTTTAAACAACAAAAAGATAATGAGATTGCTGCAACTATGAGAAGATTACTTAAAACATTCTCCCCCCCCCCCCATACCACATCCTTTCCTCACGCTCGTATGAGGGTGCGGGGGGTTGGAAATATATTTGTGAATAAAACATTTTAGGATTGTAGGAAAGTAGGCATGGAAAGGGATGGCTAGAAAATTATATTTAGATATTTGCTTTTAGGAAATGGCTTGTAAAGTAGATGTTTCATTAGAGCAATGATCTAGGGGACCGGCAAAGGTTAATTGGCTTGTAAAAGCTTGTTTGCCATAAAGTTCCATATTCGCAGCCTTGGAGGCTGAGGCTAACAGACAAACAGGCTGGGGAAATTGAAAACATGAACAGTGTACCCATAACAGTGATAAGGTGACATTACATCAGCGACCAGTTGCAAAGCCCCTGGGATTTCCAGTTTTGGTGGATGGACCGATTTAGAGGGCCAAGGCATGCCCAAATCAAGACACTGCACCAGTAAATTACCAAATGAAGATGTGTGCATGTGATGGGTTTGTGGAAACAAATAATTGTGTTGACAGTACAGAACATGGACAGTATGATGACCACAGGGAAACCAATCAATAGTAACCGGAAATGAAGAAGCAGAGGAGACAAACAATACAAATGGGGGGATTTCAGGGCAGCAAAAGTTCCCATAATGGGGAACCTGAGTCTACAATGGACAAAGGGTACAACACCAGCCTGTTTTAGCCACTTCATCATGGGGGGTGGGCTTGACCTAAAAGACTGGTGACATTCAAGGAAGAACCACAGCATGAAGCTTGTGTACTGGGCGGGTGTACCTTTCCTCTGTGAATCCTAGGACTAGTAGATATAGCATCGGGGGGTGGGGATTTTAGGCACGGTTTATTGATACCCAGTGATAGCACATAAGAATAACAAAATAATGCAAAACAAACAAAGGACCCGCCCCGCATTTCTATTTCTACTAGTCCTAAGATTGTTCCAGATACGTACCTTCTACTGATACCCAATGACAGCACATAAGAATAATGCAGGCAAGACAAACAAACGACTTCCTCCCCATACCTTGATTCTATATTACTGAATTGAAGAAATCATGGTTGTTCTGAGGATTTGGGTCTGCCCAGAACAAGGTATCTGGGTCAGAAATCCCATGCCAACAGAAGGAACTTCGTAAGATCATCTAGTCTAGTCCCCTGCTCAGTGCAGGATCATTCCTGACTAAACCATCCTAAGTGCTGTTGAAACCATCTACTCTGCTGTTGAAAATTTCCAGGGATGGAGATTCCACTACTTCTCCAGGTAGCCTGTTCCAATGCTTAGCCACTCCTTGTAATTATAAAATCATTCCTAATTTCACATATAAATTTCCTTTGTTGCAGTATGAGGCCATTGTTTCTCATCTTGTACAGCCACATACAGAGAAAAGTCTACCTCCATCCTCTTTATAATCACTCCTCAGGTACTGGAAGACTTAAAAAGCATCAGTATTTTTTTTCCAGCTTAAATAGTTCTGGTTCTTTTAACCTTTCCTCATTAGTCTTGTTTCCTAAGCCTCTAAATATTTTTCTTGATGTCTGCTGGAGTCTTTTCAATCTGTCCACATCCTTCTTGAAGGATGCAGCCCAATACTCCAAGTCAGACCTCACCAGGGTGAAATGGAGTAGAAGATGAACAGAAGATTCACTTTCCTCTTTTGGAAGAGACATTCTTGTTAATACAACCCAGGCTTTTTTAGTTTTGGGTTTTCTGTATTAAATTATGCATGTATGTGTTTGTTTATATCTGTATGCATTTATTTATTTTCTTGTAACAAGAGAACACTATTAGTTCATATTCAGTTTATGGTCCATGGTAAACCCCAAACTTTCTCTGCAGTAACTCAGACTAGCCAATCATGCAACAGTCTGCATTATAGCCCCACATAGTACTTCTCATTATCACACTTCTTACACATTTTAACCACTGGAAGTTTTGAAGACACCTAGATAAATTCTGGTTGTACGTTGTGACCTGGGATCTTAGGGTATGGCCAAATGTACAGCTGGAACAACTTCAAAAAGGGAAGGGGAGCCACTGTTTACCAGTGGGCAGCAGCTTTAAAAAGCATAGCAAAACCACCCCAACTTTAATCCCATTTCATTTAAGGTTAAGTTGGGAACATTTATGTTCATGAGCATATAATAGTTATACAGTAACAGTCTCCAGAACAGCGTCTCCCCCTTCCTTTTTAAAGTTACTCCAAGCATGTTAGTCCATACCCATTAAACGTTGCCTTTAACACACCTTCTGAAACTTAAATAATACATATTAGTAAATAATTAAAGGAAGAGTCTCTATCAAAAAAACACAAAACAATCCAAAAATAACCTGAGTACTAATGTTACATTTTAATTTAGTTATTAAAACCCCTAGAAGTCTAATCATGGATCACTGTGTTAGATGCTATGCAAACAAAACAAAACACACAGCCCATTTCCTCAATAAGTTTATCATTTTAATGGCAAACAGGAGGTAAGAGCTGGATACAGACAGACAGGAAAGCACAAGAAACCAGTGCAACAACCGTATGAGCACCACTGATTTTAATGTGTTATCCAATATTTTGTTTTTGTAGGCTTCCTGGTAAGCAGAGTTTTAACAAGGGATTGAAAAGGAGGACAATGAGGTAACTTTGCAGATGCTAATAGGGAGCTCTTCCCAAATACAGGAGAAACGTGCATAGGAATTTGATCATTTAAAAGGGGGTAATAAGGTTGGCATCATGGAAAGACAAGAAGTGCAAGCAAGCAAGCAAGACTGTGTTTGGTTAGGTTACTTGCCTGCAAGAAGGAAATACTGGGATTGGCTCCCAGCTCCCAGAACTGTACTTTATACTACACAGAAATAAGGCTGGCAGTATAGACTAGAATCTAAATAAATGTAAATATGTAATGTACAATTTTAGACATGTCTTTGATGGGATGACCTGGTTCATGTCTTCCATGTACACCCAACATGACTACTTTGGTCATCAGAAGTGTGTGCATATAATAGTGCACATTTATCAACCATATATGGAGATGGAAATAAGAGTATTTATTGGTATCTTCATTAGATAAAGGGTAAGACAATTGTGGTAATAATGCATGAAAATCTAAAGCCAAGAAAATAATGCACGTTTACACAAAAGATTCTCCAGAGGTTAAAATGCTCTATGAAGTGATACTAGCATAAGCATCAAAAGAAAAACAAATAAATATTTAAATGAGTTGATTATATGGATTGGAAAACATATTTCCTATACAGAAGAGCATAACAACTGTAGTATGGCTATGCATACTTACCGAAGCCAAAACAAATTGCATAATTCAATGGACAAATAAATGCATCAAGTAACTACGAATTTAATTTATAGATGCAGCAAGATTAGTTAAACTGGGGTTCCATTATGAAATACCTGACAGCGTGTACCAGTAAGGTAAAGTTGTTTGGGTAAAGAAAAATAATTAACTTTTCCCCAACTTTTAAAAGTGCCCTCCCTGCCAATTTTATTATATATATTTTTGCAAGGCTATAAAAGCTTGCAATCCTTTATTTTCCTTGGTATTTGTTTACAAGCCATTCGGACATCAAAAGGATATTTCCAGTCGTGTGTGTGCGCGTACACATTCAGCCTGTGGGAACAGGGAAGTATTCAATTTGGATTTGGATTAGGCCGATTCAAAGGATGATTTGATTTGGAGATTCAGATCACTGTCCTGAATCAATTAGGCTGAATCTGCTTTGGAAGAGTCAGTGTTGATTCAGAGAGATTTGTAGATTCAGCCACAGACTATAATGGGGAATCACTGAAAGACCTATAATTTTGTCATTTTTTGTCAGATTTGGATGAAAACAGCAGGGATGGTAGTCATTCTGAGGGACTGAGGCCTGCTGTGTTTCAAGGAGATAGGTGCAGGGATTCCTGGGAAACGGCATCTCAAGGTGCTGACAAGCAAAACTTGTGACTTGTGACTGTGCATGTGTGTTAAGATGAAGTGGGGTGAAAGTTGCAGGCATGCTAGCCCCTGCTGAGGCCATGAAGTCTGCCAGGTTTCAAGGAGATAGGTGCATGGGTTTCTGGGACACTGCATCTCAGGCTGCTGACAAGCAAAACTCATGACGTGTGACTTTGTGTACATGTTAAGGTACAGTAGGGTGAAAAATGCAGGGCTGGTGGCCCCTGTCATGAGCCTCACAACTCCACTACAATCAGTATGCCTCAGGCCTCTCAAAGATCTTACAGGTCTGGGCTTTCCCCAGCTGTGCAGTGGCTGGAGGTTATCAGGTGCCTCCTGCTTCAAACCACTTTTCACAAGGAAGGTTTGTGGTACTGGCATTTCCTGGGGCTGCTGTGCCACCAGCAGTCCCACCCAGGCCTCCCTACCCTGGCAGCAGCAGTTTTAGGTCATGCCCAGGATGATGTGGGGACCCTGCTTCCCCATATAGCCCTATCCCTTATACCTCCAAGTTCTTCCTGACACAGGAGCTCAGCAGGGAGATGTCCTTCTCCTGCTGGCTGGTGAGAAAATAAACCGCCACTTCCAGCTCTGAGAGTCGGGCATTGAATGACCGCCCTCATTATCACCTGTCCTGCAACATATATTGCCCCTCATGCAGCCATGAGAGAGGCCCTGCCAGGTTTCAGGCAGAGTAGTGCAGGGGTTTCTGTGAACCTGCACCTTTAACTGCTGAAAACAAAACTTGTGTCACTTGTGTATGTTAAGGAGTGTAGGTTGTAGCCATGTTTGGTATAAGGACATAGCCCAGACAAGGTTCTTGGGGTCAATCTGATATCTTTTATTAAAACAGCTAAATAATTGTAGAAATTCTTGTTTGCAAGTTTTTGGGTTTAAAAACCCTTCATCAGGCTAAGGAAGCATGAAGTAGGTGTGTGTGTGCTCTTCCTGGATGGAAGGAATAGTAAAGAAGCCAGAGGCTGATATGCAATGCAGGCAAGAAAGCCAGTCAGTGAAAATCTAAATTGAGGTGTCAGGGGGTGAGTGACAGGCTGGGAGTAGGGGGGGGGGGGAGTGCTGAGCATGTGGAAAGGGGATGTAGCAGGTAAAAGTAGAGAGGTACTTGCTACTACTTGGGGAGTCAGATGTCAAGCAGGTTGTAGTGTTATAAATCCAATGTCTATATTGAGTCCATGAGGTTCTGTATCTATGAGGTTGATGAAGTGAAGTTCATAGGCTCGTCTGTGAAAAGTGGTTTGTAAATTCGAAGCACCATACCTAGCTAACCTCATCACCAGATTCCAACTTCCTCCAGCCCAAAACACACCTTGTGGATCCAAACCATGCCATGACAAGACATGCATAACTTATCAACTTATCTCCAGTATCCCCACAAAGTGTACAACTGAATCTATCAAAGAAAAGACTACCCACCAACTACATGCTTTCTCAGCCTGATGAAAGGTTTTAAAAGTGAAAGCCCATGCTTCACAGATGGCATCCCAGGCAGCTAAGCTGAGCTCACCTGTAGCCTCACAACTCCACTGCAACTAGCAATCCTCAGGCCTGTCAAGTTATGATGGGTCTGGGCTTTCCCCAGCCAGGACTGTGTATGCATGTGGTGGCTGGAGCTTATGGCATCTCCTACCCGGCTATCATCAGGGAGATCCTTGGACCTGGTATTCCCTGGGGCTGCTGCACTGCTGGCAGTCCCACCAGGCCTTCTGACCCTAGCAGTGTGCAGCTTTACTGGTCATGCCCAGGACCTGGGGCCTCCTCCTTCCCTATCGCCCCAGCCTATACCTCCAAGTATGTCCTGGCTTGGAAGCTCAGCAGGGACATGGTCTTCCCCTGCTGGCTGGTGATACAGTGAGCGGTACCTCCAGCTCTGAAAGTGGGGCATTAAACTGTTTAATTTTTTTTTTTAAAGGAAACAGGTGCAGGAGTGAGGAGGGTGGCATTCACTCCAGTTGCAGGTAGAGCTTGGGGAACCCCAGCATCAGGAGGTTCACCTTGAGGAACACCATCTGGTCCACCAAACTAGGATCCAAGGAAGTGCAGTGGGGAGTCACAACAACCCCAGCAATGCTAAACACCCCCTTGCTTGGAACACTGGTTGGTGGACAGGACACATTCCCAGGCAACTGTGGCCAGATCCTGCCACATCTGACTGCAGATTGCCCAATAGGCCAAGGGATCACTGCCCAGTGGCTCCACATCCTTGGCAAGATAGGTAGCCACTGAAGCCTTGGCAGTACCTGCCTGAGGGTGGGGTCTGGTGTGTCTGGACCCAAACATTGAAGCCATGCCTTTAGCCCACAATGGCAGTGGCTGGCACTGGTGCTGGGAGTGTTGGCATGGGAAATTGGATACACCTTTTCTGGGTCCCCTTGCCTCTGCCTTTCTGTCTCCCTGACTCTGTTCACCAGCACCTCCATCCAATGATCAAGGGTTTTAATGTTACCAGTGCACATGAGCATGTGGACTATACTGGACTACAATAGATAGAGCTGTTTTTTGATGTCCTTCTCTAGCTCCTTCAGTAGTGCCTGCACCTCTGGTGAAAGTGGCTTGCCCAAGCCAGGAACATCGATCCCCTGGAATTTCTCTATTTGGTTCTCAAGCTTCTTGACTATAGGGATCACCTGGATAAGGAAGGCATCACCATAGTTTCATGCTTTCATAGTTGGTAGGGTTGAAAGGGACCTGAGCAGATCATCAAGTACAACCCCCTGCCATGAGGATCAAACAACCCCAATAAGGTGGCTATCTAGCCTCCTTTTAAAGACCCCCAGCGTAGGAATGGGCACCACTTCCCTTGGATGTTGGTTCCAGATACTAGCCACCCTGACTGTGAAGTAGTATCTCCTGATAGCTAGCCTGAATCTAGTCTTGGTCAACTTATGACCATTATTCCTCGTTACTCTCAGTAGTGCTCGGGGGGAACAGGGACTCTCCCATAGCCTGCTGGTCCCCCTTGGCCAGTTTATAGACAGCCACCAGATCCCCTCTCAGCCTTCTCTTGTGGAGGCTGAACAGGTTCAGGTCTCATAGCCTTTCCTCATAGGGCCTGCCTTGCTGCCTCCTGATCAGGCAAGTGACCCTCCTCTGGACCCTTTCAATGCTGGCCACATCCCTCCTGAAGTGTGGCACCCAGAACTGGATGCAAGACTCCAGCTGCGGCCTGACCAATGTCATATAGAACGGGAGGATCATAGAATCATAGAAGTAGCGTTGGAAGGGACCTTGTAGATCTTCAAGTCCAACCCCCTACCTGGGCAGGAGAAAAACTCGGCTCAAATGATCCCAGCCAGGTAGGCATCAAGCCTCTTCTTAAAGACCCCCAGGGTAAGAGCCAGCACCACTTCTCTTGGAAGTTGGTTCCAGATCCTAGCCGCCCTTGCTGTGAAGTAGTTCTTATGGATGTTTAATCTAAACCTACTCTCCAACAACTTGTGGTCGTTATTCCTTGTTATCCTGGGGGGCGCTAGCATGATCCCCCCTGCTGGTCCCTTGCAGATGTGCTCCTGGATAATTTTCTCAAAGAGCTTCACTAGGATTGAGGTATGACTGGAGAAGCATAATCTTCCTTGCTGTATGGGTCTCATCCAGCACCTTGACTTGGAGAGCCCACTGAAGGACTGACTGATCGCACCAGTGCCTGGTGAGGGAGGTAGGAATAATCTCCTCCCTGGAAGCTACCTGTGGCCTTATCTTGTGCAGCTCCTTTCTCAAGTACTGCCTGCATGCCTCACACAGGGAGGGTATCACTGTCCTGCTAAAGGTGGTGGGGGAAGGCAGTTGGTAGGATGCAGCCAAAGTGCCATGAGCTGCCTGAACCCTGACTGCTGAACTAAGGAGAAGGGCTGGTCATCCAGAGCAAGCATCTTCTGAATGCTCTAGGATCTAACTCACCTGAGCCACTTGCCTCCACTGTCTCAATCTCAACCTCCTTTGTGGTGCTTTCTGAAGAAGGAGACCTGGCTCTAGGGCAACTTTGAGGGGTGTGGAGCACAAACTCAGATTCCCCTTCATTCCCCAAAATTTCTATTGCTGGTGTGCTCAGGTCCCATGCTTCCAGATCCAGCTCCTCCTCTGGCACTGGGAGGCTCACACTAGGAGATGAAATTGCGTTGGAGGAGACTATCTTTCTGCTGCTGGTGGCTATTTCTGCTGTTAGGGCAGGTGGTGCAGGTACAGGAACAGGTACTGCTCCCACCTCCTTGCTCCCACTGACAGCAGAAGACTCATCACTGCCAGGAAAGAGGATGCATCTATGTTTGGAGGGGGCAAAACTTGCAGCTCTACCTCTCCCCCTACCTCCTCTAGTCCCTCTTCCTCCCCTGCCAGAAGACCTGGAACCTGCCTGTCCAGCACACTTCATATTCATCTTTCCTGTGCTGGAAAATGTGTCTGTATGGGAGTGTAGCTGTAATCTCTCACCTTCTCTGATTATTGTATGCATCTAATATCTCTTCTTCTTCTCTGAGTACTGTATGTGTCTGACTTCTTCTCTGTTGTGTTTACTGAATGTGTGTGTAATTAATATTAATATCTCTTCTCTGATTACTGTATGCACATCTAATAGCTCTTCTTCTTCTGTTTACTGTATGTGTGTGTAATCAATAACATTAATATCTCTTCTTCTCTGTGTATGTGTGTGAGTGTGTGTAATGTATGTGCTTTCCTGCACGGTGATGGATCACACTGCCAGGGAAAACAGCTTTATTTTAAAGTGTGTGTGGGGAAAAATAACAAGAACAAATAAGAGTTTTTTGGGGGAAAATAAGTTGAAAGAAATGGATTGGATAAGGATAAGTAGAGGGATTCTATGCAAGGGTAATTAGTAAGCTGTATCCAATCCTTTCCAAGAACAGAAACTAGCAGGGAACTGACTAGGAATCCAAGTCAGTCCAGTAGTATATTTCACATGTTGTTGCTCAGGCAGAAACAGCTCACAAAGTGACAGAAAGGCTGAAGACAGAGGTTTATATGCTGTTTCTGCATGCCTCCCCCAAAGAACTGTGATTGGAAGGGGACTCAGAGAAGGAATACAGTCACTGGCCAGATACAGATGTCAGTCTTCCTCCCTCCCCCTCCTTCTTCTCAGTGTCTGTTCCCTTGAAAGACTGCCTTCTGAAACTCCAAATCTTTTCTGAATCAATTTAGATACTCTGAACTGATTCAGAGGTTCCCTCCCCCGCCCCAGTTTGATTCAGATTTGGTGATTCAGCCTCTGAATCAGGCCAAATTTTCTCCACATCGAATCCGCGACTGAAGCTTCACACACCCCTAACACACACACTTACTAGTATGCTTCTTTTTTGTTCCCACAAATATAAATCACCATTGTTTTCTCTACTTAGTACTAAATAAAAAATCTCCCCATGAAAAATTTATGGAGCAGGGCTTGTAGATACATAATCTACAGGTGTATAACAAATTCAGTGATGTAAAGACATCCTCCCCAGTACAATGTACAAGATTCATTACTCTATATGATTTCATGCACTATTAAAAAAATGATTATGTGTATAGCAAGTATAAGGAAAGAGGAAAAAAAGAAAACAAGAAAACCCTCTCCAGTTCAGGAGAGTAGAAGCAAAGCACTCACATAGCACTTTCAACAACAAAAGACAAGTTATTATACAAAAATAATAGAACTAAATCAATACATATGAAAGATACGAATATTTGCCAAGTTAAACTGATTTGAGAAGGAGCCATTTTTAAGAACTTCTAAGACTAACCACTGTTACTTATGGGAGTCCTTGATAGCAGAACATACTGGTTGATATATAACTGTGACTGAAGTGAAACAATTCTGTAAGTAGGTCACTTTCACTGAGATTGTGCTGTAAAAGAGATGACACTATTTGGCAATCATTAGGTACAGAGGGTCTTTTTAGAAATATTTCTGATAATGAAACCTGCCTGTGATGTGGGTTACTTACTGGGTGAAATTCTGGCCTCTCTGAGATCAATGACTTCAGAGGGGCCACAGTTTCATCTGACCTGGTTCTGTGCCAAGGTTCTTTAATAGACTGCTTAAAAGTGAATATTTCACCTTGATAGTAAGCCTTCTTTCCCTTCCCCTTTACTTTCCTTGTGGAAAATTGGGTATTGTTATGGAAGTGGTACAGAAGCACATACAAAACTAGGCTTTCAAAATATCACTGTACTTGAGGAAGGAAGGTGAGTTTGGTAGCTTTATACAGGAACTTAGTATTATGCAATATATTATCCATGCTGCAGAGAAAAATGTACTTTTCAGATAAGCACAATTACATGTTGCAAATCAGCACTAGTAATGGGGTGGGGAATCAATAGAAATAGGATCCTAGAAACCTGCCTTAGGTAAGTCAATCTAGTTCAGTTGAAGTCAATGGAATTACACCATCTCACCATCTGGTCAGCATAAATAACTAGAACAAGTTAAATAACATCAAACATAGGAAATGGAGCAGTCTACAGGCACAGAACAATGGAAGTACTTCCATGGAAGCTAATATGGTCAGGAAGGCAGAATAAACTTCAGTGGGACAGAGTCAATAAGATTCAGTAGTCTAGTTTTATGGATACCTCAGGGCTTTGTAACTTTAACTACACAAAAATGTTAAATCAGCAAAAATAAGCATATGTTTACCCTGGGTAATACCCTGAGTCCTTGTCCCTGCTGTTAGACAGTCACTTTCTGGATGCTCATACACATGGGGTTGGGGAGGTTAAATCCTTAGGATTGCATTCTATGCCAACTAAATTGAAACAGTGGGTTTTTAATTGAAACTCACCATTTCAATTTAGGGGTTTTACATTCCATCGCTGTTGTGGTGAGGGACACGATCCTCTTTTTTTCTTTTTTTTTTTTACAAGGAACACAACACTTCCCCCCCTGCCAATCCCCAACAGAGCATGCCTGTGGCTGGGAGGGCAGCTGCTGGTAGGCCGAGTGGTCCCTGAGCTGTGGAGGGCCTCAGTCCCTCCATCCATGGTGGCAACACCTTGCTGGTGCTGTTTGGGCAGGATGGTAGAGGGTCAGGGGCTGCTCCAGCTCAGAGGCAGAACCCAGTCTGATACAAGTCTTCTCCAACCCCAAGCTGGGGCAGCTGGCCCACTAGAAGCCTGCCTGGCCATTCCTAAGGGGTGCTGCCACTATAGAGGGAAGGACCTGGGCCCCTCACAGCTCAGGGGTAACTTGTCCTGCCAGCAGCTTGCCCCCTGGCCATGGGACAGGCAGGCAAGCTTCATCAAAAGAAAACAAAAAGGATTGAACCCCTCACCACTTTTGCTTTCAGCAAACACCTACTGACAGCAAAAGTGGCAAGGGACATAATCCTTTCTTCTGTGTAGCCTGCCTACCTTCCCTGCAGCTAAGGAGCATACCAGGAGCTGCATTGTAGCAATTTCCAATGTTGCAAACCAAACTACATCAGGGTGTAATTTAGTTTGCAACAATGCAAACTCATTTAAAACCTCCAAAACTCTTGCACATGTACAGTGTGACACAATTAAGCTACTCAAAGTGACATTTTCATCACATGTACATGGTAATGGCATTACATATACATGCACTCTGAGTATAGCTTATCCTGGTTCAGGAAGCAAAGTGAAAAGAACATTTCTACTAATCTAATGGCGTGTATGTGAGGAGTTGTACCACCACAACAACATTAATAAAAAAAACCCAAACATACTGGTAACCAAAATAACTGTACCAGTTAATGTTTTTGGGTCTTATCACATAAAGTACCAGGACTGTGTATGCTACATACAATATGGGCTTTAAACTAGGTTTGTTGGGAAACGGGGAAGCAGAGGATAAGGAAAAGCTAGGATCAGTGAGCCATGTGCCATGCATGGGAAGCAAGCAGAAAGAACTTGCACTCCTGCTTGCAAGCAACAACTTCGACCTGGATGGACTAAATGAAACCTGGTGGGACCCTCCTAATGATTGTGCAATAGGCACTGAGGGTTACAGGTTGTAGAGATGGGATAGAGTGTGGGGGAAAAAAAAGGAAGGTGTTGCTCTCTATGTTAAGGAACGATATACATCCTCTATAATCAAGATGGGATCAGAGGATAGCCAAACCAAGGTACTTTGGATCAGGTTAGAAGGGGGTTGGTGGGGAAGGGACTTGGTAGTAGGGGTCTACTGTAGACCCCCCAACAGGAGGATGAGAGAGACCTGGAATTCTCCAGACAGCTCTCAGGGGCCATACAGTTGAGAGATATGGTTGTCATGGGTGACCTAAACTACCCTGACATCTGCTGGGAGGATCAGTCAGCCCAATCTAACCAGTCATGTAGAGTCTTAAGCTGCATACAGGACCTCCATCTAATGCAGGAGGTATATGATCCCACTAAGGGAAGCACCTTGCTAGACTTGGAGTTAGCTACAGGGATGATCTGGTGGAGAATCTGTAGGTACAAGGTAACCTAGGGGATAGTGACCATTGATTGATTGGATTCATTATCTAGCAAAGGGTGAGTAAACTAACCAGCAGGGCTGAAGTGCTAGATTTCAAAAAGGTGGTTAGGTGGGTGGCAAATTGGCTTAGGGGTCACACCCAGAGAATGGTGGTGGATGGGTCAATATTGACCAGGATAGATGTGGGCAGTGGAGTCCTGCAAGGCTTGGTCCTTGAACCGGTGCTATTCAGTGACTTGGACCTGGGCATAGAGAGCACCCTGTCCAAGTTTGCAGATGATACCAAATTATGGGGCAAAGTTAACACATCAGAGGGTAGGGAATGGATCCAGGCAGATGAGGACAGGCTGGAAAAATGCGCAGAATGAAATAGGATGCAGTTCAACTTTGGATCAGGTTAGGTGGGCAAAAAGAACCACCAGCACACTTACAGACTTGGGGATGACCTTCTCAGCAGCACAGCAGTGGCAAGGGATCTTGGACCACACCTTATCATTCATTAGCAGATGCATGACAAACGGGTCCAGAAGGATGATACTTCCCTTCTAAGCAGCACCGGTCAGGATGCAGTTGGAGTGCTGTGTCCAGTTTTGGATGCAGCACTTCAATAGGGATGTGGAGGATCTTGAGAGGGTTCAGAGGAGGGCCACTCATATAGTCAGATGCAGGCAGGCAAGGCCCTATAAGGAGAGATTCAGGGACCTAGATCTCTTCAGCCTTCACAAGAGAAGGCTGAGTAGTGGCCTTGTGGCTGCCTATAAATTCATTAGGGGAGGGCAGCAGGGAATAGGAGATGCTCTATTTACTAGGGCACCCCCTGGAGTAATTAGAAACAATGGCCACAAACTGATGGAGAGCAGATATAGGGTGGACATTAGAAAGAACTTCTTCACTGTAACAATTGTCGGAATCTGGAATGGGCTTCCAAGGGAGGTGGTGCTCTCCATTTCCCTTGGGGCTCATAGATTTCATAGATATTAGGGCTGGAAGGGACCTTGGAAGATCTTCAAGTCCAGCCCCATACCCCAGGGGCAGGAAGTCATCAGGGGTCATAGGATCCCAGCAAGACAAATATTCAAATGTATCTTGAAAGCATTCAAAATAGGTGCTTGAATCACTCACAGCAGCAGTCTATTCTGAACCTTGGGGGCTCGGACAGTAAGCAAGTTCTTCCTTATGTCCAGCCTGAAATGGTCACGGAGGAATTTGTGACCATGCAACTTTGTCATCCTTTGGGGCACTCTGGTGAACAGATATTCCCCCAGATCCTGGTAAGCACACCTTGTAAACGTATAGGCGGCTACGAGATCACCCCTGAGCCTGAGCTTTTCCAGGCTGAAGAGTCCTATAGCTCTCAGCCTCTCATCATAAGGTCTGTTTTCCTGACCTCTGATCATGTGCATGGCACTCCTCTGGAATCTCTAGCTTCTCCACATCCTTTTTGAATTGTAGAGCCCCAAACTGGATGCAGTACTCCAGCTGTGGCCAACCAAAGTCAAATACAACAGGAGAGTGACATCCTGGGATTTGCTTGAGAAGCATCTATGGATGCAAGCCAGTGTTTTGCTCACTTTATTAGCTGCAGCATCTCATTAAAGGCTCATGTTCATCTTGTGGTCAATCGTGACCACCAAGTCCCTTTCATCCATAGTGCTAGCTAGTGTAGCACTGCCAAGCCTGTATGCATGCTGCAGGTTTTTCTTACCAAGGTGGAGAACTTTGCATTTTCCAGTGTTAAACATTGTCAGGTTCTTATCCACCCATTTTCTGAGCCTGTCAAGGTTAGCCTATATTGCCCTTTTGTCCTCAGGTGTGGATGCTTTACCTCAAAGTTTGGTGTCATCGGTGAACTTGGGCAGTCTGCTTCTGATGCCAATGTCCACATCATTAATGAAGATGTTGAATAGTATAGGCCCAAGGACAGAGCCTTGAGGAATCCCACTGGTCACAGAGCACCATGACAATTGACTTCCTTCAACCACCACCTTCTGGGTCTGATCACAGAGCCAATTCCCTATCCAGCAGATCATGGTGAAGTCAAGGACATAGTTGGCTAGTTTTGCTAAGAGGTTATCAGATCAAAGAGTTTTTTAACGTCAAGATTTATGACATCAATCTCTTCCCCTTTTTCCAGGTGATAGGTCACCTGGTCATAAAAGGAAATAAGATTGGTCAAGCAAGACCTACCTGTGACAAATTCATCCTGGCTATCCCTCAGGATTTTACCACTGGCCAGTCTGTTGATAGTGGTCTTTTTGATGATCTTTTCTAGGGTCTTACCTGGGATAGCGGTCAGGCTGATGGGCCTGTAGATTACTGGATCCACTTTCATCCCTTTCTTGAAGATAGGCACCACACTGGCCTTCTTCCAGTCTTCAGGCACTTCAGCAGAGCACCAGGAGTTCTCAAAGATCCATGCTAGGGACTGGGCTCTGATGCTTGCCATTTCTTTGAGTACCCTGGGGTGTAAGCAGTCAGGGCCAGCTGACTTGAAGGTATCCAGCCTCTGAAGGTGTTCCTTCACAAGGTCAGCATTAATGAAGGGTAAGAAATGTCTCTCATCCAGGCTTTCTTGTTCTGTAATGGGAAGGGACGTCACTTGGGACTGGTGAAAAACTGATGCAAAATACCCATTTAACAAGTTGGCTTTTTCCTGGGTGTCAGCTGTCCCATCTGGTTTAGCAGGGGTCCAATGTTGCCCTTTGGTTTTCCTCTGGCTCCCCACATATCTAAAAAGCAACTTTTTATTGTCCTTGATACTTGTAGCCAAGTATTTGGACTTCAGTCGCAGCCTTGGCTTTCCTGGTTCACTCTCTGTAGGTTTGGATCAGTGCAGAATACTCCTACTTGGTAGTGGATCCTGTCCTCCATCCTTTGTAGGCCTTTCTTTTTAGATGCAGGAGGTCCGCTAGTTCCCTGCAGAGCCAAAGGGGCTACTGTGCCATTTGGCTGCCTTTCCTTCAAGATGGGATAGACTTCAAGGCTTCAAGAAGAGTCTTCAAGAGGAGACAGGGTCAAGAGGAGATGGGGTCTTCAAGAGGAGACTGGACAAGCACCTAGCCAGGGTCATCTGACCCAGTGCTCTTTCCTGCTCAGGGCAGGGGGTTGGCCTCAATGTCCTACTGAGGTCCCTTCTGACCCTAACATCTATGATTCTATGAATATTTTCTGAAGAAAAGTACCTGAGGTTTACAATGGATAATTAGATGGATATGATTCATCAGTGTGCCCTTTTTGCCAAGAAGGCTAACAGCATCCTAGGCTGTATTAGTATGAACATTGCCAGCAGATTGAGGGAAATAATTGTTCCACTGTATTCTGCACTGGTATGGCCACTGGAGGAGGAGTAGGGAAAAACTGGAGTACTATGTCCAGTTTTTTCCCTTCTCCCCCTACTATTACAGGAAGGAAGTGGACAAGATGGAGAGATTCCAGTAGATAATCAAAATGATTTGGGGGCTGAGGGACATGGCTTATGAGAAGAAACTTAGGGAACTGAATGTAATTAGTCTGCAGAAGAGAAGACTGAGAGGGGATTTGATAGCATCCTTTAACTTACTGAAAGGTGGTTCCAAAGAGGATGGAGCTAGACTGCTCTCAGTGGCAACCAATGACAGAACAAGGAGCAATGGTCTCAAGTTGCAGAAAGGGAGATTTAAGCCAGTTATTAGGAAAATCTCTCTCACTAGGAGGGTGGTAAAGCACTGGAACAGGTTAACCAGAGAGGTGGTGGAATCATTATCCTTCAAGGTTTTTAAGGACTACCGTGACAAAGCCCTGGGTGGAATGATCTACTTGGGGATGCTCTTGCTTTGAGCAGAGGATTGGATTAGATGACTGCCTGAGCTCCCTTCTAACCTTAATTTTTGGTGCTTCTATGACCATGAGTGAACTATTCATTTTATTGATCTTTAACTCCAATATAGTAAAAAAAAAGGAGTATACAAGATGCTGGAGGTTTTCAGGGCACCATACATTTACACAAATAGGCATGCATTATGGCTGCTGGCATTAAAATGGTTAGAACTAAATCTATTCAGAAGAAGTTCTACCTAAAACAGACATAAAATAAATAAAAATTCATTTTATAATACAATGTGGCACTGACGCACGTATACGTCAGTTGCAGATTTTATAGCGCAACACTAAATTACTACCCACAAAATATTGACAGTACTTGGGGGAGGTAAGGGCAAATATAATGGTAATAAACTAGGAAGAAAATATTTACATCCACGGCAATTAAACTATAATGTTATCTTCCTCCTAAATCAAGGCTTATGAAAATAATATTTTTCTTGGATTTCAACAAAAAACTCTTACAATAAATAATTTAAGCTGGTAAAAGGAAAAAAAAATGGCTTTGGGGAAACATTTTAGAAAGAAACAAACACCTCACAGTGAAAACAAGATTTTTCTCCAGTGTTTTATGGATAAATGATAACCTACAGATGGCTCCCCAAAGTCACTGAGCTTTTAGTCAAATATTACCTGCAATCTTTGG
Source organism: Caiman crocodilus (assembly GCA_030014935.1). Taxonomy (NCBI): domain Eukaryota; kingdom Metazoa; phylum Chordata; order Crocodylia; family Alligatoridae; genus Caiman; species Caiman crocodilus. The sequence continues at coordinate 149,961,349 of JAGPOW010000261.1, read as the reverse complement.
TGAAAGTCCTATGGATAGTCACAGGATCCGCACAATTAGAAGATACTTCCTTACTGCTGTCAAAGGAACCTGAATGCAAGACATAGCAGGCATGTCTACATGTGCATTAAGGCACTTTTCCTAATGCACATTAAATTTAGTGCCTCCAATGTGAGGGTCCTGTAAATAAGTGCACAAGCTGCTCTGATGCACTGGAGGTACAATGATTAATTGAGTCAACTGCACCGTGCTCTAGCAGCCTCTCACATCTCGTATATCAGCATTTCTGCACTTATAAATGGCAGTGGGAGTTGGTTCAACTAAAGCCCATTTGAGATTTCATTGAAGCACTCCCAGTGCCATTTTTAAACACTAGGACACTGATGCATGAGCTGCTTTAATCTAAGTGTCCCTAGCCCCACCCCCAGACCATGTGTAAAAGTGCCCTAAGGTACTAAAGAAATGTGCATTAGGGTACTTTAATGCACAACAATGAATGTACATGGCTTTTACATGATGCTTAATGCACAGTATCCTATTTTACTGTGTATTAGCATAATCACTCTCTTTTATGCAATTCTTTAATGTGCAGTAAAATAAGCTACAGAACATTGAAGCACGTGTGGCCATGCCGAGTTAGTTCACTAGCCTTTCATCCCGAAGGCACTTTGAAAAAATAATGACTATAGTCAGAAACTAAAAGTTTTTGGTTCATTTTTCTTAATCGGCGGTATAAGAACAAAGACATAAAATAAGAATCTTGTCCTTTTATCTAAAACTCAAAAGGATTCCTTCATTTATTTTTGAAGGAAACTTTGATTGCTTTTATTTTTGTATTTTTTCCAAGATGAGTTTGGAATCTGAAATGCCAGTCATGACAAAATGAAAGTAGCCTGTGTTATTCCTACCTCTAAAACAAGACAGGAGCTAAGAAGGCGTGAGAAGGGGGGCGGGAGGGGGGAGTTATACTATTGAGAGATTCTTTAATGATTGACAAGAATTTTGCAATTTACATAATTTGCTTAAGTGTCTATTTTTTTCATGCCTAGTCAAATGGAACTTGAACGTTCAGGACTTTCCTATATTGATTGTATGCCTATCTAGGAGGACATATTTTTTGTGCAAACACATGGTGAACTCATAAATCAAACTTCTTGTTTCTTTCACACTACATTGAACTTCATGAAGCTTGTTCATACATGTACATATTCACTAGTCCTAGGCCCAGTGGTGTTAGATGTGTTAATGATTTCGTGGGTGTGAGTCAGATGAGTGGGCCAGGCCTGCAGACAACATGAGAAAAAGCTGAGGGTTAGCCACACTTCTATACCCGGGATTGAGATATGACTTTATGATATAGCCAGAAGGACTTGCATTTTGATTTAGGTTTGGTCCAGTGCTGGGGGGGGTGGGATGGGATGGGGCTAGCACACACATGCCTCTTTCAGCATTTCAACCCCCTTTGACTCTCTGCAAGAGGCAGGGGCAAAAAAAAATGTTCCCCATACTGCAAATTTGCAGCACAGGGACAAAATTAGAACCCTGGATATCCAGGGGTTAAAAATAAAAAATACCCTGGGTGAAAACCAGTGGGGTAGGCTCAATTAAAGCTCACATGAGGCAAGCCAAGAGTAGGTCGTCCAGTAGAGATGCTCTGGTTTCTGGATTCCAGCTTCATCTACGAACTAACACCCATCTCTCTTGGTTTTTATTGTTTTTGTTTTGTTTTGTTTTTTAACTAAATCACATTCAAGATTCTGCTTAGCTTTGGGAAAACGTCAACATGCCAAAATTATTAAATCAAATCTCAAAAAGCAAAAGAAAAAAAAAAGAAATAAAAAAGGACAAAAATTCCAAACCTATTCAAACTTCATTAAATCAAAACCATGTAGAAATACAAGATGATCACTTTTTTGGAGATATTCAATACCTTATTTGGATCATTTTCTTAAAACTTCAAAAACTGACTGGACTGTATCTGGTATGATAAATCCTCAACTCCAGCACATAGCCCTTGTGCTGCAGTTGTGGAGAAAGGCTGGACACTAGTTTACAGCTCAAGCAGTTTTGGTTTGGTACCAATTTCAGGACAGGCTTTGTTGGTGAAGTCATGGGAGTTTAAAACACTCAAGTGAAATTATGGTCCCAGTAAAGTAAGTGTGAATTTTGCCATGAACTTAATTTGGGGTCAGGATCTTGTAGATCCGCAGGCCTGAGCCTGACAAACCCCCAGATATAAGAAATGGAAATCAATGCGACTGATAAGTAAAATGTTATAGCCACAGACATTGGTTATAGGTGACCAATATTTCCTACGGTCTAAATTCTTCATGAGACTAGAACTGATTTTATGTGTTTTTTTAAACAAATAAAATACCAAATTGCAAGACTCAGAAGGCAACATAAATATGAGGAATTGAGTATAATATATAGTAAAATTCCAACTATATATCCAACTATATTATTCCAACTCTTATGCCAACTATGGTTTCAGTATAGACATGACAAATGCTTTTTAAGACCATCTACCCCCTAAAAAACTTATTCTGAAAATAGTTTAGAACGAAAGAAAAACACAACACAATACCTAAAATACAACAACACACCATACCACATTCACACATACTCCACTTCTTCCTCAAAAATTAAATTTGATTAAGCATTGTGGATGACATCAAACAAAAAAGTGTTCTAAAATACGGTACCTTCTGTGCAGCATCATCTTCACATAATGGAGTGTGATAGACAGAATTTCATTTTAGGCATAACTGAATTGCCTTTCTGTGATATTATGTTAATCTTCTTGCCTCTCCAAAAAATATATGCAGCTCCCATTAATCTAAGTGGAATAACCTACACAAAGAAAAAAAAAATGATTGTAAAGAGTTAAATAATATAAAATGGTAAATTACTGGCAAGGCAATATATTTCTTTTCTGTTCAAGAAGGGTCCGGAAATATGTGCTTAACTTTATGCATGCAATAGTCCTACTGTATCTTAGTTTAACTTTATCCTATCTGAAAAATTGAATATTTCCCTTACTGTACCACCATCCAGGTGTTATAAAGTATATGTAACACACTCTAAACCAGTCAATCAGCTATCTCCAGATGGAAAGGAACATAGAAATACCAAGCATTATTATTGCCATAGATTTCTTGTCAGTATACAGATTATTTCGTAAAGTACACGTTTGGGAAATGCAGAGTTATATATGCAACCATTGTGTACTAAGCTATTCATTTCACCTAAACCTTGGTACTGTGGGCTACAGAGGACCAACTCACAGAATCATAATAAATTCTAGTTTATTGGACGGTATGTGAAGTTACCGATAACATCATAAATGCAAATTTTGAGTATGGGTGGTACCGGTCACCTTAGCACATATGCACACACATGCACTCACTCATTCAAACCCATGTCAATCAAACCCATGTAGTATAGTGTATAGTAGCTGCTGTAGTGATTGTGAGCGCACTGGTATCTACCTATCCAAGGCCCTGCAGTCTGCTGTTGATAGTCAGCTTCCTTGAAGGTGATGTTTTCTCCAGAAGGGAGTCGCCTGCTTATCCTTATCGGCAGGACAGTTGCTGGATGAGAGGGAGCCGCTGAGGATCTCGCTGCTCTACTTTTTATCCCTTTCTGGCAGACTTGTGTGATCCCCCAGCATCATCTTGTCTACCCAATCCAGAGTAGCACCTGGCAGCTGGTAGTCACAGGGGTCTCTGCCTGCGGACACCTCAAGTTTCAGCAGCCAGTTTGTGATTTTGATGAATTAACAATGGTATTGTTAAGGGTTGCAGGAATAGCCAATAGGGTAGGTGCTAAGTTTCAGGAATCAGTTCCTTGGTTTGATTAGGCTAAAATGGCTGGTAGAGAAGAGTTTTGTAATGGTAAGTTCCTTTGGCTAAGCTACTGTCATTTAAATATTTACTGATCACCATTCACTCAAGGAGCCACCCAATTTAACAGATTTTCTCACTTTACAATTACAATTTCAGTGCAGTCTTAATAATGGTCCAGGGTGTAACTTCATTCTAGAGGGATTATGTTCCTTAAGGATTTAAAAGTATAAAATACAAAATGTTATGGTAAAGATGAGACAGATGAATTATAAAAATGCACTGTGAGAGTTATATAAAAATGCAATGTGAGGTAGTGAGGATCAAAGGCTACTAGGGACAGTGAGTGAGTTAGGTTGCACAGGATATAGTTACAGACTTTGCAGTGGATATTTCAGGTCTTTTATTTTTTTTTTAGTGACACTGAGTTTAATTGATATGTAGATGTAGTTTCTAGGTTTCTGCTACGGAAAGCCACTTCAGCTCTCTGACTTGCTCTGAGCCTTGCCATACCCATGCAATGTGTGCTAGGTCTCTACCAATGCTTAGAAGGAAAAGAAATGCACAAAATGTGGCGGGAGGGTGCAGGCAAAAAGGGGCTTCTGTTATAACATGTCCAGAAGGGCAATATACACAGGGGGCTTTCTGCTACAGTAGTGAACAGAGTCATCCTGAAATAATATAGATGAGATTGATCAAGTCATTCTTAGGAGCTTGCTACCCACTGTACAGGACCAGAATCCAAAATAAACTTTTTGTAGGTAAAAAGAAAAAGCACAAACTATGCAGATTGCAGATTCCACAAGTAATTTTGAAAGTATGAGTTTGTGTATTTCTGAACATTATCTGGATAAAGCCAAGATCATATTTGTTTCCTCCTCACTTACTTCATTAATTAGATCAGTGTTTTTCTCTGGTAACGCAGTAAAGAAATCAGCATTGTATGGTTAATTTGCCCTGGACTTTGTAAGTGTTGAAATCTGCTGCACAAAAACAAAAGGCTCCAAGGTGTCTACAAGCTTTTATTTATTTGTAAATGTAAGTTTTGTCTATTTTTTGAAGGAAAGTATTATTAGTGAGCAGTGCTGCACTGTGTGTACTGGCAACTGAAATGCTACTGATCCACCTGGTGTGAATTTTGCTACACTGTTCTATAAGTCTACACTTCAGGAAAAAAAAAAAATATTAACTTTAATATTAAAGGTTGTGTTCGTCAGGCCCTGAACACATATAATACCCTTGTTCCCTTTCAGTAAGAGCAGAGTTAAGCTATTACTGAGTCCTCCTGGAAAATTTCAAGAGCCCCACACCATAATTCTTTATTCAGGACTATTTTCAAAGACCAATGACTACTCATTACTCTACTGGACTTGGGCCCACACCTTAAGGAAACCAGAAATCTGAGAAATTTTGTTTCCTTTTTTTTTTTATCTGTAAAATGAATAACATACCTCAGCAATACACTAAAAATACCAGAGAAGGAGAATTACAAGAAGGACAAAATTTACACACGCACCCCCCCCTTGCCAAATATTTCCTACAAAGTTTATCAAAAAGAAGGTCTGGTGGAAATGGGGGAGAGTTTAATTTCAGATGTGCTTAAAGGAAAAAAAAAATGCTCTAAGACTATATAAACCTTATTGTGCACTGCACTAAATGTTATGTTAGCTGACACATAAGCACTCTCAGTTAACAACTGGCAGCATATTTCAAATTCATTGTCAAGTGACAGTTTGATTTTTTTTTTGGTAATAAAACTAAAACAGCTGTATTTTAATGGGGGATTTTAAAAAAGCAATAAAAATATGCCAGCAAAGAGGAAGAGTTTCCTTCACGTTCTGTCAGATGTACCAGTTTCTTTGACAGCATCCTTATTATTTAATACACCTCTGATCTACCATTTTTTCTGTACTTCTCCCTTCTTCATCCACCGCACCAAACAGGGTAAGTGTTAAACAATGAAGTCACCAATTTGGAGTTTTAAACTTCTCTTTGTATCAGTTGCATACCCTGGCATCAGTTGTTATTGTGGGGAAATGTATTAAATGCAATTGGTTTACCTTTTGCTAAGTCAATCTGATCTTTTAAGGTCATTCTTTCTAGAAGTAGGTAATTCTGCATGTCAATTTCAGCGCATGGTCTTCTTACTGCTGCCTAGAATAGTTTTTCTGTGTAATGTAGCACTATCCTTTGAGGGGATCTACCTTGGAGGATAATTAATGACAGTATTACCTAGTCTGTGATCTAATGCCTCTTAACCGAGATTGGGGAGTGATAGAAAAAATAGTATGCTCAGAACAGTCTGGAGACATAAGCCAACCCTGCATTTTCAAGTTTAATGTTAAGAAAAAAGAAAGCTTCTTGCCGAAGTATCAATCAATAACAACAGAATAACAACAGCCCCTGAATTCTTATTTCCCTTCCCAAATCTCACAGAAGAACCAAGAAAGATTATTTATTATGGGTTCAAAATGTATATTTTCCTATTTTTCAAAGAGAAAGTATATGGCTATATGTTCTGTCAAATGAGCCTGAAAGATGTACTACGTTTAGAGAGAGAGCACCCACAGCTCCCTAGGCTCTGAGGGCAGCTTCCCGTCATTATCTGTGACATCAAGTCATGGCAGGAAAGACAGCAGGGTGAGACCCTGAGAAACCGGAGTGAGATCAGGGTAGGACTAAGGCAACCACCACAGGGCATCGTGAATCTAAATTTCTCATAAAATGAATATGCTGGTTTCATATCAGCTTCAGACTAGTAATTCTCCAGACGTGTGTTCCAGAGGATGGCTATATCCATGCCAAGAAGATATCAAGGCAAATACTAAGACCTTATAAGCCTGGTTGCCAGAATGCAAGTGCCATCTGTCTTTCATAACCAATGATCACACTGCTATCATCCCAGTGTTCAGTTACATCCGCATACAGGTGAGAAAAACCTGGATGAATTAAGACCTAGCTAAACATTTGCAGCAAGAGACCCAGAAGGAAATAATTCCATGATCCTGTCACCACAGAGTTCTTTCCACCAGTTTAAAAGCGTGTCTGAATACGTCTAATGCCTTGTGCTGTTGAAGTGATTGGCTCAAGGATGCAGACGAGGATTTTCAGAATCAGTGATGAAAGGGTGGGAGAGGGAAAAAGCATTATGTACACTTCCATGAAGCAGATCCTTAAAGAAAAAAAAAAGCCCAGCTTGATGAGAACATGTTTGCTTGAATTAATTGTAACAGAACCTGCTGTGTGCCTCAGTAACTTTGAAAACTGTGTCATTTATTGTGGGAGCCTGAAGATAACAGCTACATTTTCTTAAGTTTTCAGCCCTCAGAAGGCCTACTGCTCCCAATCAGTGCTTGTAGGTGCTAATGCTTTGAAAATCTGGCCTAAAGAGCAGGTATTCAAGCATTCCTGGGTTTTGGCCACCGGCTTCTGATTAGGCAGACCTGTATATATTTTACAAGCAAACTTGTAGGAAAAAATACTAGGCAAACTTGTATCCAAGTTTGTTCTATCTGTTGAGAAATCCACACTACTCCACTGCTTATTTCTACATTTTTAGGGTGGAAGTCTCATTTTTACCAGAAAATGCTGCTACTAAAACTGGCTAAAAATGGGATTTCTTCCCTTCAACAACATTTGAAGGGTTCAGACTATGTCTTTGCTCTGAATCTGACCAGAGTCAATATCTAAGAATATTTCATGAGAGGAAGGTTTTGGAACATTTTGTTTTTACATTATTTGATCATTGCATTAAAAAACAAAACAAAACAAAAAGACCTCTTTATATTATACCAAAAATTTAAAATGATGGTAACTATAATTGTTTTGAGCTTATCAAACTTATGTCTTTAAACACAAAAGTGAAGAAAAACCATTACATTATTCCAATTATTTGATGAAATTGAATCAGCATTTTCTTAACACAAACTGCATCACCACAGCATTTTTAACCAACTCTAATTGCTTCCATTTGCAATGAGTCACTAGATGTGGTGTAAAGGATTCATATATCTCCATTAGTTCGGAGCCAAACCAAAACCAACTAGAATGAAACCTTTGCCACACTGAAGTCAGTGGTAATTTTGCCATTAAGTCAAACGCAGGCAAGATTAAACTTTCATTTGCAACCCCATTATTTCTCTCTCCAGAAAGAAATATATTTACAGCTAAATTCTCAGATGGTATATTGGCATAACTCACACCAGCTGATGATCTGGGCCTTTATTTTTAGTTATAAAAGCTTAGTACTTGTCACTTCCATTTATCAAAGTATTGACGACCCTTAGACCCAGCCACCTGTTTTGCCACCATAGTAATTTCTATGTATGCTTTACAAGTAACATATTTATAATTTTCTCGTATAATATGCAAATGAATAAATGTTGGTGACATTCCTGCCCACCCCCATCTTCAACAAATAAGAATATATTCCTTTGGAAAGTGACAGAATGGATACTATTTGGGAATGTCACTGGTACTCTATAATGTGCTCATCCCACAGGACACTTAGGCATCTTTTAAGACTGAATTCTGGAAAATGAATAAAACCATAAATAACAACCACCCCAAACCAAAAAAAGAAAAAAAAAAAAACCAAAGAAAGAAACAAACAAAAAGAAGCAGTTTCTGTGCCATGAAAGCCATAAATATTCTGAGCCATCAACCCCAGTTTCCACTACGTAGGCCATACTAAAGTTAACTTATGTAGCAAAAACATGTTGCAAAAGTCTGGATAAGCAAAAGGCCCTAAAGCCTGTGACTGCATGACCATAGTGTGAACCTTTGCAAATGTAATAACTATTATCATAAGCAAAGCAAGCCATCAACATATTTAACAAACCATAATTAAACAAAGCACAAAGCCTGAAAGAAAACATTTTAAAGAGAGACCATACGTTATATTATGGCTTTACTTTAAAATATTAGAAGTGGTCATTAATGTAACCAAATGTATTACATTTTATTTTGCTATTATCAAAGTATTTTTGTTAAAATGCTTTGAGGATATTGTGGAAGCAAAGAACGGCTGAGGCTGGGGGAGGGGGGAAATTCCTTAGATAAGAGGAAGATGACCATTAAAGCTGTCTTGAAGAACACAAAACAGATAGCCCCAAGGTGGGAAAAGCTAGTTTAGGCAACCCTTTGTCTTGAATCTATAAAAGGTTAATTGCCCTGGCTGTAAAGCAGAGAGGGCATAGTAGGAATCTTTCTGTGATGGTCCCTCTCCAATAGCTACTGAAATAAAGTTTCTACCTGACCCAATTCCAAATTCTACACTGTGTTTTTTCCATGAAGATGTGTAAAGAACAAAGTGGCCTTGTCAGTGGCGACCATAAACTAGGGTAAAGAAGGAACAGACCATGTTAAGTAGCTCTCCACAGTAGGAAAGAAAAGAAGATAAGAAACTCTCTCTTTTACTTTCCCAAGTCTTCCGTGTCCACAAGAAATCAAGTTCAATCTGGTTCTAAAAGTTTCGATGAAAAAAAAAAAAAAGAAATAAAACCAACTAAAAATCATTTATTAGAATATTAAAACCAACCAACAATAAATATTGGGTACAGGCTAAAACAAAGTATTCTCTGAAGCTCAACAAACTCATTCAAATCCCCAAGGGAACACAGAGCCTGGCCAATGGACCTGTTCCTCCCTTAAATCTAAGACTATGTAAGCATTAGGCCTGTGCTAAGCAGCTTATTCACTTTGGATTCGGATTTGGCTGATTCAGGGGAAAATGATTCAATTCAGTGATTTGAATCCCCATTCTGAATCTAGTCGGCTGAATCCGATTCAGAGATTTGGCTGCTGCCAAATTGTTCGAATCTCCAAATTGGACAGGCCCCATCCACGGCCTGCTCTTTGAAACCAGTCAATGGCTGCCTTGCCCAGACCCAGCTCCTGGCTCTTTGGAAAAAAAAAAAGGCCCCCACTCACCAGCTGCTGCCAGGTAAGGAGGCAATCCCTGCTGTCCCGCACTGCCCAGGTGAGGGGATCTGTCACAACCCCTCTGACTCCTGTCTGCTGTCCCAGCCCCACCTCCCATGGCTGCCCCATCCACTTCAGCTCCTGGCTCTTTAAAAAAAATATAAGATAAAAGCCCCAATTCATCGTGTCTCATCAGGTGGTGATCCCTGCTGCCCCCCACCACACCGCACTACATGAGGGAGTCTGCCACAAGCCCCCAGAAGCCCTAATGGCCACTGCAGCAGCCAATGAGTGCAGAGCTTTTTTATTTAAAAATACCCGAGCTGTTGATGAATGGGGCTACCATGGCAGGGGGACTGGGAGAGCAGTTGGGGGTTAGGGGGTTCATGGCACAGCCGCCCCCCATGCAGCACAGGAACTGCCTGAATCTCAGAAGCTCTCAATCTTTTCTGAATTGATTCGGAGAGGTTTGAATGGATTTAGACTTTTTAATTGGTCTCCTGATTCTTTTCCGATTCAGAGATTTGCCTGCTGAATTGGGCCACATCTCCTCCGAATCGAATCAGCACCAAAAGCTTCATACAGCCCTAGTAAGCATTGCCTTTACTGATACAAGTAAGTCTTTGCTATTGCATGTTCTAATAAAACATTTGAATTGTGACTGGAATGGTCTTACAATCATCAGTCTCCTCTCACTCCCAGTTAAAATTTAGAATAACAATTACAGGCAATCGAGTAATATAATTACTTTCATAAACTTAACTAGTTTAAAAATGAAACTTGATAATTTCTTTGCTTGTACTATTACTTTCATGGTAAAGTTATTTCAGAATTTCAGTGCTCTATTGGTAACAGACAATTTGCATTTATTTGTTCTTGTACCAACATTGTTCTTTAGCTTAAAAGTTCTTCTTCCTCCCTGGTATTTATGGACAGAAATCATATTGCCTACACTAGGGGTGTCAAACTGACAGCCCATAGGCCAGATCTGATTCACAAAGTGCTGTCATTTGACCTGGGGGCCTCATAAAAGGGCTGGAGATTTGGTGGGTGGGAGCCTAACCAAAATCCCAAGTACAGAGACCCATTGAGGACACATGTCAGCAGCAAGTGAGGGAGCAGTGACTGCATTAATTTCTCTACCACCACTGCTGCTGTTTGCCCTGCAGCCATTGCCCAGTGTGCCCTAACTGCTGTGCCTAGTAGTGGTTTTCAAGGATTCCCATAATCCAGAACTGGCCAGTAAGAATGAGTGAGTTTGACACTCCCGGCCTAAACTAAGCAAGTTAAGTTCTTGAAGTTAATGTAACCAAATGCCTCACTTACAGCAGACACTCCATTCCCCAGACCATGGTAGGAACAGTTCTCTACCCCTGTTTCAGCTTGAATATATCATTGATTTTAAATGTGGGAGAGTAGAATAATATATAATATGCCAAATGACAACTCACCATCTTGATGGAAATGGAAATGACAGATAGTCTGTACGTTCCAAGATCTGTCTCTTACATTGGATTTCAAAAGAAGGTATCCAATGTTAGCTCAGTAACCACATATTTTAGTTTTAATTATCTACTTTAATGAAGATACTCTTGGACGTTAACTATAATTTGTTTATAAGTTTTTAGAATGAGGTAAGCATTAACTTCTTTGTAGATAATCCTTTCAACAAGATCAAACAAAGATTTATGGCAAAAAAAAAAATGTTTCCTGGTAACACACATCAGTTAAGTTTCTTAATTATCATTTTAATAACCCTGACATTTTGAAGAAGTGAATGTTTAGGTTACTAACTAAGAATGTTGCCAGACTACACGGGTATTTCTAAATACATTTCTACTCAAGTATTGGTCATATTACTATAAACACACAAAGAAAGACCCTCATAATTTCCCATCTCCTTTGTGACTATACAGCATGGTTCAACCACAAAAGCAGAATTAATTTGGAAGTTTGCTATAAGTCATGCATAGATATTTTCCCCAAACTAGATTTACTACTTCCACATTTACTTTCATGTAGATACTGTTAGACTACATATAGTTTTATCATTTGTATCTTTATATAAGCCATGATTTCATGTGAATGTGTTCCGTGTTGTTGGTGTATGTGTGCGATTGTAATTTTGCAGAATGACTTAAGCAAAAGTTGGGCAATTATTTATTGCTTAGTTAGGTGTTAAACAAGATCCCCTGCCTTCCCTGCAAATATGCAAGACAGTGGTGATCCATGTTTCACCACAGAGGGGAAACTGCCTATCAAAGCAGAAATGAGGATGAAGTCTGGAAGATGCATCTAAAATGGGAACACAGGAGAGAGAGATGATAACCTCACACAAGAAACCAAGAATGTTCAAAGGGGAACAGAAGTTATCCGAGAGAACCCAAAATCTCAGGCATGAATGGATCTTGATTTTTGCAAAGGAGGGAAGGTGCAGGTGGTGAGGTGCATCATCACATATAAAATAACACATTTTTCTCCAGTTAAAAATAAACTAAAAGCTTTACTAATTTTCTAAGAGTCTAGGGCTATATTATTCAGTTTAAGGTCAAAGCAAAAAGAACTATAACTTCATTGAAATGAGTTAAAGATAATCTACAGGGATGTGAGATAGGAGCTTCATTACCAGAAGCAGCTAACAGACAGTAGAACTGAGGACCAAAGGATACTTTGATTCCTGGAACACGGAGACAATTAAAAGGAAGAGATGTTCGTTAACATCCATGAAATGAAGAATTTAGAAGGAATCTGGTTGATTATAATGAGCCATGAAGTCAATTGACTCCTCAGAACTGCCTGACTGGCAAACACGTCTGTCATGGCCAGGCAGTTGGTTTGAAATTTTGGGTAGAGCAGGAATGAGGGGTGCAAGTGCGCCAGTGTACCCAGGTGTTAGGTCCAAACAAAACCAAGTATGATATGCGATCACTCACAAATGAGCAAGATTGTCTTCCAAGGATCTTAATAGTGAGTCCGCAGGTGGCTCCACAGCCCAATTCTAGATCCACATGTCTTGTCACAGTGAGGGCAAGTGTTTCCAGGAGGGATGGCACTATGTTGCTGTGGTGGATGGTTTACTGTTCTTTTCACCTGTTTCTCTTTTCTCTTCCGCCTGTTTCAAAGTGCTGAGGTCGCTCCCACTGGTGGAACTGCCAGATCCCAGAGAAATCCAGTCTCCAGGCAGAAAGAAAGAGTGTGGAGAACTCTTGGTCACTGAGGATTAAATAGAAAAAAAAGAGAGAGATGGGGGCTGGCTTTTGTATGTTAAGAGATGCCTTTTTATGAACAGCTGTCTTAGAATTACTAAGTCATGGTGGTTAAACCAAGTCCCCAGCTGTGAGAGCTTGTAGAGACAGCAGGAAATCTGGTCTCTGGAAACCCTGGCAAGACTCTTTGAGGGACTGTGCTGTAGTGAGAAAAGAGGGCAACTTTCTTCCACTTTGTTTCTGTATCCCGTCTTTGAATTCAATCTTTATTTATTCTTAAACAATTTAAGGCTATTCTACAATACATCTTTTTTACTATTTTATTTACCTTCCTAATTGCCTGTGATGAAAATGATGTTCAGAGAATATTATAGATGTAGGCATCCAAATTTTGTGGAAGTATGGATCCATAATTTTATATAAACCAAGGGTCAGATCCCTAAAGTTAACAAAGCTTTCCCTGATGGAAGTGCATGAAAACGAGGGCCAAAGACCTCTGGTTGTGCCTGCCTCTGCCCCAGAGGGAAGAGCTGTGGGAGAAGCCCCCATGGCTGCCTTGCACAGCCCCATCCCCCACACAGCCCCAGCCTCCCGGGGGGCACCTCTGAAACATTTTGGATGGTTTCAGTTCAGAGATGTTTTGGAGCCTTCCACTTCATTTCAGATTTGGTGTTTTGGGACTATTCCCAGGGATCGCATCCAAAACAAAACAGCTGCCAAAATTTTACACAGCACTAATATTTATGCTCATTGGAATAACTCTTCAATCTTGGGTTCTCTTTGAATATGTAATAAAACCAATAGAGGCACATCTCCATGACCATACGTGCATTTCCCGAGGGACAAATAGCAGCAACACATATTTGTGCTTCTCCTAGCTGTCCCTGGGGAAAGCCCCTGCATGTGCTCTTGTGGTTACAGCAAATTACCCTGGGTGGGGTAGGGGAAGCTGGGGCTAGCACCAGGGTACACAGATTCTGTCCAGCAGCTGGAGCATGACTCTGGCTGGCCAGGCTCCAGGTTTGAGGGGTGCATGCTGCTGCCACATGCACCGACCGCACCACCTTTTCTCTCCATACTTTTTTTCAGGTACTGGGATTTCCCAGTATTTCATTTTGTTTCTATGATGCAAATACACAGAGCACTGAACCAATTTATCTGCTCCACGTGTGTTGTGTGGTGCCTCACAAGTGTCTGAGATACCACAAAGTACACATTCCCACTCATGGGGACATACCTTGTAAGTTTATCCTTGTGTAATGCATTTATTGCCATTCCATTATCAAAGGACATTTGTTTCCATATCTTATTCTGTACAATGAAGGAAATAAATCCAGTGGCTATTAAAAAAAAAAAAATCTATCATCTTCTAGTGGCTACAACACAGTTTGAAAGATCAGTGTATAGTTGTTTCCAGTACTCCAGAGTACTGTAGTGTTCTTAATCATTTCTTGTTAAAAAAAAAACAAAACAAAAAAACCTTCATAATTGTGTTATACATTAGTATAATGTCCTATATACATTACTGGAAAAAAATAGAGGGAGAAAAGAAAACAACCACATTGTTTTGTAGAGTTTATCTGATCCTACTAATGTTAGGGGCTGGGTTCTAACTGTGAGATATGAACAGACATTGCAAGACAAAATAACATGGAAAGTGTCTGTATATTTACCATAGATACTATGAAAAAAGAAACATTTGTATCTGAGAAAATAAAAATATGCCCTCATAATGTACACACACCACTATCTGATTTAAGGTTGCATAGCTGTCCTCAGAACTGGAGTTTTCCAACTTTTTAGTGCCTGCATTTGAAACTTTGATGCTCTTTTATTATAACTTGTTTTATTGAATATGTGTATTCCTTCAAGTGTGCATATAAAATATTTCTAATTATTGTAAAATGCTGCTGGTGCTTACCAGGTTGTACCTGAATCAAAAATAAGACACTGAAAAGGCATCATATAATTATTAGCTTCTTAGCTATTTCTTAGGTTGCAACTCCCACCCCACCAAAAAAACAACACCCTTTCACCATACTTGCAGCTATTTTCTATTAATCTCCACAGTCATTAAATGGTTTTTCTAGACTGGGGGGGATAAAGTAATTGTTAAAAATATTACAGAGCATCCAGCCATAGTGGTTAGAGCTAATTCATGTGACCTTGCAAAACCATCTGATTTTATAATAATCAACACCACGTTAAAAAGCATGCCATTCTCATTCAGGTGGCACATTAAAAATATCAGGTAAGATGCAGCCTGACTCTTACCTGCAGATTAAAATTTATCTTTGGGTATGAAATGCACACATTAATATGATACAGTCATGCCAGTATGAGGTCTGTATTACAGTAGAAGATAGTACTGCACAAAACACACAAATATTCCACGTTTTTGTTTTCCTTTTAAAGGAAACAAAACTAGGATGTTTATAAATGTATATAAAACATTTAGACAGCGATTACATACAGTCATTTAGGGGGAGGTTAGATCAAATTTAAAATGGTCCCCTGGTTTCAGGTAAGTTGGGATGGAAGGGCTTGCAGGGGAATCAGGGAGATTGGAGGGGCAAGGGGAACCCATAGGGATGATCAGGGGGTAAGCAGGGTCTGGGGGCTTGGGGGGGGGGAGTCAGAAGGACCAGAAGGCAAGTGAGTCTTTAGGGGAAACCAGGAGGCAGGCAGAGTTCACAAGGTAAATAGGGAGGTGGGGGGTAGTGGGGTACATATGGAGTTGCAGGGGGCTAGGAGAGTTTGGTGGGATTGTGGGGGTAAGCCAGGTCTTCAGGAAGCTTGAAGAGATTGGGGAGCTAGTGGGGTCTATGTGGGGGTTCTCCCCCCAGAACCAGACTATTTTTAGTCCCCACCCCACTTCCCCCCACCTCCAGATGAATAACCCCTCAGAAAATCTACCTCCACTCCCTGGTCCTACTATTTCAATCAGCTCCCCAAACTGGAAGTGGCTGGTGGGGAGTCTGGGCTCAGACTGGGAGGGGCTATCTAGTTTAAGGGGCTGGGGAGGGTTGTCCATCTGGTAAAAAATATATGAGAGGCTATATATAGCCTGGTGCCAAGTTGGATGGGTAGGAAAAACACAGCCCTGGATCAGGGCCAGTGGCTGGGAAAGCCCAGCCCCAGGGCTATACTGGGAACCATACAGAAGTTTAGTTAGATCAGACCAGGGCTCGCAAGCCTAAATTAGACTACCTTGGAGGTGAGGTTAACTTAGATTGGGTCAGCCATTTTTAGACCAATCTAAACTTTTTGAACTTCTGTACAGTTTGCACTTAGATTCCTAATAAAGTCAATCTAAATTTAAGGTCTGCACCTGGGTCAAATAGGGTAGATTGGGTGGCCATTTTTAAAACAATCTATCCTCCCCAAACATCTGTACCTAGGCAGCATATAACAAGAATGTACATTGATGTTTGAGCACAATACTTAAATAGGTATTTTTTACACATATATTTCACATTCATACATCATTGTGTAAAAATCATTCATGGTTAAGGATAAAGTATTCTTTCTTCTCTAGTAGCTGCTCTCTTTGTAGTTCTATATAGATACCTGACACAACATTGCTCTTAAATCAGCTAATCAGAATGCATTTGATTATAAAGGCAATAGCTCAGTTAAAACTTCTGCTTCCTTTCTACTTGGAAATGCTTTGTTATAGTGGCTGGTTGCCGGCACATTATGAAGACAGAAGAGTTTCAAGGAAGGCAAAATAATTTCAAAGAAAAAAACACATTCATAAATTAATGGCTTTTCAGCTGAGACTTCCTAGGATAAGTCATCTTTTATTTAGCAACTTGTTCCTTGGGGCATAGCCCAATGTCTTTTCTGAAAAAGACCTGCTAATGAATGTATAATATGATGACTAAATCAATGGCCATCAGGCATAAATACACCTTAGCAATCAGTGATTAAATATAAAGTGAAATTTATGTGTGTTACAGTTTTTCCAGGTTCAGACTTCATTTTAGATCAACTCTATATTTGATTTTCTTAGTTCAGCCTGTTTGAAGAGACATTAGAGCTTAAATACAAGTGACACCTACAGTGTTTTAAGAAACAAGCTTTGTTCCAAAGTATTTTATTCAACCTTGGTAGTGTTACCAGATTTGCCCATTACTTTGGGTGTGCTCGTTTATTAGGGATATGTTCTAAGGTCTTGGTGATTCTGTCAATGTGTTGCTTGTTACTATACGGAGCTGTATCTCTCCCTTCTGCAAGCCCTCACCCCCAGTGGAGCTATCTTGCAGGACTCAGTTTCAGTGGAGCTGGGTTCCTCCAGTCACCAAATCAGTCATACATACAAACACACACAAATTAACGTGACACGCCTGACCTGGCCGGGATGATCAGCATGGACAGGCTGACACCCTCATATGCCAAGAATCAGTTCATCAGAGCAACAATAAACTGCAGTCAGACACAAGCACACAGGTGAACAGAAT
>JAGPOW010000261.1:149885063-149943834 GCA_030014935.1 Caiman crocodilus | reverse complement strand
GACACCCTCATATGCCAAGAATCAGTTCATCAGAGCAACAATAAACTGCAGTCAGACACAAGCACACAGGTGAACAGAATCCCTCTGAATCCAGCTGGGCGTCTAGCTGACACCCTCACGGGCCAGTATTCAGTTCATGAGGGTACGTCTGAGTTAAACTGGGTCAATCAGCCTGTACAAGCTGATCTCCTTATGTGATTCGAACTTAGTACATCCCAATCTTTGGCCTCTTGATGAGCAGACCCCACAGTATTTTTGGGCTTTACAGGGATCTTTAGCTTAGGTAAAAGAAGCGTTGCTGCAGAGCACGGGAGGAAAGAGAAGTGGAGAAGGAAAAATATACCCAATTACTACCAGTTTGACTATACAAGTTATTTATTGCTAAGCATATGAAATATATAATGGTACTAGTAGTAATAGACACGCAAAAGAAAAACAAACACAAACACAAACAATGGCAATACTACCCTGGTTTCACTAAGTATTTGGGGAAATTTAGCTCAAGCTTAACTAATGCGGTTCAGCTTCAGAAGTTTATGCCTAGAAAGAAGAGAGACAGAGAGCTCTGGGATCTCACCTAGTCCGAGGTACTCTGGCTGCAAAGCTGCCAGGCACAGTCTGTAGCACAATCCTTGAAGAGAGAGATGATCTGTTCTTCCTGCGTCCCAAGAATGACAGGGGATGGTGTCAGCACAGGATTTTTCTTCTTTCTTTCTTTCTTGCTCAGCACCCTCAAGGCGCTTGGCTTCGGTCCACTCTTTACCGCAGCGCTCTGGGTCCTGTACCATGACGCCTCCGGCCTGCTCAAGGTGAATGGTGCACTGTGCTCCCCGTTTCCCGTGCATCACGGCATCTGCCAGGGCTGCCCCGTCAGGCATGCTGCACACTCTGACTGTCGAACTACTGCTGCACACTCTGTGACGTCACTTGACCGGCCTCGCTCTGCCCCTGGCGCCGGTCCCTGCCACCAGCCCCCCTGCTCCAGCTGACAGCATACGTGGACGACGTGATCGTCTTCCAGGGCAACCAGGAGGACTTGCAGGCCCTGGTGGACTGCCAATGTGCCTATGAGCTCACCGCCTCAGCCCGCATCAGCTGGGGCAAGAGCGACACCTTCCTGCTGGGGTGTGGGCCGGCATGTAGCCTCCGGACCTGCCAGGAGGCCTTGCCTGATGCTGGGAAGGCCTCAAAGCCCTGGGCATGTTTCTGGGGCCGCCAGCTTTTGCGGCCCACAACTGGGAGGACCTGGTGGAGGGAGTGGAGGCCTGCCTGCAGCGCAGGCGCCTGCCCACGCTCTCTTACTGTGGCTGGGTCCTCATCGCCAAAAACCTGGCGGCAGCCATCCTGTGGCACCGCTGTGCGGTGCTGGACCCTCTGACGGAGTTCCTGGAGAGAGTGCAGTGGCTCCTGGTTGACTTCCTGTGGGATGGACACCACTGGCTCCCCCAAGCTGCCCTCTACCTTCCCACCAGGGAGGGGGGCCAAGGCCTGATTGGCCTGGCCAGCTGGGTGGCCGCCTACCAGCTGCAGGCTCCTGTACGCCGAAGGCCACCTCCTGTGGCGGCAGCTGGCATGCCGGTTCCTGCAGCAGGTGGGGGGTCTCACCTTGGACAGGGAGGTGTTTCTGCTGGACCTCACTTTCCTGAACAGGGTGGTCCTTCCCTTGTTCTACCACAGCATGGTGCAGGCCTGGTGGGTGGCCTTCCAGCTATGCCCCCACGCCAGGCACCTGCGGTTCCCACACCTGCCTCAGGAGCCCCTGGTCTACAACCCAGCCTTGCAGCGTGTTGCACCAAGCCTGGCCTCCGCCAGCCTCATGGCAGCCCTCATTGAGGCGTGCACCACCTGCCTGCAGCATCTCCTGGACCCTGCTCAGTCGGCGTGGCTGTCCCCCAAAGCCCTGGTTGCCCGGTTGGTGCTGCAGTCTGTCCTCACCGCGGGCTGGCTTCTGCGGACCATCAGGGGCAGCCTCCCGGCGGAAGCAGCTACCACCCTGGAAGTCCATCTCCAGGCTTGCCAGACCCTCCCCGCCGTGGATGCCACGTGCGATGCCTTCCCACCACTGCCCATTGTCCCCACGGTGCCCAGCAAGCTGGCCAAGCAGCCTGACATGCTGCTCAGGCTTCCGTTGCCCCCCAGCAGCAATACAAGCTGCCCTTTTGGCACCCTGTCCCACAAGGGCCTCTACATGTGGGTGGTACGCACCCGGCATGCCCAGGTGCTGGCCGGCCGCCCTGATACCACATGGCAGCACCTGGTGCAGCCCGGGACACCAGCGTGGCACACGCTGTATAAGGCGCCCATCACCAAGAAGACGGGTGACCTGCAGTGGCGGCTCATGCATGGTGTGGGGGCTGAGAAACACCAGCAGAATGGAGCCGCTGTCAGAGTGGAATTAGTTGGATTGGAGGCAGCAGTGATTGAAACAAAAAAGCTTTCCTTACAAGCTGTGTACGCAAGGTATGCAGTGTAGGCACAAGCCGTAGAGAGACACAACAAAAAATGTAGACAGGCACACCGATGCTCACACACTCACACAGGGTATGGGGTACATTGTGGCGACCGTGACGGGGAGTCATTGGTGGTTGATCAGGTCCCTCCGTGGCTCCAAAATACACATGGGGATCTCTCCCTACGTGTGTTCGAGCTCTCCTCCAACTTGGGCGGATATCACCCAAGCCTTTTATATGGCCAGAGAGCCAATTGCTGACCTCCACTTCAGCATAATTTACACTGAGCCAATTGAAAGCATGCATTTGATGGTGCAGCTGCAAGCTTTTGGCGGGCTCTGATTCTGCACCAAGGACTTTTCCTTCCTTGCAGGGGAAATCCCTGAATCAGGGACTCGCAATGTGCCTGAATGCAGCTGTGCTGAGGCATCTCTTAACTGTTCAGCTCTGACACACGGCATCATGGCCACCAGCACCTTTGTTCATCACCTGGACCCGGCTGCCTTGGCGGCCTGTCCCTTCTGCCCAGGGGTGCCAGACGAGGACATTTTCCACGTGTTCCTTGACTGCCCCGGACTGCAGCCGCTCTTTGCCACCCTGGGCACACTGCTTTGGGCGCTGGACTGGGACTTCTCCAAGGACGTCTACGTCCACTCCTTCCCTACCGGGTATCGGAGTGGGCCGTGGTCGGCCTGGCCAAATTCCTTCTGGGCCAGGCCAAGGTGGCCACTCTGAAGAGCCGGCGGAACCAGCTCGCCAGGACCGGGGTGGTCAACGCCCTGCAGCTCTTCTGCCTGCTGGTGCGGGCCTGCCTCTCACTCGAGTTTGAGCATGCAGTCCTGCAGCAGACGGTGCCCACCTTCAAGGACTGCTGGGCCCTCAAAGGGGTGCTCTGCCAAATCGAGGAGGGGCGCCTGCTCCTCACCCTGTAACATCCCTGGCTCCTCCAGCTGCGGTAATGTGTCCAGTGGGCTGAGGCCTCAGACTTTGTTTCACGCGGCTTGACCCCTGAGGCCCCCCCATGGATGTCCCCGCTGGCAAAACTGTAAATATGTAAATAGTCCTTTGGCTCGCTAGGGTGGTTTTTAGCCTAGAGTGTACAGGCAGGCCTTGCAGGCTGTAAGCTCAGGACTATGTCCATGAGGCCCAGGTGTTCAGACCAACCTGTACATACTCTCTACTGGCCCCAATGGGTCACCCTCCCTGGAATAAATGTCTCTTAAAAGTCAAAAGTCTTTCTTTCTTTTTTTTTCTGAAGCACCCACACTTTTTACAGATTTTTATACCCTCAGTTCAGCTGCTTCAAAGCATCCTCAATTGTGTAAATTGTTGTCTTTTCTATTGACAAGGGGTTATCTGGTTTGGAACATCTCAAGAAACTGATGATTAGGAAACACATAATGTTAGGGAGTTACCAGATACTTAGGAGCCAGCTTGAAATTCCTGTAGGTAGCAGATATACTGATGGGATGTTTCATGGTTTCTTCAGAAACAATAGATAGCTTGCAGCATCAGGATTTTGCATTTTTACTTGTTGTGCACAAGCCTCAGCTTAGCATGACTTTCCAGATCTTACTATAGTCTTTTAACAGACTTAAGATAATTATTGGGGTGCTCATAACCTTTTGTGGAAAGGACTTCCACCAGTCATCTCGGGAAAAGCATGACAACCCCTGTGATTAGGGCTCCAGTAGGCTGGATGCTGTGATGAACCCTTAACTATTGTTCAAATGTTGCCCATACCCGCTCTGACTCGGTCTCTTGCCTCAGCATTCCCTAACCCGGCAACCGAGTTTTAGTCAATCCAGTTTAAATAGACCTCCCATAGTGGGACCAGGGAATGTATGGCCCAAGATGCCTATTAAACTTAGAGGTGTATGTATGTCGGGGGAGGGGGGGCAGAGTCCTTTGTAAATCCAGATTAGAACTGGTCTGACAAATGCTGAACTGGGTGTGTGAGAACATGGCTTGATTAACATTTGGAGCACAGATTTCCCATCATGCAGTGCTTCCCTGCTTCTCTGATCCCATAATTCACTGCAGTCTCTGCTTCAGGCTTTCTGTTCTCCATTTCTCATGTAAATGAATGGTCATCTGTTTCCATCTCAGATGCAAATGAGACCTAGGGCAGTTGTTTCAGTCTTGTCACCCTTATCTGGAGGGTCTTAGGTGTGTCTCTCACTGCATCTTAATCAGTTTAATTTATGTAGAGAAGGGGAGGGGGGGGAGTCAGACAGGATGTGTCCTGTGCCAGGGTTGCCCAAGAACACAGAGCTGAGACATAACAGTAGGACCATAGATAAACTCACTGAATCTTGGTCACAGCCAGAAATATGCAGATCCAGGCAGATCTAGGAAAGTAATTGTCTTGCTACATCAACACAGTCAAATATTAAAAAGTTTTCAATCCTACTTAAAAATGATTTGCTTTGAAAGTAGCCTTCAGCAAGATAGATAACAATGCCCTGCCACAAGACTAGTAAAATTGTACTTAATTCAGTTGAATGAAAAATAAAAAAAGGAAAAAGACTGCTTAGTGTAACACCTTCAGAATGGGAAACATACTGGAATATTTGGAAAATCAAAATGAAAATAAAGAGGGTATGTGGGCAGGGGGAAAGATGAGAGGAAGGGCAGTAGAGAGACCAAGACACCACTGAACATTTGAAGGTCTCATACTTGTCTGAAAATCTCCTTCATCATAGAAACTCCTGAAGGCAAAGAGTCTCTTTTTTGTTATGTACTTTTACAATTACTAGTACAAAGGGATCCCAATCCTGAAGCAAAAGCCCAAAGCAATATAACAATACATATAAATTGTGCTAGCTATAGCTATGTCAAACTCTGGCTTACAAAACAGCACATCGTGTTTCAGACACAGCTCCTATCAGCTAAGAAGTGCAAAGCATACTCTACAGGTAGCTATTAACTTCTTTCTATAGACAAGGCAACTGATGCAAAATGACCTTCAACACCTTGTCCAAGCTCACAGAAAATGACAAAATCAGGGAGAGAACATGCATTTCCTGACCTCTAGCTCCTTGCTCAAAGCACCTGAATTTGATGTTTCACAATCTAAGCAATCCCTGCTGTGACCAATAATCTTCCAGCATAATTAGATTTTCCTACTTTCATAAAATTGATGAATATAATTTCCCCAAATAAATGTGTTCTACAAAGCTTCTCTTATCTTTACCCATTCACTGATAATTTGGAAAAATACAAGTTGGCTAATATTTAAATTAAGGCACAGATTCAGGAAAAAGTAGTTCACTAAATTTGGAGACTCGGAAAAGAATTACAGGAAAACACTCGCATTTTAGATACTGTGTTTATTTCACATACCTTTAAAAAGGATGCGTGCTACTTTGAGCAAAGTAGCATGCAATGATCTTACTAACACTTACTCACTTAATTCTACTGCAACTAATAGTCACTCCAGCATGATACAGGTGTCAAATTTACACTCAAGTTGGTGTAAGCTGCCATGTATATATATTGTGCAGTACGGGTGTGCACATGTAGATACATGGCAGTACTGCCCAGTAATTTCTGTTACTGAGCAGTAAATGCACATGTGTAGATGTGCCTAGTGATACCTTCTCAGATGATATTCCTTATAATCTTTTGTTGTTGTTCTAATGAAACTAGAGGAAAAATGAAACCTTTCAAAATATTTCACTATATATTTCATGGAAGAAAAAGAAACAAAAAAAACACTAGAACTGCCAGTAACCTGAGTTAGGTTTGCAGCACCTGCCTTGGAGAAACTGAAGCACAAGCGCTAAAAAGTAAGTACTATGTTTTCATGACAGATACGCTTTAAAATGAATATAAACACTATTAAGGAAATATTAAAATAAGTTGGAAAATTTTGTGCTCTCAAAATTTAGTGGAAACTGTTCCTTTTCAATGATAAGCATTATCATATGTATATTGCACATAAGAAAACATACACTAAAGCAGTACTGGAACTACAAAGTGGAGCATTCAACATATCAAAGTTGAATTTTCTGATATAATCTTAATTTGACATCTTTCATGCACATGACATATGATATCATTGGTAATTATATGATTCCATGTTATTTTTCCATTGGATCCCTGTCTGATTCATTACATAGACCCAATAGGTGCCTGTAGACATGCTGCAAGGGCTGCTCCAATGCGCTCTGATTAATCAAGTCTGCTACAGCATGGTAATTACTGTACCCCAGCCAGCCTCTTCATCTCATGTATCGGCATCAAATGAGCTTTAGTTCAAGCACCCTACTGCCATTTTGAAGGGCAGGCATGCTGATATACAACACACGGGGGTGCTTTAATTAGAGCAGCTTTCAGAGCCTCTCTAAATAAAGTGCCTCCCCCCGTCCCCAGAGCACATGTAAAAAGTGCCCAATGGTGGTAACAGGCTGTTGCTCAATGTTTTGTCTTCTTCATGTTGCTCAGTCTGTGGTCCCATGTCTTTTTCTGCTCAGCACTGAAACACTGTCCTTAGGGGAGAGCATTCTCAGTCACTCCGTAGGGATGGGAAATTCAATCTGGTTAGAAGCCATGAAAAGATGGGAAATGCTCATTTAAGATTGAATTTCAGAAAAATTTATCCACTAAAATTAAATAGTTCTCTACCTAGAATATGGTCTCCCCGTGAAGACATGTTGGGAAAACATCCCTCCCACCATAACATGACAATCCCAGAGCCTTAGAATTCCAGTTCTCTTTCATAACATTGACCGCTCTCTTCATCTGATGGATTTCATTAAATTTCTCCAAAGCTTTCTGGTGAGAAGAAACTATTACATTTTCTAGGTTTTATCTGTCCTAAGCTTATCCAATGAAACTTACTAGCTAAGATTCTAAACAGTGCCTTAAATATCATCTCAGTGGGAACATCTTCGAGAGAGGTTTACTATAGAACTGCCTAATTAGCTCCACAGTAAAATCTTATATGTGCATCTCTATCAAGCTGAAGAAAATTAAATAATTCTGCCATAGGATAGGACTTGTGTTTACAGTGGAGGTAATTAGAGCGCAACAATGCATATGCACATGCTGACAGTGCTGGCTGGGGTAGAACGTTGCTTCAGTGCCAGGGCTGCCTACCAGCTAGCACCACACTGGAGTACCCTCATGCCCCAGCCAGTCCCTCTGCAGTACAGTGAACCAGACCTAGGCAGGCAGGCTGGTCCCACAGGCCCCCCTGCCAGCTGGGGCTGCTCTTCCCTGGCTCGATGTGCAATATGTGCTGGAATTTGTTGGTATAGCATTAATTTCAGGTGTAGATAAGCCCAGTCTCTTTGAAAATAGCACAGTGAAACCTCATAAAACGAATGCATGTTTGTATTCAATATATGCATATGTAGGAGATTTTGCCATTTAAGTCCTAGAATATTAAGGATGTCTGTTCTGGGTATGTCTGTCCTGGATTCCTACTTAGGCACATACATCACTATTGGCTTCAGTGGGAAGTTAAATGCCTAAACATCTTTGTGGATTTGAGCCTTTGACCAGGTACACGCATTACACTTTTATGGGTATAAATGATTGGAAACCTGTCTATACCCATAGCAGAACGGAAGTTCAGCGCACATAGACTGGTTTAAAAATGGAGGAAACCAGCCTAAGATTTGCACCTCCACCCCCAAAAAGGACAAATGTGTGGTCTTGTTCACTACTGATCTAAACTACTGCGCTTACAGAAAACTGCATAACTTGAATTAATTCCATCTCAGACTTTTTGACTGTTCCTATCCCGAGTCCCATTCTTTCTGAGCAGCAAAATGTTTCGTGTTCGAGGACTAAAATAAACTACACAT
Organism: Caiman crocodilus; assembly: GCA_030014935.1. Classification (NCBI taxonomy): domain Eukaryota; kingdom Metazoa; phylum Chordata; order Crocodylia; family Alligatoridae; genus Caiman; species Caiman crocodilus. The sequence goes on along the minus strand of JAGPOW010000261.1, from coordinate 149,935,568 downwards.
ATGCTTTGAAGTTCCTTCATCTTCCATTGAACTTAGCAGCTCAGGTGATCAAGCCATATATTTGCATATTGTTTCATATATAGCATATTATACTGTGAGAATGTTGGGTTTTTTTTCAAAAGAACTACATTTTTTAGACAACCAAATCCCGCTGATGTTCAGTGAGCTTCTGGAACCTAAATCCATTAGGACTAACCTTAAAGTAGGGAAAATGATTTGCAAAATGACTGAAATCAATAAATCTGTGATGCCTTCTTCTCTTGAAATGATTGCAATTACAGAAAACCTATGTTGTGCAATACTGATAATTTTCTTTACAAGTCTTATGTTAAGTCATTGTTGTCTCAAAATGAACAAAATATGTACTGTACTTTGCTATTTGCTGCTCTTTACCTGTCTGCAAGAATAATGTAGTTTTTATAGATCCCTGTAGCTAAAGAGAATAATTTTAAACATTCCTACTCCATATTGTCTTTATACATTTTTTACTTCTGAAATTACTTAATTATCAGAAATTCTTTTGTACCTTTTTTTTCTCCTAAGTGGAATAGAGTTCATCTAAAGCCAAAAGAAAAGAAAATATTTTTAAAGTAGGTTTTTATTTAATTTTACAGTTTTAATCAGGTTATATCTAGCTGTACATCAATATCACACATCATATTACATCAGTGTGTGCAATTATTCAGGATTTTTTTAGCCAATTGCAAATTGCAATGTTTTAAAGGGCAATTACTGTACTTAATACATTGGGGGGAAAAAAAAACTGCCTCTCTTTAAGCAGTACTTGGAATATTTCTATAGTTATGTAGCTCTGAATAGCATCATATTCCCTACATAGTTTGCAAAATGTCACATGCAAAACGGTGGAAAAATCACAACCTGACACTTTTTAATGCAACTCTAAAGCACTTTACAACTTGGAGTGAACTGTCACAAACTCTCATTTTGTTTCTTGAAGTGAAGTAAAACTTGACAGTTTCTGCTAAGTTTCCCTTTCAATTTTTAGAAGTGTGTTTGTTTATTTGTTTTTAAACCAAGAAAGCAAAGGAATCAAAAAGAAAGGAAATGAAACAAAATGTATCAGTGTGAGAAAACACAAAATAAAATCAGAAACAGTTTTGCACATAGGAATGAAGCTAGACAGATTCCTCATTCCAAAATAAATCATAAAGGGTTGGTACACAAATGCTTGCCTGTACACAAATGCCAGACGCTTGGGGAATAAGCAGGAGGAACTCTTCCTCCTGCTTAACACAAATAATTACAACATCATAGGGATAATGGAGACCTGGTGGGACTCCACACATGACTGGACCATGGGTATAGATGGCTATACCCTGTACAGTAGAGATCAAATAGATAAAAAAGGGTGTAAAAATCCATGGGGAACATGACACAGGGGACACAATGGTGGGCATCTACTACACACCTCCCACCCAAAGTCAAGAGCTTGACCAGGAGTTCACCCAGGAACTGGCAGAGGCCACATGCTAAAGGACTACGGTTGTCATAGGCGACTTCAACTACCCAGATATCTTGTGGGAGGATCACTCAGCAAAATTTGAGCGGTCACAAAAGCTTTCTATCATGCGTGGATGACCTCTACCTGATCCAATGAGTCTATGGGCCAACAAGAGGTAAAGCACTGCTTGACCTGGTACTGGCAACTGGGGATGACCTAATCGGTGCCCTAGTCATTGATGGGAAGCTGGGTGACAGTGACCATGAGCTGATCACCTTCATCATCTGCTGTAAAGCTGGCACATCAGTCAGTAAAACTGAAGTCCTTGTGTAACAGGTAGCCGTACTGGGCCGAGCTAAAATGTGGCCCGCATACCTGTTCCTGAGGCAACCAGCCGCCTTCTCTCCTGCCATGCCTTGATGTTAATTAGCGGGAGGGTGCCATTGTACTGCCCCATTGCCAGGGGCGCTATCTATGGCTCTGTTTCCTCCCCTACACCGCAGTCTACACCTCGCCGATGGAATAGCTGTTGTCTCAGCTCTATCACTATCTGTCCCCTTCTTGGTCTCTCTGGGCCCTCCTTCCTTGGATACACGCTGCCTCTGGCACTAGGGCTCTCTCCGGCCCTATCTCACTCTGTGCACTCTTCTCTGGGCCTCATCTACAATGCGGCCCCCGCTCTGGGGTCTTCTGCGCCCCACACTGGGGTTCCTCAATAATGCAGCCCCTCATGAGGCCCTCCGTGCTCACACTGGAGCTCCTCAATAATGTGGCTCTCTCCTGGGGCTCTCTGTGCCCACACTGGGGCTTTGCAATAGTGTCTCCTTTCTCTGGAGTTTACCACGCCCACACTAGGGCTTCTCAATAGGGCCCTCACTCTGGGGCTCACCACGGCCACACTAGGGCTTCTCAACAGTGCTCCCTCTCTGGGCTCGCCACACCCACCCAGGGGCTTCTCAAATGCCCCTCTCTGGGGCTGGGGTCTATGCACCCTGTATGCTGCCCCCTCACTGGCGCCGGGGTCCTCACACTCAGCTGTGGGTCCCCTATGAGGCCTCCTCCATCCCCTTATAGCCTCACCCAAACCACGGGTGATAACAACAACAAAGCAAAACACAAGCCCTTAGGCTATAACATAACTTAAAGCCGCCAAGCTAAAAAAGACATTGCTCAACTCAGGTCATGCTGTACCTGCAGTTAAGCTTCTCCTCGCATCCTAATTTAGGGAGCTCCTGCCTTTCTGGCTGCTGGCAGGGAACTGCCTCTGGCCTCCTGTCTGTGCTTTATAAAGGAGCCAGGTCCTGCCTCTTTCAGTCAGCTGATCTCCTGGTTGCCCTGGCAACCCCCAACTGGACTCCTTATTCCTTGCTAGGGCTCTTTCCCTGGCAGTTTTCCTCTCTCAAGGAACAGGGCACCTCTGTGCTCTGTGACACCTTGACTTCAGGAAAGCTGACTTTGACAAGCTCAGGAGGCTTGTCAGTGAGGCCCTAAAGGACCACGACCCCAGTGAGAGGGGAGTTCAGAAACGGTGGCTGCTCCTCAAAGGAGCAATCCTCAATGCAAAAGCTCATTCTATCCCATCTTGGAGGAAAGGCAGCAAGAGGGCACAGCAGCCCCTCTGGCTCTCCAGGAATCTAGCAGACCTCCTGAGGTTAAAAAGAAAGGCCTACAAAGGATGGAGGGTGGGATTCACCTGCAAAGAGGAATATTTTGCACTGGTCTGATCGTGCAGGAAGCAAACCAGGAAAGGCAAGGACGCAACGGAACACCAACTAGCTCTGAGTATCAGGGACAATAAAAAGTCCTTTTTTCAGATGTGGGGAGCCAGAGGAAAAGCAAGGGCAACATTAGACCTCTGCTAAACCAGATGGGACAACTGACAACTGATGCCAAGGAAAAAGACAACCTATTAAATGGGTACTTTGTGTCAGTCTTTCATCAGTCCCATCGGATGCACCATGCCTACTACCAGAGAGGGAGATCTGGACAAGGATGATCCCCTGTCTTCCATCAATGGTGACCTCTTGAAGGAACACCTTGAGAGGCTGGATATCTTCAAGTCAGCTGACCTTGACAATCTACACTCCAGGTTACTCAAGAAGCTGGTGAGTATCATAGCTCAGCCCCTGGCACAGATCTTTGAGAACTCCTGGTACTCTGGAGAAGTGCCCAAAGACTGGAGGAAAGCCAATGTGGTGCCTATCTTCAAGAAAGGGAAGAAAGTGGATCCAGCAAACTACAGTCCCATCAGCCTGACCTCTATCTGTAAAAAAGCTTATTAAAGAGGCCACCCTTAGTGACCTGGCCAATGCCAACATCCTGAGGGATTGCTAGCATGGGTTTGTTCTGGGTAGGTCTTGCTTGACCAATCTCATTTCCTTTTATGACCAGGTGACCTATCACCTGGACAAAGGAGAAGAGATTGATGTCATATATCTCGAATTCAAAAAAAGGCTTTGATCTGATATCCCATGATCACCTCTTGGCAAAACTGGTCAACTGTGGCCTTGGGTCCACCATGATCTGCTGGCTGGGACTTTGGCTCCATGGTGAGACCCAGAGGGTAGTAATAGATGGAAGTCAATCTTCATGGTGCTCTGTGACCAGTGGGGTCCCTCAAGGTTCTGTTCTTGGGCCCATATTGTTTAATATCTTCAGTAATGATGTGGATATTGGAGTCAGAAGCAGACCGGCCAAGCTCGCAAATGACACCAAACTCTGGGGTTAAGCATCCACACTGGGTGATCCAGACTCACCTGGACAGGCTCAGCAAGTCAGTGGATGAGAACCTGATGGTGTTTAACACTGAAAAATGCAGGGTTCTCCACCTTGGGAGGAAAAACCTGCAGCATCCTTATAGGCTTGGCAGTGCTACACTGACTAGCTTTATGGAAGAAAGAGACTTGGGGATCATCACTGACCATAAGATGAACATGAGCCTTCAATGTGATGTTGCGGCTAGTAAAGCAAGCAAAAAGCTGGCTTGCATCCATAGATGTTTCTCAAGCAAATCCCAGGATGTCATTCTCCCATTATACTCAGCCCTGGTGAGGTTGCAGGTGGAGTACTGCATCCAGTTTTGGGCCCCACAATTAAAAAAGGATGTTGAGAAGCTTGAGAGATTTCAGCAAAGAGCCACGCACAAGATCAGAGGTCAGGAAAACAGACCTTACAAAGACACACTGAGAGCTATGGGACTCTTTAGCCTGGAAAAATGCAGACTCAGGGTTGATCTGATATCCACCTATAAGTTAACAGGGGTGTTCACCAGGATCTGGGGGAACATTTGTTCACCAAAGCGCCCCAAGGGATGACAAGGTCAAATGGTTATAAACTACTGCAAGACCGTTTCAGGCTGGACATAAGGAAGACTCTCTTTACTGTCTGAGACTTCATAGTGTAGAATAGCCTGTCATCGGAGGTTGTTCAAGCACCTACATTGAACACCTTCAAGAGAAATTTGGATGCATATCTTGCTGGCATCCTATGACCTCAGCTGACTTCCTGCCCCTCGGGCAGAGGGCTGGACTCAGTGATCTTCCGAGGTCCCTTTCCAGCCTTAATGTCTATGAAATGTATGAAACATAAATACGATTTAGCTGTTGTTTGGTAAACATTAAAAAAAAACCAAACCCTAATGAATTTTGGGTTGTCTTTCTGGAATCAGAATCTTTTAGAAAGTCCTTAAAATGCCACCACTCACAGTCCCACCCTTATATGACACCCAGCCAACCAGATGCATCAATTGCTTCTGAAATTCTTGGCCTACATTGTATGACCAAATTTAATCTGGGTACGAGTGGAGTCAAATTCTACGTCAATTAGTAGGAGTTAAGGATGCATCTGTGGAAACTGAATTTAGTTAATAAAATCTTAAGGCAGCCATTATTGATATACAGAGGGTGCATCTATGTAAGCAATTAATTCACAGCAATAAACTCTGAAGTAGTTTAAGCAAAGTAAACGACCTTTGGATGCAGCATCTACATGTGTGCCCAGGACAGCAGTGATTTGAACTGGGACAAATCACTGGGACAGTGATTTGAACTCACCGCTCACTGCCCCACTCCCTCCCCCACCCCTCCCCCAGTCATGGGAGGCATCAATCATTCATAATAAGCCGTATAGTTAATTTATGGCACTGAAATGAAACAAGGCAGCAAGAATGAGGACAAGAGTCTAGTTCACTATAACAAGCATTATGTTTAAATGATCAAATTAAATATCAAATATAATTTAATACATTCCAGGAACAGCAAAAATCTGTTCAGAAGCTAGGCCTGGATAAACAAAGAAGTTCAAGTATTTATTTCAAATTGATGTCATTAGAAATAAAAATACCTTCCTGTATTGGACTTACCTAGGAAATGTAATTCATTGATATTGTAATTGTAAATTTAATTGAAATATGATACATTTTGCTTTGAAATTATATAAAATAAAACATATATATTTAAATATAAAGGTTAATCCAAATTGGCACTTATTTGTTAACATGACAGGATCTGCCTCCAGAGGATGATTGTAACATCCTATAGAGGACTCTCCAATTCCTGTCATGCTCCACTGGCCTCTTGGATCATTGTCCTATGTCTACCTGCTACACCCTTGATGTCTAGATTGTCAGAACTAAATGGTTAAAAAGTGCCTCGGCACAGCTGCGTTTCAGCACAATGCGAGTACCTGGTGCAGGGATTTCCCCTGTGGCGGGAAAGAGCCCTCCCTTGGTGCAAAATCTGCTCCCACCAAAAGCTTGCAGCTACACCGTTGAGTGCATGCTTTCGATTTGACTGATGTAAATTATGCTTACGTGGCAGCTGGCAATTGGCTTGCTAGCCATACAAAAGGCTTGAGAAGTTTCCGCCCAAGTTGGAGGAGAGCTCTGCTGCTTGTTGGGAGAAATCCTTATGTGCATCCCAGAGCCACATTGGAGGCCTGATCAACCACCAACGATTTCCTGTCAACAAATTCCCGACGTACCCTGTACCGTACAGCATCACTGTGATACACAGTTTTCCTTCTGTTCTGCAACTCTTCAAAGTGCACCTACACTGCATACCTTGACACAAGTCCCTGTATCACAGCTTTGTAAGTAAAGTTTTCTTTTGCAACCATCATGCATGCTGTGCCTAATTCCACTCCATTGGTGACCCCATTTCGGCCCATTTCTTGGCCCCCGCACAGATAAGATATGGGAAGCTGACCTCACAGACCAAAGTACGCCCTTGGTGCTTCACTGTGTCTCTCTTATCCCCGGATGGTCTCCTTTTGGCCCAAAATCCCAGCTTGAGCAAGATATTATGCTTATTGCCTTTCACTTACCTACCGGCTCCCTGGACCTGTCTTACTTCTCTTCTTGTATTTGGGCTTGCCAGCCATGCCTCTGAATCATGTATCCCAAGCTGCCTGGCCCACTCTATGCCTGGACCCTACCAGTATAAAATATGACACTATGGGTCCTATTTGGGGCCCTCTAAGTCTCGACTGCTTGTGCCCGCCACTGTTCCAAAAGGCGTTCTCGGGCTGCTTTGGCTCGGGTGGCTAACCGGGTCTGCCCCAGTCCTGCGGGTGGCCCCCAGAGGGTGCCACGGGCAACGGTGGCAGACCCCCAAAACTTGCCAGCCACGGCCTTATCTGGACCCTCAGTGGTGGAGTTCCCCCTCGTCGCGGCCTCCAGTGTCGTCATGCCTTCGGCAGGCACTCACAGGGCTCCAACCTCCCCTACACCTCGGCCAACGCCACCTTCGATCGTGGGTCTCTCAGTCTCTTCTAACCGACCCCACCTCTCTTCCCTCATCCCCGACCAGCTCGACTCGATGTCTTAAGATGGACTCCGGTCTGAGGACTGCGAGACCCGAGGTCCTGTTGCCCCTGCAGGCTTCCTCCCCAGCTTCCTTGCCGGCTCTCTCACCGGTTCCTTCACTGGTTTCCCTGCCGGCTTTTACACCAGTGTCCCAGCTGGCTCTCCCACCAGTTCCTTCACTGGTGTCCCAGCCGGCTCTTCCACTGGCTCCGCAGCTGATCCCTTCACCAGGGTCCCAGCCAGCTTTTCTACCAGCTCTTCCACTGGCTCTGCAGCTGGTTCCTTCACCAATGTCCCTGCTGGCTTTTCCACCGGGTCTGCAACCAGTTCCCTCCCCCACTCTCCTACCAGCTCTCTTGTCGGCTCTGCAGCTGGTGTTCTTGTAGTCACAGCTGTCACTGCTTTTGCTGCTCCCGGCGCTGCTGCAGCTTTCTCTCCCCGAGGCAGAGAAACCCCGTGCGTGCCCGCTTGTGACCTTGGGCTTTCCCGTGGGCTTCATCATCCCCTGCAGCTTCCCGGTGCTGCTCCTGGGGCTGCACTTTATTCCTGCCGGGTGACGTCTCTTGCCGACATCACCCGCTCTCAGCTGGATGTGAGCGCAGCTAACAAAATGCATGTGTGATTTCTCGGCATGCGCTCCTCTGCTGTTCTTGGCTCCTGCAAGGGGTAAGTACGTGTTTCCTTTTCTGTTGGTTTTGGGCTGGGGTTCCCCTCTAGCCCCGGTGTCCCTGGGACACTGCTTTAAGCGGCTGTCTGTCCTTCAGGCCTTTGGACCTTGTAAAGCTTGACTTCCACTCCTGCAGTTCCTGAAGGACCCTGACGCTTGCTGGGTACACTTTTCCTTGGCTTTAGTCTCCTTAGCCCACTGGGTCCTTGTCCCTGGCCAGGCCACTTTAACACTGGACCCCTGGCCCAAATCTCTGTCTGTCTCTCCTCTGTTCAGCTTTAGTCCCACACAGCCCCCTGGGTCCAAGAACCTCACAGAGCTCTTTCCCTGAGCCTTAACCTCTCCTCCCACAGGGTGCATCTCAGGCACCCTTCCTGTGGCTTCTCAACCATCCCAAATGACTCCTCAGGCTATACTCAGCTCTACGTGTCTCAAGGAGGAATCCCACAGCTCCTTCTTAGCTAGGGACAGCCTGAACCTTTGGTCCTGGGCTAGGCTTATACAGCTCTTCCTCCTCACCCTTCCAGTCACCTGACTGTCCAGTCTTCAGGGCCAGGCTCAGGAATCTTTCTTTTTTGCCCTGATTAAGAGGCTTATTGCTCTAGCCTGCTGCTTCAGCTCCCCCTCACTTGCTATCTGTCATCCCTGAAAACATAGTGACTGCCCCATAGCTAGCCTCTCTCTGACATTCCACTTTCTCACCTCTAGTAGCAGAAGTAGGGTTTTCCTGCTATAGTTAATATAGCATATTGTAAAAGGTCTCCAAGAGAGCCATCACTTATAAGACAATATATACAAAGACTATGTACACTATGAAGTTCTTTGCATAGTCTGGCAAACTATAATGCATTTTATGTAAAAACTCCACTTTTAAATGTCTCCTCAGAATGCAATATATCTTAACGGCTCAAGTGAAAATGAATTACTTATAATCACGTCTGATTTTGGAGCCACTGTGATTTAACAGTGGTGTGAAGATATGTCACCCCATAGCACAGTTCAATACCTCAAAATGTACCGTGACTGTCTGGAAGCATTCATCTTTTTATTTTATGAAGTGTTATTTAAAACTAACTACTGAACTTTCTGCTTTAACTCTGAAAACATAAAATAAATTAGCACAGATCAAGAAAAAGAAAAAGAAGAAAAAGTCCAATAAAGTGAAAGTGGGCTATAAGTATTTTATAGAAATGAGATAAATATTTCTTGTGTACACTTATTGTACACACTGGCTTGGGTTCCAGTGAGAATCAGCAGGATTGTGAGGCATAGAGTATGAAGCAGGAATCTTAAAACACACTAATTAAAATGAGTAATTACAAGGTGTGAAGGGACCACCAGCAGTCTGCACAGTCTTAAAGGCTGAACAGTTCAAAGGTGAGTGTCTAGTTGTATAAGTAGAACAGTCCTATGGGGCCGATGGACTTTGATGACATAGGAGGTTTTAGTGAGACACAATAGAACACACTGGAGAACAAGTGATGAAGTGCATAAAGGGTTAGAGGTTGTGGCAAACATGCAAATGTTTGCCACAATGAGCCTAGGTTTAGGTGGCTTAAAATAAGTCATCTAAACTTAGCCTGGGATTAGTATATTTAGTCATTCAACACGTCCAGGAGCAGTGTGGACAACCCAAGACAAGTAACTCAGGGTGGGGAAATTGGTGGGCAGGATCATAGGGGGCTGGAGTGTCCAGAGGGGAAGTGGGGTAGGCAGGTCTATGGCAGGGGTTGTGAGGTGGGGATGGGGACAGGGACTGGCAAGTTTTCAAGGAGGGGATGGTTGGGGTGAAGGTCAGAGGGTGATAAGTAGCCCAGTCAGAGTTGGGAGGATAGGAACAGCACAGACCCAAGGCCTTGGTGAGTGGCTGAGCTTTCCTAGCCCTGGGAATGTGTTGTAATCACATGCAGGCTTTGTTAGATTGGGCTAACTTCCTCGTAGATCAGGTTAATCTTTTTTTTTCAATTTAAATTGGTTCATCTCTTGAGGTAAACTAACTTAGATTGGCTGTGCTATTTTTTTGACATTTTAAACCCTGTAAAAGCTGCCAGAGCTAACTGGTTAAAAAGTGTCTCGGCACAGCTGCGTGTTAGCACATTGCGAGTAACCGGTGCAGGGATTTCCCCTGTAAGGAGGGAAAGAGTCCTTGGTGCAAAATCAGCTCCCGCCAAAGCTTGCAGCTGCACTGTTGAGTGCATGCTTTCGATTGGGCTGATGTAAATTATGCACACGTGGCGGCTAGCGATTGGCTCTCTAGATGTACAAAAGGCTTGGGAGGTTTCTGTCCAAGTCAGAGGAGAACTTCGCATGCTCGCTAGGAGAGATCTTTACGCGTATCCTGGAGCCACACTGGGGTGTGATCAACCACCAATGACTCCCCGTCGACGTATTCCTGATGTACCCCGTACTCTACTGTGCCATGCAGAGCTTTACTTTCTGTTTGCAACTCTTCTAAGTGCGCCTACACCGCATACTTTGACATGACTCCTTGTATCGCAGCTTGTAAGTAAATTTTTTTTTCTTTGCAACCACTACGCGTGCTGTGCCTAATTCCTCTCCATTGGCAGCCCCATTCTGGCCCATTTCTTGGCCCTCACAAAAGCCTGCATGAGCAAGCATTTAGATTTATGAAATCCTGCTCACGTGGATTTAAATGTAATGCTTGTGCATGCCCTAGGCAGCAGTGTGGGGGTCATAGAGGGTTCTGCATACTGTGTGCTGTGTATTGGGGGAAGGGGATTTTAGAGTGCATGCAGAAGAAGAAGCAAGGAAAGAATGAGGCAATGATAACAGCAGTGAGACAGGAAACGTTGTTGGGTATATGGAAATATTGGAGGACACAAGTGGAACATTAAGAAAAAAATCAGAGTGTAGGATCTTTGGTTATGCTAGGCTGTAGTTATGCTAACCTACAATTAAACTAAGACACGGCAAAGGACCATGGGAGTAACAGGCTTCACTAACCACTGTAAGGCTTGATCAAAGATGCAGCAAGCACAAATTCTAAATCTAAGTAAGAAACAATAGGTGAGCAAGTTGAGAAGTAAAAAAGTTAAAACTTGCTAAAGTAGAGGTAGTAAAATTGAAACTACTCAGCAAGCGTAAATTGAAGATACTCGAATTCATGAAAGTAGAGAATGAGAAAAGCCCAAATTCAGTAGGGAGTGAGCTCTAGGGGCCTGAACTTGGAAAGGGGGAGCTGCAGTTGGTAAGGAATGAGCTGGAAGTATGTAGAATTGGCTATGAGACAATGAAAGAGGGACATCTTGACAGAGAGAGAGATGAATTGGCAGGGAGTGAAGGCATCTACAATATAAATGCAGGGGTCATAATTCTCACATTTTTGTAGCATCTTAGGGGGCGTCTGTGCATGTAATGTGTTACTTACCATTATCTAGGCAGCTGTGCTGAGCTGGGCTGATTGCTAGGCAGACCCACAAGCTACTGCCTTAAAAAGACAAAGACTTATATAAGCTTTTGCCACTGAACACAAATTCAAGTCATTCTTTCTCGGAGCAGGCAGAAGTTACATTTTTTGTGTGATCAAACCCTTACAAATGCTTTATGGCCATGACCTTACAGAAGTGAATGGCTGCAGAGTGCTTTAAAAGTCCCCAGTCATGCAACAAATTAATATTTACTATATGAGTGTTCAGATGAAGGCACTCCAAAGTAGAGTGCCTTCATTAAATTCTGTCTAATTGGGCAGTTGGGCTGATGCAGGCCCTCCCCACCTCTTGTGCTGTCTGCATGATGGGAGGGGAAAAGAAGAGAGGAGAGGAAGCTTGAGCTGGAGTTAGTCCAGCCTGCACTGGAGTGTGGGTAGGTGATTTGGAGCCCCATGCCTCAGAAGGGCTCCAAAATACCTTCCTCCATTTCAGTGCATGGAGTGTATGGAGCCACATACCTGCCCAGCCAACATGTATGCTTTCCCAACCACATTATAAATGTTAATATAAGATAATCAAATAAAAAAACAGTATAAAAGCTCCAAAAAGGTCATGTGTGTGGCTGGAAAACTGCCAGTTCAGTGTGAAAAGAGTAAAATGTATCCAGCCTATTGTCTACTTGTTGATATCACTGTCAGGGATAGGTGCTGTAAGGCCTATGCCCTCTCTAGCCTGGCTTCTTCCCAGTGAATGACTTCAGGATGGGGAAGCCTCTCTCTGGTGTTATTTTTTTTCTCATCTACCACAACTTTGATCTTCTTTCAGATAGGGATCTGGTTCTGCTGAGTGATAAGTCTGGGTCTGTTGGAGGAATTTCTTTATGGGGCTCTGCCTCCCCTACACCCAACACTTACCACTTCCTAGGTGTTACCTGATTTCTCTCTTGGAGTGATCACCCTAGTTGCAAGTAGGACAATCCTTCCTACACTACGGTGACCCAAGTCAGGCACTTCTGGTCAATTCCTTAGAAGTCCTCCTGTGACTCAAATCTAGATGGTCCATCATACCTTCAGGATTCCTCCCCTTCTGTCAAGTGATTAATAGACTCAAGTATAAATTACCTCAGAACAAACCATTTACTTCCTTCACAGTCTTCAATGGTACATTGACTGAGATCCCTTCATTTCATCAGGGTTCATCTCCCTCTATTGAATGATTAACAATCTCCATGGAAAGCAACTCAAAATGCTTCTATTAATTCATGCACGGTCTGCTAAGATACAACAAGTGAAAGTCCATTTATGCCTTCAGGGTTCACCCCTCCCTCTTGCCCCCCTGCCACACACACACACACACACACACACACACACACACACACACACACACACACACACACACACACACACACACACACACCAATCAAGTAACTGTCCTTAAAGTAAATCAGTTTTGATGCTATTGGCTTTGGCACTGGGCTGTCTCCACTGTCCTAGATCCCATGCCTTATGCCACCCAGATCCTCTGCAGCCTGAGCTCCACTTCTTACTCAGGCTAGCAACACCTACATTCTACCCAAAGGTACCTGAGTTGATTGGTGGTCCTCTGACCACCTAGGCCTACTGCTTTATGTAACTTTCCTTGCAGCTCACTGCAGAATGGCACAAGCAGCAAAGTCCTCCAGCATCTTCTCTACACTGATACTGTAGTCTCTCTTCAGCTGCCCCCTCCAGGGCCAGAAGTACTGTTCTGAGCTCTCCAGCCACCATCCCAGATGGAGTACTCACTCCAGAAGCATTGGTGTGGTGCTCCAGGCTCTGGCTGTATTCCCTCTCATGCCTCAGGTGAGTGAAGGGTGATTATCACCCCCAGGTTTTCCTTCATCCCTAGAACCTTTCCTCTTGCACTCACTTTAACAATATAAATTATCCAGTGAAACTCCCACTTTGAAGGTGTATTCATGGTAAGCAGTTAATCATTTGTTTTCTCTATGGATTGCTTCAAGAATCATAACTATTTCAATGACCAGCTCTGTAAATTATCCTTTTACTGACACCTTAAAGACAGGAGACTTACTAGTCTGAAACTCTTAATGAGGACTGAAGTATATATACACTTTACTTTTGCAGTTATAAGTCCATGTTCTCAATACTCCCACTTTCATTTTTCAATGCAAATACTGGGAGCTAAATTAATATAAAGTAGGCTGGAGCCCATTAGTCAAACTGACATAAAAAACATTTTTTAAGTTACTATGTAGTCCCCATGGACACAGAAATGTCCTTAATTTTCACCTTATTTGAGTCCAAAATTAGGGATTTTCCCTGGTTTACTTTCTAAGTGCATGAAACTAATTATTAATTCTGTGGAGTGGATTAACTTTTAATTTGAATAGTGCTGTTAATCACCTTGAGATACTATGACATGACTTCATGAAGTTTAAGTAGCTATAGCTGAAAGAAAAATGAACTTCATGACTGTCACTTTTAGCTTTCTGAAACTGACTATCCAATATAAATTTATGCACACCTGGAGGACAATTATAAATGGAATAAGGCCTGCATTTGTCTGCCTTATTAGTGATAATTAATGCAAAAATGATTTTAGTATATATCTATTAATCCTTCCACTTTTTTAATCCTTTAAAAAAATCACAGTGATACTGTGGATTCATTTAGATAACATTATTTTTTATAAGGCTAAAGAATGCTTAGAATCATGCAGTTGCCTCATCATCCAGGCAGCCACTATTTTTGCATAATATAACAAAGCAAATGCTAACAGAAGGTTCAGACATATTAATTGAGACTTGTTATGCCCCCATGGCCAAATCTGAAATCAACTGGTGTTAAAATCCACACATCACCAAGCACCTCCTACAGACTGCAAAATGTCTGCATGTTTTACAGACAGAGGTCAGAAAAACAAGCAGATTTTGCATTTCTCAAGTCCAATGAATGATAGACACTCATTTGAACTGCACTAGAATAAAAATGTTATGGTAAAACGTGTTTCTTGCCTTCAGGAAAAATCTTAAAACATATTCAACTTTCAAGTAATATACATGCAGTACTCACATGTTTATATGCATGCATGTGTTTATGCATACGTAATGGAATACATGATTATGTGCCTGTGTAATACAGTACACGCTTTTCTCAAAATAACTTCAGAGGATCATAGGAAAGTAGGGCTAGAAGGGACCTTACAACACTTTCCTCATTCACTGTCATTGTCCTCATTCACTTGGAGGAGAATGAGGACAAGCAAAGTGTTTATCTAATCTCCCTTTGAAAGTTTCCAGGCACGGAGCATCCACAATATCTCTAGGTAGCTTGTTCCGGTGTCTGACCACTCTCATGTTCAACTATTCCACCTAGTCTCCAGCCTAAATTTCCCCTGATGGAAGTGGAAGGCATTGCTCCTAGTATTGTACCCTACAGCCACAAAGGAAAGACCATTTCCAACTTCTCTATAATCACCCTACTGGTATTTGAAGACTGTTATCAATTCCACCTTAGTTTTCTCTTCTGCAGGCTAAATAACCCTAGTTCTTGGAAATAGTTGGAGATAGGTACATCAGTCAAAGGTAGTAAAGCATTGGAGATGAATACTGCTAACATTTTTATGATACATGCCATGCCATCATGTGATTTGTATAGCCATTCAACACTATGGAACAGGCATATATTTAAAATACTATTGGGACTCGATTTTGCATTCCTCCTCTTGTAAATCTAGGAAACAAGTACATGTGATTTCAATTGTAAAGGGTTGAGATGGATCATAAACCCTCTCAAAATGGCCATGTTTGTCTTCAAGGTCATTTTGAGAGGGCATATGACTCCATCTCAATCCTATGCAATTGAAATCACATGTACTCTTTTCCATTTATATTTTTGGTTTAGAAATTCCTTTGCAAAGTGTCTGTCATGATTTTAAAGTCTGTTATCTGGGTTTTTGGAGAAACCCTCTTCTCCAATAGTATAAAGTCCCTGTTTCTATCCCTCATAAGCAACAAGGTATCTGACTTCAAAGCTGCAATATTCTAATCTATTTTATGGATAGAAAACTTCTCTCCAGCCTTTGATGGAATCTCCCACCTTCTGGCCGTCTCTCAGGGTAAATGTAGGCCAATGATATGAACATGAAATACTCTTGGAGGAGAATGAGGAAACATTTCATGAACAGATTGCCCTGGAAAACTCAAGGCATACATTTTTAAATGCTTGAAGGTTTAGAACATAAGAAGTAAGTCCTAGTTCAGATTTTTTTTGCCCAGCCTTTCAGGCACACTCACTGGGTATTCACTGTAAGGCTGGATCTGCTTTTTCAGATATGAGGTCCAGAACAAAATTGTCTGAGAATCCAGGGCCCAAAAAGTTCATTACTGATGTCTCCCAAAGACTCTAAAGCTTTAGCCCTGTGGCTGCCCTAATTTAGTGCTTAGCACTTTAAGGAGGACCTGGCAATTACAGCAAGGGTGACAGACACTTTGCAAAGGAATTTCTAAACCAAAAGTACTCTGCATAGACAAAGTGCAAGAAATATGTATAACTGTGGGATAAAAATAACACTCATATTGTACACATGGCTCTGTTTTCATTTTTCTATCCATCTTTGGAGCCTTTTGGGTTTCAGTGGCCTTCCATGATTATTCTGAATCTCTTCTCTTCCTGCTCAGTCATCGCCTCTGGTTCTGCACTTGCTTCTCCCTGATACAGTGAGTCTCCCCTATAAAAGTTGATTCTAATTATCTTTGTTCTTTTTCCCCATTTCCTCTTTTTCTTTCTATTTTTCAGTCCTCTGTGTTTGTATATCAGAGCAATTAACAGGTACAGGATAACCTCATAAATCTGAATCTCCAAAACCTGGAATTCTTGAAAATCCAGCACTTTTCAAAAATACATTATGTCAGGGAGAAGCAGTGCCCAGTCCCAGAGCAGTGGAGAGAGAAGCTTGCGTGTGGTGGGTGCCACCATGATGCACTGCTGCTCTGCGCCACCATCTCCCCGCACCCCCGGGTCCACGACTGGCTACTGCTCTGGTTTAAAAAATCCAGAATTTTCAAATTTCTGAACTTCCAGCAGGTACTTGGTCCTGAGCATGCCAGATTTATGTAGTTATACTGTAATAGGTAGATAATGTCTCTTCTCTTGCTAGCACACTGAATCTTCCCTATGATGTTCTCCTTAGGCAAAACCACAATAACCCTAACACCTACATTGTAACAATTTGTGATAGTGCAACCATCATTGTTTGCCTTCCTAAATGCACATAAAATCCCACTCCGGAATTAAGGTGACCAGGGTTGGCCTGTCCTATCCTGTGAAACCTGCTGCCACAGGGGGCCCCACAGCCAAGGGGCCCCCTGTGCCCATCAACAATCTGGCACCAACCTCCCTCCCCTTGCCGGCTTCTGCAAGCACTTGCCCCCTGCCCACCAGTGATGGCTTCTCCACACCAGGGGCCCCCAAAACTATACCTTGCAGGGGGGCTCAAAAAACTGTGGCCTAGCCCTGAAGTTGACTCTACACCAGGGCTGGCCTGTAGGCCAGATCCAGCCTTCCAGCTGATTTGATCCAGCCTGTGGGAAGGTGCCCACCAATTAGTTGTACCCAGCCTGTGGCTATCCCTGCTGTGCTCTGCATAGAGCTGAGCTCTGTCCAATTCCACCCAGGTCAGTGCACACTGCACTCCCATCTTCACCTGCTGGACAGCCCTGACCCTGCCTGTGCCCCAGCCAGCATGCACAGCTTCCCAGCAGACCTGCTGCTGCTGCTGTCTGGATGACTGCTCAGCTTCTCCTACCACCAGTGGCTCCTCTTACTGTGCCTGGTGCAGTGTTCTGGGCAGCAAATAGGGAGGGGAAGTGGTGCCAGGTAGAAGGAAGGCAGCAGCAAGCAGGAGAGAAGCTGAAGCTGGGGATTCTGCCACCTGTGGGTTGCCACGTAGGTAGGTGACTCTACGAAGAAGCTGTGTGCACTGGCTGGGACTGAGGCTGGAGAGGGAAGGCAGTGGTGGTGCAGAAGAGGAAGTAGTTGTGGGTTGGGGGGAACTGGCAGCCGAGGTCTCCTGCCTCAGTGCATGTGGCCCCAGTTCCAGCTCCCAGATGCTTTTCACCCATGCCACCAGGGCCAGGGTGATTCCAGGTAGGAGCACAGGAAGGGTACAGGTGGAAGCATGGGCTAGGCTACCCCAGGTAGAAGCAAGCAGGGCTTGGCCTCATGCGCAGAACCTTGGAGCAGCTAAAGGTTGAAAGGGAGGGAGATATGGACTGCACCTGTACTTAAACCTGCACTCCCCAAGTGAGTTCTGCTGCATGCACCTCCTGTCCCTCTCTCCCCTCACCCACCCCTAGCCAGATCCCAGTATCTAGAGCTTGGTCAGCCGCCAACACATGCACACCCAACTCAACTCAACCCAGCCCACACACACCCACACCCCAACTACACATCCCACCCCCCCCACACCATACACACACACACACACACAACCCTACACCCCTCCAGCCACATGCCACACACTTCCCCCCACACCCCTCCAATACACACTGCCCTAGCCCAACACAAGAATAAGGCTTTATTTTGAAGGAGTTTCCTCAGGGAACTGGAGGGATGTCCAATGGCAAATACCAGGGTTCAGGGCACAGCTTCTGGGCCAAGATGGTGATCAGGGGATGGGACACTGGTCAAGGGGTGGGGCTTAGCAGTTTGACAACTGGGGTACTTGCAGCCCTCAAGAGCTCACCAAAACGCAACAAGCGGCCCTCCAGCCAAAATAATTGCCCACCCCTGCTCTAAAACTGTGTAGTAAATACCACCAGAGCAATCACACATACACACACTTAATATACTGAAAAAAAAAATTATTTCCTCATTGTTCAATGTCAGGTTTGGGATGGAAAAACAGGCAGGGTGAAAAACTGGAAATTTCTGGGAAAATATTATGAAAAACATTACAGAAAATATGTTTTTCCTTTTTCCATTGAAATGTTCTGTGGGAAAGACCATACATTTTCTACCAGTTGTATCTATACACACAATGAATAGAAATGCAGTTCCAAATGGTGTATAAGATAAATGGTGACAGAAGAACTTTGTGCATATTTCATCATGCCAAATGCATCACATGCATCACTCAGAAGGGCTTGGGGTATGGGAGAGGGAGTTAATAAAAATCACAAATGGAAATAGAAATGATTTATTTGAAACCCCACAGTTCTTCAAATCTCTCTTCCCAAACCCCTTCCTCTTTTTAATTAAAAAAAAATTTTCACTTTTCACTTAAATAACTGACAAACTTTAATAATAGCATTCATTGTCAATACATATATTGATTAATCTTTGGAATTTTGAGTTGTATAATACTTTCCCTTGTAAAAGAGATTAAGCATGCGTCAATTATTAAATTGTCTTACAGCAAAGTAGGTCCCCTGATGTTTTCAAATATCTGAAATTATAATTCAAAAGTACTGTAAATAATCTCTTCCTTTGGTTTTGCCCCCTTCCATTCCCCACACTCCCACATTGCTGTCAAACACCGTGGTGCCAATGCTTATAGTTCTCCACAAAGCTTTTGTTGCTGAACCTTATAAGGCCCTGCATAGTCTTTGATATAAAGAGACGTGGGCAGGGAAACTCAACTCTGCTTTCTGAAGCATAAGTACCAAAGATACAGCCAAAAATATGGTGTTGATTTGGAGGGCAAAAGTAGCCTTAAGAGACTTCATAGATTTCATAGACATTAAAGCTGGAAGGGACCTCAGAAGATAATCGAGTCCAGCCAAAGGGCAGGAAGTCAGCAGGGGTCATAGGATCCCAGCAAGATACATATCCAAATGTCTCTTGAACACATTCAAGGTAGGTGCTTGAACTACCTCCGGAGGCAGTCTATTCCAAACCTTGCGGGGCTCAGACAGTAAAGAAGTTGCCCTTTATGTCCAGCCTGAATGGTCACAGAGGAGTTTGTGACCATTTGACCTTGTCATCCCTTAAGGCACTCTGGTGAACAGACATTCCCCCAGATCCTGATGAGTGCCCCTGACAAACTTCTAGGTGGCCACCAGATCACCCCTGAGCCTGAGTTTTCCAGGCTGAAGAGTCCCATAGCTCTCAGCCTGTCATGGTAAGGTCTGTTTTCCTGACCTCTGAACATGCACATGGCTCTTTGCTGGGCTCTCTCAAGCTTCTACTTTGTCACCAATGGACAGATTTTTGCTGTTCCTGGAATGTGTTAAATTATATTTGATATTTAATTTGATTATGTAAACATAATGCTTGTTATAGCTAGACTCTTGTCCTCATTCTTGCTGCCTCGTTTCATTTCAGTGCCATAAATTAACTATAAGGCTTATCATGAATGACTGGTTCCTCCCAAGGCTGGGGTGGGAGTGGGGCAGCGAGCAGTGAGTTCAAATCACTGTCCCAGTGATTTGTCCCAGTTCAAATCACTGCTGTCCTGGGCACACATGTAGATGCTGCACCCAAAGGTCATTTATTTTGCCTTAAACTGCTTCAGAGTTTATTGCTGTGAATTAGTTGCTTGCATAGATGCACCCTCTGTATATCAATAATGGCTGCCTTAAGAGTGTATTAACCAAATTCAGTTTCCACAGAAGCATCCTTAACTCCTACTAATTGACGTAGAATTTGCCTCCACTTGTACCCAGATTAAATTTGGTCATACAATGTAGGCCAAGAATTTCAGAAGCAATTGATGCATCTTTTTTTTTTTTTTAATGTTTCCTCAACAACAGTTAAATCTTATTTATGTTTCATAGATATTAAGACTGGAAGGGACCTCGGAAGATCATTGAGTCCAGCCCTTTGCCTGAGGGGCAGGAAGTCAGCTGAGGTCATAGGATCCCAGCAAGATAAGCACCTTCTCTTGAAGGTGTTCAATGTAGGTGCTTGAACAACCTCTGATGGCAGGCTATTCCAGAGCTTGAGGGCTTGGACAGTAAAGACATTCGTCCATATATCCAGCCTGAAACACAGTATTGCAGTAGTTTATAACCATTCAACCTCATCATCCTTTGGGGCTCTCAGGTGAACAAATGTTCCCCCAGATACTGGTGGTCCCCCCAATAAACTTATAGGTGGCCATCAGATCACCCCTGAGCCTGAGCTTTTCCAGGCTAAAGAGCCCCATAGCTCCCTGTCTGTCATCATGAGGTCTATTTTCCTGACCTCTCATCATGTGCGTGGCTCTTTGCTGGAATCTCTCAAGCTTCTCCACAGTCATTTTGAATTGTGGGGCTCAAAACTGGACGCAGTACTCCACCTGCAGCCTCACCAAGGCTGAGTACAAGGGGAGAATGACATCCTGTTATTTGCTCGAGAATCATCTATGGATGCAAGTCAGCATTTTGCTTGCTTTACTAGCCGCAGCATCATATTGAAGGCTTGTGTTCTTGTGGTCCAATATGGCCCCCCAGTCCCTTTCATCCAAAGTGCTAGGCAGCATAGCACTGCCTAGCCTAGAAGGATGCTGCAGGATTTTCTTCTCAAGGTGGAGAACGTTGCATTTTTTGATGTTAAATGCCATCAGGTTCTCAGCTGCCCATTTCTTGAGTCTCTCAAGTTCAACCTAGATTGTTCTCCTGTCCTCAGGTGTGGATGCTTTACCCCAAAGTTTGGTGTCATCAGCGAAGTTAGCCAGTCTGCTTCTGAAACCAATGTCCACATCATTACTGAAGATGTTGAACAATATAGGCCCAAGGACAGAGCCTGGAAGGACCCGGCTGGTCATAGGGCACCACGGCAATTGACATCCAACAACGACCATTCCCTGGACCCAACCACATAGCCAATTCCTCAGACAGTAGATCATGGACAAACTGAGGCTGCAGTTGGCCAGTTTTGCCAAGAGGTAATGATGGGATTCCACATTGAAGGCTTTTTTAAAGTCAAGATTTATGATATCAATCTGTTCCCCCTTGTCCAGATGATAGGTCACCTTGTCATAAAAAGAAAGGGTCAAGCCAGACCTACCTGCAACAAACCCATGCTGGCTATCCCTCAGGATGTTGGTATTGGCCAGACCATTAAGTATGGCCTCTTTAATAAGCTTTTATAATACCTCCCTAGGATAGAGGTCAGGCTGATGGGCCTGTAGTTTGCTGGGTCCACTTTCCTTCCTTTCTTGAAGATAGGCACCACATTGGCCTTCTTCCAGTCTTCAGGCACTTCAGCAGAACACCAGGAGTTGTTGAAGATCAATACCAGGGGCAGGGCTATGATGCTAGCCAGCTCCTTGCGTACCCTGGTGTATAAGCTGTCAGGGCTGACTGACTTGAAGGTGTCCAGCCTTTCAAGGTGTTCCATCATGAGATCAGCATTGATGGAGAGTAAGGCATCTCCCTCACCCAAGCCTTCCTGTCCCATAATCGGCAGGGGTGTCCCTTGGGACTGGTGAAAGACCTTCGCAAAGTACCCATTTAGCAAGTTGGCTTTTTCATGTGTGTCAGTTGTCAAATGTCACATCTGCTTTAGCAGGGGTCCTATGATGCCTTTGCATTTCCTCCAGATCCCCACATATCTAAAAAAGGACTTTTAATTGTCTTGATACTTGTACTCAGTTGGAATTCAGTCACAGACTTGGCTTTCCTGGTTTGCTCCCTACAGGGCTGGACCTGGTTTGGTCTCTGCTGGTTTGAACCAGTGCAGAATATTCGTCCTTGCAAGTAGTTGCTGTCCTCCATCATAGTTTCATAGTTTCATATATGGTAGGATCAGAAGGGACCTAAGGAGATTATCAAATTTGCCCCCTGCCATGGGCTGGAAAGGATGCTGGGGTCAAACAACCCTGGTTAGGAGATTGTCTAGCCTCCTTTAGAAGACGCCCAGGGTAGGGGCAAGCACCACCTCCCTTGGAACTTGGTTCCAGCTCCTAGCTGCCCTGACCATGAAGTAGTGCCTCCTGAAGTCCAGCCTGAATCTATTCTCCATCAGCTTATGACCATTATTCCTTGTAACTCCTGGTAGTGCTTGGTAGAGCAGGGACTCTCCCATTGCTTGCTGGTCCTCCTTGGCAAGTTTGTAGGTGGCTACCAGATCCCCTCTCAGTCTTCTTTTGTAGAGGCTGAACAGGTTCAGCCTCTCCTCATAGGGCCTACCCTGTTACCCCCGATCATGTGAGTGGCCCTCCTCTGGACCCTCTTGATGCTACCCACATCCCTGCTGAAGTGCAGTGCCCAGAAATGAATGCAGTAGTCCAACTGTGGCCTGAACATTGTTGCATAGATGGGGAGGATCACCTCCTTGGACCTGCTTGTGATGCATCTATGGATGCATTCCAAGGTGTCGTTAGCCTTCCTGACCACTTCCTCACATTGGCAGCCCATGTTTATCTTGGAATCAATAGTGACTCCAAGATGCTTTTCTGCCTCTGTGCTGACTAGAAGGGACTTCCCCAGCCTGTAGGTATGCTGCTGGATCTACCTTTTCAGGTGCAATACCTTGCATTTGTCCATATTGAATTCCATCCTATTCTCATTTGCCCACCTCTGTAACATGTCCAGGTCTAGTTGTAGCCTGTCCCTCTCTTCTAGCATGCTTACTTCTCCCCACATCTTAGTGTCATCTGCGAACTTGAACAAGGTGCTTTTCACCCCCTCATCCAAGTCGCTGATGAAGATATTGAACAGTGAGGGCCCGAGGACTGAGCCCTGGGGGACCCCATCCTGTGTAGTCTTTTATTTTTATACACAGGAGGTCCATGAGTTCCCTGGAGAACCAAAGGGTCTTCTGTGCCCTTTTGCTGCCTTTCCTCCTAGATGGAATAGACTTATGCTTATGCATTCAGGATTGCTCCCTTGATGAGTAACCACTCATCCTAAACTCCCATCCCCTTTGGGCTGAGACCCTTTAGGGCCTCACTGACAAGCTGTCTGAGCTTCTCAAAGTCAACTTCCCTAAAGTCAAGGACTTATGTATTGCTGACTGAATTGCCAGCTTTATGGCAGATGGTGAATGTGATCAATTCGTGGTCACTATCATCCAGCTTCCCTTCTATTATTAGGTCACTGATGAGGTCATCCCCATTGCTAGTACCAGGTCAAGCAGTGCTTTACCTCTTGTCAGCCTGTAGACTTTTTGCATCAGATAGAGGTCACCCATACATGACAAAACTTTATGACCGCTCAGATTTGGCCGAGTCCTCTTCCCACGAGATGTCTGTGGGACACTTCTTTAGCAGAGTCACCATAGTATTTTTAAGGAAACCTTGGATACTCCCTTTCCCCACAGCTGATCCCTGCCCCAGGCAAGAGACACATTGCTAAGTGAAGCCCTCCCCTCACCTCCAGCTCTTGCTCAAAGAAATGCAAAATGTCACCAAAATACAAGTTTACTCCTGGGCACCACATATACTCACTTATGTATGTGCACACAAACACATACCGGGATGTCTGGCCACCCTATCTATTAGGGTCTTCTCCAGGGATCAGTGTGGTTTCCAACATGAAGAACAGCAACCAAATACCATCCTAGTTTTTAATGATGCTACTCTTAGTGTTACCTCTGAGATGCTTTGAAGCAGTCAGCAGTCAAGAAGCATCATAGCAGTATATACTTCAGAAATTCTTCTATAACTTCTTCAGTTATAGTGCCAACTTCTGGCCCCAACACATCCTGCACATGGGATCTATGATCAGACATTAGTCAGGAATTTTTTTTCTCTAGCTATCTGTGTGCTTTGTATAGATCCTTAGGCTGTCAGAGTGGGACTACATTCTCAGGCCATTACTTAAAATATTTCAATGTGTGATATAACAGGAATCACAGTTCCAAGATCATAACTGCACCATTGTCTGAAAGGATATTATAGGATAGAAGATGTAAATACAGCTATGAAGCTATTAAATGATGGCTTTTACTCTGATAGATTAATGAGAATAATACATACATATATTTAATACTGAAATATTGCAGGCAGAAGGCATAGCTACACCTCAACCTATGTTGCTGTAGTGATATGCTACATCACTATACAACACACTACAGTGATGTAGTGATCATGCGAGTCTAAATGTGACCATAAGCAGCACTAGAAAACATTATTTGGGAGGGCTGGGAGGTGTGGAGTCTGACCCTGCCCCTCCCTCTCTCAAAGCCATCCCAGGGCTGACACACGCTAGTGCTGTGAATCCAGAAGTGGAGTGCACAGCATGGGCACTGGCAGGGGCACAGAAGCAGTGGTGGTGCTGGAGCCACTATCTCCAGTCCAGTTTGGGGCAGGAGGCTACCCCCACTAGCCCCAGCCTTCTAACACCTATGCATGTGAATGGAAACTACTTCTCCATAGTGGTGTGCTTCCCCGTTTTAGTGTGCCACTATTGAGATGTAGCAGCTAAACCTAACTGTGCACCATGTGTGTGGCATAGTACAGGCAGTTACTGCATTGTGCTTTAATATTTGCAAAAGGAAATGCTAAAGCATGGTGCAGTAACAACATCACCTAGGGCAATATGTAGACATGCCCAGAGTATCCTAATTTGATAATCTGAACTCAAATCACTTAAGATAATTATAAAAAATAGGATTTATATTTTAAAAGGAAATGAATTTCCATGTGCTACAGGTCATTTTTGAGTACAAGGTTCAAAGTGCTTTTTCCACATGCATTAAGCCAAATAGAACCATGCAGACACATTAACACAAGGTTATAGTTAAAAGAATATAGTTTAGTTTCATATATTAGCCGTCAGTTGTAATGGAGGTAATCAATATCCTTTTAAATCCTAGCCAAACTTTTCAATAGTTGATTGTAAGATGCAAGCAAGGGCCACAATGGAGGGGGGGAGGGGAAGTGAAGGAGGGAATTAAAAATAAAGGTTGCTTTAGCTTTCCCACTAAAATTTAAAATAAATAATATTTCACCTGCAAAATCCCAAGTCATCCTGACCCCTTTGTTGAATGGTTTTCTACACAGTTCAAGGCATTAGTCACCGCACCTCTGCACTGCCACATGAATGCCCAAAACTAACGTGTGTTCATCCCCTGTCTGATGTTCAAGACCCCAAAGTTGATTCAATGCACACTGGAAACTTGTGTGGAACTGTGAAACGAATGGCACTCAAGTGAACAAAATACCTGGATGCTGAGAAGAAGGTGCACAAAATCCACAAAGTTTCTCAACTGTTCATCTTCATAGAAAAAAGAAAACTTTTATGAATCTAAAAGGATTTTTTATCAGGGGATCCTGCTCAATTTAAAGAGATCTGATCCAGAAACCAGAGGGAGTGAAAATAGTTAGACTAGTATTGAACTTACATGGCCAAACAGAGTTGTACATAGAGCTGGTCCAACTTTCCTGTAACCTGAAAACCAGTCAGTCAAGTCAGGGAGGCTTGACACTGGCTCAGTTCTAAATGAAATGTAAGATGGATTTCTCTGAAGCACTATGTGGCCCCAGACCAAAATCCCCCAAAAGATTTTTGATCTCTCCTGCTCAGAGGAGTCACAACTCATGTCAATGAGCTGGGAGTGTGGCCTCATCACAGCTGAGCGCTATCAGTGTGTCAGCTTACAATCTAACTTTAAGCTGTAGAGTAATAATTATTTCATATACATAACATGAATATACAGGAGAGCATATAGTATTATGTATTTCAGTCCAAACCTTGATTTAATCATTAGTTGTATATAATGAATGTACCTAACACTTGGACCGATTCAAGTCATGCTACATTCATAAGCGGCAATTTTCTTCATGAAAGTATTTAGAAACCCACCCTCTCCCGATCTCTTGATTTTTTTCTCCTGTATGTACTAAAGGCATTGCAAGTGTATTTTGCTACTAGGGTTATATTGAAGTAGTATGCAAAACTTAAAGGGAAAAATGAAAATAATCTAAGTCATTTGCTCATGATTGCACAATAATTGAGTGAAGGCTGAAGAGATACTAGAAGAGGGAAATCATTAGTTGCAATATAATATGGTAAAATGAGAGCCAAGAAAATGATACATAATTGTCACATACCAGGGAGTTTTAAACACAACAAAAATAATTAACCTATTGAGAAGTCTGTCACTTGAAGTCTTGTAAATCAAGACTGATGGTCTTACTAAGAAACAAAGTAGAACATCCTGGGCATGACTACATGAGATGGCTATTGCAGAGTAGACTAATTAGCTCTGAAATAAATGTCACACGTCTACATGTATGGCCCCTGTGCAGGGGACAAACTCAAGGCCAGATCTCAGATTGGCTCACCCACCTGCCTAGGGGAGTTTGCCCTAACTCACCAGCCATGACTGGAATATTAACACTATTTATTAAGCAGGAGGCTGCCCTTACACTACCCCAATGCCCAGGGGCACTATCCACGGCTCCGAACCTTCCCTACACCATGGCCCATACCTCAAAGATGGCATCCAAATTATTATTGTTCACCCTGGTTCAAGGCTGGGACAAATTCAGTCCACTGTTGGGCTTCTATTATGCATATGCTTACTCCACCCACCTCTCACAGGCACCTCTTACACTCCACCCATCACTGAGCCACTCTCTATTGCCCTGATACATTGAGCTACACCCTCTGGGCCATTGGGCTTACCTACTCCTGCTCTGGCATGTCACAGGCAGCACTGCTGGTTTGCTCAGGCTCCCCTTTTCTACATGGCCTTTTCTTGTGCCAAATACTGGGCTGCTTTTGCTCCTATCCCCTCACCAGGCAACTGATTTCCCACACACACCTGGGGTTAGTCCATGTACCACCCTTCAAGCTGCCCAAGCAGCCCTACCCAGTACACCCCTGGTGCAGCCCTTCAGGCCACCCTCAGAAGCTCTACTCTGCATCCCACACACTCAGTCATTCAGGCTCCCCTTATTACGGCATACTCTGACTGGGCCCACACCATCACTATTGACAATAGCATATGACCCCCCTCCAGGGTCTCTGGGACCCTTTTCCCCTGGTGGGCTCAGGTGCCTATTAAGAGGCATACCTGGTCCCCCTGTTTCCACAGTTCTCACAACTACCCACCAGATGGTGGGGGGCTAGGGTTAAGACACCTCTACCCACCTTTCACTGGAGTGTGACTGGTCTGGTATTGCTTGGGGGCTGTCCCACCACAGACAGCCTGCCAGATCCCCACTTACCCAGAGGGTGCAGTTTTAGATCATGCTCAGGACCAGGAGCCTCCAAGCCATCCCCATAGCTCCTGCCCTTACCTTCAAGATGTTCCTCTCTTGGCCACTGACAGCAAACTGCTGCTTCACCCTATATAAACTGGGTCTTAAAATGGCTGCCCTATTCAGGCACCTGCCAGGTGTGCTGCCACAGCCCCATTAGACTGCAGGAAACTAATAAACTCAGGAGCAGGGTAGTACTTGTAAATACAACTACTACTCTGCTGTGATTTTTTTTTTTTTTATTGTGCAGCACTGCACATGTAGATGGTGATGCAGCCGGCTGGGGCATAAGGGTACTTCAGTGTGGGGGTTGCCTGCTGGATACCCCTGCACTGGAGAACCCTCATAATCCAGCCAGCACCTGTGCACCACATTAAGCTGGGTTAGAAGGTTGAGCCCCGGGTCCTCTACCAGCTGAGAGTACTCCAACCTGGCTCGACACGCTGTGATCCCAGGTGAACATGTAAACATGACCCCCAGGAGCAATAATGCTTTGCCTTAATAGCATTTGTAGACATGTTCCCTGAGTGTAATGCTGCATGACATTTTCTGTCCTGTATTATGGGAGGGGGAAGTTTATCAGGCTAGGTCATCATGGCTTGCTGCTTTAGTAAAAGTGAATACACATATTAGAAAAAAAAAGGAAAATCTGTAATAGAAGGATTTTGTTATTGACAATCCCTCTATAAAGTGTCTTGTTTGTTATCTAAAGATGTCAATAGATGTTACAGTTTAAAAAAATCTTAAGTGAAAAAGAAGAACAAAGTATCAATAAAATCAGTACTAGTAAAAGTCAAGTATAAAATTACTTTTCTGTAGTCCTGCAAATTCTCATTTCTCTTGTGGACAGTAATCCTGTTATTCAATCCATCAAAAAAAGCTTTTGGAACAATGTTTCACAGCAGGTAAATTACAATACATTGTCATGTTGTAGAGATGATAGTTTCAGTTTCGCAGCCACTTAAGTTAAATACAGAGAGTCAGAATGCCTGAGGCAGAATTCATTCAATCTATGAATCTTTCTATAAAGCGTGTAGATTGAACCGTTAACAAACACAACACACATTCACTTATCAACTGGTCAAGGCCCACAGGTTGGGGGGGGGTGCTTATGAACTCTTCCCTGCTCAGCTGGGCTGCAAATGCCCTGTGCCCTCTGCCTGTCAGCTATGAGGGGCTGGGGGTAAATGGATGTCCAGTTCAGCTGCCAAGCCAGCGTCTGCACAGTGTGGGGAAAAGCTGCATAAATGCCCCAATCCCTAACCTGTCAGCTACAAGGGGGTGGATGGAGGGGTGGGATAGATACTAACTTTGGCTCCCCAACTGAGCTTTGCACACTGGGGTAGGGGGGAGAAAAGGAGCCACAGTGAAGGAGGGAAAGCACCTGCTTCAGGAGGTTGGAGACTATGGAGTCCCCAGTTGTGGAGCTGGAGCAGAGCTCCATTACCCCCCACTCATGCCTCCCTCTCCATGGCTGACAGGCAAGGGACTGGTGATGGGCTGAGGCTGATGTGTTTGCAGCTCAGCAAAGCCATGCTGCAGGGTAGAAGGCCCCTGCCTCAGGGGCTCCCCCAGCCCCCTCCCCCCCCGATCCACTGTGTAGACCTTGGCTTGGGGCCAGAGCAGGGATCCATTCCTCCTTGTTGTCCACCCCACTGTGGCTGAGAGGTGGGGGCTGGAGGTGGTGAGGGG
This sequence comes from Caiman crocodilus, assembly GCA_030014935.1. NCBI lineage: Eukaryota > Metazoa > Chordata > Crocodylia > Alligatoridae > Caiman > Caiman crocodilus. The sequence continues at coordinate 149,906,418 of JAGPOW010000261.1, read as the reverse complement.
GTGGGGATAGGGCATCAGAACTTCACTGCAGGTGGGAAAATGCCCACTTCAAGGGGCTTCCTGCTATTTCCCCCACTGTGAAGACCCCAGCTGAAGGCAACCAGGGCCAGCATAGCCCAAGGTCCCCCTCACTTATGCTGTTTCCAGTAGGGCTAGGGCTAGGGAGGCTGCTTTAGCTCTGTGACAGCTGGGGTGGGCCCCCTTTGCTCAGCTGGAACAGACAATCTGGGGTGGAGACTAGTCCACCTAACCCATGAGGGGAGGTTAGCAGGTACTACAATGCACCCTGGGCAGGGGGACTGAAACTTAGTTTGTGTTGGGAGGGATCTGTGACAGAAGTTTGCTAAACTGGTTTAACTTAATTTGGTTGAGTCTGATGCTACATCCAACCAGGTCTATCTTAAACCAATTTCGTCCCTTTTAAAACTGGTCTATGTGCACTGAACTTCTGTTTTGTTACAAGTTTAAACCAATCTCTGATAACTTATACCAGTTTGTGTATAATGTTTGTCCCCAGCCTTACTGGCTTGCACTGCCTATAACCAGAACTACTGAGACCCAATGTACTACATATACAGGCCTCAAGATAAAGCACATTGATGAATCAAATACTTAATACATGAAGTGCCCGAGGAATTAATGATTGTCTGGGTAGGCAAGAGACAATGTCAACACTAATATTAGATTACTGCCATTGTCAAGCTTCCCATGCTTTACTTGTACAACTAGGCCTTCCCTCGTACTCACCCCTGATAGGGAGTTGTTGTTCTTATGAATTCGGAGTTCAGAGAAGTCTCTCATCTTACTTCATCACATCCAAAACAATCCCCCTCTCACAGATTAGGTGGACTAGTCTCCACCCCAGTTTGTCTGCTCCAGCTCAGGCAAGGGGCCCTTCCCCTAGCGGTCACAGAGCTAAAGCAGCCTCTCTAGGCTTACTGGAAACAGCATAAGTGAGGGGGGGACCGTTTCCCTAAAAAATAGCTTTTCTTATTCCTTCACTTTTCTTTTCTTCCTCCTGTTTTCAAATCTGTAGGTATCATCTATTTCTCTGCTGCTGACCAACAGTGTCTGATATACCAAAATAGGTATTTCTGCATGACAGAACACAACATACCCCACTGGTGTATACAACTGAAAACATTTTACCAAGTTCAGTTGACTCAGTTAACACGAGAGGCATCAGGTTCCTCCTTTGTACTCAACACTTGAATCATACAGCCAAGGAATTAAAAGGTGTCCATAATGTCCCCAGATCACAGAGACCGAGTGTTTCTTAGAAGATAGTCTTGGCCACCTGCATATCCTCAGGACAAACCTATTACCAAAATCTATAGGCAGATTCCCTACATGCTGGACTCTCAACAGATGAAGCAGGACGGAGTCTACTAGAGGCTGAGGGAGAGAGCTATTATAGGAGGGTCTGGTGCGAGCTAGGAAATAGTTCTTCTTCATGAAAATACATCAATGATAGGTGACTGACTTGCTCTACTCTGTTATTTATATTGAGCATTATTCTGATCAGGATTTTGCTCAGTGTCATCTGCGGTTTGATATAATACAGAGTAAAAAAGATCAAAACCAATTTTAGAGTTTGTGTAATTTTATTCACCATCAAAAATGGCATCAGTGTAGAATCACAGCCAAAGTACTACACTAATAAAAAATCAACCTTTCCCCCCTCAGATTAAGTGCTTAAAAGCTAAACCCTCTGTCATCTTTGCTGAGTCTGCAAACTGTCAAGAAAAAAAAGCTTGAAACTCATTTTTTTTTTTTTTAGGTTATTTTACTGTAATTTTAAACCAAAGGAATGTTTTGTTTCTGATACCAGGAGAAAGCTCAGGTAATAATACATATAGTCAAAGGGTGGGTTAAATTCATAATCATAAAATCTTACCAGAAAAAAGATTTAAAATGCAATAGTCCATAGATACTTACACTATTACTTTTACTGTTCCTTCTGCTTGCAGGAGAAAAGAGAAATATTTATACCCTTCACATTGTTTTTCTTGACAGGCGTGCCACAAAATAAACCTCACACCCTTCCTGAGTGCCATTCAGATCCCCATCCCTGCCACCGTATCTGCTGCTCTGCCTTCTGCTTCTTGCCCTCTCTGCCCCCTCCCTGATCTGCTGCATGCCATACACAAAGGTTGCCCATGTCACCTGGGGCATGCATGCTGCAGATTGGTCACCCCTTCACTATGTTGCTAATCTATTGCCTTAATATGCAGCCCTATGACACTTTTATACCAAGTAATCTAACAGACATACCTTTAATTATATAGCGTTTTGACAGGAACCAGCAACAAAAATGTTTGTTTTACAAAAGCTCTGGTCACCACTGCGCAGCTATGGTTGAATTGTAAACCACCCTGCTTTATAATAAGACATAAATTACTACTTTTCTTTGTCTGTAGGTGGGCTTTCATGGTGAAACATTGTGTTGTTTTTTGCATGCACTTCACATTTTCTTTATACCTTTGAATTCACCGTTTAAAATTATGTGGTGCATGTATCTAAGAATTGGTAGAGAAGTATTACACAGCACAGTTATATACAGAAATATTGTTAATTGAGGGTCATTAGTTGGCATTATTCATCATAACCTGAAACCTGTCTGCCAGCAAATGCTGGCAGATAAGACCTCTACAGAGAAACTCATGAAGATTTGCCATCCGTGCCAGTGAGAATAAAGACGGTCTGTTCTCAGAAAAGTAGTCAGTCCTCTGGTGCTGTCAGGAGACCCACAGCAGTGTGAAGGATCCAGTAAATATTGAAGGAGTAAGACTTTCATGAGGGTGGGGAGATCACAGAAGGACTGAAGGCAATAGTTCATTAACCAAGTAAACAAGGCAAAGCTAATCAATAAAATAAAGTTTGAGCCTTGAGTTACTTAATTTTTATTCCTGAAATGAGCTAATTTAGTTTCATTGTATGGGGTAATTTTTTCAATGTATCCTTTTTCCTGAAGATTGCAGAAAATAACAGAATTCGAATCTAGCTTTTACCAAGGTAAGATGCTTTGATGTTTATTTCAACATGGTTCTATACATACCAGAAGTAGATGAAAGGGGTTTTTGTCTATTGTTTCTACTGAATACTTCCAGACAGGCTGCTGAAGGTGTAGTGCTGTCAACTTTTCTTTCCCTTGTATGTCTGGGTATGGCTAACCTTATATGCTGGTTTGGTTTATTCTCACTCTGAATTTGATTAAAGAAACCAGCAGGAACCAGTAGCCCAGACTTCTAAGCAACATTCCTTTAAAACACTAAGGTGCTGATTTTAGGTGCTTAACACTTAATCTGCAGAAATCTAGAAATCTTTCAGAAATAATATGCAACTAGGAAGTTGCAAAAAAAAAAATTAAAAAATTCTGAAAGCTGTTTCCAATTTGTAGAGCTTGATGAAGGATGTTTGAGCCCAAAAGCTCGCAGAAAAAAAACTTTTCAGATTTTTGGTTGGTTTTGTTTTGTTTCGTTTTCCAAGTCTGGGCAACTGGTTCCCGGATAATTTTTTCCATCTATTTCTCATTGTCACTTTTTGATATGCATCCTTGAAATGCATCCTCAGAAGTAGGATAAACCCTTTTGTAATACGTAGTATTACTGGAAAAGGGCAATGTAGTACATCATTTTCAAAACCTAAGATTAAAGTGAAGACTGACAATGTTTACACTTTCCAAGTATAAGCTTAGATGTCTTAATTGTAGATACAGCTCACAATATTTAGAATGAGCTGGTGACCAGCGCTGATGTCTTCTCCCTTTTCACCAGTGAATTAAAAGTTAAGATTCAGAAGATTCAAGGGAGAACCCTCAAATTAAAATTTCTTTAAGTCTCAGACCAGCAGCAGCTCCCTATGCCTGAAGAAGGGGTGGTCACACACACACCCCCATGTCCTCCTGGGGCGCATGCAGCAGCAGGAGCCACCTCCTGCCCCGTGGCTCTGTCCCACACCTCACCCCCACTGTGCAGCACCTGTCCCTGCCCCAGCCCCACTCCCTCTCTCACCATGAGGGCCTAAATCTGCCCCACTTCCTTGCCCCACACCCCTCTCTCTACAACAGACTTACCAGCCCAGTGCTGCTCTCCTAACTGCCAGGCCCCATACCAACAATTGGATCAGTATTGGCCGATATGGCTTGTTTAAAAAAATCAGACATCAGTAAATCAGCCAAAAAATTCTCTACCAGTGCACCCCTAATCATAACAAGTGAAGTTATATTGACTGCTTTCAGAAGAGTTAACTAGGATATTTTGACAAAAAAAAATCAGTTTTATTAGCACGAGAGGACTTGAGTTTGTGTCAGGGATCAATCTATGGCTTTTCACAATTATTCTTAATGCAAGTCTTAATGCACTATTAATTTTTATTTAATATCAATTGCCCACATATCAAGATAAGGATGGGTGTCTTCTCAGACATGGACAATCAATAAGAAAAGGAAAAGTGATCAAAAGGGACAATTACACATTAAGCTTCAAAGGTAAATTAAACTGCATTTTGTACATGCTGGGCTTATCCTGTATTCAAATACCTTTAGTTTGGCACAGTGTACTAGGTAGTATTCAGTGTGCCTGTATTCAGTAAAAGTAGAGGTGCAGTCAAGCAGATATCTTCTGGCTACTGGAGTACATGCCCTTATTAAAATCCTATGGGAGCTATCACAGCATAGGGGTGCCTGTAACCCAGCCAATGTACAGACTGAAAGACGTGAGCTTTGAGAGACGGAGATAGGCAGTTTTCTTGAGGATATATTTATGTTAATTGCTTCTTTATTCTAATGAGAGCTCCGGTTCACTGGCCAATTCTAAGCCACTTGTGTAGTGGCCCAAATAGGAAGCCTACCACTGTGAATACTACCGAATCTAGGTGGAAAATCCTGCAGAAAGGGATTAACAAGACAATATCAGGCCATGCTAAAGGACCTTGTAGTTCTCAAAAAAGCAGCCATTTTATCAGTTTACTTTTGAATGAAAAATCCTTATGCAAATATTCAACCTCTGTTTACAGAATTGGGAGATGCACAGTGCTCAAACTGATTTTCGTTCAGTGTGTTCAGTATTGATAGCAGCCAAGTTATAGCAGCATACAAGTCTACCCAAGATCCTGAATTCTATGCCACCAGATCTTCCATGCTATCAATACTTGAGGTATCTAGACTACACATGGTAGTCATAGCTGTGATTGGAGTGTAGACAGTGTAATGTGACTGTGTAATGAAATGATTTTGTGGATGGTTCTTATTGCACTTTAAAGTGACTGTGTAGCAGGGTCCCCACCATTCAGACTAATACTGGTTGCATGGAGGGGCTCTGGAATCAACCTCAGTGCAGTCCTGTGGCTGAGACTGATAATCAGCCATCAGTCTTATTAAGCAGAAAGCCTCCATCTTCCATACTTCAAGGAATGAGATGGAGAGGTCTTTAGGGGTGTGTCACGGCAGGCTCCTACAGGAGGGCTGTGATCTCCAAGGCCCTCTACCCATGCCACGTCCGGCCCAAGGACACCCTCTTATTCTCGCCCGCCACATCTTTGCTGTTAAATATATATATTGGGAGGCTGCCTTATACCTTCCCTGGGCACGGTTAATTGGGACCTTGGTCCCTATGTCCTCCTGGACCCACCGGAGGGGGTCTCCCCATATGATGGGTGCCTTCCAGGCACCTTAGCCTTAGGGGCTATGTGTGGCTCCAACCAACCCCTAATACCAATCCCCAAGCCTCACAGGTGTACTGGACATTGGTTTGTCAGAAACTGTGCCCACTCTCTCGGGCCTTCTCTATATACTCGCCCGCTCTGGGCCTTCTCTATCCAGTCTCTTAGGCCCACCGCGTGGCTCTCTCTATTGCCAGGCGTACCATGCTGCTATCCCCTTTTCTCAGGGACCACCGCAGAAGCTTGTCCTTCTCTGGAGATGCTGTGTTGCTAACCCCTTTCCTGGGGTCCACAGCAGCACCCTGCCCCTGGCTGAGGTCTGCCGCTGTGCTAGCCTATTACCGGCTCAACCTGCCCATCCTGGGCTTCTCAAACATTGCCCTTCCCAGGCTTCTCAATGTTGTCCCTCCCGGGCTTCTCAAGCATTGTCCCTCCCGGGCTTCTCAAGCATTGTCCCCCCCTTGGGCTCCTTAAAATACTGCCCCGTCTGGGACTCACCATGCCCATGCCTGGGCTCTTCAAATGCCCCTTTCTGGGCCTAGCGTCTCCACACCCCATGCTGCACCCTCACAGCCTCACCCAAACCACCGGTTATAACATTAACACAAACTCAAGCCTCTGGCTATAACTGAAAACATAAGGCACCTGGCCATAACAACACAAGCCTCCCAGCTATACCTTAGCCTCATTGCTCCAGCCTCTGGAGCTCTCATGAGCTGCACTCATATTCTATCTCCTGGAGCTCTTGCCCCTCTGGCTGCTGGCAGGGAACTGCCAGCCTGGCCGGGAACTGCCAGCCTGGCCTTGGCTCTAGACTTTATAGGAGCCAGGCCCTGCCCCTGAGGGTCAGCTGATTGCCATTAGCTGCCCTGGCAACTCTCAGGTGGGCTCATTATCACACTGCTGGGGCTTTCCCCAGCAGCCTTCACACACAAGGAGTGGGGCAGCGAGGTGCGCCGCAACAAGGGGGATGGGAAATGGATTAAGGAAAGGCAGGAATCATCTCAGATGACAGCCTACTCAAGCTAGCTTTAACGTCCTGAACCTGAATAACAGGCATATCCAGGTCACTTCTAGGGAAAAATAAAAGAAAACCTATACGTATATTATTCTGATTCTGCCACCTTCCTATGTCTGAAAAGAAATGTTAAGCTATTAGGGGATGACATAATCGGCGACCTAATGATCAAACAGAAACTGGGTGACAGTGACCATGAGCTGATCATCTTCACTGTCCACCATAAAGCTGGCCAGTCAGTCAGCAATACAGAAGTCCTTGACTTCAGGAAAGCTGACTCTGACAAGTTCAGGAGGCTTGTAGATGAGGCCCTAAGGGACCATGACCCAAAGGGGAGGGGGATTCAGGATGAGTTGTTTCCTCCCCAAGGAAGTGATCATGGATGTGCAAGCTCAGTCTATTCCATCTTGGAGGAAAGGCAGCAAAAGGTCACAGCAGCCTCCTGGCTCTGCAAGGAACTAGAGATTATCTTACATCTAAAAAGAAAGACCTACAAAGGATGGAGGACTGGATCCACCTCCAAGGAGGAATATTCTGCACTGGTCCAGACCTGCAGGGAGCAAACCAGGAAAGTCAAGGCTGCAACTGAACTCCAACTGGCTATAACTATCAAGGACAATGGGTCAGAAGGGGCCTAGAGCAGGCCATCTAGTCTGACCCCCCCGCCAATGGCAGGAACAAGTGCTGGGGTCACAGGACCCCAGCCAAGTACCTATCTAAATATGTGGGGAGCCAGAGGAAAAGCAAGGGCAACATCGGACCCCTGCTAAACCAGATGGGACAATGGACAACTGATGCCCAGGAAAAAGAAAACTTGCTAAATGGGTACTTTGCATCAGTTGTTCACCAGTCCCAAGGGGCGCCCCTGCCCATTACAGGATGGCAACACCTGGGTGAGGATGATCCCTTACCCTCCATCAATGCTGACCTCATGAAGGAACACTTTGACAGGCTGGATAACTTCAAGTCAGACGGCCCTGAGAGTTTACACCAACGGGTACTCAAAGAGCTGGCACATAGCTCAGCCACTGCAACGGATCTTCGAGAACTCCTGGTGCTCTGCTGAAGTGCCCAAAGACTGGAAGAAGGCCAGTGTGGTGCCTATCTTCAAGAACTGGAGGAAAGTAGATCTGGAAAACTACAGGCCTGACCTCTATCCCAGAGAAGGTCTTAGAAAAGATTATCAGAGGCCATTCTTAACAGACTGGCTGATGGCAGCATCCTGAGGGATAGCCAGCATAGGTTTGTTGCGGGTAGGTCATGCTTGACTAATCTTATTTCCTTTTACAACCAAGTGATCTATCACCTGGACGAGGGAAAAGAGATTGATGTAATATATCTTGGCTTTGAAAAAGCCTTTGATCTGGTATCCCACAATCACCTCTTGGTAAAATGGGCCAACTGTGGCCTCAGCTTCACCACGATCCTCTGGCTGGGGAACTGGCTCCATGATCAGACCCAGAGGGTGGTGATTGATGGAAGTCAATCTGTAGCCATACCCCAACTTTTTCTTCTTTTTTGGTATTTATTTTAAAATGCATTCCCTCCCCTTCCCCAACCATTTCTGACTTTTTCTCTCCCTCTCTATTCCCTATAAGTGATATCAGACTTAGGATAAGCTTTAAACATTTTTATTTTGGTAGCAAGTTCTTGGTGTTGCCACCTTTCAGCCTTCCCTGCTCCTACTGCCTTTTCCCTGTGACTTTCTGCTGCCTTTCTCTGCATTCCTGCTGCCCTTTCGCCTGCTGCTTTTCCTGTGATTTTCTGCTGTCCATCTCTCTGTTTTCAGGCTTCCCCTGCACCTTGTGTAATCCTCCCCACCCCCACTGTAGCTTCCCCGTTCCTCTTAGCTGTCCTGTAATTTTCTCCAGCAGCTTGAGCCTTTCTCCAGCTCCCAGCACCTACTGCTGCTCCCTGCAAATTCTCTAGCTGCCCCAGAGCCATCCTCTGGCTCCCCATACACAGAGCCCCTCTTTAACACCCACACTTTCCCTTAATCCCCACTTTCCCTCTCCAGCACCTACCTTTTCAGCTCCCCTGTAGCTCTGGCTCCAGTCCCGGCATCATTTCCCTGCTCTGCAGGCTTTGGGCATTGTCTTTTAATCATTTAAGATCAATTAACCTAAAGTAACCCCCAAGCCTCAGTTCTTCAGCCCAGGCCCCTGTAGTCTACTTGTTCTAATCCTGATCCTAGTTTAACTTTAACTCCCTACACTTCTACTTTCTTACCTTAAGCTTTCCCCAGGTAGCCTTAGTACATCAAGCACATATATACATACACATCACAACGTTGAACTTAGGAACTCACCTGTGTGTGTGTGTATGTGGGTGGTATGTGTGTAAATTAGCGAATACACACACACACATATATATATAGATATATAGATAGATATCATTGTGTGTGTGTGTGTGTGTGGCATATGAATTAGTAATCCACATATGTGTATTGGATGTGCAGGTGTTGGTAACTGATAAATGATTCTGTCTAAATTTGGTGTGTGTAGCATGTATGGGCTTAAACTGTTGATAGGTTTGCATGAACCTAAACTATTTATTTGAATGTGTGTGTAACTGAGTTGCTAGTTTGTGTGTGTGTGTGTCTATATCTATATATGGCATTGTGTGCATGATATATGAATTAGTGATCTGTGTCTAACTTTTGGAGTATATAGTATATGTGCTTGAATTGGTGATAAGTCTGCAGGTGCCTAGGCTGGTTTGGATGCATATGTGCCTGAGCTGGTAGTGTGCCTTTGTATGCACCTAATTGATTTGTGTGTGTTTTGTATATGTGCAATTATGTCACACTCTCCTGTCTAACAGTGCAATATTGAGATCCTGAGTTGGCCTGACCCTGTAGGGCAACAAATCATTGTGGTGTGCTGTGACCTGTGGTGTCCCTCAAGGCTCCGTCCTAGGGCCAACACTATTCAACATCTTTATTAAAGATGTGGACATTGGTATCAGAAGTGGACTGGCCAATTTCACCACCAACACCAAACTCTGGGGTAAAACATCCACACCTGAGGATACAAAGGTGATCCAGGCTCAGGAAATGAGAACCTGATCATGCTTAATATAAAAAAATGTAAGGTTCTCCACCTTGGGAAAACACACCCAGAGCATGCTTATAGACTTGGCAGTGCTACGCTGGCTAGCACTATAGATTTGGGGGTCATGTTTGACCACAAGATGAACATGAGCCTTCAGTGTGATGCTAGAGGGTCGTACCCAGAGGGTCGTAGTGGATGGGTTGCTACCGACCTGGAAGGATGTGGGTAGTGGGATCCCGCAGGGCTCAGTCCTTGGACCTATACTCTTCAATATCTTCATCAGTGACTTGGATGAGGGAGTGAAGTGTACTCTGTCCAAGTTTGTGGATGACACAAAACTGGCAGAAAACAACAGAATGCAATTCAACAAGGAGAAATGCAAAGTGCTGCACCTAGGGAGGAAAAATGTCCAGCATACCTACTGCCTAGAAAATGACCTACTTGGTGGAACAAAAGCAGAAAGTGATCTTGGAGTCCTAGTAAACATGAGTTGGTGGTGTGATGAAGCCATCAGAAAAGCTAATGGCACTTTATCATGCATCAGCAGATGCTTGACGAACAGAACCAAGGAGGTGATACTTCCCCTCTATCAGGCGCTGGTCAGATCACAATTGGAATACTGCATGCAGTTTTGCATGCCACACTTCAAGATGGATGTGGATAACTGGAAAGGGTCCAGAGAAGAACCACTCGTATGGTTAAGGGCTTGAAGGACAAGCCCTATGAGGAGAGACTGGGGCACCTGGACCTCTTCAACCTCCACAAGAGAAGGTTGAGAGGCGACCTTGTGGCTGACTCTAAGTTCATCATGGGGGCACAGAAGGTAATTGGTGAGTATTTATTCACCAAGGTGCCCCCAGGGGTTACAAGAAATAATGGCCACAAGCTAGCAGAGAGCAGATTTAGACTAGACATTAGGAAGACCTTCTTCACAGTTGGAGTGGCCAAGGTCTGGAATGGGCTCCCAAGGGAGGTGGTGCTCTCCCCTAACCTGGGGGTCTTCAAGAGGAGGTTAGATAAGCATCTAGCTGGGGTCATCTGAACCCAGCCCTCTTTCCTTCCCATGCACGGGGTTGGACTTGATGATCTATTGAGGTCCCTTTCGACCCTAGCATCTATGAATCTATAAGCACACATATGCAGGGGTGTATATTTCCCATGAGACAAATAGCAGTGGTACATACTTGTGCCCCTGCATTACAGCGCATGGCAAATAGACCCAGGTGGGTTAGGGAAGTCTGGAGCCAGGTCATGTGCTGGTCCCAGAAATCTTATCTGGGGACCTCGCAGGACAGCAGCAGCCATGATCCATCCGCTTGGAGTCTAGCTGGTAGGCACAGCATGGCTCTGGCCAGCCAGACTCCAGTTTCTGGTGGCATATGCTGCTGGTTGCTTTTTCAGTGATGGTTTTGTTTTTATTTTTTTTTTACACCAAGATCTCCTGGTATCAGAAAATCCCACTGTGCTGCTAATTTGCAGCATAGCACATGGGTGCACATATGCCACATGTGGTTTCCAGTGCCTTAAATGGCTTTGAGGTGCTACAAACTGCATGTATGCACTCATAGAAATGTGCTCAGGAAGGGTAAAAAACAAGTTGTTAGCCTATTAAAGCCAGTGCTTCTACCCTGTCATTGCCATGAATTAACCCTAAATGGAACTTCAAATATACTTTTCTTAGCATCTTTCAGTATTTAACATCCTTGGTTATGTCGACATTTGTCCTTCTGATCCTAAACTAGGCAATATGCTATGTATTTTAAATAGCTTACAAGATCTTTTGTTCCATCAACAATATTCACATGCACCTCTGAACACATTTGTGTCCTGTGCTTTACATTATGAATGATTTATTGTGTAGATCTCACCAATTTTTTTCCATTGTTTCAGTGTTGTGGCAAGGTAAACAAACAACAAAGCCTAACATTTTAAAATATAGTTAGGAACACTGTAGTTAGGTACAATTCCTCCTAGATTTAAGTTTTATGTTGAGGTATCCACATTTAAAAACATACTGATAGCATGGAGCAGAGACCTTATTTCATATCAAGTGGTTCATTGATTCCACTGTGCAGTGGTGACCTTTTCTGTAGCTCCTCCCACACCAGTTTATGAGTGTTATACTCTATGAAGTATTTCTTGCAGCTCTCCCTCTGGCTGTTTCTTCCTTAGCTCCTACTGGCTATTCTGGGTTTGATAGGAAACCCATTTTGAAATCCATTCAAGCTTCTTCTTTCTGTCCGTTTCTTTGCCCACTGGTGATTCTGGGTTGGCTGGTGAGGAGACTATGGAATTCCAGATAGGACAGTACATGTATTATATTGTATTAGAGAAAGAACAGAATATGGAAGATCTTTGGGAGGAAGCAGGTAGTGGTAGGAACACGATTCCATTGCCTTGAGAATCAAATAGACACTTTATAATAGTTCAGCTCTCTGAAATCCCATCAGACCAAAATCCAGTCTTAAGAAGAATTCAGTATGTCAAGAGCTTCTCCAAGAGGTGATAGGGTTCTTTCACTGTTGCCTCCCCCCCGGTATAGAGCGATGTTGTAAATTGCTCTGAGGCCGGCTTCTACCTGTTTCATTTGCATTTGCAGCCAGGAGAAAAAAAGGATTAGGTAATTACTATTTCTCCCTTCCTTTATCACTTATACACAGGTTTGCTTCAGGTTTATCACTTAATTATGCGTGTATTGCATGGGCAAAGGTGGCACAAATGAGACCTTAGTAAAGAGTTGAAATGAAAAAAACCTACCAATTTACATACATTTGTGAAGCAAGTACAAATTTTTGCGTTGTATCTGGAGATAAAGGACTAGTAAAATTCCAAAATAAACCCTTCATGTTGTGTACATTATGGTTGTTCAAGCATGGCCATATTCAAAGGCCTACATTACTTATAGTTTATAAGCATGCTTATCTGACAAGTACTGTTGAAGAACAAATGTGTTGAACAAGGTGGATTAAGACTGTGCTATATGCAGATTCATGTAGACTGGTTGCCATGAAGTGTAGGACATAGCTACAGACTTTTTATTGTTAGATATTACAGGGAAGTGCTGGTGAGCCCAGGGCAGCCCCAACGCATGGAGCAGCACCAACTGCTGCAGTGCCAATCACAGTGGTGCAGTCAGATGCCACTGTGGTGTCAGCTATTTTGGTGCCCCACTAAAAAGGTGACATACCTATAGATGCTGCCTTGGTCATCACTCCTCACCCCCCACAACACATTATGCTACTGGCTAGTTCTTTTGATGTTTGGTTAGTTTGGTGCATAACCTTAATGTTATGCTTACCAGTAATGCACAAAGAAAACCTCTGAAATTTGAAACCAGTTATAGTGTCAACCAACTACCAAAATGCCTTTTAAAAATATGTAAAGTATAATTTTTTATGTGAAGCTGATAAGCCAGAGTATGCCCTGGGAACTGAAATACCACTGCAAGGTATTGCAGAGGACTGCAATGAAAACGAGAATTGCTTTGTGGTAAGGTGGTATATTCTATTTTATGTTGCTAAATTCAGTGGCTAAAATATCCTAAAATAAACTGGAAAAACTGACCTTACCTTCAAATCCTCTTAGAATAAAGAGATTTCAAGGAAATATAATTATTTATGAGGTTTTTCAAATCCTACCATTTTTTTTTTCAGACCATTCATCTGGGAGCTTGTCTTAATTGTTTTTCTTATTTATTCTATTAAATTTGTATTCCACTCTACCCAAAAGTCTCATAGCAGAGGCAGTAATTACTAAAATGTCTGTGCCCATTCAATACACTGGATTTTTACATGGATAGGTGTTTCCTAAAGTTGTTTTGAAAAAAAGCTGTTTACCAGAAACAGATATATTTAGTAGGGGTGTATGAAACACCATTGTTTTGTTTTGACATCTGTTTTGTCATTTTGAAGGGACAGTGTTTCATTTCATCATTTCATTTTGTTTCGAAGCACTGTCCCATTTAATTTCGCTGAAACTGTTTCGCTGTTTCGATGAGTTTCGACGTTTTGCCCATCGGCTATAATGAAGAATCATGTAAATGCCTAAAATACTGTCATTTTGTGCTTGATCTGGATACAAGTTGCCGGGATGGTAACCCCTTCTAAGGGCATGAAACCTGCCAAGTTTCAAGAAGATAGATGCAGAGGTTTCTGGGAAACAGCACCTCAAACAGTTCAAAACACAAATCCTGACCGTTGCCAGCTGCAGCAGCCTCCTCTCATCTGGTGAGCAGATCCTGGAGCCCACCTCCCCAGGAGAGCTGTGGGGCTGTGCCAACACTCCTCCCAGGGGCACAGACCCCTTGATCTGCATGCTGGATGAGAGGAGGCTGCCACTGCCACAGCCTGCACCCAGAACCGGAGAAGTCTGCTGCTGCTGCCTGTCCCAGGTGGCAGCAGCAGCCTCCTCTTATCCAGTGCACAACTTTAGGGACTCACCCCTGGGAGGAGTCCAGCACAGCCTATCAGCTCTTTTGGGGGAGTTAGTCCCCAGATCTGCACCCCAGATGAGAGAAGGCTGCCTCTGCAACCTGGAACTGGCACTGGGCACAGGCTGTACTCAGCATTGGAGAAGATTACTGCTGTTGCCTGTCCCAGGCAACAGCCTCCTCTCATCTGGCACACAGATCCTGGGGCCTACACCTCTGAGAGGGCTTCAGGGCTGTGTTGGACTCCTCTCAGGGGTGTGAGCCCCTGGATATGTGCCCCAGATGAGAGGAGGTTGCCTCTGCCACCTGGGACTGGTGCTGGGCTTGGGTGCACCCAGTACCAGAGAAGATTGCTGATGGCACATGTCCCAAGTGGCAGCAGTAGCCTGCTCTCATCTGGTATGCAGCTCTGGGGCTCACACCCCCAGAAAGAGTCTGGCACAGCCTGTCAGCCAGTCCCAGGGTTGTGAGCCCCTGGATCTGTGTCCCAGATGAGCGAAGGCTGCCTCTACCACCTGGAATTGGTGCTGGGTGCAGGTTGCAGCCAGTAGGACTATTTTTTTTTTTTTTTTTTTTTTTTACATACCTCGGGCTATCAGGCAGCTTGTGCATGCTGTCATGGTGGGGCGGATGAAGCATCCCACAGGAGCATGGCATGGGTCCCCAGTGCACTTAGCAGCACACCCAGAAGTGGACAGAGAGCTGCTTCTGGTCCACTTCTGGGTTTGCCAGGGAGCATGCTGGGTGCCCTCCATTGCACCCCCTGGCTCGGTGTCTGGTGCCTCCTGGGTCTGGGAGGGCACCTGGGGTCCCACCTCAACCAACTGCTGAGCTGGGGGGACGCAGGGGGTACCCCTTGCACTTTTTATGGTACTTCTGGTCCACTTCTGGGTTTGCCACCGAGCATGTGGGAGCCCACCCCTCCATTCTCCTGTGGGACACTTCATTTGTCCCTTGGGATGCACCATCCGCACTGCATTTCAGGGTTCACAAGCTGTGCCTGGTACTTCAAGGTACGTAGAAAAAACACTGAAAGCTGTGTTTATGGCTGAATCACTGATTCTCTGAATCAGCATCGAATCTTCAGATTCAGCTGAGTTGAACTGGGGACAGTGATCCGAATCAATGAACCAAATCAAGTCTCTGATTTGGGACAAATCAAAATCCAAATTGAATACAACCCATTTTGCACACCCCTAGTGCCCAGTACTGGAGAAGATTGCTGCAGCCTCCTCTTGTCTGGCACACAGATGCAGGAGCTCATACCCCCGAGAGGAGTCTGACACAGCCCCACAGCCCTCCCAGGGTTGTGGGCCCCCAGATCTGTGCGTTGCATAAAAGGAAGCTGCTGCTGCCACCTGGGGCCAGTGCTGAAGCCAAGCAAGCCCAGGTTTGAAACTCAAAATATTTCAAAACTTTCAAAATGTTTTGAGTGCCCTCATTTTGTTTCAAATCTGTTTTGAAGCCTTTTGTTTTGTTTCAAAACTAAACACCCAGAGAAATTTTGCACAGCTCTAACATTTAGCTAGCAAAGGTAAGTAATCTATTAATTTATTTTAATTAATGCTCAGAAATGAAACCACTAAAACAAGGCTAGGCATTATGATGAGAAATATTTTGTCCCTGGCTCTTTCCATCAGACACAGATATTTTCAAGATTTTGAACAGTGGGTGATCTTTCTTTTACTGTTAGCTTTGTGCAGTTTAGTATTAAACCACAATAAGTAGGCTGTGGACCAACTGAATCTGTGACTGATACTCCTGGGCATGTGTGTGGGGGTGTGTTTCTTAGTTTAACTGAGATTTATTGTTATTTATTCATAGGGGATTTATCTTTCAATTTATGGGAGCATAAGAACAATAAAACTATCAGGAAATTGGGTGAATATGACAAGATGAATTCAGACTATTCCTTTTCAACTACTATTATCTGTAATATAAGTATATGCTTAGCGAATCAGAAAAAAATTACTATTTACTTGAAATAATAACAATAATATTATTAAGAATAATAGGCATCTCCACTCATGTGCTTTATTGCTGAGTTGACCAACTAGGTCTGCAGTAAGGTGTCACAGTCTACACATGCACCGGTATTAGGGAACAGTAAATTAATTCACTCTGCCATAGGATAGTACTATCCAGGACAGTACTATCCTATGATGGAGTAATTTACTCTGGTGAAATGCACATGTAGACAATGACAGGCGTTGGCTGGGGCATGAGGGCGCTAAAGTATGGGGGCTTCCTGTCTCCTGGCTCCGTACTTTAGCATACTGGTGACGCAGGAAGCCCCTCCACTGCCTGATGCCACCACCCGGAGCCTGGAGCTGACCTCCAGGCCCCCTTCCAGCCTGGGGTTGCTCCACCACAGCTCAAAATACTGTCTCCTGAGTAGATATGTAAACAGTGCATGTGCAAACTGCCCTGGAGTTTATCACATCACCTTAATGGCATAGACAGCTGCACCCAATGTCTTGGAAATAATTACTGTCCTACAAGAACATACCTATTGATCCTCTAATATTTTCTGAGGTGACAGACAACTATGCTAACTCATAAACAGGAGATATTTATGCCACTGAATTAGGAATTCATTCTGACTTAGGAATATCAATGAGTGTTTGATCTATTCATAGATATGGTACAGACTACTTTTCAGTATAGCTGGTCAGGATTTTTTTTTCAAATACACTTTTCAGTGAAACATTGAAAAATACTAATTTGTAGAAACTGAACCATTTCAGAAATGTATTGATTTTTAATTTTATTTCCATAGGGAAAGGTTTCCTAGGTCTAAGATGAAATTCCTGGTGAAAATGAAAATGACGGAAACATGTGCCCTAAGGATAGCAAGCTGCCCAGTGATAGACCACTCACATTTGATGTTGAAGAGGCAAGTCTGGAAAAATATGGTAATACCTGATCTTCCACTTCCCAAGTAAGCACCCTAACTTTAAAGAGGCTTCTAGATATTCTGAAGCATGTTTTCATTTGTTATTTTATTAATTCCGAGACAGCACCAGACCAAATACTAAAACTTCATTTTTTTTTATTTTTTGTTATTTTTGCTTTGCCAATAAAATGATTGTGTTCAGCCATGCCTAGTTTTTACTCCAATTTTTCCTGACAGGACTAGCACCTCAAGCCAAAAGCTTTGCTGATATGACTGGGATCTTGGAAACGTTATGGGTCTTATCTGCTCCACATCTATGCATGCTTTCAGCCTCAAGCAGCTAAGCAAATTGCATGCAATATCTTTTGGGATGGAAAATATCCACTGATATTATTTTAGTTCACTGGTACCAATATAATCCCTGTGTAGCCATCCCAGGACAAAATTTAGAGCTAAACATTTCATTTTGCAACTGCCTTTTAGTGTAACTGTTCACATAGATTTAATAATAAGCTGGTTACATTCTATTGACTAGCCAGGCAATGCCTGCCAGATAGGGCTGCTACGACCCAGCTCAATGTGTTGTGGTACAGGTGCACATGCAAAGCAATAAACTCCTCCATGTATTGCTGTGAACTAAATGGCATGTGTAGATGCACCCAGTGAAGAGTTGTTTCTGCCATGACAGAGACTACAAGTGTATGGGGACTGCCATTCTGGTGCTCCCTCTAAGTTGACATCCAGGGTTGTTAACCCTTTGTCCCACCATAGTTTACTAGGCCGTAGGGCAGAATTTTGCCTGAATTAAAGTTATCTGATAAGCCTAAGGCGGGCAGGAGCATCTGCTCTTGCCAAAGGCCTTTGTAAGCTAAACCCCACAAAGCTCCTCCTGGAAACACATGTATGGTACCGTACCACTTGTGCCTCTCTTTCTGGAAGGAGTATGCAGGGCTAGCCTGGGAAGGACTGCAGCAAGAGCACGTGCTCCTACCACAGCCCTTCCTAGTCTCGCTGCACACAGAACAGCTTCACCTGGTGGCAGGAGCAACCCCACTGCCATGTCCTGAAGAGCTCTCCAGACATCCTGCTTTAGAGCCCCTGGTTTATAAATATCTCTGAGGAATGAAACAATATGTACAGTATTCTGAGGCCAAAAGAGACAACTTGCTTTGAAGGTACCCTTTCAATCAGTTATCTAGGCATAGATATGGCTGTCTTGATATTTTAGAAAATTAGTTATGGTAGTCTAATTGAAAACTTGAAACCTGGTGAAAACTGCTGCTGCTGTACAAGGACCAAAGAAACAGGACTTGTAAGAGAATTACATCACCCAAAAAAGACACAGACTAAACAGTCACTTCCAAAACTGTCCCTTCAAATAAGCTGTTCTGGTTTTTATGCACTTGACAAGATTCCCCTAAAGGCAAAAGGAGAATTGCTTTGGAAAGAGTTCTGCATGGCGTGAAGTCAGGAAAAGCTCAGGTCATTCTTTCATCCTTATGCTGTCGCTCTGAAGTAGAGTTCTCAGGCACTCAATGTTAGACAAATATAGCATATATCGTATAGTATCAGCTAGTATCAAAAAGCATGTTGGAATGAAATTTTAACCTGATTTTCAGACAGGACACCCATGGTTTATACTTTTCCCCTTAGTGTTTCTGGAGCAGATAACTGCTTTTTCTAAGATTCCCACTGGAGGACCTAAACCTCCTCTCTGTAGCCTGTGGGCATTCATATTCCCAGCTGTTTTAACTGGCCAAAGCACTCAGTGCCAGGACCATAGCTTCCTATTTAGCTACACAACCCATAGTACATCACAGACATTGCTATAATTCAGTTTTGAGAATTTAAACAGTTTTGTATTAGTTTATCTACATGTCCAACATGTAGAAGCACTACTACCTTCACAGCAGCCGGATACACTGTAATCTTCACCACAGTGTTATGGCACTTACCTAACAGTACAACTACTACAAACAACAATATTACTTAAGGATATCTCATTGACTTTGAAGGGCCACAAATAATACATTATCTCACTTGATGCACTATACTGCACATTAGTAGTAACTGCTAAAAGCATCTAGCCCCAGTAAAGTCTAATATCCAAGCAGATCAAACACATGAAGAAAATACAAAATGAAGAGGAGGTAACCTTTGTAGGTGAGTGAACACATTACAAAGTTATTGGGAACTCTAATTTCGAGCCTTTACATCTGAGAAGAAAACACTAGAAGACGATTTGCCAGCATCACAAGAATATCTGAGGATAAAAGGTGGAAAATGCTGTTCATAGTGACTCTAAGTCCATGTCCACACATGCAAACATGTGCAGTTTGTTGTTCCACAGACCCCTTTGTGGTGCCACAAATGGCACTGCTAATTTACTACAGGATTTCCTGGTAGCAAACAAACAAACAGACAAAAAAACAGTGCAGAAAACAAGCGGTGCAAAGCACATGGAAATAGAGTGCACTGGGAGAAAGCTGGAAACAACCTCCCACCCCCCCATGCTGAGATATACTGCTGTGAAAGACCATACCATTGCAAAAGCCCACAGTGCTGGCTGCTCCCCTTTCCACATGCCACAGTGTGCCTTAGCCTGGGGCTCTGCAGCGTGCAGAGACAGGAGAGCAGAGCCCAGAGCTGCCTGCTCCCCATCTCTGGGTGCCACTCCCCAGCTGGCTGCCAGCTAGCCCTGTACTGAGGCACCCTGTGCTCCAGCCAACCCTCTCTCCCCCCATGCACATGGAGCTTGATGGAGCAGTGCACCAGGAGCTGGGAGGAGCTAAGCACAGGCAATTTTCCCACAGTGGGACGATGTGCCCCACCACAAAGTGCACATGCAGGGGCATGCACTGTGGCACAAAGTAGCAGCACAAATCTGTGCCACTAGCATTTGTGCTGCTGCAAGCACACACTCCTCCTTGCCTGGACTTGGTTTAAGAGTCAATATACCTTACAAGCAGTAGGACCCAGAATTGCAGATAAATAAGCTAACAATAGTATTGAAACCTGACACTGACCAACTACCCTTTGCTGATCATCTAGTGGGGTTTATCACAGGTCTGAACATTTAGCGATAGAGGAGTAGTGGCAGGGTAAACTGCCACTCCCCTGCTGCATTTCTGGACCTGTGAGGAGCCCTGCAGTCTATATAACATGGACCTCATGTGCTACATTAATTTATTTCCCAGAATGCGGTTGAGCAGGCACATAGTGTCACCCATGGGTAGAAAAGGATGTTCAGGGATGAACCAATGCACAGCTGGATCGAGGTGCATGGAGTTGTGCCAATGCATGGCTGGATCCGGCATGTGGGATCAGGCTGTGCATAGATGAGGCTAGCAAGTGGTTGCATCCAATGTGCAAGGTCACGGAAGTTCATTGCTGCATTCACATTAGCCTGGCATCCAGAATCACACCTACAGACTGACCCCAAAGGGACGCTGTCATGAAGATGAACCCCACGCCACTCATCCAGCCCAGAGGGCCAAAGGTTGACTACTACTGGGCTATACCATCTTTGCGGAGTATCAAAAGCTTAAGTTGCCCAAGCTTCGTTCAGTGTTTTTCCAACATGGAAGGAGTGAGAAACTGCATTTAACAACAAGGAAGGCTATTATATTTTATCCCTTTTATTTTGACTCGCTGCCCTAAGAGAAAGAGAAAGGTGCAGAGAACAGTCAACTCAGAAACTTAGCACACGCTATTGAAATTGACCAGATGGCCCATTATGTAGTTGTACAATGACTAGCTATTTTTATTGTTCAGACTTCATTGTTTTAGTAAAGTTGATGTGTTATACAAAGTACATGTAATTTTATGAGTTTTTATCCCTTACAAAGAAAAAGAATCCTGGAATCCCAGGGATGGCTACTGAATATGTTTCCTTCCCTCTATGTGACTTTGGTCAGGCCGCAGTTGGAGTACTGCATCCAGTATTGGGCACCACACTTCAAAAGCACACTTCAGCCCTCCTCTGAACCCTCTCCAGGCTGGCCACCCACTTGGTGAGAGGCCAGCAAGACAGGCCCTACCAGGAGAGACTGAAGGATCTGAAACGGTTCAGCTTCAGGAAGAAGAGGCTGAGGGGGGACCTGGTGGCTGCCCACAAACTCATCAGGGAAGATCAACAGCAAACAGGTAGAGCCCTTTTCTCCCCAGCACCACCTGGGGTGACAAGGAACAATGATCAGAAGCTGATGGAGAACAGGTTTAGGTTAGAGATCAGAAGGCAATATTTTACAGTTAGGGTGGCCAAAATCTGGAACCAACTTCCCAGGGAAGTGGTCCTC
>JAGPOW010000261.1:149874571-149884963 GCA_030014935.1 Caiman crocodilus | reverse complement strand
GAACAGGTTTAGGTTAGAGATCAGAAGGCAATATTTTACAGTTAGGGTGGCCAAAATCTGGAACCAACTTCCCAGGGAAGTGGTCCTCGCCCCTACCTTTGGCAAATTCAAGAAGAGGTTGGATGATCACCTGCCTGGGGTCTTGTGAGCCCAGAATTCATTCCTGCCTGTGGCAGGGGTCAGGCTAGATGATCTGTTCAGGTCCCTCCTGACCCTAGCTACTATGAAACGACGGTGTTTAGTGGCTGTTGTTTCTGATATGTAGGTGGAGCTGGGAAATGGCATATGTAGGTGGAGCTGGGAAATGGCATATGTAGGTGGAGCTGGGAAATGGCAAATTCAAATTCTGAACAAGAGTTCCAACTCACTGTAGTGAGTAGGAATAATAAAGGGAAATTACCATGTTGAGACAACATAAAAAGTCAGATAATTATAAGCCATAATTCCCAACATCACCCTTTTTCCTGGTCTCCTGTATCCTGTAGCCTGACTGCTTAACCAATTGCTAGTGTAACATGAATGTGTATAGGCTAATGTTGGTTTAAAGAAGATCTTAATATACACATCCCCGTTTTTTTGAGAAACCTACTCCTTGAAATAAGTCTATCTAAATGATTAAAATGCCAGGGGCTCTAATTGATGGGTTTCCATAAAAGGCCTAATTGGCAAGAACAGGGGAGCTGTATTGCACATGACATAAGCCTCATTGTCCAAATGCTACATTTAGCATGAGCATATAACTACTGCCTAACTTTTATTTGGCTAAAGGGCTCTCAATGTAAGAAAAATGCACCAAGGAAAGATCAAAGGAGAAAAGGAATAAGAAAGTCAGATTGAGTACTCTTTTCAGCAAGGATTGGGGAATTGAAACTGGCCCCATATTAGAAGCTGGTACTATATCAAGATCAAAGCATGTCTCAAAAATAAAAAGAAAATAAGGTATTATAAAAAAGAAGACTGTTGATATTTTTAACTGAAATGGACTATTTGACCTTTGGGTTAGATAGCTATGCCCATCAGAAGAGCATCATTTGAAGTGGGACATTTTTGCACTAGGAATACATCCAGTTGTACCATCCATTTTTATGTTAAAGAAAATGCCATTCCATTCTTAAAAATACATGAACTTGTAATTTCTAGAGAGTAGTTAAGGTTAGTAAAAAATACTTTTACCCAGAAAACATTACTGTGTAACAGCCTTCAATCAAACTGTGACAAATATATAATGAGTAAAACCTTCTAAAACATGCAAAGATATAGCAGCAAATTTTCTAATACCCCTCATTTTCTGTGCCTTATGACAGCAAATCCATGTATTTATCAAACTGGCAGATACTGAAAGTATTTTAAAAGAATGTTGTCTCTCACACTTTATGAAAGCTTCAAAATGATCTGTAATAGCTGGATGTGCAGTTAGTCAAATGAACAATAATAGACCCGTTCCTGCAGTGCATCTGCAAGGAAGAAGAAACAGTCAAATCAGTATGAATATGTTAATCATTACTTTACAGGGTGCTGAAACATTGAATTTTATATTTTGAAAAGTGATAATAAAAAGAAGAGAGAAAAAAAGCTACTGTTAGAATTCCCTGCTTTGATCTGAAGAAGCAAAACGAAATGCAATCTTTCTAGCAATAGCAATATCGAGCCTATAAATTTCTAGCTGAACGTAGATCTTACCCAAGATTTTGGTTTTGTATTGTTGATATTCTTCTATAAGATTTGATAGACAAGACCATTATTTTATATTGTTCATATATTTCCCAGAATAAATGTCACCTGTCACCTACAATAATTTCACTCATTAATCTTATCTATGTACCTGAGTTTCAAACAACAACAAAAAGTCATAGGGCGGGTGTAGATAAAATGAGGGCCCTAAATAGAAGTGGTGGCTTTTTAAAAACACCGCTTCAATTCACTTTTTCAGCAGTGGGAAGGGTGAGCTGCTAGCGAGCGAAGCAGTACCCGAGCTGCGGGGCAGGGCAGGGGCTAGTGCTTCCCTCCGTGGCAGCAATGCCCCCATCCCAGGTAGCACCTGCTTGCAGGCACCTGGTTTGGGTGGCACCAGGGGGCATCTCAGCCAAAAAGGGAAGGACTGAGTCCCTGCACAGCTCACGTAGGCGGGGAGGCTCCAGGTGGAGGGAGGCACAAAAAAAGATCAGGCTTGCTGCTTTTTTTGTTTCTTTGGTAGAGCCTGCCTTGCTGCCTGCACAGGCTACCTGCACAGACACTGACCCGCACAGAGCCTGCTGCTTCACTCTGCAGCTGTAAGGCAGCAAACTAAAACTCCTCGGGTGCTTTAGTTTGCTGTGCCTCAAAGTAATTTATGGTGCATTATGCCGCCAAATGTGCTACAGCCACTGGAATTAATGTACAATACGCTGCTTATGAGTGCAAACACCAACACCATTAAAGCGGTGCAAAACCACTTAACTTGCTTTAAAGTGTCATGCGCACATGCCCCTCACTTCGTCTCACTTTGCACATGCCCCTAGCATCTTCCCATCCTAATTTCAAAGGTCTATTTTTTTTTCTTTTTTCCTTCGATCTTTTACACAGAAAAACTTGCTGATTTGTCTCATAAGGAAAAGAAGCACAATATTTTAGACCGTAGCCTTACAATGTATTATAAACAGAAAACAAATCTTACTGGTTTTTAAGAGTTTGAAATATTTAATATTGGACTGCTCTAAACAGACACTTCTAGTTTATTAGCCCTTACTTGGATTAAATCAGCATCTCGTAAACTAGATTAAAAAAACAAACAAACCCTGATATGCAAAGGAGGATTCCAAGCACAAATTAATACTATCGGTGTATAAAAGTGAAAAAGATTAACAATGAAATAAGAGAAGAAAGGAGGGAGATAGAGTAGAGAGGAAAAAAAAAAGAGGACAAAAGAATTGTTAAATAACAGCATTTAGTGCACCATTTTCTCTTCAAAAACCATATGTACAAGCCTATTAAAATTAGCCAACCAACACACAACATAGGAAGTACAATGGAAGGAAAAATAAGTTAACATTGTGATAAAAGCTCTGGATTATTTTAAGCTGGCATTGAGGAACAAATTCATATGGGGCCCTGAAATACCTCCAACTTCTGCCCTAAATCTAACCAGAAAGCAGAGCCAAAGAAAGGGGTTAGTGGCCAAGGGTCCCTATATAATCAATGGGAGTCTGATGCCTCTGAAGGGTGACACAGAGATCCCAGATGCTAAGCAGGGAGTTGCTTGGAGGTGACAGTGTTCCCCTCTCCAGAGCTTTAGCCCCCGATTCCAGTTAAGTACCAGATTCTGTTCCACCTATTAGGCATTTAAGTGGATTTCAACACTTAAATATGACTGTTTTTCACTCTATTCAAGTCCTTAAACCCATCATGCATCTAGTTTTGTAACACATCATCATCTGACCATTAAGACTGTCAGGGAGCAGTGAGGAGGATTCACCCAACTTTCTAATTAACTGTTTTTCGGGGACTTGAGCAGGGTGCAAGAGAATTACATTTAAGCATATAAATGGATTTATCCCCACATCCACTGAGGATCCCGAGTACAATGTCATCTTCTGGAAACAGGGGCCTAGCAACATTATACAATGTACTAGTGAAAACTCCTCTAGGTTACGGTGTACATTTTGGTTATCCGTGCTCAAAACAATAAACAACAAAAAGATCAATGCAAACTGGACAGGTCAGAGAAAACCTGCGCTAAATGGGAAATGCTGGTCTTGGAGGAGGAAATTAGAAGACCTGAGCTTGTTTAGTCTAGCAAAATACAGGCTGAGAGGAAAGGGGAGTATTCATTATTAATGCATCAGGAGGAAAGAAAAGGGAGGGGGAGAAGAGGGTAAACACTGGCAAGGAAGAAGGAATATTAAATAAGAAGGAGAACGTTCACACAAAAACAAATGGTCTGACTTTATCAGAGCCAGGGTAGATATAGTTTTCAGATCTAGTCCTCAGTCCCTCATGCAAAGCATAACTCCAGATGTTCTCTGACCACCCTATTATCTCCAAAAGGCGTTTTGGCATTGATGTTAGGCATCACCTTTTTCATTCCCAGAAGTGCCATCAGATAATTCTCTCCTGTTACATTCTAGAAGGAGTCGATTTCAAAGAATGGATTGGGGGGAAAAATAAATGATTGGGATTTTTTTTAAAACATACAAGTGACGGTGCCTACATCGACTTGGTACATAATCCCAACTGCTTCTTTGCAACTTCTTTTTAAAGGTAGCTATTTCCAGCACTGAAGAAATACTTTTTCTTCACCTCCCACAGATGCATATTTCAGTGACTTTTTTTTTCTGCTATAAGTGCATGTGCATGTACTCAGACTTTTAATTTTAGCTTTTGTGAATTTAAAAATGTATCAGTAATTCACATTTTAAAATAATAAAGCATACACATTATTCCTCCCAGAGGAAATGTTAATTTAATATTTAAAAGTCCCACTGATAAGAAGTAAGACTTTAAGTAAATATGGCAAAATATTAGAGTAATATTTAAGTTTGGTTTTTCTCCCTCACCCCTAAACCCCCAATATACAGAGAATTCAAATGTTAGAAAGTGATTTCTGAACTTTAAAGTCAGTCATATTTTTGCTGAAATTAAATATGAAGCGTTTGAAAAGATATTTTAAGCAGAAAAACTCAATGGAAAATTGTTGTTTACTTAACCACAGTATTTACTGATGCTTATACTCTAAAGCAATTATAACCCAAGAAGTTAAATAAAGCATTGAGATTAAACAATATGTAATGAAGATATTTTTATTTTCAGATGTTACAAATTCATTAGGGGAAGTAAGAAGTTGCCTGAGGAAATGATCAAAGGAAACTATAAAGCCTTAAAGGGAAACCTGATTTCACTCTTAATCAGAAATATGTGTCTGCTGTCAAATCAGCCCACTTTACGAATGCAGGTAGGAAATGTTGTCTAGATAACAGAGATCTTAGAAAAATTTGACAGAGGATAGAAAAAATCTATATCATTGACTTGTACCTGTGGTTTATTTTTTAATGGGACATTTTTTTTTTACTAAATAAGTCCAGGAATCAAAACAAAATTCTTTTTTTTTTTGTTCATTAAAAAACATTATAAGAACTCATGCAGAACTCAGAAATAAGCACTCAGCAAGGTAATCTGTGCTACCAAATAACATGTTTTTCATTAAAAGCCTGAGTACCCTGTAGATACTATCCCCCAAAAAACTTCAAACCCTTTTTTTTTTCTAAATGATTTTAGACAGCATTGAGAAAACTACATCAAAGAACCCCCAAAAGGTTCAAAGGAGCTATATTTTTGTTTTACTTAGCCGAAGTGAAAAAATCCATGGATCTTCGTCTCAGCAACACAGAAAACAACGATGCTTTAAATTCTCCCAATTACAGGTATGGGTACTCACAAGGCTTAGTTCATTTCAGTCTTGACAGTAGTTGACTTTTAAAGACCTTTATCCTGGGGACAGATTTCTAAAACAAGCATGGTTAAAATTTTACCTTTTTTTTTTTTTGCTTATGATATTGAAACCCTTTGTTGTTGTTGTTGTTGTTATTTCCTGGTTTCTAAAGTGGCAACACTGAGGTGATAAAACAGACGGCTTTAGAAAATGAATGTACTGTATTGACATATTGCAAATGTCAACAAAAAGATAGTTGTTTTTCAGGACTTTACTGAAGTTTTGTAATATTACATGTAGCTGCATAATGTTGGCATCAGCAAATGAAATCATCTTATGTAAACAGAAAATTTATCAATCTAGTTTTCCTGTAGAGTCACTATAATTATGAAGAACTATACAGCTTGAAAGACATATTAGGGTTAAAACGTTTACTTTGAAATAATATGGAGTATTTCTAAGATAATTAAACATTTTCTGATGAGGGCTTTGTGTGTATGTACTGTATTTACTCAAAATGTAATCGCCCTTTCCCCAGCCCATACATCCTTCAAATCTTCTTCTTTTATGATATTAATCAGTACTTTTAACAAGCTGTCTAGGTCTTCCTTCCCTTCATCCTGTCTCCTATCTCCCACTAGAGTTTGCTGACTCCCTCTGCCTATATTCATCCCTAATTTCTTAAGCAGGGTGATCCTTCCTTCCCCTCCAGCTGGCCCATATATATTAATCTCTAACACTTTCTTTTCTAGCTCCACCACTATCCATTGCAGTCTCCCTTCCATCACGACTTGCACTTGCTGCACTTCCACTTCCTCACTCTTGAGCAAAATTGTAACCTCCAGCTGCTTTGCTTGCATCTGACCCTGCCTACCACAATCCCCCAGCCCCGTCTCTTTACAAAACACTTGCAGTCCTCTTCCATGGGATTCCAGACTCCTACAACATATTATATCTGCTTTTACCTCACTCAATATTGGTATCATCTTATTTCATCCCTTCCTTGTCCTTACTTCTGACATTTATAGATGCAATACACAAAGTCATGCTTATCCATTTAAATTTCACATCTCTACAACTTCATGTAGTTGATGCTATCGCCTCTAATCCTCCTCTTTGCATCCCAGTAGTCTATGCCAGTTGTTTTATTGCTTTAACATTTAAGAAAGGTTCCCCGTGACCTTTTGACTTCCCCCACTTCCATTTCTCCTCTCCAGTAGACACAGCCCACATCAGCTCCAATGTGCTTTTGGTCAACCTGTCTCTCTTGCCCTCTTTCTCTGTCTGCTTATTTGTCTAAGCTTCATAGCACGTGATTTTTTGCTTTTTCCAATTTGCCCCTCTTTCTCCTGCTCTCTCCTCACTCCTCCACCTGCCTGTATCATTTTCTCCTCTTTCTCTTCTCTCTCCTCTGTCTCAAAGTCGCTTGTTCCAATTATCTTTCCCTTTCTTCCCTCCTTCTTGCCCACTCTCCTTGTCCCGTCTCTGCTGCTCCTTTGTAGATTTAGCTTTATGTGAGTGGCACTGTAAGTGTTCCTCTTCACCACAAATAATGCACTTCAGTATTTCTTGGCACTCTACTGCCCTGTGCACTTTCCATTTACATCTGTAGCATATTGCATACTGAGAGTACGTGGCCAGGTGTGCCCGTACTTGCCGCAGAGTTTAGCCTGTCTGAAATATACTGTAAACCCTTGATACGGCCCTACTTGGATTACTGGTGGTAAATGTATTATCCCACCAGGAGTCCCCTCATAGACCCTCATATCTCCGAAGTCTCCACAATTCCTTGCATATACCATATTTATCACATATCTTCTCAACACACAGAAGTTTTTGTAAATACATTTCCCAACCATTTATCTATCCCTCACCATCTCAAGCATAATCATTGTCCTTTCTTCTGTCTTTTCTCCTGCAATAAAACTTATCTCCTTCAGTTCTTCTGTTTCACCTACTGCTGCATACATCTTCCAAAAATCCTCATAATTGTTTCAGCTCCAATATGAAATCCCCCATGTCTTCCAGTTAGGAAAGGTGACCATGTCATTCAAATGTTCTGGTTTAACATTCAAAACCTTCAGACAATATTTTCTCTATAGATTCCTACCTATTCATTGGTTGATGTAGATGCAGGTACTAACCTGCTGCAGCATTGTTGTTTTTTTCACGTGCAACAGCATGTGTAGACACCGACTTGGCTGGCTGGGGCATGAGGGTGCCTCAGTGTGGGGGCTGCCTGCCAGCTGGAGCCACACTGAGGTACACTTGTACTACAGCCAGCCCCTCTGTAGCACACCGAGCCAGGTTAGAGCAGCCCTAGCAAGCTGACCCCTGGGGCTTCCCGCTAGCTGGGGCTACTTCACTCGAGCTCAACATGCCATAGTCCTGGGTGCACACTCAGTTGCTGATCCCAGGAGCAATAAAATCTAGCATGAGATGCAATAGAGTGTCTTGCTTCATAATAACACCACATGTAGACATGCACAGGATCTACTTAATTTCTGGTGAGGTTAGGAAAAAATCATGAGCTACTCATAGCACATATTTTCATGGTCTTTCAAGGCGGCCCTTCCCCACTACTGATTAACCTTGGCAGCCCACCTCTTACCACTTATTATTCCAGAAGGCTGCCCATCACGGTAGAACGGGGTGGGTCATAATGATCATCCCTCTTGGCCAATCAGCAGTGAGGAGCAGAGAGCAGCTGCTATTTTTGCTGTTTCCCTTCTGTAGCAACCCTCATGGATTTAAAGACAGGGTTACAGTGGCCCTGGGGACCAGGGCATCCACTGCCAAGCCAGCATTTTTAGTATTTTTTTTTCTGGTGATTCCATGCCAAAATTGCAAAGATTGACACTTTTGTGGGGGTTGTGGAAACTTCTTTTTTTCTGGTTTCCACAAACCCCCCCCCCCAAATTCCAAATACATAGATCCCTAGTTATATCATACAAATATAAGAGAAGTGATTTGATTTACATGTACGCAACAATTTCACAGTCACAAGTTAGTATGTGTGTGCAGTTACCACAACCTACCTACTAGTTTTACAGTGTTTAAGTTACAGTGCAATAAAGGCCTTGGTTTACCAGACAAAAAAA
The DNA here is from genome assembly GCA_030014935.1 of Caiman crocodilus. Lineage (NCBI taxonomy): Eukaryota > Metazoa > Chordata > Crocodylia > Alligatoridae > Caiman > Caiman crocodilus. Next base: position 149,876,458 of record JAGPOW010000261.1, on the reverse strand, counting down.
AATGTTGGTTGGGATTTTCCTTTATTTTTGGTTTGAGTTTTGTTTTACTTTTCATCAAACAATATAAAACCAGAGTAACTGAAACTTTTCTTGGAAATGCATCAGTATTAAACAAATCTTCACTGAGATGTTTTTGAAACCCCGGGTGGAATTTCTGGTGAAATCATAGGGTGAAGGCACTTGGAGACCCAGGTTCAAGTCACAATCTACCCGATACCTAGCAAAAGCTTGACCCCCACATCTCTTACATTCAAGTGGGTGTCATAAATAATGGACATAGAGCCTTCTCAAGGTAAGTTCTATGGAGAAAAATATTTTTTTTTTATTTTTCAAAAGTTTTCTGGACACACTTAATGAAAGTAATCCCCATTATATGGTCACAGTCTGCTAGAATTTAGTGGTTAGAAATAACAGATAGAAAAGTTTGTCTAAGTCATTAAACTGAATAGCTAAAGACTATCAATTAAGAGGCTATCAATTAGTTTTTTATAAGACTACCTCATTCCTTTTACATAATAAGTATCAATTCTTTTAAAACAGAAAAGAACAATTTAAAAGTGACATATGGAGAGACAGCAAGGATGATGATTTGTTTTTACTGATTTTTTTCTCTAATTCATATTGTGACAAACTTTTCAGACTCGACCATTTGGCAAGGCTGATTTTTTTTACTTGGTTATAGGTTTAGCTTTTCTTAATAAGAAGAGATAATTAATTTAAATCCTGTGGTTGAAAAAAAGGAACTAATATGAATAGTGACAGTGAGCATGCATAAAAGGTGCTGTTTGCAGCTTAATCCATAAAACTGAGGTGATGAAGATAGGTTGGGAGAGGCATCCAGAACATTAAAGACAAAGATTACATTCATTGTCTCGTTTGAGAAGAAAGAAGCATCTCCTATTTCTCATAAGATTTTTTCAGTACTGGAGTAATGGTGTTTTACAGTTGCTGTTAAATGAAGATATACTACATTTTACAAGTAGAGTAAAACTGGAGCAGACTCCTTAGAACAGCTATACACTACTGTAAGTTAGCAATCGTGTCTCCTCCGCTACTCAGTTTCGCCTCACACTAGCTGTTTGCTCAGTGCAATCTCGTATCCTCACTATCTAGCGTCCAGGCCCTGTAACAGCACCTTCTGCCAGCTGGTCATATGTCATGGAGTAAAATCAAGGGGAAATTCTGTTGTGTAACCACTCTGTTAGACCAGTACTGTGGTTCCAAAAGAAGGAAATAAGAAAAACAGCTAGATAATATGACTACAAGAGCTGGCACATTAAGAAAAGAACTTAATGGAATGAGGCTTAAAAAAACTGAAAGGCATAGTGATGCTGTGTACTGTATTGAATATTTACCTTCTATATTCTTCAGTGAAGGTTTACGCAATTAAATGGAACTCGTGGCTTTAGGAAGACTTTATGCAGTTTGGTTTTCCTTGTATCCATCTGATGCTGTGTCTAAGAGAGTGCGGGAGTATACAGCTAGGACAAAGATTACACAAGAAAGATCTTAACTTAATGAACTGAACTTCCCTGAGGCTAGGCAAAAAGTTACATATGAATAAATGGGAATGAAATAGAGTAGGATGTAGAAATGGAATGCCTTTGATAATTCATTCTTTGAACGCATATTCTGCACCCACTACATGCATGCAATGCATCCTTTGAATGCATACACTTCTGGAAGATGTTATGTTACCAAACACAACATAATAGACTCTGTCACTCTGTCTTTTCCCATCACTTAGTGCCAGGATCTCTGTCACTAAGAATCAAAAAATCCACACTATAAAGTGCCAATGTATGCAGATGTTGGGTGATCTGGGTCCAACTAATGTGCTGTGTCTTCTGGGCATGTGCTGGGGTCACCACAGGAGTGCACCAAGTT
>JAGPOW010000261.1:149863108-149874471 GCA_030014935.1 Caiman crocodilus | reverse complement strand
ATCCTGTTTCTGTCTGCCCACTCATGCAGTCGGCCCAGATCCCGCTGCAGCCTCTCCCTCTCCTCTGGTGTCCCCACCTCAGCCCACAGTTTGGTGTCAAACCAAACCAAACATGGAACCAAACTGTTCCATGTTTGTTTGTTTGGTTGTTTTTTTTTGTTTTTGTTTTTGGGGGGGGGACGGGGGACTTATATCTGCAAGCATCCTGAGTGGTTAGAGTGCTCATTCAACAAACTGGAAACATGGATTGTAGGCCAGCCTTAGTTTGAGAAGGTTCAGACCCATCCTCTATATGGGGAATAAACAGGAGGAGATCACACTCCTGCTTGCTAGCATACAGTATAACCTAGCTGGCTTAACCAAAGCATGGTGGGATTCTATGCATGACTGGGCAGTAGGCATTGAAGGGTACAGGTTGTATAAGTAGGACAGAGTGGGGGAAAAGGTGGGGGTGTAGCTCTCTGTTAGGGAGCAGTACACATCTTCTGTCATCAAGGTGGTGGTAGAGGAGGGAAATACCGAGGCATTGTGAGTCAGGGTCTGGGGGGGTGGCAGGGAGGGCAGCAGAAAAGGAATTCATAGTGGGGATCTACTATAGATCTCCTCTTCAGGATGATGAGCTGCATGAGGTATTCTCCAGGCAGCTCTCAGAGGCTATTCAGGTGAGGGAGGCAGTGGTCATGGGGGATCTAAATTACCCGAACATCTGCTGGGAGGAGCAGACAGCCAAAACAAACTGCTCATATAGGTTCTTACGCTGTGTGCAGGACCTCCACCTATCCCAGGTGGTGACCAGTCCCACCAGGGGTAGCACCTTGCTAGACCTGGTCTTAGCAACAGGGGGTGATCTCATGGGGAACCTATGAGTACACAGTAACCTGGGTGATAGTGATCATCACTTGGTAGAGTTCACTATCCAGAGAATGGTGAGAAAAATATCCATTGAGGCTAAAGTGTTAGACTTCAGAAGGACCAACTTTAGTAAACTTAAAAGGCTAGTTATTGAGGTGGCAGAACTCAAGAATATCAAGCAAATGGGGAGTCCAGGAGGGTTGGATGTTTCTCAAGGGAGTGATCCTCGGGGCACAAAAGAAGTCTATCTCCTTATGGATTAAAGGAGGTAAGAGGGTAACTACTGCCCCCCCCGGCCGAAGTGGGAACTCCAGAAAAGACTGGGGGCAAAGAAAGACATGTATAGGCAGTGGAAGCAAGGGGCAGTCATCAAGGAGGAATACACCTCCCTGGCGTGCTTTTGCAGGGAATCAGTTAGGCAAGCCAAGGCAGGACTGGACCTTAGGCTGGCGTCAACAATTAAGGACAATAAAAAGTCCTTCTACAGATACATAGCAAGCAAAAGGAAGGTGCAGAGTAACTTTGGGCCCCTGCAGGACAAATCAGGACAGTTGGTGGTTGACACAAGGAAAAAGGTGGAGCTCTTCAATGAGTTCTTTGCTTCAGTATTCTTAAGTACTGACCAAGACAATTCCCTCACCCTGAACATAGATGGATGTCCAAAAGCCACCAGACTGCCAAAGGTTTGTGCCAACTTAATTAAGGAGCACTTGGAAGGGCTGGATGACCTCCATCCATGGGTGCTGAAGGAATTGGCCACTGTCACAGCTGAGCCACTGGCATAGCTGTTTGAGTATTCATGGTGCTCTGGCCAGGTCCCTGAGGACTGGAAAAGGATCAATGTAGTGGCCATTTTTAGAAGGGGAGAAGGGATAAGCCGGATAACTCTAGGCCATTCAGTTTTACTTCTGTCCTTGAGAGGATACTGGAAAAAAAAAAATCAGAGAGCATTTGCAAAGGCCCAGCAGGGGAAAGGATGCTGAAACGAAACCAGCATGGGTTTGTCACAGGTAGATCCTGCCTGACAAACCTTATAAGCTTTTATGACCAGGTCACACACTGCCTTGCCACAGGAGCTGAAGCTGATGTCATCTACCTGGTTTTTAAGAAGGCCTTCAACACAGTTTTGCATCCTATTCTTATAGGGCAGCTGGCAGGCTGTGGAGTGAACACTTACAGTCAGATCGGTGGCCATCTGGCTGAAGGACCGCACCCAGAGAATGGCGGTGAATTGGTCATTCTCGGCCTGGAAGGAAGTGGGCAGTGGGGTCCCACAGGGTTCAGTCCTTGGACCAGGGTTATTTAATATCTTCATCAGTGACTTGGATGAAGGTCTAGACAGCACCCTCTCCATGTTGGCAGATGATACCAAGTTATGAGGCAAAGTTAACACACTGGAAGGCAGGGAGCAGATACAGGCAATTCTGGACAGGTCGGATCAATGGGCAGAACGAAATAGGATGCAATTCAACAAAGATAAATGTAAAGTACTCCACCTAGGGAGGAGGAATCCCCAGCACACCTATAGATTGAGAGGAGACCTCCTTGGCAGCTCAGCAGCTGAGAGGAATCTTGGAATCATAGTTGACTTCAAGATGATCATGAGCTGACAGTGTAATGAACCCATCAACAAGGCCAATCGCACCTTGTCATGCATTAGCAGATACATTACCAACAGACTGAGGGAGGTGATGCTTGCCCTCTATGCGGCATTAGTCGGGCCACAGTTGGAGTACAGCGTCCAGTTTTGGGCGCCACACTTTGAGAGGGACTGAGAAAATATGGAGAGGGTTCAGAGGAGAGTCACTCGCATGATTAGTGACCTCCGTGAAAGACCCTATGAGGGGAGGTTGTGGGATATATGGATCTCTTCAGTCTTCACAAGAGACAGATGAGGGGAGACCTTGTAGCCATCAATAAGTTTATCAAGAGGGGACAACAGGGAATTGGAGAAGTGCTATTTACCAGAGCATCCTTAGGAGTAACTAGGAATAATGGGTACAAACTAGTGGAGAGCAGATTCAGGTTAGACATTAGGAAGGCGTTTTTTCCTGCCAGGGGCAGGCGATTGGACACAATGATCCTCTGTGATCCCTTCTGACTCTACAATCTAGGAATCTATGAGTCACCATGGGATACAGAAGCTGGAGTTGTCTCCCAAGCGTGAGCTTGCAAGAATAAGCCATGGACACCAGAGATGGTGGAAAACAACTTATGCGATCAGGACCCTTATATCTCCTCAACTTGAAGGTTTCACCAATATTGCCTAGGAGAGTATAATACAAGCCTATAGACCTAGGATCCTTCTTGTTTACTCTCTTTTTGGCCATACAGATCTTGCATTCCTCTTGGTACTGTAAGCAAGCATCAACAGATTAAGTATCCGTTGCTCCCATTCATCCCAACCTTAGCTTTATGTTCTTCAGAGGATGGGTCTGAACCTTCTCAAACTAAGGCTGGCCTAGAATCCATGTCTCCAGTTTCTTGAATGAACACTCTAACCACTTAGGATGCTTGCAAATGTAAGCCCCACCCTCAAACCCCCCCCCCCCGCTTTGCCTTAAGCTTGGTGCACTCCTGTGGTGAGCCCAGCACATGCCCAGAAGACGCAGCACATTAGTTGGACCCAGATCATCCAGCATCTGCATACATTGGGCACTTTATAGTGCAGCTTTTTTTATTCTTTTAATCTAATAACTGATTGAATCAGCTATTAAATGAAAGTGCCCAAAAGCCCAATATATACAGATGCTGTGAAGCTGGGTTGAAGCACTGTTCTTCTTCCTCTGGTAAAGGGCGCTTTTTTATTTTTTTAACCTCTGTAAGCAGACTTGGGCGTTATAGTTAAGGTGATCTCTGCTACCATGTTCTCCTCTTCCAGCTCTCCTTTAAGTGTTAGTATCCATAACTTCTGTTTTTTGAGCTGAACTCAAGACTGTAAGTGTGCCCTAGGTATGTTGTGAGTATAACAGTCAGATTAGGCCCCTAGGAATGAATTTAGGCATTGTTCCACCTAGTTTCTGGATCCAAATGGAGTTTAGGTAGGAGCTAGGAACTCTGAGCAAAGTAGTTTTGAGCATGCGCTGAAGACAAGACTGTACTTTTAGGTCAATGTTGGAGAGCATTCGTGAGCTTAGGTGCCTCCAGGTTAGGCAGGTACTTGATGAGCTTTTTGAATTACAATATTAAATTGCCTTTGGAACTGGCATTTCATCTTGGATTCATTTTCTTTATCTGTATTATAGGGCTCAAACTATTCACCTACCTCCAAGGATGGGTGTCAAGCATATGCGAATCAGATTAATGGAATACAAGATATTAGGTGAAAATTTGGGGGGTTTTGTTTGGTTGGTTGGTTCGTTTTTTTTGGGGGGGGATATGTCCCACTTTTTTAAAGGTCACCCAAAATGTTAAAATAGAGGAATTAAACTTCTATATTTGGCTGTTTATTGAAACGAATTTCTCAAAAAAGTAAAGGACGTCAATTATATCTGATGAGTTAAGTTAGACTGCCTGTTTTTGTGGCATACAAAAGTATTTGGTTCTTCTTCATTAGCAAAATTCCCTTCTGAATTTAGTTTGTGGTATTTAAGATGGGAACATGGATGGAGCTGAACTGTATCCTGCTGAGCCGATTTTTTCTGTAGCTGTGTTCAATGCCTCCAGCTATTTATTCAACACCATTTAATAAACCTCTCTGAACAGCAAGATTAGTTAGATTAAGGATAACTATTTTATAAATAGGGCCCTTAGTAAAATCATAGTTGAAAAGGAAGGCTTTTAAAAAAAACAATGAATCATCATGCACACATTTCCTACAGTTCTTTAAAGAAATCGAATCGGGGGGGGGTTGGTTTAATTAATTAATTAAATTATTTAACACATATAGAAACTTTCCAAGATCTGATTCTTCGAAAGCATTAAAAACAATTATAGTCCTGGATTGTGAGAACGCAGGTGGTAAAATTTTAGTTTAATCATATTAAATATAGAACAATATTTCTTGAACCTCTAACATGAGCTGATATATTACTATATAACTCTACCTACCTATCTAGAGATAGGCAGACAGAGACCCAGACCCAGATCCAGACATAATAATATGTAATAATACATATGTAAAATGGCTCCAGAAATATACATGAGTGTGTAATATATATTATTTGAGAGAAGTGTTAGAGAAGTTATTCCTAAGCTAGAAACCACAGTCGGATGGCATCTCGGGCCACATCCCCACAAGTGTTTGCAGCAGTGCAAATAGCAGCAAAAATTTGTGCCATGCTTTTGTGACATGGTGCATACCCCTCCCCATGAGCTTTCCAGCAGGACACAATGCTCTATGTGCTCCGGGAGGAGCTGGCTGGGGCACAGGCTGCCTCAGTGTGGAGCTAGCCAACCCGGCAGCAGCATGTGGAGACGGGGCTGGGGAGCAGTGTGCGTCAGGACAGAGGATCAGGCAGCCCTGGGCCCACAAACCTTGGTGCAACGGCTCAGCGGTAGAGCCCCCGTGCCGAGGCACACTGCACCCCAGCCAGGCATGGAGTAGGTGACTGGGGCACAGGGTGCCTCAGTGTGAGGGCTCTGCAGCATGTGGAGAGAGGGAGCAGGCAGCCCTGTGCTGCCAGCTTCCCCATCTCCACATCTGTCCTGCTACATGCCACTTTGGCATTCTTTACACCACTTTTTTTCATGGGTTTGTTTGCTTTTTTTCCTGGGCTTTGTGTTGGGGTTTTTTTTTCCACTGCCAGGAAATCCTGGTAGCAAATGTTGCCTTGTCATTGCAAATTAGCAGCAATGTGCATGATTTAACATGCAACATATGCAATTTGTGACTCCACAAAGATGTTTGCAGCACCATAAACCACATGCGCCTGGCCTTAGAGACTAACTTGTTTGAGGAGGCATAAGCTTTTGTAGCCAACAACCTACCTGAGTAGTTTCATAGCATCTAACCAAGTAGGCTATTGCCTACAAAAGCTTATGCCTTGATGTTCATGCCTCATTTATAAAATAGTTACTCATTTAAACAGTTGTTTTGATTGCAAACAAAGTCAATTTTTAAAACATATTTTGTTATTCTGAATTTTACTTTATGATTTGTCATTAATACTGTTTTTTACAGGTTTTAATGAGCTCTGGATCCACTCCATGTAGTCTGTATACACACGACACAATGTGGACAATAATAAAACAGCTTAGAGAGAAGTACAGAGTATTGGTTTGAATAAATTGCTACATGAATGTTAAAATAGCTACAAAAAGCAGAATTATTCTCTCAATAAACTCTACTACAAAACCATATTTTGATAGATTTTTCTACAAACACACAGTATGCAATACCTTATGCCCAAGAGAGTTTCCAGTCTAAACAGACAGCAGACAAACAGGGAAAGCAAAGGATAACACTTGCAAGCAGAACATTTGGACTTGCTGCTTGTGAAGTAGGATGGACAATTAAGTCTGGATCCTACAGTCACTGCCTATTGTCTTCAATAACAAGACTTCTTGTGGCAGGAAAAAAAAGTCTGTTAGTCATATGATTTCAAAGGATCAGACCCTTTTCGAAGGAAATGAATTCAAGCAACAAGGAAATTATGAAAATCTTTCTGTTACTCAAGGTAAAATTTTAACAAGTATACAAAACCCTCTGCATTTATGGACGGAACCAAGAGACTATATGTTTAGAGAAGGCAAAGGAATCAGTCAACAGTGTACCGTGCTGACATTAAAAAACATTGAATTTTAAATCTGGAACAAGTATCTGAGAAAATTTTATCTTTGCTATTATTCCTTCCCCCTACCTCCTCACATGCACTCACACTGCTGTAGGACTGCAAAAATGTAAGTTCTTTGCACTGCATATTCATTTAACAATAGTAAAAAATGAAGAACAATATATTCAATTGATTGGGCCCAGTACTTGTTTTTCATTTTTTTCATTGATATTAACAACATTGGCATTGCTGTTGACTTTAAAGGGAGCAGAATCAGGCGTTTCAGGATCTCCAACCACGGAAACCTGACTTATAGGACTGGAAATAACCCCCAGCATCATCTATTCCAACCACAACAGGAAACAGAGAATTGTCAAAGCCCAGTATTAAAATAGGCTTTCAACCTGTTGAAATGGGCTTTAAATCTTCAGTAAAAGTCTCATTCAACTGAGCAACTTTGGCAAAAGGCTTTTCAATCCTCAATAAGCAAAGCTGCTAAAAAGTTCTGTATTTGAGGTAACAATTGCCCCAAGACTCCTAGTTATTTCAGAAATATTTCAATGCATCTCAGATGTTGAAACAGGAGGTCAGGCAATCCCATTGGTTTGTTTTCAACAATCTTCTTATAACAAAACGCCTGTTCCATTTCATTTCCTATTGACAGGAAAAACAGTAGATAATGACTGCCCCTACAGGATTTTTACACTTCCATTAGCAGAGGTGCACCTGATATAAACTGTGAGAATCAATGTGAAAATGAAATGCACTTGTAGTGGTATTACTAATGACTTCACAAAGTAAACAGAAACATGCTTCAGTTTAAAAGCTCAAGCCAGAAGAAAATGAAAACTCTGCAACATCTTTTTTGTCTAAGGTCATGCAATGCTATTTAACTGCTTTCATCATAAGCACAATGTACTATTGTACTCTTCTCCGACAGTGTCTTAGGAAATTGATATACATACATTTCTGTGCAGAGATGAAGTATTCATTTTTTTCTTTCTTTCAATTTATATAAAGAAAAAAAGAACACAGGATCCAAATAGCTATTACCCTCTCATAAACACGTGTCCCAGTGTTACTAAAAAAAAAATTTAAAAATATCCATCATGTGTACCTGATGGTAAATAACAACATTTTCTCTCTACAAAGTATTGTGGAAAGTGCAAGCCATTAACTGATAACAAACATTAGCTTTGAAATGAGCATTGTCATCTTCACTGATGCATTCAAACTGAACCAGAATCCTCGGAGCTTAAAATCTAGGCCCCACAGCTGGAACTGAAGACCCAGTGCCACGACTTATAACAGGTGCCAGGGAACCTCTTAAATGTTCACCAGTGGATTACATAATACCCCATTGTGTCACCACATGCCACCTCCAGCGTGCACCTATATCCAAGGAAAGACTTACATTTATAAATTGACACCCTCCTTACTCCGCTGTAAGATAGTACTGTCCCCAACAGTACTATCCTATGGCAAAGTTAATCAGTTGACCATGTCCTAATACCAGTGCAGGTATAGACGGTGACCCTTTACTCCAGAGCAAATTGATCAACTCTGCAGTAAAGCACACATGTTGATGCACCCAGTAAGTTTAAAGCTGCATTAATAGAAGCCCAGTTCCAAGTTCATGAAGGCAATGGAGTCTGGTTTTCAGGAACCAATTGTGTCATAAGTCCGAGGACTGCCTGAACTCCAAATCTTATCAGCTATCAGTAAATTTAAGCTGGTCTCTCCCAGAGAGAGAGACTTAGAAAAGGAAGCAGGAGAAGATAAGCAGGGGGTGGATTGCCTCTTTAATGCTTCTTCTGACTATGTTAGTGGGGTAGAATACCTCTAAATCTGCCAACTGAATTAGACAGGTGACTTTGTGCTGCAGACTCCACAGACGTATACATTTGTCTGCAGTAGCAGGCGAGAAGTAAGAAACTGGAGGCGTCGGGCAAACACTGAACATCAACTTTATTCCCTACCAATAGCTTCTAAGCCCCTCCTGTTTTTCTAGTTGCAAGCTATTATAGCTGCAAAGAAAGTCTAGGTTTATGTTTTGTATTTTTAATACTTTGCCTATACTTTCACCAACTCAAACTCATGTTCTTTTCCCTAACAATAACCTTCTGCATAGTATAAAGTTTATGACACATTTATGAATAATTGAAAGGCTATTACTTCACACTGGTAGCTCGTCTCCCTTCCTCCCCTCTACCCCCACAGTAGTAAATACTTGACAGAAATACTGCATTACAGCCTACTAAGACAAATGAATCATCAGAATACCAAAATAATGTAGCTTTCTGCTACAGTATCTTTCATATCACAATTACATTAATGGCAACTGTTACCAGAGTTGAAGCAAGGTATACACATATACATGTCACTGGTGCTATTGAGACATTTAAACACTCTGGGCCAACTTGCTCCTATTAGGATACAGCGTTATGTCACAAATGAAAAGAGAAAAAATATATAGTGAAAGTAAATAGAGCGAGTTAGGACGTTCACCACAACAAGAAAATGTACATGAAGCAAACGACAGAAATTGACACAATAGCCACGTTAAAAGAACAATAATACATCCTTGTCATATGCCCATTAAAGAACAATAATACATTCTTGTCCAGATGTCAAATCCAGAATAACCTACTGCAAATAGGTCCCTGTAAGGACAGATTTCTAACAAGGAGGGCCTGTTATTGCATATATAGTTATCAGAAAAGTGTTTTAAGAGGGTCTGTGCTTGGTTTTCAATATCCAGATAAATGGGAATAAAGGGTTAATACTGTGTGTGAAAAAAAGATCTCTTCATCGAAAATTTCATTTACATATAAGATATATTCAACTGTTGGATGCACTTACATTTCCCAAGAGTCTGCTACTATCAGATGGCTGTGGAAGTTAACTCAGCAGTGTTGCTTAAGCAGTAGTCACCAAGTAATTGTGCTACTGTGGTGGTGGGGCAGTGGAAAAGGTTTTTTTTCCTCGTTTGTGCCCATGGAAATCAAGAACACCGCCACAATCTCCAGACGGAATCCTACAGTATAATTTCTCTATGTAGCTGTCTGGATACAAATTCTGAACTCTTGCCATCAAATTAAAAACAAGTCTATGGTGTGTGTAAACACTGTCAACATGTCTATGAATGCATTCAGCAGAGTTAACCCTGATGTTCACAATCATGAACCCGCCCCTAAAATCCTGATATTATTCTAAAAGCTACGATTATATTTTTATTCTTACTTATTCATCTACTATTTTGACCTTTTATGACTACGTCATCATACTTTTTGCTACAGCTCCCAGCTTCATTAGCAGCTCTTTTCATTTTTAAAAAATTATCAATAAAAGTATTCCAAGAGTTGGTGCTTTAAGGAAAGAACCTAATATCACAACCATTCTATAAAACTGCAAAACTGAACGACGCGGTAGCACATTTAGAGTGCTATGTTGTTTCATGCACGTAAGAAAATGCAGATTGAACTTTAGAAAAAGAGGAAATTACAGAAGAGACGCTATATAAAATGTAGTGTGGTCTAGGGATGGAATATGTCTATTTTTAGGTGTATTGCAGTAGCTGCTGTCTGTGAGCACAAGATTTTGAAGGCCTAAAATAGAGGATGAATTAAAAAAGAAATGCTGGCTAGAATCTTGAGGCCTAGATTTCTGCAAGATGTCAGATAATCAGGAATTTGTAATGTATACAGAGGTGAGTTCTAGTCCATCGTAACTGCTCACCCAATAGGAGGAGAGTGGTTTCTTGTTTATTACGGCACGCCAGATTTCAGTCCTCAGTGAATTTGTACTTTCTACTCTGTAAACAAAATCACCTTAATAAAAAAAATACAGTTTCTATAAGCACTGGCCTAGTTTATTACGCTCCATCCTAAGAACACCGCACCCAAGAGCACTTTCTAAATTTCAGACCTCTTTCCCTGGGAAAAAACAAACACATGAAAACAAAAGAAATGAAGGCATTCCAAAAGCCTGAGCCAGAATCCACCTAAGTTACGCTCTTTACTCTAAGTTAGACTGGATATGAACAGAACATACGTCCCCTGCACTGGCCAAGGAGGTTGGAGGTGCTCCTGCAAGCCTCCTAGCAGTCTCCCCAGGCTAATGAGCACCCAAGTGCAGCTGAGTGACTGGGCCACTCCTGATTGGCTGCTCAGCAAACACCACCCTCCCATACTACATCATCCATCAGCCACAGATAGCCAGTGGATGGAGGTGTGCTTTCCCTGCAGCCTTGTCAGCTCTGTGCAGCTCCTCCAACTTGCAGTGGCATGGGAGTCTATGGGTTTTATCTGAACCGGGAGCACAGGGATCTGTCCCAGGTAGGATAGAAGTGGGGGTGGGGGGAGTGGGGCTTATAAACTGCCAGGGGAGATATGCCAGCAGCACAAGCCTAATCCCTGGCAGGGGTCATCAGGGACCAGAGTGCCCCTCGCCTGTCTCAGTTCCATCCAAACCCCAAGACCTGTGCACTGGAGCAGCTCCAGGAAGGTTTCAGAGGATTTCCATGAACCCACCCAGAGCCAGTGATGAGTTCTCAGCTGAAACCACTTCCCCCCACAGCCATGGGGCTCCAGTCTCTGGGGAGGGTGGGAAGGCAGCCATGTCTTTGTAGCACTGTGAATCTAGTGATGAGGGTGGGGGTGCCTGTTCAACAATGTACCATGCTGAGCTGGCAGCTTCACCTCTGGAGAGCAGTGCCGCAGACAGCAGGGAGGGGAAAGGTTGCAGAAGGGGTTGGTTCAGACCAAGGTGGCCACAGCTGTGTCTAGTTAAATGAGG
>JAGPOW010000261.1:149844684-149859977 GCA_030014935.1 Caiman crocodilus | reverse complement strand
CATTCATGACTGGAACTTGATGTTCTTGTCACAAGTCCTGGGATCCTCCAAAATGTATTTGCAGATGTGATTCAAAACAACGTGGTCTAGGTGCACCCCGTGGAAGATGGGACCACGCTAATCATATTCAACAGACCAAGAGAGAGGGTGACAGAGAGATTCTGGGTGAACTGTTTTGGGTCCTGATTTGGTGATGTTTGCCAGGCATTTAAGGCTGGTGGAGAAAACTGAAATCATTGGAAATGGAAAAGAAAGTTACAGCTTAGCTGTGTGAGTGAAGAGGAAGTTAAAATGTTTTTAATGCAGTGGCTCACAATGACTTGAAAAAAAAGAGTGATTTCTAAGCAGAATTGAGCACAGTGGGCACTATCACCTGGGTTATGCAGATAGGCTACACTACCCTATTTTTGTGGTAGGTACCCATTCATATGCTTGTCCAATATTGGCCAGGTATTTTATAGACATGTTCAGTATTGGCTGCATTTAATCAACTTTACAGTTGGCTTCCATTATTGATCACATGGTGTTTTTGGCAACAGTTTAATGAAAGGCAATGTGTTTAATGAGGTTTCCTTTTATGTATATATAAGATGAAAACCATTTTTTTCCCCATACTAATTGCGGGGGAAAAAATCTCATCTTGCATTTGAGTAAATATGGTGCTTGTCTCCGTGTGTAAGCATCATTTTTAATGCAAATGTCTGTCTACCCTGCTTCAAAAAGTCCCCACGCATGGAGACTCCACAATTTCTCTAGGTAACCTACTTAACAGTTTAAATTTAGGAAATGGTTCAGAACTGCATGCCTTACGTACTCCAAACTCTCATTGACACAAATAGGGTGCAGCACTGGATTGTTGATGAAAGACTCTTTGTTTATTATGCCAGGGGGTAATGAGGGAGACAAATATAACTGTGCAAAATAGGTACATTTTACTTGTGCAGAATAAAAGGACACCTTATTTGTGAAGAATCATGCAGGTACCTAATCTTTATGAGAAGGTTTGAATAACCACATTTTCCAAGCTATCACTAACCATCTCTTTTTATAACCTACATCCATCATTTAACTGAGCTGCACTATATGATGTATTGTTTATTGGGAGTTGATTTATATGTTGACTGTGTTCATGGGGTTTTATTTGGCACTGACATCCCTGAAAAAATAGATAAACTAATGTTATCCAACAAGGAAAATGAATCATTAGAATGATTTTAAAAGAAAAAAAAAAACAACCCTAATGGGTATAAATTAAAATGAAGCCATAACATATATGGTTCATCAGCTTCTTAATTAGATGATTAAAATAGATTTTTTTTTTCTCCTGGGCAGAAAAACTCAGCCTACTAGTATACAAAGTATTCAACAAACTTACTTTAAAAATATCAAAAGAAAACTAGAACTGAAAAGTAGAATCAATATACATTTTTTAAAGCTGTAACTTTGAGTTAGAAAGACATTTTAAACAATCCTAGAATCATTCCAGACATTTTTGGACTCTAAGGCTGTGTGTAGATGGACCGAGGGGCATGTGGGCACAACACTTTAAAGCAGGTTAAATACTTTTTCACTGCTTTAATGGTGTTGGTGTTTGCACGCGTTGGTGGTGTATTGCACAGTAATTCCACCTGCTGTAGCAAATTTGTCGGCATAATGCATCTGAAATGACATGAGGCACAGAAAACTAAAGCTCTTCCAAGGAGCTTTAGCTTGCTGCCCTACAACTGCGGAGTAAAGCACTAGGCTTCGTGCAGCTCAGAGCTCTTCAAGAAACCCATGCAAGCAGCTTGGCAGCCGCCCAGGAAAGTAGGCTCTGCCCAAGAGAAGTGGCAAGCCTGATCTTTTTACTTCCCCTGAAGCCTGCCTCCCTGCTTGAGCTGCGCAGGGGCCCAGTGCTTCCCTCTGAAGCTGCAGTGCCCCCTGGGACTGCCTGAGACGGGTGCCTGTGGGTAGGTGCCACCAGGGGAAAGAGAGGTAAGTTTGTGTGTGTGCGCAGCATGAGGGCTTGAAGGGACCTAATTGAAGCGGTCTTTTTAAAAAACAACTGCTTCAATTTAGGGGCCCTGTTTTAACTACACACACTCTTTATTTCCATTTTGTGGATCCCAAACAACTCTCAGTGAACATGGGGCATGGTAAAACTGAATTTCCTTTTTTATTTTTTTATCCTTTTTGTTTTCATGGGACAGTCGTACATACTTATACTTACTTTTAAAAAGGTGGGGGGGGGGTCATTGACTTATAAGTAGATAGCAAAACTAAAGTGAAAACTGAATGTTCATATTTTCTCACCTACCCACACTCCCAAATAAGTTATACACATTCTTTTTGGAAGGCAAAACATAAAAAAGATGTTTTTTTTCAAAGTCATGGCCTAGAATAAACTTTTTCATGGAGAGACTGTGCTAGCTGTTGCTTCATTCAGAGAGCAAGCAGTAGGGTCAGAGTCTGGTGTTGACCCTTTCACATCCAACACCAAATTGGCAGCAGTTATTGCCTACTACCTCCCATGTGAAAGGGTTAACACTGGAGTCCACCCCAGCTGCCGGCTCCCCAAGAGAGAAGCAGCAACTCTTTCACGGCACAGCCTCTCCAGACTTCGATTCTTCTATATTCCTCATCCAACAAAGAAAATTACCTAACTGATTTAGGAGAGACATTCCAAATTTGTAGGGCTAATTTTTTGGGAAAAGGTTTATGTAGTATGTACATACTTATAGTAAATCCAGAATATATGCTAGATACCCAAGATATTCAGGATGTTGAGTCATTGCCACAGAAGTGCATTTAACTTTTATCACTTAGAACTCTTTCTCCATGCATACTTTCACGGTAAATTAAATACATTCCAGAACTAAAACAAAAGGTGAAGGTTTGTTTCGTTTTTTACTTCTTTATGTCTGAACTGCTCAGGTTGTAAATCTGATGCAGGTCTGATTGTCCCAGGGTTTGACCTGAATCAAAACAGGAGACTATTGCCAGGGATCCTGGTTTTCTATATTTAGAAATCCCAAATTCTCTGATAAAACCCCTCAATTATCGGATTAAAAACCCCAGATCCACATTTTTTCTACAATTAAAATGAAACACCACTATACATACAGGTTTCAGCTGAACACAAAGTTTTATTGATATATTTACAATTTTAAAGCAATTTGGAAGCCTACCAGTGCCTCAATCATATTTATTTTATTATTATCTATAGCTTTAGTGTTTAACTCCATGAAATTATCATGGAAAATCAGAGCTCCCCCTGCCTATTTCATTCACTAGGACATGGGGCCAGCTGCAGCTGTCCTGCCCCTGCTGCTTCGGGGTGGTGAGCAGCCCTGATTGCCTATGCCCTACCCATGCTGTTGCCCCTTACTCCCAACCCACAGCCCCCCAACCCTGCCGGTGCCCCTCACTCCTGAATCACAGCTCTTGCCACCTCCCCCGCCCCAGCCCTACTTGTGCCCCTCACTCCTGAGGTTTGGCATGGCAGTTGCGTTGGAAGTAGCACCTAGTTGTACCCCTTACTACTGCCAGGTGTGCCTCACATTGGAGGCCATGGTGGAATGGCACTCCCTCCTATGCGGGGTCCTGCCCACTGGGCTGCAGAGGCAGCTCCTGCCAGAGATGATTCGATCAGGCTGCAGCCCCACATCCCACACTCCAGTGTGGAGGGTACACATACCACTTCTGCCTCCTGACACGTCACCTGTGCCCCGCCGCCATGTTGCCTATGGCCCCATGCTGTGTTGCCTGTGCTTCTCTGCCCCCTCAACATATTGTTTATGTGCCCCTCCCTTAGGTCCCCATAGATCTACTTGGAGGGAGCTGCAGGAAATGCTCTCCACCATATGCACATGGCTTCCCATGCCCCCTGTGTCCCACTTCCCACAATCCTAAGCAGCCCATTGCAGGCTGGAACTCTGCCAGTTTGCAAGGAAATACCTGTGGTTTTCTGAGTTTTTCTCCTTCCCATGTTTTCCCATGGCAACCAGAAAACACAAATCACTGGTCATTACACACATTGCCTTTCCGAGAGCCACAGCTTCTCCTTCACCAGTAGGTAGCTGGGGAGAGCATATATCTTGGTCACTTTGTCCTCAGAATGACCCACAAAAACCTTACAGATGTGTACAGTGATGTTGCAGGAAAAAGTGATAGTACATTTGCTCCTCCATAATTTGGTGGGACCTGAAGCAAGACAGTGACTTATACATCTACAAGGTCGCAGGGAAAAATGCTTTGTCTCCAGGGAAAACGCAACATCTATTTACAACCTTAAATCATATTAGGACTAACTGATATTAAATATTTGTGTCAGTAGGCTAGAAGAGAACATGAGACCACCGCTACTAAGGTTTGCAGTTTATCTACTGCTTGGAGGAGTTGTAAATAATGAAAAGACAGTGATATACAGCTGTCTAAATAGCTTGGTAAACTGGTTGCAAGCAACTCCCTCCCCACCCTTCCCCACCCCTCCAAAAAAACCCCAATGTGTGTGTGCATGCACGCGCACACACACGCACACACATACACATATTCAAGAGAGCTGGAAAAAAAAGCAATTAAGATCAATGTAAGCCATGGTCACAATGTGGGGATTCTATCCTAAAAAGAAGCGACTCTGAGCACATATACAGACAAGCATGCATATGCGTTTCCCCAGGAACAAATAGCAATGGCACATCGTTGTGCTGGTAGTACTTGTTCCCGTGGAATGTCCATGCCCCCATGCTCTGACATCCAGTGAATTGCCCTGGGTGGGATAGGGGAGGCTAGGGCCAGCACCTGGGTTGGCCCAGTAGCCTTACCTGGTGTCCTGGGGATTCAGCAGTGGTGATCTGGCATGCAGACCCTGGCCAGAAGCCAGAGTGTGGATCCAGCCATCCAGGCTCCATTTTTGGGCAGCACATGCTGCCACTATGTTCACTACCAGACTTTTTTTTAGGAGTGGGTCTTTTACACCAGTATCTCCTAGTGTCAAAATATTCTGCTGTGCTGCTAATTAGCAGCGCAGCAAATGCCTGCATGTGTGGTGCATGTGGTTTGTGGCACCGGACATCGGTCTGTGGCACCAAGTACGCAGTTGTAGGCATCTGGACACACCCTAAAAGACTGGGGATTCTGGCTAGTGGGCAGCTGAATATGAGCTTTTGTATAATGGAGACACTTAGAGGATTAATCAAATCCCTGGTTACATCAGCCAGGGAGGTATGGAGTTGCCATTCACACAGCCACTGCTAAGCAGTTCCATGCTTCAAGAAGGATGTTGAAAAATTGGAAATACTATAGGAAGCATATGCCTTACCCTGAAAGACTCCAGGAGCTCAGACTATTCAAGTTATCAAAGAGAAGCTGGTGACTTGATCACTCTAAGTATCTACACAGGAAAATGTAGATTTGATAAATGATCCTGTTTAGCAGAGAAAGAAATAACTTTTCTTTAGATGTAGAAGCTGAAACTAGACTATTTCAGACCAAAGATAAAACACACATATTTTTAACAATAAGATTAACCCATAGCATAGCGAAGATGGGACTCTGCATCACTAGAAGCATTTTTCTAATGCAAGATATGTTCCAATTCAGACAGTAATTAAGTCATAGAAATTTTGATTGGAGACGCCCAGTCTTTTAGCTATCTGGTTCATAAAGAACATAAATGGCTTCTGACATGAAGTCATTGTTAAAGGAAAGGTTGTGATAATACCTTTGCCACCTACCCTCAAGCTGTCCTCTACCTGAAATTTCAACTAAGCTTAACCTAACTCACAATGATATTTGTGATCCTGCTTTATCCTTATTAGGTTTTGTTTGACTTCATTAAATGATGTCCTATACATGGTTTATGGCAAAAAAAATAGAATTCTACATCTATATTTTAAGTCTTTATGAAATGCATGAGTGGGGTGAACTGACCTAACATTCCATTACCCGGAATAGGAAAGTTTATATGAAGGATCGTTTGTTATCAAATACAACACGGTGGATGCATTTCATGGACAGTTGCTATTGCACAGTCACTTAGTACTTGCTTAAACTGTTACTGCGTAGTCCCAGTGCCACACAGGCTGCTTCCAATACCGCTGTGGAGTAGCTCGTTGCTCCTGCACAGTAGCATCAATGTCACAATTCATGCCCATCAACACTATGTCACTGTAGCCCACTGCTATGATGACATAGTATCCCATGTAGATGTGCCCAGTCACTACATTTGTCATGCCTTTTCAGTGTTGAAAATATCTCTATAAACACACAAAAAACAAAGTTTTTAGGTGACCTCCTGTATCTTAAGAGCTTTGTTATAGTGCTTGTCTAGTGTATGCTTAGGAAGAAAAATAAAATGACAAAAGAGCCCGTCGATTAAAAAAAATTATTGTGCTGGATCTTCTGAAGAAATTTATTTGGGTGGATTACAGTGCAAAACTGGCCCATTTCCAAAGAACAGTTATCACAGTGGGAAAGACTATAACTTGTAGCTATAATAATATCTCTACAGGCATGATAAATGTATCTGTGATTGGACCAATTGGGATTTCATGGTCTGAAGCATTATGAATTTGTCAGCTCTGTTCAATTGTTTCCAGCAAAGTGGCTCCGTCATATTGTTCATGTTATTTGAAAAAAAAAAAAAATCAAAATGAAAGGGTCTAAAATTAGATTGTGTACTGACTCCAGGCAATTGGTCCTTGTCCAGAATCATTTTCCTATCTGTTGATAGATTCTTGCTCTAATATTCACAACCCATTTGTGGCTAGTCACAGTCCATTAACCATCTGTTCCTCTATTAAACAACTTTCTTTTATAATATAAGTATTTAATTTTAATAAACTTTATCTGCTAAGCATTTATCTTACATATAATAAGGAGCTATTTTGAACATGGTCAATGGGGCACATAAAAGCTATAATATTTTTGATTGAATATTTTATATAGATGGAGGAAAGTTACCAGAATAGCTTGAGACTCTGAAAGTATTTAAAATGAAATTATTTAAAATAAATAGTATTTCCTTAACTTTTCCTTCAAACAGAAGTGCTACATTCTGAAGTAGATCTCTAATTTTACAGAGCAAAACTACAACATGAAACAAAAGCCTTTTTGAGCCTTTTTAGCTTATTTTGGATGACACAATTTAACTTGGTTTGATACAGCTTTTATGAAGGACCTTAAATGTATTATGCAAATTACTGTGCTCTCTGCAACGCAGCTCACTGACAAATGCGAGTGGTTGGGTATAATTCTGGTAAACATGACCAAAAAAAAATCTTAATAAAAACAACGCTAAGTTTGCAAAGTCAAGCAGTCAACATTTAGGAAAAGTTGCATAGGCATTTCCTAGAACAGGGTCTGAGTCACTTTACATAAGGGCCAAGTACAGAGTACTTTTTACAGAGTAAAAAAGCCTGAGGTTGAATCGATTTAATCTTTGCAGATTGGTTTAAACTCTAGATTGAACCAATAAGCAAGTGAACAGATATTCACTTTTGATTCTGGAAATGCAGCCATATGACTGTAGTGGCTCAGGCCAAAATCCAGTGGGTTTTAGAGCATGCCTCCCTGCTTGCCTGGAGCTGACAGCTTGGGCCAAGGCTAGCTCACTTGCCATGTGAGGGTAGGCTTTCAGGGGAGATGCAAGGCATCTTGGGATGCTAGGGAACTGTGAGTTAACTTGAATCTAGAAGGGATCTGAGAAAAAAGTTCAATAAACTGATTTAACCTAAATCAGTTAAGTCTGATACTACATGCATGCAGGTTGATCTTAAACTGGTTTTGGCCATTATGAAAACAGTGTACGTGCACAGAACTTCAGTTACGTGACAGATTTTCAATCACTTGTACTAGTTTATGTGTAATTTCTGCCCTAGTTAAAGTATCCGCCTTCATTTTCCTTCCCCTGTTCCTATCCTTTGTATTCTAAGCACTGCTTTCTATTTAGCAGCTCTGCGTCTTTCAGTCCCTTCACAGCATCTGAAGTAAGCCCCCTGTTTATGACAGCTCATGCCATACATCTTTGATTTAATCAGTCTATAAGGGTTCAAATCTACCCTGCCTTCTGCCTGACTTTGTACTAATATGGCTAAGTACCTCTCCTCACCTTACTCAGCCATACTTATGCCTATACATTATTAAGTCGTTTTAAACAGCATATCCACAACACATAGGTTCCATAGTTTGTTTGGTTTTTTTCCATAGGTTCTTCATTCAGGGCTATACAGATAAATTAGCTTGTTTAATGCAGAAAGCTGTTGTCTATAGAATACCTGTTTCATTTGTTCCACAACTTATAAGACATAGTAGAAAAAAGAAAGGACAAATCTCACAGTTAAAGAAACTGAATGCTTTCTTAGAGAACTTTTTTCCATCCTGATCTCTGCCATTGACTTCTAACATGATACGATTCAAAATACTTGACACAAAATTTTAAGTTATTAATTTTGTGTTCCTTGTTTTCTGGGTGCCTGTATTCAGACCATAGTGTCTGATGTGAAGAACTGTGGAGTACTCACAGCTATAGTAAATTCAAAGACAGCTGAGTTTTGAACATAGGAAGAGCTACTTAGCATTAAATACTCTGAAATATCAGAACCTAGATATCTCAGGGCAAATACCCGTATTACAGATAGTTTTGACCTCAATCTTAGGTCTCAACCTCAGGTCACCATCTGTAAAGTGGTGATAATACCAACTCTTTTCACAGGGGATGTTCTAAAGATAATTTATTTATATCTGTGAAATACTCAGATACTGTGGGGATGAGCTGTATTGGAAATTGCATGAAAAAATTAGTCTATATGCAGAATAGGGTTTGAATGGCATGCGGTAAATAAAACATGGGTTCACACATTGAACAACAATACATTTACATTTACATCTGCATATATAGTGACCTGAGGATACCATATGTAATGACCATACCATATGTATATGACCTGACAAACTGATTTAAGATTAAGGTCAAAACTATCTATAATATAGGTATTTTCCCTGAGCTATCTAGGGCACGTATACATGTATGTGGAATAACATTTGGAAATGAATCAAGCAGGAATCCCTGTTGAAAACTAGTATATGATAAGAAGATTCAACCTATTGTAATCCAGATGCACAAGTGGGGCAAATTAGGATTGCACTTAATTCTTGCATTTCCTAAACATTGGTTATTTGGTTTTGCAATCCTAATGTTCTTTTAAGATACTTTTTTCTGTGTAATTTTCTAGGCTAGATTTGTTAAGTGGTTTTTAAGCAGCCAACTGGAAAAGATATACATCATATTTAACATCCAGATGGGTCATCATAAGAATGGGAACATTTAGACCCATCACTCAGCCCTTGTGCCAACAGAGTAGTTGATAGCACTGGTGAGATGGAAATAATACACTGCCAGTGGATTTTGCAGGGATTTCCCAACAACATAAAAATGGTGACACACTGTACTGTCTAGAGGTTCCCAGTTAATTTCAGGACATGGGTAATAGCCTTGGACAGTCAGTGCAAACCATAGTGTGTGCAAATCAAATTAACTCAAAGTTTTATTAATACTGATTGAAGCAATTGCTGTCTTCTTGCTACTGAAATTGCCAGCTACCTATACAAATTTGAAGAAAACAGTTATTTTCATGAATTTATACTCTAATACTATAGTATTGTCTTATTGTATAATATTGATAATGCAATAGGATATCATCATATCCATAATACCATACACTTACTACAATAGCCAGGTCTCCAGATGTTGTAAATTGGCTTAGCTCCTTTAATTTCAACAGAACTCTGTTAATTTACTTGGGTTAACATTGTGGCTAATTATCTTTAAGTGTAAACTTAAAAATTAAATGAAATTACAAAATTCTTTAATAACCAGGAGAATAATTAGTATAAGACTTGTATCTAAATAATCTCCTACCTTTAGAGAAACATCTGTGCTAACCTAAAATGTTCTATAGGTAATATTAATACAACCACAGTAGATCAATTGAACAGTATTTTATTGTCATAGCTGTTCAGGTTAGAAAGGGAACAGCCAAAGACATGTTTTCTTCATTTACAGGGTATGTATCAATTAAATCAAATTGTTATTGTTGAAGCTTAGCAAATAGGGTATTTTTTTTCCCCCAGAGTTGCTATAGTAACACAGTACAAGAAGCAAATCTTAAAGGCAACATTTTATCTGTGTTGAAAGGTACTGCATATGAAAAGAGAGAGGTTAAAAGCCCTTTCACTAAACCATTTACAGAACATTTAAGAACAGGTAATAAAACTGGCAGAAGTTCAGTTTTGATTCAGGTTCTTTTCCTGAGCAAAATGCAAGATAAAGCTGACCTTGTAAAAGACTGAGCCCGCATTGTTCTAACCATGTTCAAATGTAAGAGAACACAAATAGTATTTTACTTTCATTCCATTTTACACGTTAGTTTGTGAAGTTCAGGGAAAAAGGTGACAGCCCTAGACAAGAAAGGCTCCTGCATTCAGATGTGGTAATACCAAATGTTTGTGTTTTCAGAAGGACAGCTGGAGATTCAGTACCTTGAAAACAGCAGGGAGGAAAAGCCTTCGTCACAAGAGCCATGTGGTCCAGGGGTGGACAAAATATGGCCTGTGGACCAGATCTGGCCCACCAAGGGATTTTTGTCTGGCCTGTGATGGGTCCCATGGTCCCACTCAGCCCAGGTACAGGGGGCAACTTGGGCCATGACATGTGTGGCTGGTCCTGCAAGCCCCTAGCAGCCCTGGCAGCAGTGGCTCCTTCCAGCTACCACCACTGCCAGACCTGGCCCCATTGCCCAGGCACTAGGACCATCTGCTCTGCACTCACTTGCATGTGGCTGGGCAGGTGGGATGGGGCCATCATCAAGAGGGAGAAGTGTCTAGGAGTGGGACAGGAGGGGCTGGGATTATGGGGCAATATCAGGCAATAGAAGGGGAGCATCACCTCCTTTGATCTATTAATCATGCACCCGCTAATGCATGACAAGGTGCAATTGGCCTTGTTGATGGCCTCATTACACTGCTGGCTCATGTTCATCTTGGAGTCAATTATAACTCCAAGATCCCTCTCTGCCTCCAAGCTGCTGAGAAGGACACTCCCCAACCTATAGGTGTGCTGGGGATTCCTCCCTCCCAGGTGGAGTACCTTACATTTATCTTTATTAAATTGCATCCTACGTCTCTCTGCCCAATGATCCAAACTGTCCAGGTCAGCCTGAATCTGCTCCCTACCCTCTGGTGTACTAACTTTGCCCCATAACTTGGTATCATCAGCAAATTTGGAGAGGGTGCTCTCCACACCCTCGTCCAAATCGCTGATGAAGATATGAAAAAATATTACTCCGAGGACTGAACCCTGCGGGACCCCACTGCCCACCTCCCTCCAGGTCAAGAAGGAACCATCCACCACCACTCTCTGGGTGCAGTCCCTTAGCCAGTTGACCACCCACCTGACTGTGTAGACATCCACACCACAGTCTGCTAGCTTCCCAATGAGAATAGGGTGCGAAACTGTGCTGCAGGCCTTCCTAAAGTCCAGGTAGATGACATCAGCCTAAGCTCCCGCATCCAGGCAATGTGTGACCTGGTCATAGAAGGCTACAAGGTTTGTCAGGTGGGATCTACCTGTGGCAAACCTGTGCAGGTTTCCCCTCAGCATCATTTCCCCTGCTGGGCCTGCACAAATGCGTTCTTTGATTATTTTCTCTAGCATTGTCCCAGGAATAGGGGTAAAGTTACCTGGCTCATCTCTTCTTCCTTTCTTGAAAATGGGCACCACATTGGCCCTTCTCCAGTCCTCAGGGACCTGGCCAGAGCACCATGAGTGCTCCAACAGCTGTGCTAGCAGCTCAGCTCTGACACTGGCCAATTCTCTCAGCAGCCATGGATGGAGGTCATCCCAGCCTGCTGATTTGCGCCCATCCAGCTCCTCCAGGAGCTCCTTAACTATTTCAGAACTAACTGTAGGAATACTGGTGCCATATGGACATCCATCAATGATCAAGGTGGGGGAATTGGCTTGGTCGGTACATAGAAATACTGAAGTGGTGTGCAAAGTGTGGCTCTGTCCCAAGACTCAACCCTGTGCTGTCACTGCCCCACAATCCAAGTGCCAGCCCCATCTATTCATCCTGCTCCCCAGTGCTGCTCCCCATATGCCCACAGCTCCTTCCCAGCTTCCCTGCCTAGCAAAAAGGGAAGGTGCTGACACGGTTGTTGGGCTGCTAGCCCTGGCTATGGCAGCTCACTAAAACTCGTTAAGTAGTCCTTGGGACAAATAAGTTCTCTCTCCTGGTCTAGTCATATACTGGGCAATTTTAGAGTAATGCCATTGGTACTACCACCACAGAAATTGAGTTGATGCTACTAATAGTAGTAAACAAGCTTCTGATTTCTGCTTGAGTTTTCATTGCCTTATGAGTTATATAACAAGACATGCAAGTCTTTCTGCTTTAATGTCTAAGAATAAGTTTGTCAATGTAGGCACAGGACTGCATTGGGCTATCTCCATTTTTTAAATGCCCTTGTCTGTTGAGGAAACATTTCCTAGTTTACTTAGGTGTTCCTGTACAAAATATCACCCGTGACCCATTCATATGTGACCGAGACAAGAGACTGGACAAGCACCTAGCTGGCGTCATATGAACCACTCTTTCTTGCCCAAAGCAGGGGGTCAGACTTGATGATCTATTTAGGTCCCTTCCAACCCAAACAACTATGAAACTATAAAACCAGCGTATAGCATAACACACTAGTTACTATGCTTCTTTAAAGGGTACACCATGCTTTTCTCATGCAGGATATGACAGGATAGAGAATCTAGGTTTGTTTACTCTCGATAGTTCCTGTTTTGGTACAAGAGTTAGAAGCTCCTTAAGGCCTCCCAATATACTATGCCCTTTAAGAGCTCTGCAGAAATCAAACAGTAAATACAACTGGCTGAACTGCAGTACAATCTGTGTAATGTTTTAAATGCTCTGGCTTATTCTAGGTAACATCTAGCTAAGTCTTCTGAAAAATTCAGCCCTTTCTCCCTTCATTGGAATTCTCTGTGTCCAACAAGGAGTAGAAAAAAATCTAGATAAGGAAATCTAGACACTAGGATAAAAGAGCTTTCATTTAGAAACAGAAAATGCATAAGATATGTGCTTGCTGGGTTGATTCTTTTTCAGAATAAATGCCTTTATTCTAACTGAACTCCATCTGAAAAGTTTAAATGTTGGTTAGGTAAATAATTGTCTAAGAGAGTTGAGGCAGAGATGATCCTACCTTCAGCAAGAAGTTATAGTAGATATACTCCTAAGGTCTCTTTCAACCCTACTTTTCTATAATTCTACAACTACTCAAAACTTTTAATATGGAAACTGTCTCAAATCCTCTGCCCATAGCATGAGATAATAATTCTGGCAGAGCTAGATCCATGAACAATGAAAATACTGTGTGGATAAATGCTGTAGAGAAACATTTGTGGTGGGCAGAGACAAGATTTAATTAAGTATTATGATTTAGGATTGAGAAGACAAATAATGCAACACTAAACCAACATGACAACTAAAAATTAGTTTAGAGCCTAGTCTATAAACTGGTGCAATTGAGTGTGAAGAGCTTGAGCAAGAAAGTTCATCTGATTTCAAAAATTGATTTATCTTTAATAAATTGAGGGTAATATTAATTATGAAAGTACTGACATTTTCATTTTAAATATAGATGCAATTTTAACATAATATATTCTCTCTCTCTCTCTCTCTCTCTCTCTCTCTCTCTCTCTCTCTCTATATATATATATATATGATATTAGTAAAAAAATAGTAAAAAATCAAGGCAGATTAGTCAGAATTATAGAATACTAGGATTGAAAATGACCACAGGAGGTCACATCACATAGTCTAGTGCGGGATGACCTTTTTTAGCCAGGAGTGCCACACATTAGCCCTCCACCCTCCTCAAGTGCCACTTTAATCATCTTCCCCTGCCTGATCTCTGCTTTTTATTCCCTGTCCTACCTGACAATGTGCTGCCTGTCTCCTCCCCTAACCTGCAACATGTGACACGCAGCAGCTGTGCAATGCCACTTGTCACAGTCATGCCACAAGCTGGCCATTCTTGACCTAGTCCAAACCCCTGCTCAATGCCTGATTGTCCCTGACTAAATCGTTCTTTTAAAAATGACCAGAGATGGAGATTCTACAGCCTCTATGGGTAGCCTGTTGCAATGTTCCAGTATCATGTAAGAAAGTTATTCCTAATATCCAACCTAAATTTCACTTGTAATTTAAGAAAGTTATTTGTTTTGCCCCCTGAAACCAGAGGGAATAGTAGATACCTCCATCCACTATCCACTTTTCAGGTACTAGAATACTTATCAAATCAACTCTTAGTCTTTTCTTTCCCAAACTCTACAGAGGTTTCCCTTGCTTTATGCTGTATGTGTGTTCCTGGAAAATGGCACGTAACTTGAATTCGCATAAAGGGAACCCACTTAACATTGTAACAAATTTGTTCCAAGACCTCAACTGTACTGAACCCCAGGACCCATTTCTACCACTTTTGCCAAATGAGCTTGGTACTCACCAACAGCAGACAGTACAAATGAGCACAGGGTTGTGCTGAATGTTACCATAACAGAGATGACACCAACAGAAACACACATCACAGACAAGCAAGGAGCACAGATCCACACAGGAGACTATATTTTGGTACACATCACTCCCACAGTGCACTGAACAAAGCAGCTGAATGCTTCCCCCCCTCAACAAAAATGTTGGCTTATGACCAATTGTGACCCATAGGTCCTTTTCTGCAGTACTCCCCCCTGCCCCCGCTCCTATGGGATGCTCCATCTACTCCACCATCTCAGTGTTCACAAGCCATGCCTGCTAGCTCAAGGTATGTAAAAGAAACATTTAAAGCTGTGTCTATGGCCAAATTGCTGATTCTCCAAATCAGCATGCAATCTTCAAAATCGGATTTGGCCAAATCGAATCAGAACAGCGATCTGAATCAATGAATTGGATCGCTGTCCCACGAACTGGCCCAAATCTGAATCAAATAGGGGCCCACTTTGCAGACCTCTAATGTCATAGAATCATAGAAGTAGCGTCGGAAGGGACCTTGTAGATCTTCAGGTCCGACCCCCTGCCTGGGCAGGAGGGAAACTGGGTTCAAATGACCCCAGCAAGGTAGGCATCGAGCCATTTCTTAAAGACTCCCAGGGTAGGAGCCAGCACCACTTCCCTTGGAAGTTGGTTCCAGATCCTAGCTGCCCTGACTGTGAAGTAGTTCCTACAGATGTCTAATCTAAACCTACTCTCCAA
>JAGPOW010000261.1:149827882-149844584 GCA_030014935.1 Caiman crocodilus | reverse complement strand
CCACTTCCCTTGGAAGTTGGTTCCAGATCCTAGCTGCCCTGACTGTGAAGTAGTTCCTACAGATGTCTAATCTAAACCTACTCTCCAACAACTTGTGGCCATTATTCCTTGTTATCCCGGGGGGCGCTAGGGGAAACAAGGTCTCCCCGAAACCCTTCTGGTCCCCCCTAGTGAGTTTATAGACAGTCACAAGTTTCCCCCTCAGCATTCTCTTGGAGTCAATGATGACTTCAAGATCCCTTTCTGCCTCCGTGCTCTCAAGAAGGGAGTTTCCCATCTTATAAGTGTGTTGCTGGTTACTACTGCCCAAGTGAAGCACCCTGCACTTGTTCGTATTGAAGCGCATCCTGTTTTTATTAGCCCACCCTTGCAACCTATCCAGGTCTTTCTGCAGTCTTTCCCTCACTACTAGCATGCCCACCTCACCCCAAATTTTGGTATCATCAGTAAATTTGAACAGGTTGCTTTTCACCCTGTCGTCCAAATCACTGATAAAGAAATTGAACAGTGAAGGCCTAAGGACCAAGCCCTGGGGGACTCCACTGCCCACTTTCCCCCAAGGTCGAATATGACCCATCCATCACCACCCTCTGAGTATGACCCTTCAGCCAATTAGCAATCCATCTGACTGTGCAGGCATCAATGCCATAGTCGCCTAATTTTTAATGAGGATGGGGTGGAAGACAGTGTCAAAGGCCTTGCTGAAGTCCAGAAAGACTACATGCAATGCTTTTCTGACCTGATCATAAAAGGCAGTCAGGTTGGTCTGACATGACTTGCCCCTAATGAAACCATGCTGGTTGCCCCTGAGCATCATCCCTGATGCTGGTCCATCGATGATCTTCTCACAGAGTTTCCCCAGAATTGAGGTAAGACTGATGGGCCTATAGTTGCCCAGGTCCTCCCTCCTCTCTTTCTTAAAGATGGGGACCACATTGGCTATTTTCCAATCATCTGGCACCTGGCCTGAGCACCACGAGCGCTCATAAACTTGTGCCAAGGGCCCAGCAATAACCCTTACTAGCTCCCTCAACACCCTGGGGTGGAGAGCATCTGGACCTGCTGATCTAAACACGTCCAGCCCCTCCAGAAGCACTTTAACTTGGTCCTCCTCAACCTTAGGTCTTGAGGTGTTCTCCTCAAGTCCGTCTTGAATGATGGTGGAAGAGTCCCAGTCCCTGCACAAGAAAACGGAGGTGAAGAATTTGTTAAAGATGTTTGCCTTCTCCCTTGGCAGAACCACCAGATTGCCCAGCGCATCTTGCAGGGGCCCCACACGTCCTGGTGCCTTCTTCATCCTCCCTATATATTTGAAAAAGGACTTTTTATTATCTTTGATCTTGGATGCTATTCCTAGCTCTATGTCTGCCTTAGCTTTCCTAACAGGCCCCTTACAGGCCTGGGCAGTGGAGGTATACTATTCTTTGGAGATAGCCCCCACCTTCCACTGGGTGTATGCTGCCTTTTGTGCAACCAGGCATTCCTGGACTTCCTTGGTGAGCCAAGGAGGCTTTTGGGCACTATTGCCCCCCTTGCTTCTTGTTGGGATTGTCACCCCTTGGGCCCTGAGTATCGTCTCCTTAAGGAACGACCACTCATCTTGAGCACTGAGTTCCCCCGCTCTCAAGAACCCCAGAATCTCTCCCACCAATCTCCTCAACTCATTGAAGTTGGCCCTCTTGAAGTCTAGGGTTACCGCCTTGCTGCAGGCCCTTCGCACCCTGCACTGGATGATGAATTCCAGCAAGCAATGATCACTATCACCCAGGTGGTCAAAGGCCTGGAGCCCCCTTACCAGATCATCACCTGTGGCTAAGACCATGTCCAACAGGGCATTTCCTCTGGTGGGACTGTGCACCTCCTGGCTTAAGTGGAAGTCCTGTATCTCGGCCAGCAACATCCTGAAATGGTCTGACCTGGCTGACTGCTCCTCCCAGCAGATGTCCAGGTAACTTAGATCACCCATGGCAACTACATCCCTTGCCTCAAGTGCCTCTGCAAGCTGGCTCAAAAAATCCCAGTCCAGCTCCTCCCCTTGGTTGGAGGGTCTGTAGTAGACCCCTACCGTTAAATCCCTCTCCCCATGATCCCCTTGTATCTTGACCCAGAGCACTTCAGCTTGCCCCTCCTCTTACCCCATTTTGCTGGCAGAAGATATGTATTGCTTTTTGACATAGAGTGCCACCCCCCCCCCTTCCTTCCTTCTCTCTCTCGCCTGTAGAGCCTGTAGCCCCTAATGCTAACTGCCCAGTCATGGGATGAATCCTACCATGTTTCTGTAAGCCCCATTGTGTCTGGGTTTGAACTGGCTATTTGGAGGGCGAGTTCCTCCTGTTTGTTCCCCATACTCTGAGCATTGGTATACAGGCATTTAAGGCCTTGCATAGCTGTGCTTGCCACCCCCCAACTAGGAAGACTATCTGGACTTCTGTTTCGGGGGGGTGTCTGTTCTTCCACTACTACAGGCTGTTCATCTCCTCCCCTGTCCCAGCTGCCAACCATATTTGTTATTTGGTAGCCAACCTTACTCATAAAAACTGAAGTAAAAAGAGTTCTAAATATTTCTGCCTTCTCTGCATCATCTGTTATTAGACTGACTTTTGCATGCAGTAGGGCTCCGATACTTTCTTTACTCTCCCTCTTAAATCCAAAATACTTGTCAAATCCTTTTTTTTGTTGTGTTTTACATCCCTTGCTAGTTACAGCTCAAATAATGCCCTGGTGTTCCTAGTTTTCTCTCTGAATGTCCATGGGATACTATGATA
This sequence comes from Caiman crocodilus, assembly GCA_030014935.1. Classification (NCBI taxonomy): domain Eukaryota; kingdom Metazoa; phylum Chordata; order Crocodylia; family Alligatoridae; genus Caiman; species Caiman crocodilus. Next base: position 149,841,819 of record JAGPOW010000261.1, on the reverse strand, counting down.
CTCTTCCCTAGCAATATGACCATTTTCTCTTTTTTTGTTGTTATCTGACTTTTTTTTTTTAATTTCATCTTACTGAAAAGTTCACTGTTTAGTCAAGCTAGCCTCCCACTGCACTTTTTATTCATGTTTTCAGAGCTTCTGAGACCTTAATGCAGCCTCTTTAAAATACAACCAGCTCTCCTGGACTCCTTTTCCCCCTCATACTGCCCCCCCTGAGGATTCCACCCTGACTTTGTTAAAGTCTACTTTTCTGAAATTGTGCAACTTTATTCTGCTGCTCTCTTTCCTTTTTTTTTTTTTTCTTACAATCGTGAACTCTCAGAGATGCTCTAATTAAAGTGGCCAAAGTTTCTTATGTATCAGTGTCCCACACTTCAGAAGTGGTGGTGGGGGCTCACTGAACGAGTTTTAATTAAAGCATCTCCACCATCATTTTGAAGTGCAGGGACACTGATACACAAAATGTGGAGGGCTTGCATGGTAATTACAATACTCCAAAAGAATTGATTAGTCAAGTCAACTCTGATGTGCTGTAATCACAACACATTGGAGCAGCTTCCTGGCTGATGTACAGGCATCCTATGACCCAAGTGTCTTCCACCTTCACCTTCTCAGCTAAATTTCTCCCTGTTTGTGGGCAGCAAATAAAGAACTTGTCCCCTAGTTGGCCTCTAGATTTGATGCAGGGATTAGTGGGAGAAATTCAGGAGCATTTGTTATGTAGAAAGTCACCCTAGATGGTCACAATAATTGTGTTTAGTCTTAAAATTTATACATCTATAACTCTAGGAATACCAAGTATTTCAGACAAACATGATGCAGAGCTCAGTGGTTTTCAGAGCTTTACTTAATTAATCAAAAAGTAGTGATGAGCTCTGGGTAGTAAGGCTGTGTCATGTTGGGCAATTTTTTGCATTCCAAATGCAATCATGAGTTCAAAGAAAAAAAAGCTGAAACTTGTAAAAGTAGGAAACATAAAAAGTAGCATAACAAAGGGGAAAAGGCAAGATGTCATGCTAAAGAAATGTTTCATGGCCTTACTTGTGGAATCTGTAAAGTAACCATGTAACAACAGAAAGGATAAAAGCACATCTGGTGATGGAAAGAATACTTAAAAAAAATAACACACTCCTAGGTTGAATCTTTATAATTATTTTAAAGTTGTTGGTTTTTTTTTTAATCAATTCTATACCAGATGGGATTTTTTAATGAATAGAGCAGATCACAAGACACTTTTTAAATGAGGCTGATGTTACACAAAACTGATGCATTTTGAATTTGAAACTTCACTGAAATCTGTTACAAATTTTGTACAAAAAATCCTTATTTTTTTTGCACAGCTTTATACAGATATAATACTGTATTTAATTTACAATTCACTTTATTAGAAATTACCAGTTTCTCTTTTCTCTGCAAATAGCTTCTGTTTTTACTCAAATGCATTTGCTTTTCAGATTTGCCAAATACCTGAAAGGAATTTTTAATCTGTTTACTCAGAGTGTTTACTCTCAATTACTCACAATGAATAACTTATGATCATTTAAAGTCTGAAATTTAAGCTACTCAGGCATCATCACGTGATATCACATTATCTTAAAGAACCTTGATCAGTGCAAGTTTCCAGTACAAATAATCAGGTTTAAGAGTTCTCATTGATAGAAAAAAAGTGAGAGAGACATAAAATTAAAACACCATATTATATAACACCATATATATAAAATATGGTGTTTTAATTTTACAGCTTCGAATCCCTTCAGACTTGAAGCAGGATTACAGACATGTACATATGCATGATCCCAGGACAAAAGCTATGTCTGCTTGTAACTTTCTGGCCTGTCCAGACAAGCTCACATATACCTCTTGCCACATCTCAAAGCAGTTTGAGATGTGGCAAGAGGCACGCTGGTAACAAAAAAAATCCCATTTCCTGCACTGTATTTTTACAGTGGGGGCTCAAAATTATTTTGATACCTGGATATCCAAGCATCAAAATAAAACATGAGGGAATAAAGCAGGCCAGGGCATGGTCCAGGACAATGCCCTGAGGCAACCAGAGGCTCACATACAATGGTAAACAAGCAAAATAAACTTGTGACATAGGACAAGTACAAATAAGAAAACTTTTGGTTACATCAATTTAACACCCTTTGAGTACTAAAGAAGAAAAAAAAATCTTGTTGTTTAGGTTCACCAGTAAAGAGAAGCAGTTAATTATATGATCTCATAATATATCCTTCAGAGGGACTTGAAGCAGAATTATCGATATGTATGTTTGCATAATCCCAGAACAAAAAACCTTTCTTCTAGACAGAAAGAATCACACACGCACTTTTCTTAAGTTAAAGGTAAAGGTACATATCTAGGTGAAACACATACATAAATAGAAGCTTTTGCATTTCATCTTATTCAGGATTGATTGTCCCAGTATTGGGCCAGGATTAAAACTGGCATGGCAATCTTTTGGGCTGCATTGCTGCTCCTTTGCCCATAGGTGGCCAGAGACAGACCACAGCATAACCAGCTTGGGCCCTGGAGTGAAAGATGTAAAACAGGATATCTGAGGGGGAAAGTGTGTGCATGTTTCATAGTTCCTAGGTTTGTAGGGTTAGAAGGGACCTGAACAGATCATCAAGTCCAACCCCCTGCTCTGGGCAGGAATCAGAATACCTGAGCCAGATATCTATCCAACCTCCTCTCGAAGACCCCAAGGTAGGGGAGAGCATCAGCTCCCTTGGGAGCCCACTCCAGAGCCTGGCAGCCCTAACAATAAATAATGCCTCCTGATATCAAGCCTGAACCTACTCTCAATCAAATCTGTGGCTGTTATTCCTTGTTATCCCAGGTGGTGCCTCAGGGAACAGAGCCTCACCTATTTTCCACTGATCCCCCCTGGTGAGTTTTAGGTTTATATTCCTAAACCTTGGACATGACATTTCAAATTTCCTCCACATTCAGAGTTTTAAATGTCTTGACTTGTTTGACTGCACTTACTGAATTCAATTTTCCCCTCAAAGTTTGCCTTTTGGAAATTGAGACCCTTCATTGTATGCCTGTTTTTTCCTATGCTTCCATTTTGTTTAAATGGTCAGGGTCTGCTGGGGTCCTGGGCTCATGGGGGCACAATGGGCTTTCACCCATGTGTCTCTCACCGAATCCAAACCCAGCTAATGCTTTTGGTCAATGAGGACCCTTTTCAAAATCCTGGAATGAGAGAGAAAACGAGATGTTCCCTTCACAATAGGTAACTGGTATGTAGGGCACTTATGTGGATATAAAAGCCCAAGTTCTTGATTTGCATAAGGTGGAGCTCTCGTCTTTTTTCACAAAAAGATTTTTTGCAAAGTCTTGCTCTCATTTTTCCCTTCCAGGTTAGGCACAAAACACATTTTGAAACTTCAACATTTGTTTTGCAAAACATAAATTTTATTTTCCAATTGATAATCTCATGAAAAACATAAAGAACCTGTGTAAAACCATATGCAGAGAGACTGAACATAAGCACCAAGGAATGTATATGTGAATAATCTGATACAAAACATTCCAGCAGTGCATGAAAATATATGGTTCAGATTCATAATACGACTTCTTTTCCTTTGTCTGTTATCAGTATGTACTGCTTAGGAGTCACAAGCATCACAGGATAGTCTTACACATAATGTAGTTATAAATGTCACAGGATGTTTAATTGATTGCACTGACAGATGCTGGAGAAAGAGATGTAGGGCCATTTCTTTTAGAAAGGTTGTCTACCACCAGTAAAAGTGAGTTTGCTTCTCTGACTGAAATAATTTCTCAGGTGTAGAGCTGCTGCCTCCAGCAAACAAGCAGAAAGTAAGAATTACATGGTGCTAAAACATGAGTCAGGATTATGTTGGGAAATGTAACAATAGTTTGGGCCTCCTCCCAGTGAAATCAATACAAGTCTCCTAAAACCCCAGTGGGACCAGGAGCCATGCCTTAATTAGTAGTTACGTGCATGTTTAACATTTAAGCTAAGCAAAGTAGTATTGCATTCAGACTAAATGAATACACAGTGAAACACTGTACATTATGAATTGTATTATCAAGGGATCAGTGAGGCTTTCTTGTTGTTTGTATTACAATTTAATATAAATGAAGCACTTCTAAATAAATAATACTCATTTTATAAATCACCTGTGACAATGTTCAAATTATAAAACCTACTCTCTCTCTTTCGTACCAGAAGCAGCTTATGGAAGTTTGATAGCAGATGCTGTGGAATTCCAGGAATAAAAGGAGAGTCGTTCTGCCTATTTTATAACCAGCAGACTTTAGGACAAATTGGTTTATAATAACCTCAGTTTCTTAAGAACTTTCCACAATAAATCCTATAATCAAATTACAAGTATGCCTGCCTGATAGAGTAAAACTATCTCCAATCCAACAATACATCTAAGTACACACCATTCCTCTCTTCTCATTTGTGTGCTTCACTATCAGTTGTTTTGGAGAAAGCTTGAAAAGAAGGTAAGAGTAGAGAACCATCCTCTCTTAATGAAATTATATACCCCCCCCAAAAAAAAGCCAAGAAAGGATAACATAAATAAAACAATAGTACATGACAGTCTTCTGGGATCCAGCTATGGACTATTAACATGAAATTTGGATACAGAAAGAAATCTGCATCATGTAAAAGACAAATACTACCAGGAATTGCATCTTCATGGGAGACTAACTGCCCAGATGGAGACTGGAGAACAAATACTACCTATAATGGAAAAGCTCAAATATACTTGGATGTATTGGCTATCATTTTATTTTCTAACGCAGTAACTAATGAGTAACAAATTACGCTAAGTTTTTGTTGTTGATAACATAATGAGATTGTAGAAGGGCTGGTCATAGAAAATAATCTTGGATCACAAATTAAATCAAAATGGAAGATGTATTTTGGGCTGTAGGAAGTTGGCTTTGGTGACTAGGTTAGCAAGGTTCAGTGCTTGTTTGAATTTACAAGCCACTTTTCATAGACAATCCTATGGAGTGCCTGTCATCAACCTCCTGGGTACAGAAATTCATGGACTCCGTATAGGCAGTGGAATTCGGACACACTACAACCTGCCAGACACCCGACTCCCAGGTACCTCTGCACTTCTACTTGTACTGCTACATTCCACTCCTCCCAGCCTGTCCCTCATCCCCCAACTCCTCCATTTCCACCGACTGCCTTTCTTGCCTGCATTGCATGCCAACCTCTGGCTTCTTTCCTATTCCTTCCATCCAGGAGCAGCACACACACACCGCCCAAATGCAGATGCTTCCTCAGCCTGATGAAGGGTTTTGCAACATGAAAACTTGCTAAGATTTCTTTCTATAACTATTCAGTTGGTCTGCTAAAAGATCCCACATTAGATTGACCCAAAGGACCTTGTGTGCTACTGCCATGTCCTTAGACCCTTTAGCAGCTGACTGGAAGAATGCAGGGCTCTGGGCACATCTAAGCCCCAGGGCTGGGGCTGGCAGGGAGAGCTGGCTGCTGCTGCTGCTCACTAAATTATTTTATTACCTGCTTTCTTTTAAAGTGGTGTACCAGGCTGAGGCTGTAGGGGAGAAGCAGTACTAGGGCACACTACTGTTTCATACAGAGATCACAGCACCAGCAAGGACATGCCTTAACTCACATAAACACCTTAAGTTTTGCTTGTCAGCAGACTGAGACGCAGTTTCCCAGAAACCCCTGCACCTATCTCCAGGAAGCTTGGCAAGCTTTGTGGCCTTGGTAGGGGCTGCCATCCCTACATGTTTCATCCAAATCAGGCAAGTAATGACAAAGTTATAGGCAATGTTGCGCTTCCCCATTAGAACCTATGGATGAAATGATGCAGCGAAACAGTTTTGATGAAACAGAAGAGTAGTTTCAAAACAAAACACTGACCTATCAGAATGGAAGTCAAAACAGAATGGTGCTGTTTTGCACAGCCCTAACATTTACATATTAAAAACAATAAGTAGGCTGTGGACCAGCTGAAGATGCAACTGATATTACTAGGGGGCAGGGAAGGGAGGGGGGTGCAATATTTCTTAGTTTAAGCTAGATTTACTGTTATTTATTCTTGGAGGATTTATGCTGCCATAAATTGAAAGTTTAAGAACAATACATCTGTCAGGGAATCAGGTGAGTATGACAAGATGAATCCAGACTATTCCTTTTCAACCACTATTGTCTGTAGTACAAGTTGAAATGAAACGGTGCCATTTTGCACAGCTCTAGTCAGAATGTTTTTGATACTCTGGATTCCTTTTTGAAATATTAAAGCATGTCCAGATGAGTATGGTCATGCAGTATGTGGCGCTGCAAACATGTTACCACTGTCCACACAGTCTGGAGAGCTCTGTGCTGCAAAGGCATGCTGCCTGAATGTGTGCTGCTCCATGGGTTGGGTTTTTTTTGACCCCTGGAGATTGTCAAAAAAAGTGGGGCAGCACACACTCAGGCAGTGTGCCCTTGCAATGCAGAGAACTCCAGACTGTGGGGTAAGTGGTGCTGCAAATGTGTTTTTGCACATGCCATGTGACCCTTCTCATCTGTACATGCCCTGAGGTTATCCAGGGGTAAAAGAGTGGAAAAATAAACCAAGAGCAGAGTATGCTCAGACAGCACTCTCTGTTAAAAAGTGGAGCCAGGCCACTTGAAGCCCAGGCTTTGCCCAGCAGTGTCACCATATTTGCAGCTCCAGAAGACCCCCAGGATCCCATGAAAAGCTGCTGGGGACAGCACAGTGCTGGCCTCAGCCTCCCCTATGCTACCCAGAACAACTTGCCACATGCCAAAGTGCACATGGCACAGGCATTCCCCAAGGACAGTGACAGTTGCAAGGTTTCATACTCAGTATGGTCAGAAGGGACCTGAGCAGATCATCATGTCCAACCCCCTGCTACAGGCAGGAAAGAATGCTGGGGTCAAACAACTCCAGCTAGGTGATCATCTAGCCTCCTTTTGAAGGCCCCCAGGGTAGAAGCAAGCACCACTTCCCATGGAAGTTGGTTCCAGATCCTAGCCACCCTGACTGTGTAGTGCCTCTTGATGTCTACCTTGAATCTACTCTCATTCAGCTTATGGCCATTATACCCAGTAGTGCTCGGGGGAACAAGGACTCTCCCATTGTTTGCTGATCCCCTTTGACAAGTTTATAGACAGCCACCAGATCCCCTCTCAGCCTTCTCTTGCGGAGGCTGAACTGGTTCAGGTCCTGTAGTTACTTCTCATAGGGTCTTTTCTGCTTCCCCCTGACCATGTAAGTGGCACTCCTTTGGAGGCTCTCAATGCTGTCCACATCCCTCCTGAAGCATGGTGCCCAGAACTGGATGCAGTACTCCAACTGCAGCCTGACCAGTGTTGCATAGAGGGGGAGGATCACCTCCTTGGACTTGCTCGTGATGCATCTGTGGATGTACAACAAGGTGAAGTTAACCTTACTGATCACATTGGCAGCCCATGTTCATTTTGGAATCAATATCAGCTCCAAGATCCTTTTCTGCCTCTGTGCTGATGAGAAGGGAGCTCCCCAGCCTGTAGGCATGCTGCTGGTTCTTCTTTCCTAGGTGCCATACCTTGCACTTGTCAGTATTGAAACCCATCTTATTCTCATCTGCCCACCCCTGTAAACTGTCCAGATCTAGTTGTAGCCTGTCCCTCTCTTCTAGCGTGCACGCTTCTCCCCACATCTTAGTGTTCAAATTCGCAGATGACCAGGTGCTTTTCATCCCCTTGTCCAAGTCACTGATAAAGACGTTGAACAGTCCAGGCCCAAGTCCTGGGGAACCTCACTTCCCACAACCTTCCAGGTCGAAAATGACCTGTCCAACACCACTCTGGTGCAGCCCTCCAGCCAATTTGTGAGCCATCTGACTGGGTAGGCATCGACACCACAGTCGCTTAATTTTTAAAATGAGAACGAGGTGAGAGACAGTGTCGAAGGCATATATAAAGTCCAGAAAGACTATGTCCACCACAACACCTGCATCCAAGGATTTTGTGACCTGGTCATAGAAGGCCACCAGATTGGTCTGACAGGACCTGCCTCTAATGAACCCCTGTTGATTGCCCCTAAGCATAGTCTCCCCTGCTGGTCCCTTGCAGATGTGCTTCTGGATAATTCTCAAAGAGCTTTCCCAGGACCGAGGCAAGACTAATGGGCCTATAGGATTTCTTGTTATCTTAGAACTGGGACTAGCAACCCAGATCAGTCTCCACCTTAGCCTTCCTAATAGCCCCACTACAATTTCAAGCAATGGAGGTATAATCCTCCTTGGTGATGGCTCCTCCCTTCTATTGAGTGTATGCCTCCTTTTAGCTTTGAGATGTTCCTGGATGCCTTTGGTGAGCCATGGAGACTTTTGAGCAGTCTTGCTTTCTTTGATCTGCATTAGGACTGTTACCCTTTGGGCTTGGAGCATCGATTCCTTAAGAAACGATCACTCATCTTGGACTCCCAACTCCCTTCCCCTCTGGGACCTCAATGCCTCCCCGACTAATCTCTTAACTCATTGGGGGGGGGGAGTCATCCTTCCTGAAGTCCAGGGCTGCTGCCTTGTTGCAGGTCTTTGACACCCTGTGCTGGACAGTGAATTCCAACAGGGGATAACTGCTATCACCCAGGTGGCTGAGGACCTGCAGTCCCCTCATCATGTCATAGCCTGTGGCCAGGACAGGCGCTCCACTCCTAATTGTTGCCAGGGAACCAAACATCCATGCATGTCTGGACAAGCTCTCAGCAAATCACATGTGGTGCCTACACACCTAGAAGTGCTATTATTGTGTAAAGCCCTTAAGGATCTCATGGCTGTCCAGGATGCCACATCCTAGCTGTGAATCAGCTGGCTATGGGAACTAATCCTGTGCCTGCAGAAAAATGGACTTACTTTCCAATAAGCATTTTAATAATTTTTTAGGGTCAGAAGGGGCCTTTGAAGATCATATCTGACCCTTGCCCTGGGCAGGAAAGTGTGCTGGGGTCAGATGACTTCAGCCAGGTATTTGTCCAGTTTCCTCTTAAAGACCTTCAAGGTAGGGGAGAGCATGACCTCCCTTGGAAGCCCATTGCAGATTCTGGTAACCCTTACTGTAAAATAGTTCTTCTTAATGTCTAATCTAAATTTGCTCTCAGTTCATGGCCGTTGTTCCTAGTTACTCTGTTTACCAAAGTGCACCTTGGAGTATCTCCTATTCCTTGTCCCCCTTCCTCCCCGCTTCCACCTCTTGTGCAGGCCCCTAATCATATGAGTGGGCATCCTCTGGACCCTCTCAAGATTATCCACATCCCTTTTCAAGTGAGGTGCCCAGAACTGGATGCAGTACTTCAGCTGCAGCCTTATCAATGCCACATAGAGAGATAGTATCAGTTCATGACACACCTGCTAATGCACAATAGAGTGTGGTTAGCTCTGCTGATTACTTTGTCACATTGTTGATTCATGTTCATCTTTAAGTCAGCCATGACTCTGACTTCAATGATTGTGGAATGTGCCCTATATATCAAATAAATAAAATTTAAATATTATGTTATACAAAATTATAATTATATGACAAAAAATAGTCACTAAACTAGAAAAAACCAAATCTGTTTTCAGGGTGATCATTAGACTAATGTACTTATTTTCACTGTAGACTATATTCCTTGATTTACCATGTAATAAGCTAGGATACCCTCTAGCTGATTTACAGACCTTAGGAGTAATTGTATTTTAAGTAACAAATTAAAAATGGAAAAGGAGTAAGTCTCTTTTCTGGCAAGTTTGCATTTTTGCAATTTAGATCATAGTTCACAGTTTCTCTAAGCACACTGAGCTCCCCATAGGCACTGTACTGTGATAAAGAGACACAACAGTATTGCCAGTTCATAGCCACCAGATGGTTGCTGATGATAATTTGTAATGTCACTATCCTAAAGTCTAAAAGGGACTCATGCACTGCAAGTGTCTTGGCATTACATTTGGACCAACAGTTTCCACAGATTGGGCTTTGTATCACTTATGCTTTTATTCTAAACAGCCACTAGTTTACTTGTTAGACTCACTGAAACTCAAGTTTTGTAACTTTAATCTTTAAAGAACACTGTGCCTATGATCTAGGATTGTATAGATGTTACATACCATTATTTACAGAGATTCCCATGTGAAGTACTTCCCAGGTGCCCACAAATCAGTCAAGCTGGTATGTATGGGGAAGAATGATCATGTTATGGAGGATTTTTTTTTAAAACCAGTTTCTTGGCTATACTAAGAAGTCAGAAACAAGTTTATTTTATTGAAAAGAATTAGTGCTTGCCTATAACTATTAGTATAATGGTAAACTGGATTAACTGCAAAGAGTCCTATCATATGACATCCTGCAGCTATAATCCAGTACCCAAATTTTCCTTTGAATTTAATGGTAATTGCATTTGAAAGGCATGAGTATTATTGAAATGTAGCTGTAAAAGGTGCAAAAAACTTTCAAACTGTGGCTGTCAAAGTTAAGCACTGAAACCATATTAAAAGCTAGAAAGTGCTATTCTAGTGCTGGTTCAACTTCTGAACTGTAAACAGTTTAATAAACTTTAGACCCTCAAGCTGGAAGTTCCACTGATTGTTTACAGGTAAGGTCATTTTTTTTCTTGTTCGTAGGTTAGGGGCTTCTAGGCACAACTAAGGAAGAAACCCTGAGGATCTCAGTCTCAAACGACCCATACAAAGGATTATCCGGAGAACCAGCACTTGGAAATGAAGTCACTTGCAGTGTGGGCAGTGTTAGAGCTAGGCATGAAATCCAGCACCTGTGACACTTAACATGAAACATCTCTTCACTAAAACATTACTGCATCTCTATGACAAAAGAACATGAGACAACTTCCCCACAGAGGCAGATTAAGATTTACTGAGGCCCTGGGTTACAGTAGGGGCAGAGAGGCATGGGCAGGGGCAGTGCTGGGAAGGGAAGCTATAGCCACCCCAAAAATTTGCCTTAGCACCACCATCAACCTGCCCCACTCAACTGAACCTGCAAAGGCACAGTACTCCTTGCACAGGCAGCAGCCTCTTCCCAAGGAGGGGTGGGGGGGACGCGGCTGTGCAGGCATCAGTGGAAGGGGCTCTGGGAAGGGTGGCTACAGTGGGGTGGGGGATTAAGGTGAATATAGCCCATGACCTGGCTGAGCTCAGCCCCAGCCAAGCCTCCCTTCCCACCCCCCACCAGGAAGATGCTGATGCCACCCCTGCCCACAGGGGATGCCTTTCCTCCCTGCTACACTACCCCCCCACACAGCCCAAATGGAGCCGAGTGGGGCAAGGGAAGATGCAGGCTTCTTGTTGTGGGCTTGGGGCCCTATTTTACTGCCTTTGCCCTGGGGGCTCTGTACTGGATGCATGCCCCCTTCCTGCACAGCAGCTGGAGTCACAACTTTCCATCTTCATGGTGGCCAGATGGGCAGGGGGTGCACAGCTGGTGTAGCACCCACAGGGCAAAGTCAGAGTGGAGAGCTCTGAGCCACAGCTAACAGCCTGCATCCACCTTGAGCACAAATATGGGGGGCCCATGCCCCCCCATGTTTCCCCTTGAGGTGCATGTGGTGGTGTAGACCTGCTTCGTCACCAGATCCCCTGGATGATCCTGCTTCCTGTCCTGGCCCTCAGTTTCATGCACAACCCTCACTGAGCAGCATCCCCAAGCCCCATTCCATCCCTCACCAAGGCAGCTTCTATCTGCCCCCCCTCTGCCTGCCCCTTCCCCCCCCCCGCATATACTTACCAGCATGGAGCTGCTCTTTATGCTGCTTTGCTGTGCTCCAGGCCATGTGCATGCATGCAGGTATGTGGTGTCCCATGCATCTCACTCCCAGAAGCCTCAAGCAACCCCTTGCAAGTTACAATACTTTCCACCTGCAAGGGGAAACCTGCTGTTTCCTCTGGAAACCCAAGCACCCAGGGGGCCCTTATTGGCAGCAGACCCTGGGCATTAATATATCTATGCTTGCCCAGTAATTACCTGAATGCCATATTTTCACCAACATGCTACCTGCTCCCATCTCTGACACGCATCTAACTGGGTCTAGTTTAGTCACATGTTTCCCCACTATCTAATCCATAACTTGGAGTAACCTTCATCAGGTCACCTCCACAACTTGGTTCGTTCCTGGACACTCAGTCTCCCCACTACTGGAAGGGAAAAAGAATACCAATGGACACCTCACTCTGCCAAATTACAGAGACATAAGTAACATGATTTATTTTGATTGTTTAAATCCAAATGAAACATTTTAGTAACTCTTTAAAAAAAAACTCACCTGCCACACCTTGATGAAACAGGGAGGCTGCTCCAGAGCTCCCCCAGTCAGATTACCATGAACACAGGTGTCTGTATTCATTGCCTTAAGGCTTCAACCATTCCTTATACCATGCCCAGGCTTCACAGATATTACTCATTCCTGCTAACTCATGGGTTACTAGCCCCAGTCCTCTGACCACTAGGTTCTCTGGCCCTGCTGGCACTCACCCCTCACTTACATTCTTCTGGGATCTCTGGCCCATCCTGGGTCTCTGACCCTAATCCTGCTGCTCTCGAGGCACTTGGCCTCTGGCCCCAACTTCACCCTTTTCTGGGCTAGGGTTCCCTGATCCTGTTGGCATGGGGCTGAGGCCCCTCTTTGACTTTTGGCCCCTTGCCCCACTCCTAGGCCAGTTGACACCTCTGGGCTCCCTGGCCCTGTGTGCCCCTCCTAGACTACATGTCTCTCATGCTCACTCCTTGCAGGCATATGTGTCCCAACTCTCCTTGTTCTCATGACTCTTCAGCTGTGGCCTGCTCTTTGATCTTGATTCGTAATCTTTTAAGCTGTGGCCCCATTCATGGGCCATCTGAGACCACCTTACCCGTCCTTGTCTCAAATCCAGACCACCAGTCTGCTTACTCCAGCTTTGGTGCTTGGCAGGAGCTTGGCTGTTCAGTTCTTCACATCTCAGCTACCAGGTTCAGTCTAGTGCCCCTGCTCAGGCTCTTCTAGACTTATGACTTGCATGCCCAGCTCCCTTCGGGGTCATGTGATCCCCAATTGCCTGCTACAGATTGCTCCATCTGCAACCTGCCTTCTTTTGAAGTAACAGGATCACCAAGTCTTCTACTACAGTCACATACAATGCAGTCATGTACACAAGGAGTGGAAGCAAGAGCAGAAGTACATATCAATCAAATATTCTTCAGTAACCTATTACAATACAAAGATAAGTCACCTTATGACTGCAGAGGGTTGGTGGTCACCTACTAACCCACACTGTAGCCAATTAGATGAATCAAATAATTACAATATACATTTCAAAGATCAGACCTTGAGATAAATACCCCCAGGCCTTCTGCTCCACTGACTTTCAAAATCCCCTCTAATGCTCAACTCATCAGAAGCAAAATCCCCACTTCAAAACAGGACGCTACTTCTCCTTAAGGATAAATAAACCCATCAATATACCTCTACTACTACAAAAAAGTAAAACAAAACAAAAAAAACCTCCCAAAAACCCTACCAACACCCATCAATGAACCCATCAGAATTCACAAATTTCACACGTACGTTCCACAAATAATGCATCTGATCCAAAGTACCAAAATTCCCTTATAGTAATTACTTGGGTGAAACTAAACAAACTCACACAGAAAAAAAAAGATATATGAAGGACAGAGATACACAAGTGGCAGTAAGGGAACATTTTCCACAGAACAACTACTCCCTTTATGAACTCACCATCTTTGTGCTCAAAGGAAAAACCTACCAAAAACCTTTTTAGAAAAGTGAGTTTGGGAACCAAAACCCATAAAACTGGTTGGACACAAAGAACCAAGGAGCGATAGTGACCTAATGTCAGACTATACTCTGATTTCTAAAATTCTTTGTGGACATTATGGATAATAATTACCCTTTTAATAGGACTTGACCTCCCAGTAAAAAAAA
>JAGPOW010000261.1:149815698-149827782 GCA_030014935.1 Caiman crocodilus | reverse complement strand
AAAAAAAAAAATCACCTTCTCTCTAGCTCTTTACAGAAACTCTTAGTAGATGCCAGTGTGTGATTGGATTCAGTATGTAGTACTACTTGGTATTCATGTGTAAACTTAGATTGGAGAGGGATCCTGTGGGGAGAAGATGAGAGAGAAAGACCAGGCAATGCCCTAATGGGGTAGTAGCAAAGAGATAGTGTTGATACATGGAAGGGTAGAGAGAGATGGGTGAGAGTTTGCAAGATTCAAAGAGGGCAAACACACACCAAACAGAGGAACAGAAAAGAAAGAGTGGGGTGAGAAAAACTGATAGGAAAGAAGTGGCAGATCAGAAAGGAAAGAAGTATGGTTCATCTAGTAAATACATGGATACTGGGGAGTAGAGTAGATTCCAGAGAGGAGGAGGAACCTGAAGGAAGATTGAGAGACTAGGGTTTTGGAGAGAAAGATCCAGGAAAGGTATAAAAGCAGAGAGGTTAGAGATCTGAGGAATAAGACAGAATGGAAAGTAATATCTGGGATGAAAGAAAAAAAAAAGTAGGAAAAAGGGATATAAAAAAAAAGTAGTTGAAAAAAAAAATGCACGTGATTCTTTGTAGTCAGTCTTGTGTTCTTACCTGCCATTATCTGTAGAACACTTATGTCACTAAAACAATTGCATTCACATATCTAAAGGTTCTTCTTACAATCAGCATATTGACTTGCATGCATAAGCCAGGCACCACCCCTGGACAATAGACAATACTTCTGAATCACAGGTACTAACACACCATTACTTTGGTAAAACACAGCAATAGACAAGTCATATGTTTCTCCAAAGAATAAGTCAAATATCAGCCTACACAGCAACTTGGACAGGTGTCTTTTGCTTTAGTTTGCCTAACTGCTAGCCTAACTGTCTAACAAACAACTGTTCCTGTGGCATGTCATTCCCTCCCAACTTCCTCTTTGACACCTAGTTCACCTGCTATACTACCTCTCTCAGTGTGTCAGGGCTAAATGAAAGTAAAGTGCTCTGCTTCAATTCCAGCTCCAGTCCCTAACTGAATGCTTTCACCAGCCCACTGCTTCTAAAAGGTACATCTACCTGGCATAACAAAGTACCACGACCGACCTCTACAGGAATATGGCCCTATTAGTATACTGAAGAGAAGCAGTATATATTACCTTCGTTGGAGTGCTGTAGTAAGGTAACTTCATTGCTTCAGATACCCATGATAACTCATTCAGAGCCAGCTAGGATACATTTACGCCATGCTGCAATATGTTGTGAACTAAAGTCACATCACCTTTGTACCTTTTGTTGCACTATTGCTCCTATTCAGCCTTTTACTATCCTATCATTTTGCACTGCAATGAGTACAAATACTAAGAGTTTACTGCATGCCTGGCAGTAGTGGCAACTGCTCTGTTAGTGCTAAGCTATAGCACTTTGACTTTGTATTTCAAACTTAAGACCAGACCATGCTACTCCAATTCACATTCAAGCAGCACCATTGCAGCTGTAAATGCAATTACGTTGAAGGTGGGTGTGCATTCTTATCTCAGTTCATTTGGCTCCATCATTACACCATGGAAGAGACAGTCTAGTACAGAGCACCTTTAAACAGTTTTTGCCAGCAACAGTCCTTGCCAACCTTCTTATTTGCTGCATTGTCAGATCCAGTGTACACAGTCATTCAACATGGAAGATTTAGTTATGGCCATTCTCCCAAAATACTTCTGTTGTATTTCTCTTATACAGGAAAGAAGAAGTTCGCTGCTGATATTTCCAAATTTAAAAAATGACTTTTAACCAAAATGCTCTTACTGAGAAAAAAAAAAATAAATAAATAAAAGTTTGCTTCCATCCTTCCTCCTATTTACCAGGATGGCAGCAGAATTCCTTCCCTTGAACATCAGAGCTCTCTCAGGCTTCTAACTATGATTCAATGTAGGTTAATGCCTTGACATGGAAGAGAAGCTATGCTTTGTGGGATTGGAAGATGGTAGATGTGACCATAGTCTTTTTGTGCTCTCTATCAGAGTATGATGCCTCAACACATGCCGAGTTAAGGTCATGATGTGAAGATGTACGTATAACCAAGGATCTCCAAACAAAAACAAAAAGAAAACAAAGAAACAAAGCACAACCAAAAAAAAAATCCAAAAAATCTTTCAAATTCCTAAAACCTTTGGAGTCACAAGTAATGCAACTCTCTATTCACAGAAATCATGTTTAAATACAGGGTGTTGTGGTTTGGTGGTTTTTTGGTTTTTTTTATTTTTAGGGGGGAAGAGGCACTAACATGTCTATTAAACTTTTTTTTTTTAATCATCTCATAACCAAATTAAATGAGTGTCCCTGACACAATAGACCGCCCTTCCAAGTGATTGGCATCATTCTAAATTTGGTATGTTCCACCTAATTAAGTATTCATATTTAGCAAATTTTCATTGGTTATTCTAAGGGTATAAAAGTTGCGTTGTTTCCGCCCAAGTCGGAGAGCTCTGAACATGTGGTAAGGTACAGAGGACCTTGCCACGCGGCAGAGAAAAGCTGGCGGGTTGATCACCCACCAACATCTCCCCATCTGTTCCCGATGTATCCCTAGCCCTGCATGCTCGTTACGTTGCCAGGTTTGTCTAGCAAGCTCGTCGTGTTTTCTTCTTTCTGCAACTACTCAAGCAACTGTACCACCTGCGTTGCGGCCACCAGCGGCGTAAGTAAAACAAAAGTAAAAGTTATTTTTGCAATCAATACTCTGTGTCCCGCCTCTCCATCCAGCAGCTCGCCTGACGCTTAATCAACAATGTCCCCTCTTGGTCGGCTCTGACTGGTCAGCTGGCCGAGACAAATTAGAAAATGTTTTAATCTGTATTCACATCTATAGCTACAGGCAGGTGATGCAGTTGTCCTAGGATAAACCATTTTATTCTTAGACAAAGTGTATACCTTTAATATGTCAATGTCCCTTTTTTTTTTGTTTGTTAAGGGAAAAGGTTTACTGGATGTGAAGAACCAACAGTTTATCCAGGGACATCATAATGTGCATCTGAAGGGTGTCCTAGGATTGCATCATTATATCAACGTTAGGAGAAGGAACGTTCATTTATCTACTTAATATAAAACTAGATTAGAAGGGTGACGTGTGTGAATGCCTATCCCGGCATAATTCCAATCCAGGACAAACACAAGCACAACTTGTCCAGGGCCAAATGCAATGTCTGTTCCTAACCTATAGGAAACAAATAACATGTCAAATAAGATATAAAAATAGGACCACTGTACAAAAAACACCAATAAGCAAGCCATAGGGTTCGCTTCTCACTAGAAATGTTAATATAGACTAATTTAAAGATTCTCTCTTTATTTCTTAAAGACATCTTCCCAGAACTACCCCATCCTAGCCTTCAAACAAGCACCAAACCTCACCAGCCTCATCACCAGAAGCAAGCTTCCAAAGGCACACACCGAATGGATCCAGATCACCATGCCATGCCAAGAGATGCAAAACCTGCCAACACATCTCCACTACTCCCACAATGGAGCCATCAGCATTCCTGGATCTCACAGCTGTGCCTTCAGAAATGTAATACATCCTATCCAATGCACCAAATGCCCTGATGGAAAACATTTCAAGAGAGACCAAACAACAGCTATGCACCAGAATGAATGCACACCGGAAATCTATCAAAGACAAGAATACCCAATTACCTGTGGAGGCACATTTCTCACAAGAAAACCACTCTCTCCAGTCTCTCAGTTCTAATCCTCAAAAGGGAATTTACAGGACACTTCTCAGAAACAAGCCTATGAACTTCACTTCATCAACCTTCTGGATTAAAAAAAAACAACAAAAAAACCCCCCCAAAACCCATGGACTAAATATAGACATTGGTTTTATGACATTATAATCTGCCTAACATCCAACTCCCCAGGTACCTCTCCACTATTTAACTGCTACATTAATCCCTTATACCTCTCTACCACACCCCCTGCCCCACAGTGTCTCACCCACTGACTCCTCAGTTCATACCGTCACTGACTGCCTGTCTTCCATGCACACCAGCCCAGCCTCCGGCTTCTTTACTATTCCTTCCATCCACGAAGAGCGCACGCCACCTGCACAGGCTCTCTCAGCCTGACAACAGGTTTTTAAACCTGAAAGCATGTTAAACTCTTCCAACTATTTAAGATATTTTTTTTTTTTTTAAAGCCAAAGCTACTAATGCAACTGTTTAAATAAATTAATAACGAAAAACACTGGGCACATCTACTGCACATTTATTGTCTAGTGTAGACTAATTCTACTCTGCATTTGCGTGGCAGGCTAAAGCCATGTTAATGCACAGTAGAATTACTCTACTGATCATCAGCATCATGAGTGTGCATTCATACTACTGCACAGTAAGACCAATTACAGTGCATGAAGTTATTACAGGTACTAGACAATGTACTGTAATTATGGTGCATTAATGAATGTATAGACACTGCCACTCATATAATTCAGTCATTTTGAATTTAATAGAGATGTCAAAATTCCACAAAAATGCAAAAGTCAAACAGAATTCTTCACCATGGAAATGCTGTATAACTACATGATAACAAAATTTAATGCAATACAGAAATGCAGGATAACACAGCTACTGCTCTGTAGATAACTATACATACACGATCCTTACCAGTAACCCTTATATTGAGCAGGGGTTCTACCACATACTCCTATAATATGCTAAAATTTTGCTAATGATTTTCTCACTATAATAAAAAAAATCTGCTTTACATTCTCTTTATAGTACGTTATTATTTATTAAAATTGGCTGTAATAACTTTACAAGTATAAAGTCTTAGAAAGGTTATATATACACAACACAGATAAGACTTTGTTTATACTCTACAAAGCCAGTTAGAACCGAGCTGCCTGTACATTTATTACAACCATTTACTGCCTGTCCTATTAGGACTTTGGGGCCTGAATACTCATTTTAGAAAATTCAGTCTGCACGACAAGAAACAGGCAGGGAAGGACCACAGGTGATCACACAAGTCCTCATGGCCAGCCAAGCCAACTCCTGCAATCCTGGTGCTGCAGCAAGGAACCACATAGTGCTGGAGCAATACAGATGGAGGGGAGTAGGGAAATGGCAGTGACGGATGGGGGAAGGGACAGTGACTAGGTGCAGAGTGCAGTGACAGCTGGACAGGGGCATGGAGTCTGCACTGGTGCTTTGGAGCCAGTGCTGGCAGGGCTCAGAGTGAGGTGGCAAGAGTGCAGGGCCAGGTTGCCAGGGGCTCTATGGAGCCAGGCTGAGCTGCTCAAGCAGGGGGAGGAGGGAGGCAACGTGGACCAATTGAGTCTGTGGCAGCCCAGCCCCATGTTCCTGACATCCTGCTCTGGGCCCTGCCAATGCTAGCCCTGCTGCACTGGCTTGGGCCCTGTGATCCGACCTGGCTGTTATTGTGCTCCACACACTAGCTCTGTCCCTTCCTCCCCCACCTCCTGCAGTCATTTTCCTGCTCCACTCCCCCCACCCCTACCAGCCACTCAACACCATGTGGTTTCCAGCTGCAGCACTCGGACTGCAGGAGCAGCTGCGACATGGTGCCAGAGTGGAGATGGGGACAGGGAGGAGAAGGGCAACAGTGGCAGATGGGGGCAAGCGGCAGTGAATGGAAGCATGGGGCTGGCACCGGTGCTTCAGGGCCAGGAGTGGCAGAAGCGCAAAGGCAAGGCTTACAGGAGCACTGGTAGCAGCTGTGCCTGCCACGTGAGAAGGCAGTCTGTGGGCAAATGCTCCCCTTCCATAAACCACAACCCAACCCAGCCACTACACCCCCCCCAACCCACACCCATCCGCCCTACCCCCCACAAATCCCACACCCCACAAACCTATGCCCCCTCATCCCAATATACAAGAGTAAGACTTCATTTTAAGCTATTATACTATCACCTCTATATACATATTACACAAACATGTGAATCAGGACAATATATTTTAATTAAATGAATGAACGTTGTAGTACATGCTTGATTTTCAGAATATAAATTTGGTATTTTTCTGGTTCAGAGCTAGCAACATCCCTTGCTAAAAGGAACATTTCCAGGAGGGAAGGAGAGGTACTTCTGGTAACAAAAGATCAGGGGTTAGAGAGGCAGAACTTCTGACCCCAAGATTGTGACCAGGGGCAGGACACCTGTCAAAGGGGCAGGGCTATCCATGCAGCCTTTGATGGCTCTGCAGAACTCAGTAAGCTGCCCTCCACTTGAAACAATTGCTTGCCCCTGCTGTAAGTAGACAGAATGGAAGTCCACTGGAATCATGTAGCACTGTAATTCTATGCAGACATATGTACACACACCTAACATCAGAGAGCATTTTTACACATGAAAGCACCCAGCACTATGTTGCTTGCAGTTTTATAACCAGCAAAATGTATGTCAGTGCTGAGAAAATGGCAGTGGTGGGCTTTTGAAGTGACACACACAGTAGGTGCTTTGGTTCAAAAGCACACCACCACCATTTGCTGCACACCAACATGCATTTCGCTGCTTATAAAATTGCGTGTGGCACAGCATGGTGTGGTCAAAGCAGCAGATCTCTAGCATATGCATATCTTTTCATCCTGCAATATAAATGCCCAGAGCATCTAATGCTCCATGCATCATCATTTATGCCTCTGCAAAGGAAGGGCCTAATACCGATTTGGGATTTATTTATTTTTAAACACCCACTTTGTACATTGAAGCCTTGCTTCACAGAACCACTCAAGCATATATACCTGTTTGTACTTCCTTTGAAGACAGCAGAACTATTCACCTTTTTGCACAACATGTGCTTTAAGTAGATCATTAGACTAGGAGGAGCATTTGAAATTGGCTAAATGAGTACACCATATTCACGGCAATGGAAAAAAAAAAGAAATCATACCTACGGTAGAAAGAAGTCAAGAAGTTATTGTTGTTATTTGTCTTTCATTGATATTTTTAATGATGTTAATTCAGTTTCATTTTTTAATAAGAGCAACAAATATAAAAGCTTTCCCTGAATTATTTTAATTTTGCTATGCTTATATAATCTCAATATGTTGAAAAAACATGCAATTAATTGTTATCCCATGTTTACTTGCTCAAAGAACTCCAAGGACTGGCTCCTTCCCCCCCCCCTTTTTTTTTAATTTAGAAAAAAAGAAAAATAGTAGCGACTATTTTATTTCCTTCTTGAAATCAAGAAATTATGCCACCCTGTATCACTCCTATTTTGTTGATTTCAGTGAGGTTGGTAAGGAATGTAGCATTTGGTCTACAAAGAATCCTACTCAAAAGCACACCGATAGCAATTACAAGGTTATCAACATGGGTCCCTGATCTGCTTAAAATGGATAAAAGGTAGTGATATGAATGTTAATTTGTAGAAAAAGATGAAAACACAGAGCAAATGATACACAATTGTTCTAAAGAGAATAGGGTGAACCGTGTGGAAGTCAATGCAATTTAAAAAGATTCTAAAAATGTATTAACCCAAAACAAAGATGGTCATGTTAGTTGGCTCTGCACAACACCGGAATATGCAACTAATGCCAAGTTACTAAGCCAGGCAATAGCTTGGTGCCTGTGGCCCAACAGAGAGCAAGATATCCACCCCACACCAAGAGACTCTTCAAGATGGAAAGAGGTAGGAAGAAACCAGTGGCTCCATGTCCAATATTTTCTCTCTCTCTCTTTTTTTTTTTTTTTTTAAATTACACATTGGAGGTAAAGCACTAGTTTACTGTGTGGATACATTTTAAAATGTTATGTATAAATTTCATATGCATTTCAAAATGTATAAATTGGCCTAGCAATTGCAGGAGTAACCAGAAGAAACAGCATATCAGTAGGTTAAGACGACTCTCTAAATAAACAAATGTTATCATTCTATAAGTTCAACTGCTTGGTCTTTTGAGAGGAAAAAAAAAAAAAGAAACAAAACAAACATATGGCACCAGCAGTGGGATATGAACAAAGACAGAAATAAATGAAGCATCTCAGAATTCAAGAGGAGTTAAAGCTGTCTAGTAATAAAGCAGAAAACTGGAAGAAATTTCAGCAGCACTTCACTGTCTCCACGATGTCCAGTGGAACTAAAGGAGGAAGATCCACTCAAGGTAGATTTTTACATTTTTTAAATAAAGCCGTCCCAGAAGCTCAGTCTCTTTCTAATAGCCTACAACTCTTGGAAGCGGAAGAGAAATGCTATGGAAGAAGAACAATAACAATAAGTTTGAGGAAACAAAAACAAACCTTTGAATGATCTAATTCAGATGAGACTTCAGAAAGAATGAGACAACAAGAGTTTGTCAAAGACCTCAGCCTGTTCAGCCAGACATGCAAACGTGGAGACCTAAAAGAGTCCATGATAGGAGACCAAGCAGTATTAGATACAAGAGATACAAGCCTAAGAAAAATACTGGAGGATCCTGAGCTTAATTTGGAAAACACAGTTATAATGTGCCAAGGGGCTGAGATGACAAATGCCAGGCTGCAGCAGCTGGGGTGGGGGGGTGGCAGGAAGAGAACAAGTTTAACTAGACAGGATTACAAGACTGTGAAAACGTAAGGCAATACACAAATAATACAGAAAGGAGGACCTCACTATGAAGCAGGCAAGTGGAGGCCAAAGAGAACTGCTTGAAGAAAAAATAAATAAATAAGTAAAAAGTCAGCTACTGAAGCTGTGGGAGTTACCACACGCCCATGAAATGCCTTGCATTTTGTAATAGCTGCAACAAATGCACAATGTTCAGTCATTCTACAAGAGTTCACAGAAAGCAGCAGGATACACCACCCAAAACCAGCAGGTGCATGCATTATGCAGTGAGGAAGAATTCCTTTTTGGCACAAGGCAAGAAATAATTCATTCTTCTAAGGATTGGGCAATCATCCAGGACACCAGTAGGCTAATGGTAACTTAAATTAGATACAGGGGCACAAGTCAATGTAATACCAAAATATATTATTAACAAAAATGAAAACTAAACCCATATACTACGAGTGTGGCAGGTGTGGCTGTGGCATTCCCTGGTGCCCCAGGACCAGGCCAGCTCTATCCTAAGGGCACCTTCTTATTTCATCCACCATGCTTTGCTGGTGAAAATAGGGAGACTGACCCTAAGCTTTTGCACATCTTACAGTCACAGTAAAGCCTACTAGAACATACTGGCCTTCAGACCCCTTACTGGGTCTCCTCAGACAGTACCTTACATGACATCTCAAGCCTTATGGGCTAGTTGTGTGGCTCCACATCCTCCTCTTTACCATGTCCTATGCCTTGAAGATGTGATACAAACAGTTGACTCAACTTCTTTCCAGGGGCTGAATTCTGCCCCTATTCTGGGCCTCTTCCACATCCCTGTTTCTCTTACCTTTATGGTACCAGACCCTCTGGTCCTGAGTCTCCATGCCCCTCTGACACCAGGGCCTCCACAGTAGGGTGCCCCACCCACTGGGTACTAGTGAGGCCATGTCCTTCTCCCATTATAGACTCATCCCAAGACCACCAGTTAAATAATAATAAAAACATAAGCCCCTGAGCTACAACACAACAGTAACAATGGCAACTGTGTTCTGTCCCTTTAAGAAGGCAAAGCTTCCAACCTAGGGCAGCATGCCTCCTAATTTTGGGTACCTTGTAGACTCCTGAAGCTGTAGTCCTTATAAGCAGCAAAGCAAATTACCAAATGTCTCTGGCCAGGTCTCTAAACCTGGGCTCTTTCCCTTAGCAGTCTCCAGAAGAGTAAACTTGCTAGCTCTATCCCTGAGGGTGTATGTTCCCAGGGCCTTGTCTCCTTCTGGTCATCTGATTACCCACAGGTGCTGGCCATTTACCCATTAGGCTGTTGCTCAGGGAACATGCAGCTGTGAAAGCTGCCTACCCTGCAGGGCTTTTTGCTAGACTGCTTCTGCCCTTACAGGAATAGGCACATATTAGTGCCCTGCTACAATGAGAATAAGAAAGTGAAACTTAGAGCATATAATGGGAACATGATTGCAACTAAGGACATCTGTGTACTGCATGTTAGAGACAAGGGTAATATAGTAAAAATTCTGTTTGTAACAGTCCCAAGAAAGTTAATGCCAATTTTTGGGTGGCATACATGTGAAATTCTAGGTTTGATTAAGAGAATGGATGCCACTGAGGGACAAGAGATCAGAAACATAGAAGAAGAGTTTTATGATGTGTTTCAAGGCATAGGGAAACTGCCAAATGAGTACAAGATAGAACTGAGAGAACCAAATACTCCCACAATGTATGTTTCAAAATATATTCCCCTTGTACTTAGGGAGAAACTTGAAAAGGAATTAGATTAGTTAACATGGACATAATAGAAAAATTAGAGCAACTAACTGCTTTGGTTCATTCAGTGGTCATAATAGAAAATAAAGATGGATTCTTGAGATTGTGAATAGATCCTAATCAAATGAACAGGTACAGCAAAAGGGATCATTTTCCTATTCCCATCAGAGAAGAGATTTTTGCAATGTGGCAGATACTAAATATTTCTCCACTTTGGATTCCTCTACTTGAGTTTTGACAAGTTCCCCTAGAAAAGAATAGCATTAGATTATGTACTTTCTATACACCCTTCATAAGGCATTGCTTTTGTTAGGCATTCTTTTGTGTTCTACATCTGAAGTATTTCACAGAAAGTTGCAACACATTTTTGAAGGTCTGGATGCAACTATGGTTTATACTGATGATGTATTTGTTTGGGGAAATACTATGGAAGAACATGACTTGAGGCTAAGAAAGGTGCTAGAAAGAGCTTGCAGAACAGGTTTGAAACTGAACAAAGAAAAATACAAATTCAGGGTCAAAGAAATAACACGTGGGAGGAAAGTTCTCTAAGAAATGGGTGTAAATCAATTCTGCAAGGGTTAAAGCCATATAAACATGACACCCCCCAACAGATAAGGAAGGGGAGCAGAAATTTTTGGAAATGGTCAATTTTGTAGAAAAATATCTACCTAACTTAGTTGTCACAGGCCCGCTGGGCACTGTGAGTGTATTCATTTGGATCAAGGAAGCAAGTAGGGAGTGGAATAAAGGCAAATTTACTATAGCTTACACACCCACACAACAGTTAACAGAAAGATAAATGCGAAAAGCAGATAAGGCAATATAAAAGAGCTAGTAGTAAAATAATAACAACAGATAATAATAACAAATAGATCAATCTGTCACAGGCAAACTGGGCACTGTGAGGGTATTAGCCACATTGGGGTGTTCAAAACAATAAATAGACTCAGCTTGCTGGTCTAGGGGCATAATTCTTCCTTAAGGTGCAAGAGGTCCTGGGATCAAATCCCAAACAAACCCATTTTTACCTACTCTCACCTTCATGCTGCTCTGGCCTGTCCTCTCTGTTCCAAGCCTGGGTCTCTACTCAGCCCGGCTCTGTAGAGATACCCTCCATGTTTCAACCCGTGAGTCAACGGGGAAGGCGACATGAGGCATGTATTGAGGCTGTAAACTAGCGCCTTCGGGGTTGGTGCTACGATGTGGGCTTCGGTTTCTTCGATCACAGCCCACATTTCTCTACGCGGAGCATGCTGGTGGAGGATGGACTTCACCTGTCTCCTAAGGGTAAGCGTTTCTTTTCTTCCAGGTTGGCTGATCTTGTGCGGCGGGCTTTAAACTAGCTTCACCGGGGACGGGCCTGCCGGAAGAGGAGATGCTCGGCCGCTGAGTCAGGTATGTCAGACGAGCAAAGGTGGTGGTAGCTTGGGGGATACACATGAGGAGGGGAAGGCAGCAGTGTATAGCCTGAAATGCTTCTATACAAATGCACGGAGCATGGGAGGTAAGCAGGAGGAGCTGTCTCTCCTGGTGGCTGTGGAAGACCCGGACTTGGTTGGGCTCACGGAAACCTGGTGGGACTCAACCCATGACTGGGCCGTAGGCATCAACGGCTATGCCCTTTTCAGGAAGGACAGGGTGGGGAAAATAGGCGGTGGGGTCACGCTCTATGTAAAAGAACACTTCTCTGCATTGAGCGTTAACTTGGGGGTGACTGAGGACCAGGTGGAAGCAATTTGGGTCAGGCTGCAAGGAGGACAAGGGGAAAGGGAC
>JAGPOW010000261.1:149796100-149815598 GCA_030014935.1 Caiman crocodilus | reverse complement strand
TTATGACAGACAAGTCATTTGCAAACTTACAAGCTTATATTAACTAATATTATCTATTTAGGCAGATGCCTCCAAGAAGCACACATCATTGCTTATTAATCCCTCTGGTTCTGGCTGTCATACTTAGCAGAGTAGACCAAACAACTTAGGTCCCTCCTACAAAACAATGCTCAGTGGATATGGGAACAAACATAAAACTCAATTTTAAAACTTGAAGGAAAAAATAACAAAATCTCTGGTATTAAAATACAATGATGCTAAAAGACTGGTTCGGTTGTCAATAGATGTTTCTAAAGAAGGCACTGGAAGCTTCGTTTCAAAAACATGGGGATAGCTGGATACCAGTAGCATTTTCATCTAGGGTGCTCTTTAAGCCAGAGAGTCTATGTGCATACATTGAGAAAGAAAGTTTAGCTCTGTTATATGGCTGTAAGTAATTTCTGTTTTGAAGGGTTATCAGACATGCCAGCCAGATTACAGAGGCTTTTCTTTCAACTGCAAATATATGATGTAGATATACAGTACATGACAAGAAAACATCTACTTATTGCAGATATATTGCCCAGAGCATACAACACAATGGAATATGACAAAATTTCAGACTTAGACATAGTACATGTTAATATACCTAAAGGAATGATTCCTGTCGCAGGTAAAATATAGGCATTAATTACAGAAGCCACGGCTCAGGACACTACATTACAATTAGTGATAACAGCTATTTGTGCTGATTAGCCTGGAAAACATACACCCAGCTCCTACTCCCAGTTCAAGGAACAGCCGTCAGTATAGGATGGCATTTTGTTCAAAGGCTCATGATTTGTTATTCAAGCAGTGCTAAAGAAAGACATGTTAAACAGAATACATCGGGGCATCTAGGCATTGAAAAATGCAAAAGGAGAGCAAGAGGTGCTCTATATTAGCCCAACATAAATAATGACATAAAAGGTGCTGTAAAGGCTCGTACAACGTGCCTACAGTACAGATCAGTGCAAATAAAAAAGCCCATGATGGTCACGGAGGAACCTGTAGCTCCGTGGTATCAAGACTTATTCATCGATACTGGAAAAAATATGTATTAGTGCTGGGTTATTTTTCTTACTACCCTGAAATTGCATTGCTCAAAAGCACAACAGCAAACCATGTCATAAATCACAACAAATTGATTTTTGCTAGACATGGGATTCCACAAATTGTGAGAACAGACAACAGACCTCAATTCAACTGTCTTGAGCGTAAAGAGTTTGCAAACAAATGTAGATTCCATCACACCACTTCAAGTCCTAAATACTTGTAATCCAATGGTTTGGTGGAAAATGGAGTACAAAAGTGAAGAAATGGTAAAAAAATACTGCAGAATCACACACCAGTTTTCACCTATCTCTCTTAAATTGCATGACAGCAACATAGATTGCCCCCAGAAAAAAATGCTGTTTAACAGGAAACTCAAAACCAGGCTGCTAAATCTTATCGACATAGCTCATCAGAATGAAAAACAAAATGTGAAAGCATTAAAAAAAAAAATGATGAACTCAAATAAAAATGGTATTCTGACAGTTCCAGGGAGTTATCACAACTGCACAACAAAGATATAGTGCTTGTTTCAGATGAATGAACGTGGAAACAAAAAGCACTAGTTCCCCATCAAGTAGCTCCCAGATCCTATAAGGTAGTCACACTGGAAGAGCAGGTGTTAAGAAGGAACAGATAACACTTGCATCTTATAAAGTGGAGAAAAGAAGCAGCATCATAAGATTTACTAAAGGAGAACAAGAAACAATGGAGGAGTTTGAAAATGACAGAAGTAGCGACATCTGAACAAGGAAATCAAACAAGAACTGAACCAAGAAGGACTGAGAAAGCAGCGAAACTGAGAAGATCACTTAGAGATAAAAAGCCAACGTGAAAACTAATAGAGACCTGCTAAAATGTGTTTTAACAATGACTAAATTTCCGACGTGAGTATTACCTGGGGATATGTGACGTGTAAAGGGGAGCTTTCAAGAATGTTACCATCTTGGTCTTTTGAAAATAACATGCTTACTACTTAACCTTTGACCAGCAAGGCTGAACCAGGTAAAAGGGAGCTCATTTGCTACAAATATGGGCCAGGGGCAGATTATTATCCTTTGAAAACAAAGAGATGGGAACACAAACAGGACCTTCTCTTTTTCAGGGCCATGTTTCCTTCTTCTAAAGCAGTCCAACACTATAACTTTTTTTTTGACAGAGCAGATAGTGCAGACACCACCTAACTTTGTGCTTTTCATTCTTTAACTGGGTAGCCGCCGGGCGTCGAACATCTTACCTCGGCCTCTTTGCCCGAGGATTTGTGGATGTCTGGCTAGCCGTCTCAGGAAGCCTTGGAACAGGTCTCTTTCCGCACCGGAGTCCGCCCCTTTCTCGCTTGCCACGACTTTGTTCTTCCAGTGGGTGGAGCTTCCCTCTGGGTGGATGTCCCCTTTGGCTACCTGTAGTCGAGATCTTCTGCAAGGCTCCTCCCCCCCTTTCACCTCGCCTTTATCCAGCCCGGTGGTTCCAGGTGTTCTTGCCGCTGCTTTTTATGGCCACCACCAATGGGGAAGGCTTTCCTCCCTGCCTACTCCCACACCGCAGCCCCTTCTTACCTGGGGAAACACAAGCAAAGGAACGCTCTAACAACTTAAACACCACTATTCACCTAACGGGGTCTTAGCCCCAACATTGAGCTACTACCTGCAACTCCGCTCGCTAGCCCTCACTTCCCCGGCCAGCTACCCACCGCTCCTTATCTTACTCCCCTCGGACAGACCCCCTCTCCGTGTTCTCCCTGCCGTAGATCCCTTTCTCCAGCTCCCACCAGTCCAGACTTTCTCTCTTCGGGCGGCCCTGAGATTCCTCTCTTCCACCTGGGTCTGTTTCGGGGTGCAGTCCTCCCTCTGGGCCTTCTCCAGTCCACGGATCCCTCCACGTGCCTGCGACTCGCTCCCCACTTTTACCTGGCTCACCTGTCCTGGGGATGCCGCTCTCCGACCTCCATCTCCCTTGGGAATTCTCACAGCCTCCAGGTGGCTCATCAGTTGCTGGTCCTGCTGCTCGGCATCCTCTGTGCTCTCTCTCCTAGTCAGCATACGTGCTGGAAGCCGGCGCATCCTCCGGGCTCTCTCTCCCAGCCGGTGCACATGTTGGCAGCCAGCTCCGGCAAGCCACGCCTCCCAGGCTCACTCACTCTCTCAGAGCCTGCTTCCGCAGCCAGATCCCGTGCTCTTCGCCTCCAGCCGCTTCTGCCGCGGCCCACTCCCGGCAGCCACGTGCTCTCTTCTCCCCTGGCCATGGCTTCTTCTTTTATTCTCTCTGGCCGGTGCCTCGGGCTGGCATCACCCGCCAACCACAGGTGTTTAATGCCATTGTTCCCACCGCGTGCGGGGTCCTCCGGCAATCCTACGGTGAGTAACTGCCATTTTCCTTTCCTTCTGCCGCTCGCGTCTGCCTCCACGGCTCCTCTGGGGAGCTTCAGAGTGCCCCCAGGACTTCTCCCCCTGTGACAAACTGGATTGGACTGTCCATTCTTTCCTCAGATATCAAGGTCTTCATTTTTAAGTGCATATTATGCTTGCAAGAAGCACCCTGGCAACCTTTAACTGGTTATAGAGAGATGAGTGCACCTCAGTGAAAGATTCTCATTGACTTCAAGGGGCAGTTTGTGTCAGCAAGTCAGAGG
Source organism: Caiman crocodilus (assembly GCA_030014935.1). NCBI lineage: Eukaryota > Metazoa > Chordata > Crocodylia > Alligatoridae > Caiman > Caiman crocodilus. Next base: position 149,811,898 of record JAGPOW010000261.1, on the reverse strand, counting down.
TTTGTAAGGGAATATATATAATTTAGAAGATAAGCTATGAGTAAAAGATGTACGGTAAAGTCTTTACTGAAATGGCTTAAAAAAATAAACCAATCAGATTGCTCTTTGCAAGTTTATTGAAAAACAAATTTCCAACTTTGTATAGTATCTAAGAACTGAGGACTACAAATGTATTAAATGTCTCTCTTTTTTTCTCATTGTTTTATTAATAATACTATTCCCTCCATATCTTGCATACACACTGACATTGGTATATATATTAAAACAAATGTACTTTTGAATGCAAGTAGAGCCCATTCTTTCCTTAATATTTTTCTTAAGTTATAGGCTTACATAAATTTGCAGCAGTGGCAAAAGGAAAATATTTCAAAAGGGGAGTTTGCACCAGCTATTATATTCTAATTCAGGGGTGCTCAACCTACAGCCTGAGGGACCAATGCTGCCCAGAGAGTCATGGCACCTGGCCTGCAGGATCCCTTATGGGTTGAGAAAATTGCTGTTAATACAGCCACTATCTCTCATTGTCAAATTCCCAAACCACAAGCCCTGCAGTGAGTCAAAATCAGGCTATGTCCCCTTCCCTCCGTGCCACCAGGTTGGAGCTAGGCTATGCCCTCTTCCCCCACAGGGTTTGGTTGAGGCTGGGCCACACCTGCTCTCCCCTCTCCCTGCAGAGCTGGGTCTTGCTCTGTTCTCTCCACAGGGCCAAGCTTCCCTCTTTCCACCCCAGAAGAGGAAGGAGCCAGTCCTGAGTCACGACCCTTCTTTCCCCCCCGCAGATCAAACCCCCCTTCTTCTTGCAGGGTTGGATTGTCCCCTTCCCCCTCCCTGCAGCTGGATGGGGCCTTGCTGTGCCTCCTCCAAATGTCAGATTGAGATCACAAGGTGGATTTGGCCTCTTGATGGACCAGGTACTCCACCCTCTCCTTCTGAAACAGCTCCAAATATAGGTGCTTCTATACTTTGAGAGAAATGCAGCCTTGCATGTTGTACTTGCTTTTGCAATAAAAGACCTTCCCTTTCCAAATTTGCAAATCTTCAAAAAAGCAAAAGTTTGTTTACAGAAAAAAATGTTTTGTATAAAATATTAACAATCTCATCCCAGTTCAGGGGATCCACATAAAAGCCTTCAGTTTAATGGATGTTAATGGCTACCCTGTCTGGTTATTAAGCAGAGGGAAATGTTCCAAGGAATACAATGATTTTTTTCTTTTAATAACTTCTTCTGAAAAAGTGATAAGCCTGAAGACTGGCCACTGAGGTTTGGTATCCATTGTTTCTCAGTTACCCTCAATCGGTTCAAGCTGTATAGGTACCCCTTCCCATCAAATTCTTACCTTGTCACTCTCTCAGGTCATGCTTTCTTCTAAAACTCACCCTGTACTCTACTTGCCTCTCTCAGAAAGTGACGTGGAGAAGGGTTGGACAGTAGGAACAGGAGATTGTAGGATTGTTGCCGATAGACTTCCTGTCCTGCAACTTCAAATAAGTTTCAAATCTGCTGAGTGGAGAGATGGACTAGAAGAGTTAGCCTCATGCTGTGAAGGTCAGCAGAACTTCCAGGTTTGAGGTGGATGGTTACCACAATAATCTTTTGAGCTCAGGAGTTTTCAGGGTTGGTGGGGACCTCTGTGGTCAACCATAAGTAGTAGCCCTGCCCAGAAATGGGAGTCGTCATGCTGGGAGTTACACTTTGAAGGGACGAAGGGAATACCTCCAGTGATTTTTTTTTTTGGGGTCATCAAATTCATATGAGGTCTTCTAGCTGTGACACTATGGGAGCATCTGCATGTACCAATTTAAGATGCATTAGTAATTTTTAAGGTGCATTAGAGATGAAATCTTCATATGCATGTCCTTAAACCTGCTTAAAAATGGTGATTTTAGGCTATTCGTGCCTAAATTTGATACCTCCAAAAGTATGTATCAAATTTAAATGAGAATAGCTAAAATGTCTTAACACACATATAGACACACTAGGGTGCATTAGCACTATGTATGCCAACTGACTTGGGACAAACTTTAATCCCAAGTCAGCCTACACACCGCATTAATGTGCCTTAGGGCATACACGTGTAGATGTATGCCTAAGTTACCTAATGCACATTAGGCAAATGAGCATTAAGTTTAGGCATGAATAAAAGCATATGTAGACCGCACTTTTTAAAACATTTTTCTTTAAAAAAAAAAAAAAAAGAGGTCAGAATCTTATTTGGTTGATGAATGATTAAGATGCACAGAGAAAACATATATCTCTGAAGAGGGGGGTAGCGAATGCAGCGTTGCACGAAGCGCGGGGGGTGGATGACTAACCCTCAGGTACGAGGGGATGAAAGGGACACAAACTCGAATTGAAATGATATAGTAACTTGAAGCTTTACTAACAGTTTGTGCAGGTAAACTTTTTTAAACAGCTGTTAACAGGATTACACTTGAAAGGAGTAACACGCGAGCTCTTTCTGTTCTAATAATCCGGTTGAGTTTGGGGCATCCGGGGGGGTAGGCTATCGTGGATGCAGGATCTCTGAAAAGGGTGATCAGACCTCTCCAGTGTCGTGTGGACACCCTGCTGATTCCAGAAATTTCTCTCCTTTTATAAGCTAGAGAGCCAATCAAAATGTGCCCCATGTGTCTGATGACCTTCAGTCAGGAGACTGTGATCACCAGCCGTGCGGTCACACGCCTCATTAATACTGTGATCGTAACTCCCTCACACTTTGAACATAATTCGCTCTCATGTTTTACATCAGATTGGCGTTTGGTCACTTTCTATTTAGGCAAACTGGCGTTTGGTCACCTGTTATTTAGACATAGAAGCTGTGCACATGCAGTAGCAGCAGTAAAAGTCTGTTGTCAGCCCACAGATTTCTGCATGTATTTGGATTTGTCCTAAGTGCTTGTCTTTTACTAGGACTGGGCATACAGGCCAGGATATACACCTGGCTTGAGCATGTTTAATTGTGTATTATGCCTATTGGGGTTTTTTGTTTGTTTTTCTTATTTTACTAATACAGAGAAACAGGTTCTTTATGTCTCACCACATATATTCTGGACAAGAAACACACAAATTTGAAAAAAAAAAGTTAAATATTTAATTTGTCTCTGATCTCACCAGTAACAGCATACGTCACTTCTAGAACACTGAGGCTAAAGTCAATAGGTAAGGAAAGAGGAGAACTAGGATAAAAGCATCCCACATATTTTCTTGTAGAGTTCCTTCTGAGTAATTTCAGTTTTGCACATACTTTTTTTCCCCTTCATGTCAGGCAAGAGACAGAAGGGCATATTCCAAATGAGTTTTTGCACTAAATGAGAGATTAATTTGATGATCTAAATGTAACACGAGCCAAAGGTGAAAAATAATATTCCATTAGCAGGCTTGGGGATTCTGGAATGATAAAAAATGGTGTTGGTGAATTAATTCAATTTGAATGGCTGAGTTTTACATGTTAAGCAATGTCTGCACTTACATAAATATATAAAAATGAATGTCTGATCCACTTATCTTACACATAATGGGCACCCCGTCCCCTTCCACAACCTCTTAGTTTAACAAACTTTTTCATTGTGTTGGTTTTTTATTCTTATCCATTTATGTCCCCCCTGTACCTCTTGAGACCTCACATAGAATTTACTTTATACTTTACTTTTTTACTGTCCCAAATCTTGCTTTTAGCCATTAGATGATCTGGTATTGGTATTTAGGAAAATGCTAAGATTATTTTAATCAAGGTCACCCAAGTGATCATTAATTCTGCAAGCACAGTTTCACTGCAGGCAGGCTGTAAAAGTATTCAGTTGCTTAGTAACAAATGGGTCCCTAAAATGTCAGCAGCAAAAATTTAATAGAGGGTTGCCATAATGGTAACCAGAAAGAGTGATCATAGGAATTCTGCTTAGTAGTACAGTATAGAAGCAGTGATCCACAGGTTGAAAGGCATTATTCTGATTTCACTTACATTACTGCAAACAAGCATGCAATAACTCCTTTAACATTAAAAGAATTCATTGGCATTAACTAGGTTCATTAAGAATGTACTTCTTAATGTGAAATGCAGTTTTTCACATGCAAAGATAGCAATGGTGAGAATTGGGAGGAGGGGGAATAAAAGGTCCTATTAAGAAATGAAGAGTGATTTAAAATGTTTAGAATTACTCTGTGGGTTTTATTTTATACAAAAGCTCTAAACACTCGGATGGTATTAAAAATATCCACAGAACCCCTCCTAAGAAACACTAAATAACAGAAAAGCCTTGCTGTAAAAGAAAAGCTTCAATTAATGAATGGCTTTTAGGTAAATATGCCTACCAGCTGTAACAACTGACGCTCAATTTGGGGAATACACAAATTCTTCTGGAATATATGATCATTGATTTTGCAGAGGTGAGCCCTACATTGTGTGTCTATAGCATGGCATGAGAGAAAATTACAACTGAAGAATAGCATCACCCAGGTTATAAACTTCTCTCCCTGCCTCCCACTAGCTGGTTTCTGACTTTTTTTTCTGGATCACAGGAAATTGGCCATGCAGACTGCTATCCCTTTGACCACGCAATACAGGATAGAGATTATGTACACAGTCTCAAAGAATTCCAAGTCCATCTCACCAAAGAGACTGCTGATGGCATCAGTGTGTCCACAGAGAGTGGCAGATGGCAGAAAGGAGTGATGGTCTCAAGTTGCAGCAAAGGACATTTAGGTTAGATATCAGGAAATGCTTTCTCACTAGGAGGGTAGTAAAACACTGAGGTTACTTAGAGAGGTTGTGGACCCTCCATCCTAAGATGTTTTTAAGACCCAGATAGACAAAGCTTCGGCTGGGGTGATCTAGTTGGGAGTGGTCCTGCATTGAAGCAGGGGGTTGGACTAGATCTCCTGAGGTCCCTTCTAACCCTAATTTTCTATGATTCTATGATTTGGATAGCAGGTACGAGAAGACCTAGAGGAGAGTCTTCTCCACCTCCTCCTGACAAAGGGCAGAGAAGAGACACAGATCATGTCACCCCTAGCCTAAAGAGTCCAGCAGCCCAAAGGTTAGAACACTTCTATTGGCATCCCAGCGTCAAGTCCCTGCTTTGCCTAATTAAAATTAGGGATTTGACTCTCAAAGCTCATTTATAGTGTGTCTCTGCTGCTCCTGGAAACACTACTATGAAGGACAACTCTCTACCCATACCAGGCACCAAAATGGAGGCAGTGCCACTACTTGAAAGTTTCTCTTTAACTTCCTTCAGTAGGCACACCCAGGACAGGAAGCTTTACAGTGCTCTCATCTGCTCTAAGGTGGCTATATTGCTTCATTATTAGGACTTTGTGCATGGAGAGTGGGAATGACTGGATATGACACATCCCCCTGTGGTTTAGACTTGCCTTTAGTTTTCTGTACCTTAGGAGAGAGCCCTAACAGAACTTCGGTGTTCAAGGGTTGGCAAGAGTCTGTCCCCTGTTTTTGTTTTTGTTTTTGTTTTTTTTTGGGGGGGGGTAGCATAAAAAATTATCCTTACATATTCATGTGGATACTTTTATTTCAAACCATTATTATTTCCAATGAAAGTTTAGTAAAATATTACTTTGGACCTCCCACAAATACTGACACTCTTAGCTGATCGTAACATCAGAAATCATGAAGATCGGAGCTGAAGGAAATCTGCTGATATTAATACAGCTGCGGCTAGTTAAGAAACCGAAGCTCTCATCTTGAACAAGTCAAAGCTGCCCCAAAATGTGAAGTAATTAAATTTTATGCGAGTTTACGACATAGAAGAGATAAGATGCTCTGTACCATGTGCCCTTCACTGCCTGGCCTCAGATCAGAGATTGGCCATGTGTGGGTGCCCAGGGACGATGGTAAGCTGCCTGGCAGACCTGGGTCTAGGCAGCTGCCAGCCAAGCGTCCTGGCCCTGCTTGCTCCTTTGGGGCTGTTAGCTTGTTGGGTGCTGGGCACAGGCAGCCTGCTCCCCTTGCCCCCTTCCCAGGGTAGGCTAGGCCAGGCCAGGCTGCTGACAGCACCAGACCCCACTCCCCCCCACACTCTCCCTACAGGCCAGCCACTCTGTCACATTGCTGCCTGGCCCATGACACCTGGGTTTCAGCATGCAGGGCTCCTAAACAACGGGGGTGAGAAGCTAACAGCACCCCCATCCTCTCTGGGAAGGTGCCCCACGGCTGACATTGCTTCATGCTGCTGCTGCACCCCAAGTGTGCCATTGTATATGCCCTGGCCAGTGCACAATGAGCTGTTTGTGCAGGTAGAAGGCTTCCCAAGTCACTACACCCTGCTGCTGCTTATCCTGCTGGTGCTCAAGGCACACCTGCATTGACCCCTTCCTTGGCATGTCAGAGGCCTGTGCCCTCCCAGCTGTGGGGACATAGGCTTCTCATTAAAGTTTTGAACTGTGTCTTACCTCTTTGCATGCTGTGGGGTGGAACTTGTGGGCAGTTTGAGTAGGAAGTTGGGGCAGGGGGAGGGCCACTCTAGGTACTGAGGGCCCTCCCCCAGTGAGGGACTTAACACATGCCCAGGCCTGGTGAGGCTGGTGGCTCCGTGTGGGGCTCCCTGTCAGGGATGGGTCATAGATTCATAGATTGTAAGGCCAGAAGGGACCTCAGAAGATCATCAGGTCCAACCCCTTTACCAAGCAAGAAAGACAATTGGGGGTCAGGTGACTCCAGCAAGGTGGTGTCTAGTGTCATCTTGAAGATTTCCAGGGTAGGTTATTGCACCACCTCTGGGGGGAGCTTATTCCACAGACTGGACATCCTGACTGAAGAAGTTTTTCCTAATGTTGAGCCTGAACTGGTCTTCCAGGAGTTTGTGGCCATTACTCCTGGTTTTTTCCCTGGGGTGCCCTGGTGAACAGTTGCTCACCAAGCCCTTGATGTACTTTTCTAGTGTAGCAGTAATCTTCTTTTCTGCAAGCTGAAGAGTCCTGGATCCCTCAACCTTTTCATGTATGACTTGCTGTGTAAGACTCTGATCATATGGGTGGCTCTTCTTTGGACTCTCTCAATCTTGTCCATGTCCTTGTTAAAATCCGGTGCCCAGAACTGGATGCAGTACTCCATCTGTAGTCTCACCAGTGCTGAGTACAGTGGAAGAATCACCTCCTTGGTTTTGCTGGAGATGAACTGATTGATGCATGCCAAGGTATTATTTGTCCTACTGGCTACAGCATCACACTGCTGGCTTATATTCATACTGTGGTCTATTATTACCCATAGGTGCCTTTCAGTCATGGTACTGGTCAGTTAGGTGCTGCTGAGCCTCTAGATGTGTTGGGGATTCTTCATCCTACAATATGCTAGGGTAGAGCTGGAGCCACATGGGGTGTGTTCAGGGTCCACAAGAAGATCAGCCTGATAATTAGGGCAGCCCATCCTGAACCCCTCTGGTGCAGGACCATGGGGCAGGCTGGAAGTGAGGTTTTTCTGGGAGGGGGAGAAAAGAGACTGATCAGGCACTGGGGTGGCCTTGATGTCTGCCCTGGAGTCCTGGAGAAGGAGACCTCCCTCCTCAGGGCTCATCAGTGTGAGCCCCAGGGCCCCTGTATCCCCCAGATTGTTGAGGTAGTCCACTGCTGGACCTTCCTTTGGATCAGCCAAGGCCTCAGCCTCTGCGCTTATGGTCTCAGTGGGTAAGTCCTGGGAAACAGAGTGAGAAGCTGTTTTGGGAGTGTCCAGAAGCCTTGAAAACTCCTCCATCTGATCTTTCCTGGGGGTGGGGTGTCAGGTGCAGCCAGGGAGGCCCCCCATGTGGAGGTCTTGGGAGGTGGTGAGGAGTCCTCCACATCAGAGGGCTCCAACTGCACTCGGGCCTTCCTCTTGCCTTTGCACCCAGAGGGGACCTGCACCCACTCAGCCATGGAGTGGTCCTCAGGTGGACAGGATCCAGTAGGAGAAGGTGAGGGTTGGGGGGGGGGTGAGGCAGCTATGGAAGGGGCATGAATATAGGCAGGGAGGCCCTGCTACCTCTCTTCTCTGGTGCCTGCTACCTTCCATGGGATCCCGCCAAACTTGGTTGAGGGGCAGGGTCTCCTGAGTTGACAGGTATGTTGGTAGTTGTGGCTGGGGTGCCAGGTGGCCTGAGGGGAAGGAGCAGTGGTGTTAGGGGCACCTATCTTGACAATGAGACCTACAGATGCCTTTTCCGCCTGGCTCATGGGGCATTCATGATGCAAGTGCACCAAAAGTATCACAGGTCTCAGAGCATAGAGAAGATCCTCACTAGGGTCCCCTGAAAAGGAATCATGAAGTAGTCCTCTAACTCCAGCCATGCTCCCACCAGCAGCCGGATCATGACCTGATTATAGAAGGAGCACATATGGTGAAGGCTGGGGTCTCAGCACCCCAGCAAAAGGGCCACCACTGGGGAGATAACTCTCCACGGGTTTTGGAACTGGGGGAACAGGAACCAATTAGGGATATAAGGCAAGATGGAGCTGAGGACCACCGTGGTATCCAGGTCTTCTAAGGACTTGAGGGGGGACACACTCACCCTCCACCATGAGCCCTCTCTCCACTGCCTTGTGTGTGGCAGCCTCCAAGGCAAGGAAAAAGACCCAAATGCCATAAAAGTGAGAGACCATCACAATCTTGAGGGCCCCCACTACCTGATCCAGGGCCTGCACTCAGGTATCAAAGTGAAGGTTCTCCCACTTGGACAGTTGGCACTTCAATCCGTGTCTGTGGGTGAGTGCCTGAAAGGAGTTGCCACCCCCCTGAAGCTGGAAGGATCAGTGGTGGAGGTTCCAGGCCCCACAGGTGGCTGTGGGGCAACCCACAGCTACCTGTGCATAGCTGCAGTTTCCCTGCTGGGGGGATGTATCGGTGGGGCCAGGGCTAGGGCCAGGGACAGGCTGAGTGGGTTTGCTGGTTGGCGTGGCACACCTGATCCCCTCAGACACTTGTAGTCTAGGCTTGGGAGTGGGGTCATTGCCTTTCCCACCCCCAGCTGCAGAGGAGGCTGAAGAGGAGACCTTCCCACTGCCCTTGCCCTGGGTCCTTGATGGTGGGCAAGGGGGCTGGGAACCCCTTCGGGAGGGGCCTAGCCAGGAGAGCCTCTGGCCCTGTTGGATCCCTTCAGGAGTCTCACCTCCTTGTGCAGCAGAGATCTCAAACTTCTCCAGCCTCAGAGGAGGTCATTTGGACTCTGTTTCTGGGGTGGGGGCTGCAGGGTCATGCATCCCCTTGGGGGCTTGGCTGGGATCTGCCCCTATGGTGGAAACTCTGTAGGGGCATCTACCCTCCCCCCCCCCCCCAAAAAAAAAAATGTTCCTGCTCTGCCACTGCTTCACATGAGGGAAATGAAGAGGACTAAATTATACAGTGTGGCCAGTGAATCTAATAGGGGCAGTATGGGGTTGTGGAGGGAAATGGGAGGGGGGGGTGGTAAAGCTCACTGAGCTACAGCCCCACAGGAAAAAAAAATAAAAAACTGGGAAGGCTATGTTTGGGGGATGTGGCGGGAGGAGGAAACGCATACAAGGGCTGGAGAAATTTGAGCTGGCTTACTCAGCCACACAAGAAGCACCAGGGCAGGGGGAGTGGACCACAAAACTTACCACACAGGGGCAACGACATACAGGGAAGGTAGCTGAGGCAGATATAAGAAATGGCTAGAGAGGTGGTGCGCTGTTTGTTGACGATCAGTCCAGGAGCTCCTCAGGCCTCCAGCCAGGCACTCAGCAGCAGAGCAATAGGCAGGAAAACAAAGCAGGATCTGATGCAGTGAGGCAGCTGTGGAGGAGTGCAGGAGTAATCAGTCAATTAGGGAGTAATCCAGTGCAGGTGTGATATTGAGTGCTGCAAGGTGGTGCAGCAGGGAATCGCCCTTTCTCTTGAGAGGGGGCAGCAGCAGAATAGCCAGCAGCAACAGCAGCAGTAACGGTAGGAGCCTATTAGTTCAGCCACTCAGGGCGTGCTTCAGGTAAAAGTGGAAGTGAAGGTGAGGGGTGGCCTGCCAAGGCAGCTGGGGCAGGCAAGCCATCTTTATGCTCTGGCAGTGATGTTGGGGGAGGGCCTAACAGGTAGTACAGCCTCCCTCCTGACACTCTCCCCCAATTGTGGCTTGCCAGTCGGCTGGAACAGGGGTGCGGAAGCTGGGGTACAGAGCTGGGGTGCGGTGCAGTGCGGTGGCCCTCTCCTCAAGAGGAGGCAGTGGCATGCAGCAGGGGACTCCCTTCCCCATGGGGGGACAGCAACAGCTAGCAGCAGTGCAAGGCAGGAAGTGGCGTGGCCAACTTACTCCGAAAAGCTCTGAAAATAAGCCAGCAGCTAGCAGTAGCCCAAGGCAGGAAGGGGTCTAGTTATCTTCTCCCCAGAAGCTGCTAAGACCAAGCTTGCAAAAGCAACAGCTACAATAGGAAGGGGCATGGCTAACTTTCTCCCAGAGACTCTTCCCTCAGAAGTTTCTGAGAGAGTAGCCCTGAGCTGCTTCCCAGGGCAGATTTTTATAATGCTGTGGCCAGCACAGGTGCTGGCTCCAGGCTCTAGCTCCCCTTGGCTGCAGATCCGGGAGGAACTTGGCAGGGTCATTTTGCCCCAAGTGGCACAACTTGCCCCACACCAAAGTGCATGTCTGGACATGTGCGCTGAGGCAAAAGTCCCCAGATTAAATTTCTGCACAGAAAACTCAGGTGAATTAATTGTGTGTGGAAGTGCATTCGATGAGTGTGTAAAAACAGATAAATGAAATGAGTCAATTCCAATTAGACACTGTTGAATTTGCTTTGACACGAAGGAAAATTATTCCATTGATTGGAGTCACTCCAATGCAACTAAGACATTTCAAGCAGATGACCCTAATTCTTGATAGTGAGGGAGTCATCAATTTTCCTAACAGCTTCCGATTATTATAATTTGCCTGATTTGCAATGTCTCAGTCTGATTTGATCTATTATTTTACTTTACCATATAGGCATGTACAAGTTTATTTTAAACTGATCAACAGGTAGCATCAAGAAGTCTTAGCCAATATAAAAAATGCTATTACCACCATATTATTAGAACTGACTAATTATGGAGATAACTTACTTTAGTCGGAAGGTCAGAATCCATTCTAAAATGAATATCATTTATGGAGTTTAATGAATGAGAGTTGGTGAAAGGTTCTGAGAAACATGGCTGCATATGTACAATGCTTGAAAAGAACCAGTCTTGAGACTGCTATCCTGGTTGGCATTGGATGTACCAAATCAACTTAAATGAGGGGCTTAAGGCTGTTTAGAAGAAAGAGGGAAAAATATATGTCAAATATTTCAGTTAAAAAGGCATGCTGATTCTGGAAAATCATCACCAAAATAATTCCCATTTTTCCATCTAAACAGTTAAGATTAGAATAATTTTACATCAGATTTGCTGAACACAACATCAGAATTCTCCAAGAAGAAAAGGATATTTAAATTGGTATATTTTTCCAACCTCATTTGCAGGGTTGCCTGTACCTGATAGTTATACTTTTCTTTAAAAAAAAGGCTTTAAAATTGCCTTATCTCACATTTTCTTTAATTTAAACCCAGGAAAGAAGAAAAAAGCCAAACATTAGATTCTTTATTCTTGCTTTATCTTCTAATTCTCAGTGTCTCAGTATTTGTCCCCATTAGTCGTACTATATTGTTCCAGTGTCTAGAGGATGACAAAGCATGTGCTGGTTCACACCTCCAAGACAGGTGAACAGCTTAACTGACAGGGATCACTTTAGCCCCATCAAAAGAAAAGAAAGAAGATAAAAATAAAATGTTTTCCCACCAAGCAAGAAAATGGATTAAGCAAAAGTAGAGAAAACATGAATTCCTGTGATCTGAAACCAGCATGGACCAAAGATTTAAGGCTGCTTTGTGAATTAACCAAACGCAGGGCAGCCAAATGAGTGTAGTGTTCTGTCTGAATTAAAATAACCTGCTTCCCAGCAGAGTTAATTAACCTGGCTGGCAAAGCATGTGGTATAGCTACACTGCTTTTCATCCTGGAGATGGTTTATTCAGGTCTTGCTTGGGTCTCTGCATAGCAATGGATTTTGCCATGCAGACATACCCATTAGATGCTTCAGATTAACTGCAGCCTACAAAGCAGCATACACGATCTTGACTTTACTTTCTAATGAAAAATACTGTAACTATTTGAAAGCATAACATTTTTGGAGTATTTTAGTTAGAAGAAGTATTCAAGTCTGATCACATACGTTAATTCTAGCAATTCAAAACATCTAAGTTCCCCTTTTACATATAAAAAGTAGAAAGAGCTGATTAAGATGGAACACACACATAAAGCTCATTATATGACACAAACTAGGGTTGTTTGATGTGTCGCAAGTGGGAACAGTTTCTTAATTATTTATCAGGTAAAGGTGCTGAACGCCACAGGCAGTATTGAAAGAGCCCTGACTAATGCTGAATAAGGATCTACTTCTATATGAGATTTCTGATGATCCACTAAGCAGAAGATAAACAGTGGGGCTGTATGAAACTTCAGTCCCTGTTTTGATTTGGTGGAGATTCAGCTCAATTCAGTGGCCAAATCTCCAAATCCGAATTGAATCAGAAGACTCTTTAATCTCTTTGAATCAAAATGGAACCCTCTGAATTGATTCAGAGACTTGGACGGAGGCAATGCTTTAAATATTTTTTCTGCATACTTCTAGGTAGTAGGCAGTTCATGAATACTTAAATGCTGAAGCACATGGAACATCCCATAGAAGCACAAGGTGCTCCTCAGTGTATTTGGCAGCAGACTCAGAAGCAGATCAGAAGCACTTCCTGTCTACTTGTGGGTCCACTGGGGAGCGAGCAGGGGGGCCTCCTGCACCGCCCTGGGTTGGCAACTGCTACCTTCTGGGTCTGGGGGGGTCACTTGGTATCCCCCTAAGGCTGATCACTGAGCCAGGGGGGTACCGGGAACCCACCCTGGCAGATGCAGAAGTGGACTGAAAGTACTTCTGGTCCACTTCTGGGTTCATCGTGGAGCACATGGAGGGCCCCCCTTCACACTCCGGTGGGATGCTCCATCTGCACCAACATCGCAGCATTCACAAGCCATGCTGGTACCTCGAGGTATGTAGAAAAAACATATAAAGCTGTGTCTATGTCTGAACTGCTAATTCTCTGAATCGGCATCAAATCTCCAGATTTGGATTCAGCTGAATCAAATCAGGGACAGTGATCTGAATCAATAAATTGAATCGCTGTCCCTGATTTGGGCTGAATCTGAACTGAATAGGGCCTGCTTTGCACACCCCTAATAAACAGGACTCATACCAGAACAGAGTTTTTAAGGAATTAACAGAATATAATTAGGAAAATCTGTTTGCTTTAGATGTTCAGCTATTGCCTGTGCTTATGTTACCTAAGGGCATGTCTAGACAAAATGGGGCCCTAAACTGTAGTTTAAAAACCCACCATTTCAATTTAGGGCCCTTTAAAACCTCATGGCATGCACACACCTTGCACTTGCTTGCTTCTCCAGCATTGAGGAGGGCAAGCTGCTGGCAGGTGAAGAGCCCTGGGCTCCTGGGCTGTGGTGGGGAGGGCTGGTGCTTCCATCCATGGCAGGTCCCCTCCCCCTGGTGGCACCCGGCTTGAGTGGTCCTGGTGGGCACTGCAGCTGTGGAGGGAAGCACTGGGTCCCTGCGCAGCTCATGCATGCAGGCAGGCTCCAGGGGGGGAGGAGGGAAAGATCAGGCTTGCCACTTTCCTTGGGTAGAGCCTGCTTTCCTGGGCTGCTGCCAGGCTCCCTGCAGGGCTTCCCAGCCCAGTGCTTTGCTCCACAGCTGTAAAGCAGCAAACTAAAACTCCTCAAAGGACTTTTAGTTTCATGTGCCCCAAGCCATTTAAGGTGCATTATGATGCCGAATTTCCTACAGCGGCTGTAAGTAATGTGCAATGCACTGCCAATGCATGCAAGCACTGACCCCATTGAAGTGGGACAAAGCATTTATCCCACTTTAAAGTGTCTTGCACACATGCCTCTCCTTTCATCTACATATGGCCTAAGTGCCATCATACATTGAGAGAGATCTGTGACTTAATTCAACAGGACTGGAATTCATCTCTGTATTTGTGACTTAAAATTAACCATGACACATGTATGTATACACATACCATAATGTTATTTTGGCATACTCCTTTTGTAAGTGGTGACCCATATTGCTAGAATGAAATTACTTGAATTTCCCAATAGGAAAGACCTCTTAAAGCAAGTTTACCCCACCAGTTACCTCATTTCTTACCCCCTGACGTTTTGACAATTGTTCTGGAAAATAAGTGGCCATTCCCTACCCTCTGCCATAGGAGTTTTATGAAGATTGAGAATAAAAATGATGTCAAGGAAACTTTTTACATGTCATCTTTATTCTCCTTTCTTTACCTGCAAGCAGCCTACATTTCCCTTTTCGAAGCCATATTTAGTCCCCCAGAGCAGCTAAAAAAGAATCTAGTCATTTCCTTTCCTGGGACCAAAACACATATGCCACACAAACTAAATCAATTCATAACTTTACTGGATGCTGAAAACATTACAAAATAGAGATAATATTTTAGTAGCTCATTCAATTTACCTGCTAAACTGTACTCAACAGATAATAATGACCATCTTCCCTTTTGAACACAGCACACACTCTGCCGGCTCCAATTCTACCTCCCACATAAACATGCAGGGCTGATCTGGGACACAAACGCCATGCAGTTGCCCTGTGTGCTAGACCTGGTGCCACCTGTGGGTCTGATTCAGGTTGTCCCTGAATCTAGCATGCAGAACCAGTCCAGCATGGGTATCACAAACAGCATGCACTCTGGACTGGACCCATATGCCACATGTCACACAGGGCCAGGGCTGGGTCTGGCATGTGCTGCATGCAAAGCATGGTGCTGGTCTCAATCCCACAGATGGCACCATGGCTTTGCAAGCTATATCTTTTACATTCCTATTTTACACAAATTAAGCTATCTAGTTCTACGGGATCCCGTACATGTCTTCTGTAGCTAGTACTGATAATTTATCTTTGGTCCATAAAATAATAGCTTTATTCCATTTTAAGAGACAGTTTTAATCTACATATGGAATTAAAACAAAAGTCATTATTTTATTTGGTAGTTCACTTAGTTTCCCCTAAACATGAAGAAAGGGCGCTTTGAACTCAAAATTTTGTGTAATATCACTCCCAACTATAATTCACCTGCAGACAAATAGTGATTAATCTAAAAAAAAAAAAGTATGACCTCAGGAGAGTTCAACATGATCTGAAAGCAACTAAATATAATTCTGTTCTAACCTATTAAAACCCGGAAAATCTATTAATGGATCTACTTTTGTACCACACTATAATCTGTCCATTAACTCAGAATCATAAAAAAGGCAATGTGGAGGAGGAAAATCCACCCCCTATTTGTATTAAATATTTTTCAGGGACCCAAACAAGGTGGATTAGGATTACATTTAGGCACTGAATAGCATATAGCTTTAAATGTTCCTCTTGTCAATTCATCATTGACAGTACCACAGTAAAGCATCACTGTCTACACATAGATTCATAGATGTTAGAGTCAGAAGGGACCTCAATAGATCATCGAGTCCGACCCCCTGCCTAGGAAGAAAAGAGTGCTGTATTTAGATGACCACAGCTAGATGCCTATCTAACCTCCTCTTGAAGACCGCCAGGGTAGGGGAGAGCACCACCTCCCTTGGGAGCCCGTTCCAGACCATAGCTACTCTAACTGTGAAGAAGTTCTTCCTAATGTCCAGTCTAAATCTGCTCTCTGCTAGCTTGTGGCCATTATTTCTTGTAACCCCCAGGGGTGCCTTGGTG
>JAGPOW010000261.1:149771472-149791942 GCA_030014935.1 Caiman crocodilus | reverse complement strand
GCCCAGGAGTTCTTACTCTCAAGTAGTTTAATTGAAAGTAAACTGCTCCTGGTTGAAATGCATGTGTAGATGTGCCCCTTGATACCTAGCCTAAATTTCCTTTGTTGCAACTTAAGACCATTACTTCTTGTCCATTCCCCTGTGGACACAGAAAATAATTGCATTTTTTAAAGACTCTTTTGTATTTGAGGACTGTTACCAAATTTTCACTTAATCTTTTTTTTCCACCCAGAATCAGTTAGCCCAGTCTTCCAACCTGTCCTGCAGAATTCTTGGTACAGGGGTGCTGTAGATGCAGGGGAAAGTAAATTTGAAAATGATGCAGAGGCATTGGCTCAGTATTGACATGAAAACCTGTTCTATTTGAATTGCACCCTACTTTCCTATAGTCTTTTGGGGATTTCCTATGCAAACAGTCACCAGGACCAATGCTGCTTGGCTTTGGCTTCTGGATGAGATGTCCAGAGTAATATGGCTACTGGTGTTAAATATTTCTGGTGTTAAATATTACAGATTCCAAGTTAGAGATTCAAATAACTCTCTTTTCCAAATTAGAAATGTTATCATGAACAAGCATGTGTTCTAAATTAAGAAGTATAGGCTATTGTACACTAGAAGCACAGCTCTGATGATATTGTAACGATTTTCCCAATATATAATGTCTTACAAACACTTCTATATGGGAATATCATAGGACTGCAGTGAAGCTGAGTAGTTATATCCCAAGCAAACAGTGAATTTATTTCTTTTTAAACCTCTTGGGGTCTCATTAAAAATGTACTGAATAAGTAGTGCAATAAGGAAGAAAAACAAGTAAACTAATTTAACATTTAATTAATAATGTGAAGTTTATTTTATGAAAACTGACAATATTCTTCCCCTATGGTGTAATTTGAAATACCCAGAAGAATCCCATTTAGAAACTATGCTAGAATAACTACATAGTTCTGATTAAAACCAAACAGGTACCAAATTAGGGATGCATTAATGATGACAGTGTTCCCCTCTATGAAGTCTTATGACATTTCCTGGTTCTGTAAAACAGGTCAGGATACAGCAAAACTCCCCAATAGCCCACTGATGGCTATGAAGGCCACATTCTGTATGTGTGTGTGTATTTAGCATACTAGTAAATGCTAGATAATTTTACAGAATTTTAAATTACCTAATTTAGAGAACTATAGTGCTCCCAGTCAGTTTGAAAACAGTACTCAGCAAATTGGATGAGGAGAGAAAAACAACTGTTGGGATTTTTCTATCATTCTTTCACCCACCCAATGCATAATTTCTGAATGCAAGAGCATTTAAAAAATCATTCACAAACACATTTTAATTAACTGTTCTCTCTCTCAAATAGAAGGTGTAGTTTGACAGAAGACAGCTACCTGATCAGCCACTATCTCTCGGCCCTGCATTCAGCAGCTGAATATTTTCTCATGAGAGAATGAGAGTGAGATGTTTTGATGTAACACTATTGTGCTGACTAGCATCTGCATCATGAAAAAATGGTAATTTCCTAGAATGAACATTATTGCTTCACAACATGGCTTCACGAGGCAGTGACAAGTACAACACCCTCTTGCAAGTCCCTTAAGATGTGAGGAGAGATTCCACAGAGAATGCAGAGCAGAACGAACAATTAAGGGAAGCATTTGAGCAAATTTATCAGAGGCAAGATATATCAAAACTGGCCCTGATATCAATTTAAAAAAACAGACAAACGTGAGGTTCTGCCTTAGCAAACTTTAGAGTTACAGTCTGGTGACCCACATTAGGATACATGGAAAACAAACCTAATTTTAAAAGAGCTTTTCTTTTACTATAGTGGTAAATATTTTACAGACTAAATTACTGATAAAGAATAGAATTGCTTTGATTGTCTGAAGAACCAGCTACATTCTGATAATGAAGGGCAGAGCAGAGAATCGAGAAAGAAAGCCCCAAGTCTGATCTAGAATGTTCTCCTATGGATTCGGTTATGAAACGGCCTATAGGTGGGTGAGAAAGGGGTAGAAAGATCTGTTGTGTGGAGGCTATTCCAATTCCTGAACAAAACCAAAGTGAAATAATAACTAACATGAAGTTATTACAGCCCATTCCACATAGACAAGGGGAATGGACAAGCAAAGGGATGAGGGTAGGCAGATCCTTGGCTCTACCTTGCCCAACATATCTTACAGAACTCAGAAAGGAAAAAGACTGTAACAAGTTACTTCCATAAATTGCCTAATAGACACTGTTCTCCACTGAAAATAGTTGTTTGTATAGTAATAAACGCAATTGGATCCACTGCCAGGGGACCCTCGTCAATACAAACTGGATTGGACTGTAGCCTAACCTCAGAGGGGATGTAGTATATGCTTCCAGTTCAGCACAGGTAAAAGCACAATGCTTGACATCCATGGAGGTGCACTGGGAGAGATGTAAGAAGGGTAAAGGAGATCACCAGCCCTAAAACTATAACTTTTGGACTGATTACCACTGTTTAGAAGAGCAGTACCCATTTTAAAAGTTTTCAGTTTAAACATTACCAAGACCAAGAATTGTTTTTGGATTTCCAATGGCTGCAGTGTCCAGACAGATTTTAAAAAATGTCTGTTTTGATCATGATAAATGTAACTCTCAGAGATGAAACATGACTAAATTACCCTCCCCTATATCAGCTCAAGGTAGGTTTGAGATAGCACATTTTTCATGGGGCTTAGTCTCATATAACATTCTCAAGTACCAACTGATACACAATGGGAGCAGACAGACGTGACAATTTTCATCCAATCTGGCTCCTGAAAGCACTCTACAGCCATGACCAAACAGAAGTAAATGGCTGCAAAGTGCTTTAAAAGGGCCCAATACAAGAAACAACAGATGCAAATTTTAAGTTTTGAGTCAGTCCATTAGTTTAGTAGGCTTCAGTCAACATAACAGTTCTGGTTTTGAATATGAGCCCAGGGATATTATGAAAGACCTTTTTTTGTAAAGAAATAAATGCTATAAAGGTGTAAAAAACATAAGAGGATAGCTAATTTAGTTTAATCTGAAAAAAATCCAGTTTTGAATAAACTACCCACAATATCATATTAAGGATGTTCATTAAATATAAAGATATTTGGGTTATTTAATTATTGCTTAACCTGACAAAATCTAAAAGCTCAGTCCTCAAGAGCAAAAAATACAGATGTTTCAACTGCCAGTTGTTAAACAATATTGCAAAAATTGAGCTTCATAATTCAGCTTGTTTTTCTGGTGGAACAAGATAATCTCACAGATATTCAAAGGAAAGAGGGGAAAAATACCTAAGAATTGACTTGAAGCCAAAACACATTTGTTTCTGAAAGTACTATTTCACCAGAAGATTTAAGACTGATGATATTATCTATTAAGTATCTAATTCACCTATGCTTTGATTTAGGTTTGCATGAAGAAACAAGAGTTTGATGTATTCCAATTTCAGTGATTTGATTTAGAGGGAAATAGTTGCAGACCTAAATTGTTAAGTCTTACTGGGAGGACTTGAATAAATTAATATAAATTTGTTTTTATAGCAATGGCTGAATCTTTGGCAGTGACTATAAGGGTGTGCTGATTTGCTTCCATAAGTGCTAAAGCTGATTCATTTTAGAGTTAAGAGTTTCACGAGAACTTGTACATAGTTTTCTTTGAAGTACTAGACCTTCTCCTCTGATACTGTATAGTTCATTTTAACTGGGGAGGGATAATGCAATTCATACAAAGTAAGAAATAATCCAAACATTTGTCTGAAATTCAAACTAACCTCGAAGGCTTTTTGAAGTTTATTGCTCCTCCCATCTCTCTTCTTGCACACTTTTCTGCTTCTTGGAGGAAAAGCAAGAGAAATATTGAACGAAAAAAATGAATTGCGAAAAACTCAGTGTCAGCTTTTACTCTTTCAGTGAACAGGAGTTTCTCAGGAATGGTGTGATATTGCAAAACTTTATAAGGGGTGGAATGATCTAAAGGCCTTTGTTTTAATTTTAGCCTTATTTCAGAAAGAAGTGTATGTGAAATGGGTTGGGCTCTAGCTTGGTTTAATCAGGATAACTACAATTAACATGGATTTAGGGTATGAAGAAGTACATTTAAAGGTATCCTACCCTGAACGTTTTTTCCCCCTGTTTTTGCTGATACAGCACCTCCTCATTATATTTTATTTGGGTATCAGTATTTTTAGGCACTGCCTAGAGATGTAATACAATTCTCATTCTGAATCATTCATTTGTTTGTTCATTCCTACTGTGGCAGTGCAACTTGGTGCCTGCCACTTTAAGGACTGGAGTAGGCAGCTGCCAGGTGGCTGATTGCAATCGCTATCATCAAACATAGGCCAGATAAAGGAAGGAAAGTTGGCTGCTAGCAAGCAGGAGATGCTAACAGACTGCACTGGTGTTGACCAAAGCGTGGATAGACAAGCCTGAGGCCGGGTGGTATGAATGTGGCCCAAGAGAGAGGGCAGCATGAAAAAGGCTGGGTGAGAGCCAGCAGAGTGAATGGGACCCCAGTGAGAGAGAGGTGGAACAAGAGTGTCCCTCCAGGGTAGCGCGGTAGAGCTTCAACTGCATGCCCAGTTTGCTCCAGACCTAGGCTGGGAAGGTAACCCTCCCTATTAGATCTACTTACATAAGAATCTTTCCTTTTTCACAGCCAGGGCATTGTAGGATTATGAGCAGTAAGTCAAGGACTGTTGACAGCTTCATTCTGACTCAAGGGGTATTTGTATCTTTGGGATATCCTTCGCCTTTGGGAGAAGGATAGATTGGGCACATCTACATGTGCTATAAAGGCTTACTGCACAGTGGGTGTGTCTACACAAGACACTTTACTGTGCAGTAAAGCCCAGCTGGAACAATGTCCCCCTGCCCTGTCAGCATGCATTTCCCATCCCCAGCTCCAGAATCAGAGTGGGGGCTGGGAGATTGCCCCCTGCCTCTGAGACCTGCCTGTTGGCAGGGTGGGTTCTGAGCTCAGGTGGGACAATGCACCCATGTCCTGGCAGCAGGCAGCTCCTGGGGGCAGGGAACAAGCTCTTAGCCCCCACTCCGATAGTGGAACTGGGGCCAGGAGCTCCCTGCACCCAGGGGAGAGTTTTCTACCCCAGCCTGGAGCTGGCTAGAAACTGCCCGAGACTGGGACAGTTCCTGGCCAGCCCCAGTCTTCTCAGGGAAGCTTGAATGCACAGCCTGGAGCTGGCTGGAAACTATCCCATTTTGGGGCACATTCCCATTAGCTCCAAACTGAATGTTCAAACTTCCCTGCAGCCTGGGGCTGGCCAGGAACTGTCCTGTTCTGGGGCACAACTTTTTTCCAAAAAAAACCAAAACAAAACAAGAATTAAAAATGGTGAGACATATGAAGGATAATCAGAAGTGTGCCCTCTGTGATTGGTTAGAGGTAGAAGGCCCTAGAATTTGTATCGGAACTGTTAGGGTAACACCATTTTGGGGGGATTTTTGGGGAGCATTACATCTGCAATTGGAATAAGGCTTTAATCTGTGTCTCAGTGAAGCGGCTGACTGCAAGGCGTAATGATATATATTAAATGTGATTTTGTGACTGCTTAGGCAAATAGTTTCTACTATATAATAATACCATTGTAAGAGATAGATATAGCTTTTCTATATAAGATGTTGCTTATGTTAATAAACCATCTTAATTGCGTTAACCATTTTTCTGGAAAAAGCAGCAATTAAGACTGTGTGCTGTGAACCAGCGACAGCAAGGAACGAGATAACATACAGGGGCCCAAAACGGGTGGGGATGGTACAATGTGAGACAGAGAAACAGACTGGAATGTGAAAAACCAGGTGTAATTGGTAACAGAATCCGAGATGAACATATGCAAAAAGGTGAATGGTGAGTGGTGAAGAAGCCTCCAGAAGCTTCCAGATTTTGGACAAAGTCCGCCCTTTGACTGCACAAAAGAAGTCAAGGTCTTAGATATGTGCTTATAGCAAAAAGACATGTAAATGAACGAAATGCATAGGCAATTCCACGCTAATGATCCAAACAGTAAACAGAGGCGAAGCTTGAAATGGGAAGAAATGTGGGTGAAACAAGGGAGGAGTGAGGATGGGATACATGTTAATAAACATGAACCAAAGTGTTGTGGAAAGAACGATGTTTTGTGGCTGCTCTCTGTGTTCATAGACTGGGAGACCGGGAGGGAGCTTGCCCTAAGCTACCGCCATTCTAAATAAAGCTGTTGCAATCAATGCGTGCAAGTAGTGTTTGCTCCCTGTCTGCTCTGGCTAATGAGTAGCATGAGCGACCCAGGAGTGACTGGATTGTCATTTCCCTAGTCATTGGGTGCTGCATGGAGTTGGGGTCTAACAGGAACCATCCCCATTTTGGGGGCAGATCAGCTTGTCTGAAGATTTGCTGATGTACTAATACATTTTCATTGTTTTGGTCATTCTCAAAGACAAAGGGCTTCCTGAAAGTGGCATAGTTTCATTGGAGAGCTTAGTTGTCCTTCAAAAAGCTAGAGTGAAGGTTGACAGGTGATCACCTGGAAACTGCATGCCATTCATTTAGCTTAGGAGTGAGGCTGGATAAAGTGCTTCAGCAATGTTGGAAGTGTGTCCTGAGCACTGAAAAGACATCATCTAGATTGATACGGGAACTGGAATGGAGTGGTCTGATCAGAAGTATGGTTGGACTCAGCTGAGAAATCCATATTAAACCAACAGTTATGAGAGTGGGTTATGATCTTGGCAAGTACGCTCAGAACCAGTTTCCAAGGTGTTTGGCATGTATGTTAGTGTCAGGACTACAGCAAGGTTGTGAGTGAAAGCAGCAGTCATGCAAAGACTAATGAAAGTATAAACTGGTCAGATTTTAAGCACTAGGGACTATGTATCTTGTATTATTGCTGAACACCATAGATGTGTAAATTCCCACTAAAGCTTCCTCTTCCCTAATTTGGGCTGAATGCACACTCTGGTTAGATTCATCCATGCAGACACTTTAAGAACTAATGAAGAAATACAATTAGTTCAACCACCTGTGACTACTGTACAGCGCCTCGGACTATGCAGCACCTACTGCAATGCCTGCTGCTTGCAGACCCATGTACAATAAACGATCACGCAAAGTAAAATAAACAAGCGCAAGCATGTGTAACAAAATGGTCAAAAATGGTATGGAGACATGAGAAAAAGAAGAATGTACATGATAAACAAGTACTGACAATAATTAAAAAAATGTAATAGTAACTGACTCTGTTCATATGGAAGGGCTTTTGATATGCATCTCCTGGCCAAATTCTAACACACCTGTTCATATCTGCTTCCCACAAATGATGCATATCATAAAAGGATTTGACTGTTTTTAATGGGAAAGACTAAAAATGTGTTATTCAATAGCCCATTGGTACATTTGATATAACAATCAAAATATAGGTGTTAGTGACATGTTTTGTGGATGGTATTTCTGTTTCCCCCATAATTTCTTTAAAAAAACCCAAACCCTCGCGAGTGACACAAGCCGGGAAGATAAATAATGGAATATGTTAATTCTGAAAATGGTTCTGTCAAAAGAAAGCATATAAAATGGGAGCCAAACAAGCTCCCAAGTTTATATTCTGTTCTATTTCAAGCTTTGTAGTACCTTTGTGTTATGGCCATGGGCTACACACTTCTGTTCCTTAATTTCCTCTTTAGGAAAAATAAGGAAACACCTGTGTGTCCCTGGGGTTTTCTGACCTTCATTTAGTTTTTGTTTTCATCACACTGTGAAACCTGTAGGTGAAAAAATGTTGTCAGAGTACAATTTATAAAATCCTGGAGACCAAATCTATGTTAAAAAAAATAAATAAATAATGGGATTACAGAAATCAGGAAAAGACTTCTATGGACAGTATAACAAAGAGGAGACTAGACCCTCAGCTGGTGTTAATATTAGAGTCATTACATTGCTATTCATGGGGGTACATACATTTACACTATCTGAGAATATATGTGAGCTACTTTTTTGGACTGCCTACAATGTTATTTTCAAAGTATCGCTTGACTGGGTGAGGGAAGGGGGCTCAATTTAAATGCCTGGGAAAATGTCAAGCTGCTACCTGGGAACAACTGAATAATGGAAAAAAAAACCCCTACAATCTTGCAGTGGGTGAATTTTTTGGCAGAAATAGTAACATTTTGCATTGGTAAATCCTTTGACTCATGAGGCAATCTTGGTGGACTTTATTCTGAGTCAGGGAATGTTCTTGAATGCTGTCTTAAAATGCAGAGCAATCTTCCATTTCCAAACCCACTTTAGTCCTTCAGCTGAGCCTCATTTCACTACAATAAATTAATATATGCTATGCAATTTGGATTTGCATGTGCAAACAATTTTAAATGATTTCAGTAATCTGAGAACCAGCTGCACAACATTCACTCTCAAAGACTAGACACATATATATTTGCTTTTAACAGAGA
The DNA here is from genome assembly GCA_030014935.1 of Caiman crocodilus. Taxonomy (NCBI): domain Eukaryota; kingdom Metazoa; phylum Chordata; order Crocodylia; family Alligatoridae; genus Caiman; species Caiman crocodilus. Next base: position 149,783,501 of record JAGPOW010000261.1, on the reverse strand, counting down.
ATTTTTTTTCAGTATGAACAATTCTAAAGGTAGCCTTTAATACAAGATTCAGAATAGAAATGGTAATCCTTTCCCCTTTTTATTTGCGACTAATACATTTAATCGGTTCTGTTAAAGCCTTATAATGTTAGGTTATTGCATTTAATCATGAGAAAATAAGCTTTTCTTTAAACCACCATACTATGTGTCTTTGGCAGCCAGTATGCCATCACAGTAAAACAACTAAAGCCATACAACACTGCAAAGTTCATAATAATGAGTACTCCTGACCATGCCAACATTTCATGGCAAATAAGTAGGAGGACAGAAAGAAACTAAGAATAGGCACATCAAACAAAAAAATCCAAAAAACCAAAATCCTACAGTTGTTGCTTAATGTTCACACACATTCAACCAGAATTTTCTCTGAGGTTAAGGAATGTCATTATCCATAGTGGTTAACATTTTGAAATCCTCATACTAGATCTGTAATGTAAGGCCATAGTTTGCGGTTAAAATATCAAGCTGATTTTTTTTAGCTAGAGCTGTTTCTTTGATGAGCAACAAAGTCTAAATTAAATAAATGTTTAACACCTGTGAAAAAGCAAACCTGTTCTTTGGATTTCTAAATACAGTTTTAGTTGCCCATATCTATACAACTAAAGCCTAGACTGTACCTGGACCTTCAAAATGGAGCCTGATAATATTGCCCTGGTATCATTCAGATCAATAGAAAAAGAGCTGAAGTCTCAAAAGAGGCACTACCTGTTGTTCTAACTTCTTAAATAAAGCCTGAGTTGAGTGGAATTGCTGACATCCACACACAGAGGACCAACTCCTAAGACTGCATTGATTGCTGCCAACCAAATGTATATAGCTATTTAATGATCCCTGTGGATCACACTTCTGGAGAGCCAATGTAGTTATATTTCTGGTTAAGATATATATCCTGTAGACAGTATCTTCTGTGTTCCGGAGAAAATCTCCCATTTCTGGTAAGAAAAGAGTCTTGTTCCCCTCTGTATATGAATGGATTCTGCAAATCAATGTAAATTAGATCACAAATGGGAGATGCCTGAGAAAGGTTAAGTGAAAACTAGGATTGGCTCCTTGATGCTCCCTGAAACGTTCTAAACCAATTAAGCAGTGATTAGATTGGGTAGTCGAATGGAATTAGGAAATAAATATAAGGGGAAAAGAGACATGGCATAAAGAACTTCTGTGATTTAGATTTCTTTACGTACATCAGCGTGTAGGATTATGCATTATGCATGGCCTGAAGTTAATAAAATATATCACCTTGCTCTGTTTTCAGTATGTAGTACATAGTAATTGGCAACATGTTATGATGAGACATTAAAAATATGAATACGACTCATTTCGATAGTCATCCCAAAGTACACAGTGAGGTTACCAATACTTAGCCAGTATCCTTGCTTTATATAATTTGGACACTGCATAATACATCATTTAATCTATTAAAAAAAAACCCCAAGTATGCAGAAATAAAGGTCTAACTCATTTTTTAAACTATTTTGAATCATTAGACCCTTTATAAGAAAAAAAACTTTGTTTCTAAACACCCAAAATTGTCTCTTGCCATTGGAACTGCAAAGAAAGGAACCAAGTTCTGTGCGGGAACTAATATAAACTTTCACCATTGCATAAACCAAATGCCTATTTCTCTGAGCTTGTAAGGCACACCTGCTTTTTCCATAACTCTCTGCATTAACTGAAAAGTGGAAGCAACTGGGCATCTTTAGACAGTACTTTTTTCAAAAGGGATTTATTTTAGAATCAATATATTCTGTGGGCATAGGTCTTGGGTGCTTGTTTAGCTGCTTATGTGAACAGAGCTCTACTGACTTCAGTAGAGGTAAACCAGTTTAATCCAATTTAGGATTTCTCCTGAAGCATGCTGGATACCTATCAAGATGGAGATTCGGGCCATTTATACACGTGCTTTTGGAGTGGTGGGGGAGGAAGGGTGTTTTAATTTGAGAAGCTCTGAGAGCTGCTCTAACTAAAGCACCCAGAGCATCGTGTATATCAGCAGCCCCACACTTCAAAGTGGTAACAGAGGTGCTTTATCCAAAGCGCATCAAATAAGCCTTAGATAAAGTGTCCCTGCCACCATTTTGAAGCAGGGGTGTGCTCATATATGACATGTGGGAGGCAGCTGGAGCATGGAAATTGCCATGCTCCGGCAGACTTACTTGAGGCTGCGCCAACACACTGGAGTTAAAGCTTAAGTCAGAACAACCTCCCTGCATGTATAGGCACCCTTACAGATTTGCCCCAAAGCACTTTGCAAGGAACTCATGTCAAAAGGGCTGACTACCAATTAATCTTGGCAAACGAATCGGGATGTTTCGCCATAAAAAGATCAAAATGATCAGTCTATCCAGTAAGGTAGGTTTTAAAAGGATATCCAATAGCCTGTTTGTTAAGGTACTTACCTCGTCTGTGAGTGTTGTGTCCTTCCTTTGTTTGTGATAGAGACTTGATTCTCTACATCCCAGAGAAATAATATTGCTGCCAGTGGATTAGCTCTGCTGAGGTGGATCCCTTCTGTTTGAACTGTTTAATTTATTTTTAAAAAGAAGATATTCACTGAGGTCAGTAAGAGGGACAACTTAGTCTGGTAATTAGAATGAGTTTCTGAGTGATGCTATCACATCTACCTAGTGCTCTGCTTTGTACATGGACAAAAGCTATAGCCAGTAAAATGTATGCTGTATTATTTTTGCATGTCACACAGATTGACTTTACGCATCGTCTAAGGATGGAGTGTATTTTTAGTGTCTTCTATGTGATATTGGTGCACTAACATGAAAATATGCCCACCATTCTTGAGGAATGATGACCAAAGACAAATTCACAAACATTTTTTTTTCTTTCTTCTCAAGTTGCTTCTCTTCTTCTTCCTGGTCCCACCCCTTTTCCCCCAAATTTGCCTTCTTCCTTGCATTTGCCCATTCACCATCTCTAAAGCACGAGACCACAGTCTTGCTCCTTTCAGGTTCCATTTAAGAGTTTGGAATACTGACTGCATTCTTAGCATCCTTAAGGAGACAGTGGGTGCATCTACATGTACTCCTCCCTGGCACCATTGTTACTGCACTGTCATTATCATTAAATAATGGAACAGTAACAGCCATTACTGTGATAAACGGGCAGCGCACAGTTATTTTTTGATGCACACCATTGTAGCGACGCATTATAATGAGGTAGCTCCTCAATACAGCAACATAGCATTGGTGTTAAGCTTTGTGCCTGCTAACACTACATCACTATAGCAATGACTTATATCACCATAACACACTGCTACATATAACATCATGTGTAGATGTGCCCAAGAACTCAGAATCTAAGTGTAACCTCAAATGTATTTCTCAAATCTGCAAGTCAAGTTTTGTATGAATACTTTTGAAATGACGGCAGTATTCTGCAAGTTTTTCTTTGGACCTTCCATACCTGAAAACGAAAAATTGTGGAACTTCAATTTTAGAGCAGTTATCATTAACAAATGTGCTGTAATAAACTGCTCAGCTGTTGCTGGAGGTAGAGCTGGATGGTCCTGTGTTCCAGGTGGCAGCAGCTAGGCCAGTAGTGTGGGGGCTCCTCTGCCTTGGCCTCTCCACCCCCACAAAAAACACCCAGGCTGGTGTCCTGGTCACCTCTCTGTCTTTATACTACTGGTTATTACCACCATTTTAAACTATTTGAATCAAGAAATAAAATATTGAAACAAAAGAAGTTTGGAGAGATGGGGAATGCATTCCAAAACGATTTCTGCCTAATCAGAAATCATTAAACTCTGAAACTTACCTTTTCAAGGTCCTTCATTCTAATCCATTATCTTTCATTCCCCATCAGTACTGCAAAGATGTCAGTTTGATGATGTATTATACATAACAATGCCATTACATTGGCATAACATGACAACTGGGACTTGTCTGAACTTTTTTAACTTTTAGTCTCTAAAATAAATTACAATCTGAAAACCTTTCAAGCATAGAAAAGAAGTTACTCATTTCTTTTTACTATGCTTACTTTCATCTTTGTTTTAAATGTCATTGTCTATAGCTTCTGTAGGTTTAAATTAAGTCTCCTAAGCCCCACACTCCTTTAAAAATGTGAGATGAACTTAGTAAAGCACATCCTCGAACCTCAGTTAGCCAAGTTTAGGGAGCACATAGTTCAGCTACCCTTTCTATTCTGACCCACTGCATGGCTCTTCTAATGCCATCTGAATCAGACCGGGTAGGAATTATAGTTCATAATCTTCTTTTGTAATACAAATTATGTAGAGTTATCTGTAATGTTTGGGTGTTTTTGGTGACAGATTTATTTGACAAAATAAAAAGTTACACAATACATAAATTAAAGTATATTTCATTTTAAAGGGAATGCAACTATGATAAATGCATTGTACTATTGTGATTGTAACATTCCTCTACACATAATATGAAATATTAGGAATATCTTCATAAATATAGCAATTTTAGGTTGTCAATATCTGAGAATAGATTTTGATTTGATGAGTGCATGGGGAGATTTTGCAAACAGTCAAAGTCTGTTCTCATTGGCTGTGTAATAGGTAACCACAAGAGTCATCTCTGTCTAGAAGCCATATAATCCTATCCTAGGATATTTTTCCTAACAAGGATAAATATCAGTGTGAAGAAGAACAGAGAGGAACCTTTTGCAGCTCTCCCCTTTTGGCCTGCTAATTATGGCTATCGTGGTGGAAGGAACTAGGAGCAATATTTTAATTGCATAGAGATGAACTTTCAAAGGTTTTCTGAGGACCCACAACAGGAGGCAGCTCTATTCTGACTTCTAATCCAAGTCTTGTTTTAATTGTCCATTTAGTTGCAGTTTGTTACTGGCATTGTATCTTCATACTACACAGGGATAGTGAAACTAGTAACATGCAATTATAGTAAAGTTATGTTATTTTTGAGTCATAATTGTTATAATAATAAAGAGACTAAGTGGCAGTTCTCAAGTGACTATACAGTAGCAGGTAGTTTTATTAATATTTAGTGGGGTATTTTTTTGGATTTGCCTATTCTACATTGTAAAGTCCTGCACATTTCTTCATATATTGAATTTCTAAACATTATGAATAGACATAAAATGGATATTCATCTCATAGCTAGTACTTTAAAGTTGCTTACAGAAGGGCATGATGATTCAGCTCAATATTACTAGTTTTCTCAATTAACACAGTCAGTAAGGAAGTAAAACATCTACTTCAATCAAAAGCTATAGTCTTTTAGATATTTAGATTTAATTGAAGAAAATGTGATGTGCGTATGCAAATAGGTGCAGTTGAGTAGCTGGATGAACGCATGCATCTTGAAAATTAGTTGCCTAGTATTAGAAGAGAATATTTTGATCATATCCTACTTATAGCTTGCTTGCTTTGTGGAAATGATTTCAGTGAGGATGGCCATTTTTGTGAGGTCTTTTCTAACATCTGACTTATATGTACATATCTATGATTTTGTAATCCATACTCTCCGTGGTTCCACTGATGGGATAAATATGTCCATTATTTATACTTCTTGTAAAGGCTATCTGCAAAAGATTGGTTTCAAATATTTAGCTGCAGGCTTTGAAAATTAATGGTGCTAGAATACTATATGCAAGTTATGCCACACCCACTATGCAATGTCCCCATTTTCAAGAAGGGGAGGAAGGAGGACCCAGGCAACTATAGGCCAGTCAGTCTCACCTCCATCCTTGGCAAAGTCTTTGAAAAAATTATCAAGGATCACATTTGCGAGAGCCTGGCAGGACAAATTATGCTGAGGGGAAACCAGCACGGGTTTGTAGCAGGTAGATTGTGCCTGTCTAATCTAGTCTCTTTTTATGACCACGTTACAAAACACCTGAACGCAGGAGAAGGGGTGGATGTCGTATACTTAGACTTCAGGAAGGCCTTCGATACGGTATCCCACCCCATACTGGTGAACAAGTTAAGAGGCTGTGACTTGGACGACTACACAGTCTGGTGAGTGGCAAACTGGCTGGAGGGTCGCACCCAGTGAGTCACAGTGGATGGGTTGGTTTCGACCTGGAAGGGTGTGGGCAGTGGGGTCCCGCAGGGCTCAGTCCTTGGACCTATACTCTTCAATGTTTTCATCAGTGACTTGGACGAGTGAAATGTACTCTGTCCAAGTCTGTAGATGACACAAAACTGAGGGGAGAAGTGGACACGCCGGAGGGTGGGGAACAACTACAAGCAGACCTGGACAGGTTGGATAAATGGGCAGAAAACAGCAGAATGCAGTTCAACAAGAAGAAATGCAAAGTGCTGCACCTAGGGAGGAACAATGTCCAGTATACCTACTGCCTAGGAAATGACCTGCTTGGTGGCCCAAAAGCAGAAAGGGATCTTGGAATAGTAGTGAACTCCAAGATGAACATGAGCCAGCAGTGTGATGAAGCCATCAGAAAAGCTAATGGCACTTTATCGTACATCAGCAGATGCATGACGAATAGATCCAAGGAGGTGATACTTCCCCTCTATTGGGCACTGGTCAGACCTCATTTGGAGTACTTTGTGCAATTCTGGGCACCGCACTTCAAGAGGGATGTGGATAATTTGGAGAGGGTCCAGAGAAGGGCCACTCATATGGTTAAGGATTTGCAGGCCAAGCCCTACAAGGAGAGACTAGAGAACCTGGACCTTTTTAGCCTCCGCAAGAGAAGGTTGAGAGGTGAAACTTGTGACTGCCTGTAAGTTCATCATGGGGCACAGAAGGGAATTGGTGAGGTTTTATTCACCAAGGTGCCCCCGGGGGGTTACAAGAAATAATGGCCACAAGCTAGCAAAGAGCAGATTTAGACTAGACATTAGGAAGAATTTCTTCACAGTTCGAGTGGCCAAGATCTGGAACGGGCTCCCAAGGGAGGTGGTGCTCTCCCCTACCCTAAGGTCTTCAAGAGGAGGTTAGATAAGCATCTAGCTGGGGTAATCTAGACCCAGCACTCTTTCCTGCCTATGCAGGGGGTTGGACTCGATGATCTATTGAGGTCCCTTCCGACCCTAATATCTATGAATCTATGTTAGATATGTTCAAATATGTCCAAGGTGTAAGACAATGGAAGAAACGTTATAAAGTTATCCTGGACAAGGGGTGCTTCTACATGTGTTATTAAGGTGATTGAACAAGTTCTGGTCCAATTCATACAATAATTTCCTGCTCCTGGGTGCGCTGTTTGCATGTACTCTGAGGACCACAGCTTGTTGAGCTGGGACAGAGCAGCTCCACCTGGAAGGCGGGGTCCAGGGGTAAGCCTGATAGATCAGGGCTACTCCAATCCAATTGAACATGCTGTGGAGGGGCTGACTAGAGCATAAGGGTGCTTCAATGCAGGGCTAGCTGGCAGCTAGCCCCCGCCCTGAAGTACTCTTGTTCCCCTGCTAGCCCTGTCAGCATCTCTACATGTGTTGTGGCAGAGTTTATAACTCCACCATAGGCTAGTACTTGTGTTTGGCTGTACAGTCCTATAGCAAAGTAAATTGATTTATTCCATCGTATTAGCACTCTATGTGTAGACAGTGATATTTTACTGTGGAGCTAATTGGACAACTCCACAGTAAATGTCTTGCAGCCACTAGCTCCTGCACACCATGGACCAGATACTCATCTCATCAAAACTAGTATTCCTCCATTAAATCAATAGCTGCCTATGTCTCAGCAGTGTATCCATTCTCATAAATCTATTATTACTACCCTTTCTCTTCTTGTAGGGCAGAAGTTCTCTTTGAAGCCTTAATTATGACTTTATTTCTGACCTTCTAAAACAAAGCAGGGCTACCAGCTTTCCATAAATGTACGTAAAGCGCATAAAAAAAAACAAAGCTAAAATACCTATCTGTAAAGGATATAAAAATATTAAACAATCTGTCAAAACACTAATCAACTGAGAGCTTGATTGAACATTCCTGGTCATAAAGAAGCTGGATAAAAATTGTTGAAGGACAGACATAGCAAAGCAACACCTTTTGGTGTCTGAGTGGGAGTACGGCACACTTCAGAGAACATTCTTACAGGGCTTTGTAAGCCTCCTCCTTACTCTTGCCATGCGCTGATACTGTTGACTGCTGTAATACTGCGCACTGGCAGGTAGGCAGATAGTAGTCCTCCTCTGGAGTCCTGTCTCAAGTCAGGGAGTGGGGCTTGCAAGTGGCTGGAGGATAGTCAGAGGAGGTAGCAGAGTGTGGGATGCAGGCAAGGATATGGGTTTTCCCTCTTGCGAAACATGCTCCAAGTTGGGGAGATGCATCTGGGGTTCTTTTCTCCCATGCTTGGTTCCCTTAAATCTTGGGAGGGTGAGGGGGATGGCAGCCCTCGCAATGTATGCTAGACATATCACATCATAGCTAATCATACTCCAAAGAGATTATCTGTTTTCATTCAAAGAGTTCAAAAGTATACCTGGAAATCAAGTACTATTTTCAACTATTTTCAAGCATTCTATGACTATCTTACTTTGCATCGATTCTCATCCTTCCTATATTGATCTGACTTCTGACTTCTAACTATTTACATTAAATCTAGCAGGTTAGCTACTCCCAATTAAAGGCTCCCACCATATCACAGAGGTGGTGAAATGACTTGTGATCTCTGCACTTGCTCCTCAGTCAATCAGGAAGTCTCCTTTTATACTCTGCTGGGCCTTGCTCCACCCGTGTTAAGACTTGTGTCAGACACAAGCAGAAACTAACCAGCAATCACTCGTCTCGCAGAACTCCCACCTACTCAGAGCACGTACCAAAAACACACACAGCCCACCAAACAAACACTCAGCAAACCAAACACACAGGCAGGCCTAGCTCACTTACCTTCCCACAAAAGGATCTGGTGCCTAGTACCTAGTTTCTCTTCCTCTTCCCTTTTCTCCTCTTGCTCCCAGCAAACGGCTTGCAAATTTCCCTGTTTGCTGTCCCTGTTCACTTGCCCTGTTACCATGGTTCAAGGGTAAAACAGAGACTGATACAAGCTATATGTGTATTAATTTTACATGAAGGTAGCATTTGGCCCAGTGAACTTGTCTATTGATGTCAGTTGTCTTTGTGACGATGAATTTAACTTTATGGCATCTACGGTCGCTTTTATTTTATTTTTTGCTGCCATGGCATATCTCAACAAGATCCTTTCTTGGAGGTCTTCCATCTTAATTGGGCACTTGAGGCACTCAGAGCTGCCGTGCTGTCAAATTCAGTTTCACTGCTTTTCAATGTAGACGTCTGCTAGCATATCAGTAAAACAAACTGCCTTTTTATTCCTAATTTCAAGAATATACAGGACTTTGTATTAAAGAAAAAACGAGGTTACCTCATGTTCATTGAAAGGACGAAAGCAAATGTTCAGGAGGCTTTCAGAAAAATGCAATAACAACTATACGTGCAATGCTAAACTGAGTCAGCTACATAAACAAGACAGGCAGTATAATATGAACGCAGTCAGAAAGGCAGCAACAGGCAGATAATAACTTGTTTCTCTATTATGCAAACAAAAAATCAGAAGGCTGCACCAGCAAAAAGCTGTTTCCCTACAATATACAGTTGCCCCTGATTCACTTAGTATACATGGCAAAGATAATTATGCTCAAGTGAGTTGTTAACTTAAGATAGGTCTGTGCAAAGCAAAACACAATTAGTAACTACAGCACTTCTTCCAAAACATGCTCCTCTTCCTTTCTTTTTGCTTGGAACGTTGTTTCGTGGTATTCACTGGTGTACAACTGCAAACTGAAAAAGGCTTTGTAAACCAGCTTATAATTAAACTAGCTTAAAAGCCACATAACTTTTTTGCACTTAAAAAAATTAGGTCACCTTATTCTGTTTAAAAGGGCAGGCTTCAAACTGGGTGGGGGGATGACTATTAGTTACTTTTGCTATTTAAGGAGAACAGTTGAGAGTCCATGCTGTTTTTGCTTTGAAATTTGTTAGAGGGAGGATAAATGGTAATAAGCTATACAGATGAATGTGCAAAATTAAATGCCATTTGAAAATATCATATATATTAAAATTTAAATAGCATTTTAAACACAGTTTAGCCTCAGAAAAGCAGAAATAGTGCTTTGGTTATAGGATCAGTTAATTGTGTGTGACTTTTGCCTTAAACGAAAACATTTACTCCATAGTTTAAAAAAAAAAGGACTCTATCTTTACATGCTAATTATATAGGTATATATTTTAAAACTTCTTACTCACATCTTGAGAATTTTACATTATTATTAAGAACAAAACACATATTTTTTATTTTTTTTATTAAATGTCAAAATGTTTAATCGTCTCTCCACACCGTCTCCGTTTGTCAGTATTTCACATAAAAACAATATCATACATAACACAATTGTGGGGAACACCCGTCTCCTTTCCAGTTACAATTTCTACACAGTTGGATCACCGAATCCTCTTTGTACATAACCATTAATTAACTCCATGACGCTACATTTTTGCTCTTTTCTCATACGGGTTCTTGGGACACTTCAAACATTTACAATACATTTTCATATTGTACACAGTCTTTTTCACAGAATCGTGCCTGTTCCTCCTTTTTATTTGCATTTAACACATACTTCCATCGTTCTTATTTGTCACACACAATTCACTTTTGTTTTGTCATTACCGCTGTTTTCCCAATGTTCCCTTTCCCTTCTTTTCCTTAATTCCCGACGCTTTCTTTTCCCTTCTCTCTCTCTTCTTCTTTCCTTTTCCCTGTCCTTACCCTATCCCAGCCGTCTGAAACAACTCCTGCCACCAAATGCCTTGCCATGCCCTGCTCCTCTCGCCCTTTTCTCCTTGTCCCTTTATGTAGTCTTTAATCTCGTAGTACCCTAGCTGGGCACATTCCCTTTGTGTGAAGTCTACCCCTTTCCCTACTAACAAATATCTCGTTTTCCACAATGCCACCCTCATTCCCATCAAGACCACCTGCACTTCCCATTGCCTCTTTCCTTGTTTTACCAGTCCGTACACTGCGCTTTCATATGACACCCCTTGTGCCCACCCTATGGCCCTTAGAAATTTCCCTACTCTTCCCCACACCCTTCTCGCGAATGTGCACTCCCAAAAAACGCGGTGCACCGTTTCTCCCTGTGTACAGGACTCCCTGGGGCTCTCGCCGATCTCGCCAGCCCCCATCGGTACGGTACTTCCCTGACTGATGACACCCGCCTCACTATACACCGCGCTATTTCTCCATGAAACCCTTTCCACCTTGCATCTTCTATTCCCTTCCACACCTCTCTCACCTGCTCCCATGCCAAGTCCCCCACGTCTGTCAAGCCATCTTTCTCCCTAATTGTGTTAAAAATCATCCTAGCTTTCTGTAGTCCTTCCAGCCCCAATTTGGGCAAACCTTTTGCCCTGATGAATGCCGCCAGCCTATCCACATGCTGCGATGGTTTCCCTGCCCATATCCCTGTCCACCTTTCACCAAATACCCCCCATGCCCTCAAAACTCTGCCTCCCCAGTACTTTGCCCACTTCCCCACTATTTCTTCCCTTTTCCGTGCTTCCCTGACTAATGCTGCCACCCCATGCCCATAGACGAATGTTTCCACCTCTGGAAAACCCCATCCCCTAGCTCCCCCGCTTTATCAATCTCCCTACGTGCTACCCTTTCTCTCTTACTTCCCCAGAAAAACACACGCAACTCCCTCTGTATCCTCGCTTGCCTCCAGGATGGGGGTATACCCACCCTACAAACAGCAGGATCGATAGGATCACTGACTTGACTAATTTTACCTCCCCTGTCTTTGACAGTCCTCTCCCTCCCTATATCCCCAACACCTTTCTAACCCGTCCCCACACTTCTCCCCATGCTGTTTCCCCTTTTCAATCTTTCTCAAAGTGCATCCCTAATATTTTTAGCCCTCCCTCTACCACCTGTAACCCATATTCCTCCAGGCCCTCCCAATTCCCTATTCCCCATATCTTACTTGCCCCTTTATTTAATCTTGCTCCGGCTCCCCTTCCCTATTCTTCCATACGTTCCAGCACCTTCCTCGCTGACCTC
>JAGPOW010000261.1:149752768-149771372 GCA_030014935.1 Caiman crocodilus | reverse complement strand
CCCCCCCCCGTGGGGCCCTATGGAAAAGTTGGTAGCGATATGTTTTACCCCTCCGAAATGAGGGTCCTCCATTAGTTTCACTCTCGCTCTCCAGGACCTTGTCCAGATCTTATATTTTTCCAGTACTTTCTCCACCCACATCACCCTCTGTACTTGTCTCTCCACCCACCTCTCCACATCCTCTTTCTCCAATTCATCATTAAACATTCGCAGAAAGAGGACTCGCTCTCTCTTTCTCTCTCCTGTCTCAAAACGTAGCCCTTTCAGCTTCCCTTCTTTCGTTAGCTTCCCTTGCCTCTCCCCAAACTCCTCATAAGCTTTCCTGTTCCAAAAAGTTAACCCCCACACCTTATAATTTTCATGTGCGATCACAACACTTAGATGTTGAAGAACAAAACACATATACTTCAATCTATGGAGTTCTTTCAGGATTGAAACTAAGTATTTTCTGTGGAAGAAAAAAAAGCCGAAATACATGTTATTGTGACAGGATTAGGGTGAGTGCTTTCAAAGGCATACTTTTATTATTTTGTCACTGAAAAAATTATATACCTTTATATTATATTTATGTTACAGTAGGGTTTTCTTTAATAACTGTTATTGTCGTTATCTTTTTTGGCCCAGCTCCCAAGTTAATACAGCTAGAGCAGAGGGATTTCAAGCCAGGCGAGGAGAATTATTTTTGTTGGAGGGTGTCTTAATGAGCTGTTGAGGGCTGCAATGGTGGCATCACCGTTTCACAGGTTTCTTGCCTCCTGGCCACCATCATAGGACTGGAAGTAGCTCTCCCAACCCCTGACCTTTGCCACCGCAAGTCTCTACCTTTACCCCCAAAAGTACTCCTTTTGGGGAGGGGGCTTACCATCTTGGAACTGGAAAAAAATACTAAAAATTTAACATTGAGGAAACTTTTTTTAATGTTATTGAAAATATTTTCCCTTGATTGGTGTGTGTTTGCATTGCTTATATAGAGGTGATGATTATCTAATAGCTTAAAATGAAGTTTTGCTCTTGTATATTGCAAGTGGGGGGTAGAGAAGTCTGGGGGGTATGGATAGGTGGGTATGAATTTTCTGCGGGGGGGTCTATATATGTGTGTGTGTATATGTGTGTGGATATGGCCTGTGGGGGTATGTGCGGATGTGGGTAGTAAGTATGGTGGGGGGTTGGAGGTGTGTGTGTGTGCGTGTGGCTGGGTATGGGGTTTGTGGGGGATGTGGGGTATGCAGAGGAGGTGGGCAGAGGAGGATGCAGGTCAGCCTCGCACAGGAAGTGCCTGGCAGCGGTGTGTGGGGGGGTGAGTACCACTTTTCCCCCACACCAAGGAACAGTTTCTGCCTTGCTGGCACTGTTGCTTCCATTGCTGAACCTGGGCCCCTGGGTGGGCCAGTCCAGGGCAGGGTGACAGGGCCATGCAGAGCAGGTCCCCACTGATACCAGAGGTCTGGGGCCAGCAGAGGTGGAAGCTGAAGGAGCTGTCGCCACCTGGGCTTCCAAGAAAGGCAGTCCAGCTGGGAAACTGCCTCAGCCTCACTGCATGCCCAGGGAGTGGCAGGACATGCCAGGGCTGGCCAACCCCTTTGCCAAGCAGGACCAAGGAACCCACCTCAGACCAGAAAAAGAATCTCTGTGGGCTGGATCTGGCCCTCAGGTCATATTTTTCCCCGTGCTGCAAGCCATCTTCTCTGTACCGCTTTCTTATCGTCTTCTACAGATTTGGAGATTGCATTGACCAGGCTCAAGTTGAAGGAGTGTTCAGGTTGACATGTCTGCTACCAGCAGTCTTTGAGGTTTCTCCTGGACATGTACTGTGGCTTAGCTTGAGGAAGGCTCTGTCTGTACCATTTGAGGACTGACCAAGGAATGGAATGATTCTTTGTGGAGCTGTCATCTTTGCTCCAGCAAACAAACACAGTGGCTTAATAAAATGGAGAATGCGGTTTGCGGAATCCACATATTTTGTCTTACTCCTGTTTGCAAAGAATTAATTTTCCAATGTATAATGTCTGAAGATATAGTATAATACAATACACTTACCTTCCTCATTGGGTTGCAGGTCAAGATGAACATCAGATGGTAAAATGATGGTGCCATTTCTTCTAGAAAGCTGTGAGTCAGACTTCCCTGCTGGGGTTTTTGTCAACAATGCATTTTTCTACCTCTATAAATACCCAGGGCTAAAACAGTATAGACAACCAAGACTAACGAAGCCTAATTCTTCACTGCTTTGTGTAGTTTGTTACTTTTGTGCAAAGAAGAATTTACACCCACTTTGAAGAAATGTAAATGACTACGCCAGGAAGAAGGATCAGGCTAAACATACAGGAAAAATTACCTGGTTTGGATATTAGAATAAGAAAAGAGAAGTGAATCATTTTAATACTTAGAAGGATGATCCCCTGCAGGAAAATATAACTGAATGATCTCTCCTTGATCTCCACAGGGCTCCTGAGAATCGCATCAAATTTCACCCAAATAAATTGTCATTCTTTCCCTCTCCATCCCTCATCCCTCCTTGGTAGGTTATACTTGTAGGGGAGAAACCTCAATAATGATGAAAAATTATTGTAACTAAAATTACTGAAATATATTGTTTGTTTATTACAAACTCAACTGCACCTTTACTGAGTTGAAGAGATGTTCACAAATACTTATGTACATGATAAGAGTGGCAAAGAGAAAAAGTTTCATACTTATATTTTTTAATGAAAACTGATGTAGGCAGTTTTTAAAAACTACCAGAAGGTTTCTATTTGCAGTCTCCCAGAGACTAGTAAAGTGTCAGGAAAAAATATACTTTTATGGCCATAAAACCTTGTTTGCTACACTAAAGTGTTTTTATACTGACTTTAAAATGCAACTTTATAAATATCTGTTTTGCTCAGTAACACAAGGAAGGGTGGGTGAGCAGGGTATGAGCCCCAGGCACTCAGGAGGCAGGGGGGCACCAGAGTGGAGTGTCAACCTCCTGTCCTCGTCTCGTACTCATTCTACACTTGTACCTTCCAGCTCTGGCAGCAGATCAACAAAAATGGTATAGGAACAGGTGTGAGTGAGTGGGTGAGCAGCATTTTAGGAAATGTAGTTTCTGCTGCTGGGGGAGATGTCAATCCATTTCATCAACCCAGGTATTTTCTTGGCCCTTTCTTCTGCATGTTGGCAGCAAAAAATGAGGAGATATTGTCTCTCAGCAGCGAACCTCCAGCTGCTGTTCCTGCACCACCTCCTACTTCTAGAGTCTCTAAAGCCAGAGCTCTATAAGGAGATACAAGGGAAAGGCGGTTAGGGAAGGGTGAACTGCCCAAGCTTCAGCCCTGACTAGTTATGCCTCTGATTTTGCTTTATCCTTCTATAATATTTTATTTGTTGCTACATATTGACAGTTCTGTATCAGAACTGGTACTTGCCATTTGTGCTATGCATGCTTTCATTTAAAGTCACATTTTTTTTCTAAATTCTATATTCAAGTTTGGTTTTTTTTCTTTTTTCATTCAGGATCAAAAATAACTAGCATTGAAGACTCCATTATAAAAAGCCCAAAAGCTACATTGTAAAAGCTGTCTTGTCCCCGACTCCATCAAAGAAACCTATATTTTAACCCCTTATGCAATTGTTATTGACATTTTTTTGGCAAGTCTCTAAAGCTTTTAAACATCAAGAGATATTAGAATCATTCATAAATATTTTTCCGAAGATTTTATTTACTTCTAACACATATTTCCTCTCAAGAGTGTTAGTTTTCATCTATTCCTTGTGTTGTTTAAGTAGCACCAGCTTCTTTTGAAAATATGATTTTCGAAATGCAAAGCTTTTAATATAATGAATTCCTAATATAATTACTAGGTAAACACAGGGATCTTTTATATACTAGCATTACTAGACTGGTAACTAATGCAAGAGGTCATATGGAACACAATACAATATCAAGATTAACTGAAGAACTAAGTTATCTGTAAATGCCTATGTACCTTCTTTGCCTAAGTCAGGAAGATCCAAGACACACATCCAAAGACTTAGAGACAAACCTTTTGAGACACTTAAAGAATTAATTAAATTTAAAAAGATGATGTTGAGAACTAAGAATAACTTTACATGGTAAATATGAGTGGTTGAAGTTATTTGAAATAGAATTTCAATACCAGCTAAACTTTGAAACAAAAAGACCTGTCTCAGAAAATAGACTAAATGGAACAGTTAAAACTAACTTTAAAAATGCTTTAATCATTTTATTCCACAAAGAGAAAGATAATTAGAAGTATATAGCATATGCATTATACATAACATATATTCATGCGAAGATGTAACTAAACTAAGCCACAAAGGTCAGAACCAATGACAACAATAATGAGTTTTTAATTTATACGAACCTAAAAGTATTTTTTTTTTCTTGGAAGGTATGGAAATGATATTTTAACAACCCTTTGAACTCCACATCCACCACTCTGCTCAGCTTCTTTGTTTTATACCACTCTTCACAGTCTATCAGATGTTGGAAACAGCTATGAAGAAAATAACCATGAGGCAGCATCAAGAACCATCAGTCTTTCCAGTGATCTGACATCATCACAAATTGTTCAACGGGTACTGGTGAGACGAAGTGCCAATGTACTGCTAAGGAATCCAATGCGGATATTCCATCTCATGATTTGAATATACTATTGAAATAATAGAATAGTTTGAGACATTAACAACTTCTTTCAGAAAAGCACCAACCTTAGTGTCTCTAACCATCTAACTAACTACCTGTTACCTGAGTCATCCAATTCCTAACTCTTCAGTTTTGGGTGCGTCTCTATATCTCCCCTCTTGACAGTAACAACAAAAAGCTACTAACACAAAAATCCATTAATAACCATCTACAAATGCCCAAGCACTCATGGTAAGAGGTGTTTAGATGGATCAAAATGCAATTCAAAGTTTGATAATAAAGGTGAATAGTGATCCATCAAAAGTAGAAGTGGAGTAGGCAAGATGTTCCAGAAAGAGAAAAAGGGAGAAAAAGAACTAGGAAGCCACATGTTTAGATCCCATAAGTAAATGGTAAAGTGAAATAAATAATGAGATTTAATCTGGATGTTGGATTCTTGCTATTCACTGAATTGCCTGTCTTTGTCAATCCCTCAGTTAAGATTAATTGTCTTCTATGATTGTCTTATCTGTGTGTCTGAAGATTGCTCATGAGGGCTATGCATGACTGACAGCGTGTACTGCAGCACAGACTTGTCTTTCTGTTTGTGGGGTGGGTGGTGCTGAATTCTTGATTTGGCCTGTAACACACTGTTTCTCTTGTCCAAACTTTTCCATCTCACAACAGTTTTTGTGAGGTTTCAAAATACTGAGATCAGTGCAGCTAACTCTTTGTCCATTTGGCATGGTCCTGGGCAATAGTTTTGCATGAGTTAACATCAATGTTGCATTTGTTTAAGTTGGCCTTGAGGAAGTCCCTGAAGCAATTTCTCTGCCTTTCTCTTAAGTATATACCTGGGCTGAGCTGAGAGAATAAAACTTGCTTTGGGAGTCTAGAGTTAAGCATCTGGATGGCATGGCTGGCCCAATGAACTTGATGTCAGATGGTCATCACCTCAATACCCTTGGTGTTTGCTTGCAGAAGGACCCTAATGTTTCTTCCCACTAGATTTGGACAATCTTCCACAGATAGCATTGGTGGTACTTCAGTAACTTTAGGTGTCTCCTGTATGTCTTAGCGCCATACAGCAAGGTGGAGATCATGACTGTTTGATAAACCATGAGCTTGGTTTCAGATCTGATGTCACAGTCTTTGAATACCTGTTTCTTCAGGCATCCAAGGACTGCACTTGCACATTTGAGGGAATGTTAGATTTCTTTTTCAATGTCAGCTTCCTGCAAGAGATGACCTCTGAGGTACAGGAAATACTCAAAGTTTTCCAGAGTCCCACTGAATCTGGATTACTAGAGCTGGAGATCATTTATTAGGAGCCTGCTGGTGGAGGATCTTAGTCTTCTGAATGTTAAGCATCAGTCCCATTTTCTTGTATGCCTTGGTAAAGACGTTGATGAATGCTCCTGAGTGAGCACATACTACAGCATTATCAGCATGCTGGAGTTCAGTGGCTGAGGTTGGGGTGGTCTTGGTTTTGGCTCAGAGTTGTCTGAGGTTAAACAGCATACCAACCATTCAGTTATTTAGCTCCACTGTGCCTGGAAACTTGTTGGTGGTCGGAGGTAGCATCACAGCAAGGAATATTGGAAGTGTTGGAGTGATGATGCAGCCTGGCTTAACTCCCATTTTAATCTCAAAGGGATCTGTGATAGATCCATTACTGAGAAACAATGCTCACATACAATCATGGGACAGACAGAGAATGGTGACAAATTCTGGTGGGCATCCTTACTTCAGAAGTATCCTCCACAACACTTTTGGCTGAGAGTCAAAAGTTTTTGTGAGGTCAAATAAAGTCATGTAGAGGACTTATGTTGTTCCCAGAATTTCTCCTGCAGCTGGCAAGCTGTGAAGATTATGTCAGTCGTTCCTCTTCATGCCCTAAGGCCATAATATGATTCCAGAAGGAGATCTTCAACAAGTGGAAGGAGATGGTTCAGGAAGGTTCCCCACAATGATCTTTCCTGTAGTGGACAGCAAAGTGATCCCTCTGTAGCTTTTACAGTCAAACTTGTCTTCTTTCTTGAAGATTGTCACAATCTTGGCATCTCTTCGGTCATCTGGGATTTCCTCATCATTCCAGATCTTTAAAATGAGAGCAAGAAGTTGTGATGAGAACTCCTCTTCCCCCTGCTTGAAGACTTCAGTGGGGATTCCTTCTGCTCCAGGTGCCTTGCTGTTCTCCATCTGTTTGATAGGGCTGTGTGAAGCTTTGGTCCCTGATTTGATTCGGTGGAGATTCAGCCCAATTCGGTGGCCAAATCTCTGAATCCAAATCAAATCAGGAAAGCCTTTAATCTCTCTGAATCAAATCGGAACCTTCCAAATCGATTTGGAGCGTGTGATGTCTGTAGGTATTATAGGGCTTCCTTGTGCTGCCCTGTGCTCATCTGCCTACAGGTGGTAACAGGGTAGACCTTGGCCCTGGATCACTAGGTCTTCCAGGAAGCGGATCTCACATTTTTTCTCTCCTGCCATGACTTAGATGACCTATATTATTCCCGGGAGGCAATGCCCATGGTGATCCTGCTTGGTCTTGATCCCTGTGTCTTCAGTGGGCCTACAAACTTCCCCTTTACCCCACCCTAGCCTCTCCAGATGGTGTTTCTTCTGCACCCAGGTTGCAGTGCTGCCCACTTTAACCTTCTCTGCACCCCAGGGTAACTCCTTTGGGTGCACCCTTCCAGGTGCCAGTCTTGGTCTGTGCTCAAACAAAATTTAAAAAATAGACAGCAAAAGAAATCACAGCTGCCCCCACCCCCAGCTGCTTCTCAGCCTTCTTGTCATCAGGCTCTGTCAGTGTCAACCCCCAAAAAATAGTCCAGTCTCTGCTGTGTGCTAGCCTGCCCTGCACCCCTATGAATGTACACAGTCTTTTTGGGGTCTCCCCCTTGTGCTGGAAGACTTTACCTGTAACTGTAGATCTTTTCCTTCTGGTCCTCCTCCGGATCCTGTGCTAGAAAAACTCCAGTCCGGAGATTCTCTCTGGCCTTGTGGGTTCCCTTGCTCTGGATCCTCAACTACAACTCTTCTCCCGGAGATTCCCACCAGCCACTTGTATGCAGGGTCTGCCTGCCTCAGGGTCACTCCCGCAGCATTCCTCAGGTCCATTCTGAAGTTTTTGCCTGCTGAGATGCTCAGCTGCTCCTCTCTCCCTGTGGCCTGCTGGGAACTGACTCCTCTCTGCCCCTCTCCAGGGCCAGAAATACCTTTAGCGGCCTCCCTCCACCAATACTGAGTGGGACGCTGCTCCAGAAATTGGGTGAGCGTTTTCATTCATTTCCAGGGTGCAGCTGCAGCTCTGCCAGCCCTCCAGGCTGTAAGTCCTGTCTCACTGCTTCACAGAGAGATTTGGAAAAATTCAGCAATTTGGATACAGACACAGATTTAAATGTTCTTTCTACATACCTCAAGGTACCAGGTGGCTCATGAGATGGGGGGCAGATGGAATCAGCATTGAATCTTCAGATTCGGATTCAGCTGAATTGAATTGGGATAGTGATCTGAATCAAAGAATCGAATCGCTGTCCCTGATTTGAGTCAAATCTGAATGTGAATTGAATAAGGCCCATTTCACATGCCCCTACTGTTTGATGGCTTTCCTCACCTCATCAAAGGTTGGGGGGTGTCACAGGGCACTCTGCTGCCCTGCTCCTAAAGGAGGAAGAACTGTTAGGGAAGGAGCCCTAGCAGTGACTAAACAGTGCAGCTGCAGGTTGCCAGGGCAACCAATGAGCATCAGCTGACTGGAGAGGGTGGGGCTTGGCTTGTATAAAGCCCAGAACCAGAGGCAGGCAGTCAGTTCTCTGTCAGCAGCTGGAGGAGCAGGAGCTCTGGGGAAACAGAATGAGAGTGTAGCTCATGAGAGTTCCAGAGGCTGGAACAAGGATGTGGAGAGGTAGCCAGGAGGCTTACATTGTTATGGCCAGGTGCCTTATGTTTGGTTATTGCTAGGAGGTTTGTGTTGTGTTTTGTTGGTATTGAATTAAACCGGTGGTTTAGGTGAGGTTGTAGGGGTGGAGGAGGCCTCTAGGGTAACCCACAGTAGTGTGTGGCCTTAGTGCCCAGGAAGGGGTGCGATTTGGCGACCGTGGGGGTGCAGTGTTTTTATAGGCACCAGAGAGGGCACAGCAGTACGGGGGTGCATAGACTCCAGCCCAGAGAGGGGCATTTGGAGAAGCCCAAGTTGGGCACAGCAAGCCCCAGAAAGGGGGTAGCACTGAGAAGGGGTCCAAGTTGGACTCAGCGAGCCCCAGGAGGGGGGGCTGCATTGAGGAGCCCTAGAAAGGGGGCCATTTTATTGAGAAGCCCAAGTTCGGGCACTAGGAGCCCCTAATAGGGGGCCGCATTTATTCAGGAGCCCAACTGGGCACAGTCAGACCCAGGCAGGGGGCAGTATTTTAAGGAGTTCAGTGTGGGCACGGCGAGCCCCAGGAGGGGGAGTGCCATGTTGAGAAGCACAGAAAGGGGCAACGCTCTGAGAAGACCCAGATGGGGGGGGGGCAATATTGAGAAGCCCGGATGAAGGGGCACTGACATGATTAGGAAGTGCAGAGGGGGCAGTAGGACCCCCAAGGGAGGGTGGTCTCATTGAGAGTTCCAGGAAGGGACAGCAGTACTGGAGAAGGCCCAGAGCAGGTGAGACTACAGAGAAGGCCCGGGAGAGCTTATAGAGAAGGCCCAGGGAAGCGGGCAGGCATTGTATTGAAATAGGATGATGTCTTTCACGCATAGCCCTAAGGCTAGGGTGCCTAGGGAGCGCCCATTAGACAGTCTGGGAAGTCACGGGGACAGAGGTCCTGATACCTCCCTGGGCATGGTGTAGAAGGCAGCCTCCCTACATATATTAATCATCAAAGTCGTGGCGGGCAAGAATTAGACATGATGCAAGGGATCTTCAGGGGGATCACGGCGCCCTGAAGGAGCTGCCCTTTCACAGGGGTTTCCAAGATCATCTCTGACTGAGTGATGTGGAATGGAGTTGAGAACACTGTCATCAATAACAAAGTCTTGACTGAGAAGGTCTTCAAAATGCTTCTTCCAGTGGGCTCCTTTTCTTGATCAGATCTTCTCCATTATTAGGTCTCAAGGGAGTTGGTCCCGGAGCACTCAGACCGTAAATGTCTTTGGCATTGAAGAAACCATGCATATTTTGGATGTCAGTGAGATGTTGAATCTCTTTAGCCTTGTCTTTTTCTATCACTTGTTCTTTATATCACAGGTCTTCTTTTGGACCTCTGACTTGGCTTGTTGGAGATTAAATTTATTTTTCTTGGAGGTGGCATTGTTTTTCCAAGCACAAAAGTCCTTGCACTTACAGTAGATCATCTCTTGGATCTCTCATTTCTTATCAAACCAGTCTTGATGTTTCCTGGTAGAGAATCCAAATGTCTCTTCACAGGCCCTGATGACAGTGGCCTTGAGGGCACACCACACACTGCTGACTTTCTCCCATTATGGTTAATTGGAATTCACCATTTTTTTTATAATGAGGCACTGGTGGAAGAGTGCCTGGGTCCTTCAGTCCTTCAGTGCTGATCTTCTGCTGGCATTGTTTTTGCTGTAACCATTGTTTGGGAGCCCGCTGGAATGTTCTCATTGGTGACCGATGACAGAAAAAGGAGCAGTGGTCTCAAGTTGGAGCAGTGGAGTTTTACATTGGATATTAGGAAAAACTTTTTCAATCAGAGGGTGGAAAAGCACAGGAACATGTTACCTAGAGAGGTGGTGGAAGCTTCATCTTTGGAGGTTTTTAAGGCCCAGTTTGACAAAGCCCTGGCTGGAATTATCTAGTCGGGGCTGGTCCTGCTCAGTTATATCATAGAATAATAGAATATTCTTTATAGAATAAAGTGGATGATGATCCACTCAGGTGATGAGGGCATCTTTACAAACCCAGGCACAGATGGTGACATAGTAAATAAGGTGCCAATGCTGAGATAATGGGTGCTGCTATGATATCTTGTTCCAGTTTTTCTAGTGGAACAGGGTTTGGTGATAAGTCCATGTTCCATGTATTTGGTCAAGAGGAAAATGCCATTGGAGTCAACTTTTCCTACTCCTATTTGGTGGATGGTTCCATTTCAGAAGTTGGAGTCCCTTCTGAATCTGGTATTGAAATCGCTGAGAAGAATAAGTCTGGATATCCCTTTGGAACGTCAGAAAGAACTTGGTCAAGGTTGGTGTAGATTTCCTCTTTGGTTTCATCAGTGGCATGACGAGTCGGGGCATACACACTGATGACAGTGTCATATTAGTTCCCTGCCTGTTCAAGATGGAGCATCATGAGGTGCTCATTAATTCTGATAGGGAGCTCATTGAGTTAGTTTGTGAGTTCATCCTTAATTTCAAAAACCAATACCATGAAGTCTGCTTTCTCTTTCCTGTTTACCCTTCCAGAAAAAGCTATAGCTGCTTCCATGTTCTTTGAGCTGACTCTCTCCCACTCCCTGGGTCTCATTCAGTACAGCTACATCAGTGTTGTGTCACCTGAGTTCTTAGGCCATGATTGCAGTGTAGTGATCTGAGCATTCACTATTTGTTGTCCATGAGGGTCCTGATGTTCCAGGTCCTGAAAATGAATCTGTTTCTTCTTTGATATTTTCAGCTGCAGTAAAGGTGATCCCACTGGATGCAGTTACCCAGTCAGGAAGAAGGTAGACAGGCTATGTTTAGGGAATTTTTTTCTAGCCTCCTCCTCACTGAGGGTGAGCAGAGTGGATCATGAAGAGCATTGGAGATGCATAGGGTGTGCACGTAGCACATGCACCCCCTGAAATCAGCTGTGCATCCCCTGGAAGTGCCAGCTGCAAAACTAGAAGTGCCACCGGAAGTGCATTTACAGTTTCACTGCTGGTTCAGCAAGTACTCAATGGGGGGATACCTCCCCTGTCAGTGATTGGTCACCAGGAGACACCCTCATCAGCAATTTGCCGCTGGTGGACCCCTCATCAGTGATCTGCCCCCCCCCCCCCCCAGGCTTGGGAGGCACCAGTCGCCCATGCTGAAGAGGGCTGTTCACAGTTACAGCTACTGAATTGCACTCATGGTTCATCCAAGTGCTAGAAGACCTTTTTGTAATTGCCAGCTTCATGCTAGTTCATGACTAGGAGCTTCCAGCCCTCACACTGCAACTGGCTAGTTGACAAAGGGCTTGAGGAATGTGCTGGAAAAGCTGTTTTTACACAAGATGCCTGTGCATGGTTTATTTAATTGTGGAGAAGCTGCTGCACATCTGCTTCCATGTAGTTCTTGACAGAATGGCCCTTGATTCAATGGCAAGGACACCAATTATCACACTCTAGAAGACTCAATCAAGTCCTCTCCAATATGCTATAATTACATTGTGTTGGAGCAGCCTCCACACTTGTGTACAGGCACCCACAGACATTACACTTAGACCTGTAGGAGTGAACATAGATCAACCTAAACCCATAACCATACAGACGTTTGGTGTACATAGATCAGTCTGAAGATGGTGCAAGTGACCTTGGATAGACCTCATCCAAGGTACACTCAGTTTAGATAAACTCAGTTCAGAGCAATGTATCAAACTCATGTACTGTTCCCCTATTGTTTCAAGTTAGAAAGCTCGCCTCCAGAAGTCTAGCCTGCTTTGCAACCTCCTCCTACACCTCCTTCACTTGGAGGTGCATTAGCACTCAGTCCATGACTGGCTACTCTGGCTGAACACCCAGCAGATCCCACACCCAGGCTGTACCAACACCAAGCAAGCACAGCCTTTCTACTGACTCCACCTTCGGCCTCCAGCCACATGTCAGCCACAGGCAGGCAGCAGGGGGAAGGGAGACATCTGCATCCTCCACAGGAGCATTGGGACCTGAGCACCCAAGTCCCCGGGCTGTGCTCCCATACCCTTAACACCCTGTCATGAGGCAACCCACAACATGCACACAGATCCCAACACTAAGCCCAGAAAGCCCCTCACATTCAGGCACAGGCCCACCCCACCCCTGGCACCCATATACCAACTCTCAGAAGCCAGACCCTGGCATCCTGTAACCCAGAGGTCAGAATAGACCCCCACTTCTGAGCAGGAGCCAGTGCAGGTGCTCATCTTGGTGGGCTGAGCTGGTGAGTTGTGAGAAGTGGAATATTGGAACTGGGTCTGCACAGAGGCAACCCTGTGATCTCTGCGGCTTGTTCATTGCTGGCAAGTAGCATGACATACATCTTAGGTGCTGTAAATGCGTTTTTGGCCTGCAGCTACAGGGCCACAGAATACTAGAGCTGGGGGAGGATGGGAGACTGAGTATCAAGGCTAGGGCAAGCAGGTGGGAGCTTTAGGAGCAGGTGGGGCATGGCTAGCTGCAGGTAAAGATCACTGGAAGTTTTTGGGCCAGGGCATGGTGCACTGATAGCATCATAAGGGTGTCTCCTGGAAGCCTCTGGAAGTTCAAAGTCAAGGGTGGCCTGGCCAGCAGACCCCCAATCACTGTGGAGCAGAGGCTGCACCCAGATGGCCAAAGAGAGGGAGAGCCACAAACCAGGACCTACACGTATGCACATTCAATGTTCCTTCCTCTTTGGATGCTTTGGATCAGGCTCAGTTGGAGCTGCATGGGGCAATCCTGAGTGTAAGACTCCCCAGCTTTCTGTCTCTTTTCTTTTCTGGCTCACACCTGTCCAAAGGTTTCCTTCTTTCTGATTCTTTTCTTTTCTTTTATTTTCACACTTTTTTTCTTCTTTTCCTTTGCTCGCTGTCATCTCCCCCTTCACTTCCAGTTTCTTTCTCTGTGAGTGCCTACTTCACAGCTTTTTTCTTTACTGTTTCTATTTCTTCCTTTTTTTCTTTTTTGCTTGTTTGTTGCAGTTATTTTTACTATATCCTGCCTTTTGAGGGGTGCTCTTAATCCCCCCACCTTTTTTTTCTTTTTTTCTGTTTCTGTTTTTTTCCCTAACCCTAGTAACCTGCCCTCCATCTCTTTTCACTCCACCCCCACCTCCCATTTAGATTTTTATGGCTGCATTCCCAGACACTTATCTCTGTAGTTAATATATATTATTAATTCTCTTAGCTTTTCACTTTTTTTAATTAACCCTGTCCTAGCAGGAATGTCTGCTCCTACACCCAACAGCTGGCATGAAGATGCCTCTCAAGATCTCCCTCTTACCCATGGCTTAAGGGTACACACCCCTCCCTATGTTGGGGCTGAGGTCTGCATAGGTGCCCTAGTTGGTCTCTTGGGACAGTGTAAGATATGTTACACAGGTTGTGTTAACATGGTCCCAGTAATTTACCAAAGCACTTCCACCTTGGTCAACAGGGTGTGCACAGAGGGTCTGGACATTGCAGGCATATACTATCTTGTCATGCCCCTAGACACCCAGGCAGTGAGGGTGGTGATTTCCAACTTGCCCCCACATGTGACTGATCAGGAGCTGGCTAAGGATCTCAAGTCCTATGGGGTTCCTACAAGTCCCTTTCGCCAACTGATGATCAGAAGCAAGGACCCAAAGCTGACGCATGTTCTGTCTTTTTGAGGGCAGCTTTTCATGCTCCTCAGTCTCTGCCTCACTCCTTGAGCATCACATTCGATGGGTAGAGGTTTTTGATTTATTTTTCCTTGGGGGAGACCACGTTTTTCCAGTGTGGTAGCTCTTCCCTCCCCCCCCCAGCAGCCTAGTGCCTGCAGGGGAAAGCAGCCGGAATATTGGTGACTACAGTGGCACTGATGAGTGGTGTATCCACTTCTGAGACTCAGGCCTAATCCAGTGAGGCCAGGAACATTTCCTGATCTCCTTTCACCCCTGTTCCATCTGAGACAGCTGGGGTCTCTGGTGTGAGAGTGCCATCCAGCAGAGGGGCTGGCACTACTCCCTAGCCCTCTCCCCTGCCTATTCCAACTATGACAACCCCCCCCCCCGCCGCTGCTGAGGTTCCACCAAGTAGAGGCAACAGCCAAGGAGAAGCCAGGAGGTCTTGTAGAGCTTGGCAGGTAACCCACCAAGGCCTGGGTCTTTGCTGGCTGTAAGGCCAACTGTGGCAGATGCCAGCTTCTCCAGAAGCCAGCTTCTCCAGAAACAATTCCTGCTCAAGCTTACTGGCCTCCAGGACACAGAGACATAGCAGGACCTCATGGAGTTCCTGCATGGCCTCAGAGCAGGATGGCTCAGCTGCAAACAGGTCATAATAGAAGGTGATGGTGTGCTCACATACTTCATCTGGGTCCATGATTACCCAGCCCTTGGCGGTCTTGAGATGATCTAAGACTTTCCTTACTGCCTGCCTCTGCTCCAGGCTGAAGAAATGGGTTGGGGCTTCAGTTTCTTGCAGCTATTGGCAGTGGGTGCAGATCTTCACTCTGTGGGCTGCAGTCTCTGCAAGTCATGCTGGCATTTCCTGCAGAATTGGAGTCTCTCATGCAGTACTACATCACTGCCAGCAGGACAGTCTCAAGCTCTGCCACATCTTACTCCAGTTCTTGGATATGGTGGCACAGTTCATTTGTGGCCAGCTGGGTGTACTACTGGCAAAAGGCCCAGATCTATACCTTGCCCACATTCCACCATAGCTTACAAGAGGAGTAGCTCAGTCTTGTGGCCCTGCCAAAAGTGGGTGAAGCAGTCTCAGAAGTACGAGTCTTGAAGCAGGCTGATGTTGAAGCACCAATAAGGCACTTGCATGCAGGTTCTCCCTAGCAGGCTCAGTTCACAGCAGGCCATGATCTGATAGGCCTGAGGGAACAATGGGGCTGCTGTGCAGGAATGGCAGATTGTACCTGGTGACATAAAGGTGGTCAAGGTGGGTCATGGTGAGTCCACCGGCACTCATCCTGGCCCAGGTGTACTGGCATGTATCAGGATGCATGCAGGGCTCACCAGATATCAATGAAGCTGGCAGGCTGCAGCTTGCAGGCTGAGGGCAGGTGAGGCTCAGGCCCCATGTGGTCTTGTGAGGCATCAATACTGCAATTAAAGTGCCTGCCTACAAGGAGCAGATCATCATCCTCACTAGTATCTTGCAGGAGGGCAGCCAAGTTCTCGAAGAAAGCGACTGTCTCCCGGCCATTGTGGGTGCAGACATTGACAAGTAGCAGATGGTATTGTACTAGGGTGATGCGGACAGTCCACAGGTGGCTGGGGGTGACCTTCCATGCCACCACTATATCATGCTGTAGTTGTGACAATAGGAGAGTTGCGACCCTGGTGCTAAGGTTGGTGCCATGGCTCCGGAACAAGTGGCCTCACCAGGCAGCATGCCAAGCCACCTGGTGACCCTGTTGGAATGTGTCTCCTGGAGGAAGGTGACAGCCAACTGCTTCTGGCACAGGAGATCCAGGATGGCCACCCATTTCACTGGATCTCAGCAGCTGTTAATGTTAAAAGTGCCAATGATCATGGATGCCATGGTTGTGGGTATGGGAGAGGAAGAGCAAGGTAAGGTATAGGTGGAAGAACGAGCACCCAAGACCAGAGGAAAAAAGCAGAGACAGGTTGGGGAAGGCCTATCATGCCCTACTGTACTCCAGGAACCCCTCTCTCCCACGCCGTACTCATCTCTTACCCACTGTGCAAGCTTCTCCAGATGGTAAGCCATCTGCTAAGTGCCTAGATACTGTTCTATGTTTGTCTGCAGCTCTGGCAGCCTTGACAAAGAGTTTAGGATCTGTGCATCACTGGGTGATGTGTCCTACTACATTCTTCTGTCCTTTGGTCTGTTTCAAAAAGGCCAGGAGACCCCCACAGTTGGGGCTTATCCAGAGGGGGTCTGCCAACATGGGCTGGACATTTCTGACAGAAGCACAGCAAGACTGCACCCCAGGTGACATCAAACCCACAAACATAGTTTCTACACCCTCAATGTCTAGACACATCAGCGTCCTCTCATTGTCCAGGACAAGGACTGGCACTTCTAGACCCTGGAGGCCTTTGGCTTCAGGCCCATCTTCACTGGGGCCCTCTGGGTCTTGTATTATGACATTTCCAGTCTGCTCAAGGTGAGCAGCATGCTCCGTTCCCCATTCCCTCTGTGAAGGGGCTGCCCCCTGTTGGGCATGCTTTATGCACTGGCCATTGAACCACTGGTGCATGCACTGTAGAGCCACCTGAGTGGTGTAGCCTTGCCGTCAGCCACAGGTCTGTCCATTGGCCCTCTGTCCCGGCTGTTGTTGTATGTAGACAATGTAACCATCTTCCTCAACACCCAGGGAGATATGTGGGCCCTGACAGATTGCCAGCAAGCATGTGAATGTGCCTACTTGACCCATATCAGCCGAGTCAAGAGTAAAACCCTGCTAATTGGCACATTGAATTAGTGTGAACCCTCCCCCCACAGATTTGCTGGGGGACCACACTTGGCACCGAGAGAGCAGGATCATTGCCCAGTTTGATTATCTTTTTAAGTATATTCAGCCACAAAATGGATATCCCTATCCCTTGTTGTAAATGTATGCACAATATTTAATTTGAGATGCAAGCACACTTTAACTTTTTAGTTCATATATGAAAAACCAATATGTTCTCCCTTAGTAATTTGTAATTTGTTTTGTTACTGTGAACATATGTGTCTGATATGTTAGTGATTAAGCACAAAACATCTTGGGAATATATTAGAAGCCAAAACTCAATTCAGTCTTGCTTTGATCAGTTTAGATTATGTCATTAGCCTTAGATGACACACACTGATTAGAACCAAATAAAAAATTTCAGCAATACAGAATATTTTTTTAAGTATTTTGTTAAGCAATGCATGTGTTAGAGCAAAATGGTACCAATATTAAAAAATCCCCTGGACTTCCTCTGAAATTAAGAATTAAGAGAATCATTCTATTTATTAGATCAGACAAGGGACAGTAAGTTGGATGTCGAGAACACTCTTTTATTTCATTGTATTTGTGACCTCACTCATCTTCATGCCATAAGTTATTACTTAGAGTTTGTGAAGAACATGTTTCTTAAATATGTTTCTATATAGTGTTTTATAAGCAGATGCTATGCAGGTATAGTGAATTAAAAATGAACTTCTTTTGCTAGAGGAGTGTGAGAGAACACTCTTTAGAGTGTCTGTCACTTTAAGGGCTGGAGCAGGGAGCTGCCAGGTGTCTAATGAAAGCAGCCATTTTGGAGAGCGGCCATTGTGGAAGAGCTCTGTTATAAGAGCAGAGCATTTTGAGATCAGCCAGCTGGGAGTAACATTGCCCGGTGGAATATCTTAGAGGTAAGGGTGAGGCTGTGGGGCAGGAGGAGACCTCAATGTTCCTGGGCATGACTGAAAACTGCACCCTGCTGGATTAAGGAGGCCTAGTGGTCTTACCTGAGTGGGACAGGCCACTAAAATACCAGTACCAAGAACCTCCCTAGTGTAAGGTATGTTGGATTACTAGGAGTTGGGGGGCCAGGCATTCAAAGTAGCTGCACCTGAGACTTATGGGGTATTGGACCCTGGAGGTGGGCCAGCCATACTGAATGAGAAACACCTGAGCCAAACGGGTTGTAAGACCCCAGGCCCTGAAAAATCAAAGAGTGGAGTTGTGGGGCCAGTTAAGCTCAAGGAGTAGCAGCTGATTCCTAAGGGGTGGGAGGCCCCTGTCTCTAGTGTAAAGGACTGGAGTTTTAGCCCGAGAGAGGGACATAATGGTCCAGTGAGGAGTTAGGGGCGAAGTAGGGCCATAGTTAAGCAATCACTCAGTCCTGTTTGAGTGAGGGTCACAGGAGAGGCCCAAAAGACCATGCTAGGGCTAACCAAGGGGTGGAGAGAAAAGCCTGAGGATCTTCATGGAGTTTGGCAGAGTGAGTGTGGTCTGAATAGGCAGGATGCTAGAGACTGATGGAGTGCAAGAGGCCCTGGTGAGAGAGGAGTGGTGTGTGTGTGTGGCCCCAAACTGGGCTGTATGATAAAGATACACCTGTGTGCCCAGTTTGGCCTGCCCTTAAGTCAGGGTATCATCACAGAGTGAGGCATGGGACACATGTAGGGATGGTAGAAGTGTGTAATGATTG
>JAGPOW010000261.1:149701047-149714939 GCA_030014935.1 Caiman crocodilus | reverse complement strand
CTAGATGGCCTGCTCTAGGCCCCTTCTGACCCTAGACACTATGAATAGGTCATATATTCATCCTGGAAGTACCTGATAACCAAACTCCTCATCAAACATTTCCAAATAGTTGGGTCCTCAAAATCATGAAATCAGCATAAAATGAATTAACTTAGAATTTTTTCTGAAAAAAAATCCTAATTTTTTTTGTCATCTCAGTTTGCAACCTGCTATGTATATTTAGGTCATACTTTCAACCTTTTTCTGCAATCAGGAGTGCAAGAAATTTACTTTTTTTCCTAACATGATAACTGTTTCATATACATTGACATAACTCCAGGAACTACAGCTTTAACTAAATTATAGATATTAAAATAGTTATGATAAATTCTCAAAAGTTGAAAACAATTGTAGGTTCAAACAGAAAAAAGGACAAGCAACATTTGACACTATTTATTTCCCTTACATGTTCTATTTTTTCAGCTGAGGTCCTCTGGTTTGACATTTTTCAATAAAACCTTTTCTTTCATGGGGAAATGAAACCCAACAAAAAGCTTGATAGAGAAATAAGTAAACCAAACAAAAACTGTGATACACAAACCATGATAGACAAAGATTTAGGAGAGGAGCAGGACTTGTATTGAAGTTGTAGAGAGATTATACTTCAACATTTTTAAAGGAGGACCTCCACTTTTCAATCTAGAAAGTTTTTATCTACTTGTTCAGTTCAGATTTAAGTGAATGTATAGCAAAAAGGGTTTTAAAGGGTAAATTTGAAACAAAACTTTTAAAGATTTTCAAAATAAGATGTTTTATTTTATTTTTATGTAACCGAATCTGAAAGTCCTTCAAAATCTTGAATTTTTACAGGCATTCTTATTGAACAGAATTGCTGTTTCCCACAAAATTCCAATATTTAGTTTTAAAACCAAACCCACATTTTTTTAAAAGTTCAGTCTTTAGCCATCTTATTAGCTCTGTGAGGGTACTTAAATGTATACACTTAATTTAAGTACCCCTCCCCCCCCAAAATGGCTGGTATCTTTGTTTCAAGGCTAAAAATAAAACAATCATAATTTGGAATCATAATTTGCTGAAACGGGGTTAGATAAAGTACTAATTTTCTGAGTGTCTTGATCACAAACTAAAAACTATTTCACAGACTTGAGGTGTGAGGAGGTTGAACTCTCAAGATTATCATTCTCTTAGTGTACTAGGCAAGGAGGCTGATTTTCCTGTTCAGAGCCCAAATTATCAGGCCCTGATCTTTCAAATGACATCATGCCCCTGCAGTACATACCAGAGCATGGTCCCACTAACTACAGAGTTTAGTAGTTACACAGCAGTTGCAGCATACTGGGTGCTTTAGTCTGTGCTTGGAGAAAACTGCAATTAACATTGATGTGTGCTTTGCTATATTAAGGATTTGCCCTCTCAATGTCATTTTTAATAGTAGGGTTTTGCTGTGGTAGTTCCTGTGAAGATACCCCCAGACAGCTCACAATGTGGTAATTGAAGGAATCAGGTCCTTTACTCTTTCTGTGTCACATTGGATGGAAAACAATAGGCAAAACAGGTTGCACACTTATTTATACTTCCATACAGCCTTTGGTCAAGCCTTTGTAGGGAGATGTCACATTTAAACAAAAGTGATTTTCCCCATCTTGGGGTCACTTTGTAAAAGAAATCTCTTTTATACACTTGTGAGGCATAATTTAACAACATTTAGTTTAAACAGAAACAAAGCGGGTGGGTATTTCTCCTTCAATAAACCCCTGGGTCTTAAGTAACTCTAAAACATATATCTTAAGCCTTTCAAGCAGGGTACTCAAAAACCAAGATAAGCAATTCTGAGGCGTGAAGTTTTGTGATGGCTTTCCAAACAAAGATTAAAAAGAACCCAACTTGCCTTGAAGTGGAACGTGACAGGTTTATGTAACGTATGATAGAACAGGGTTGTGGGTAGATTTATTATCCGTATATATGATGTGTGGGTTCCTGTATTTGCAATCCCCACGTTAAAGCTGAAAGGTAACACTCTCTGTGAAGGGAGCGTTCGGCAATCCTATGCTTCAGGGCTTCTGCTCATCGCTGCTAAGGAAGGATTTTTGTCCCCTTCTGAGTCACGTATTGGCATCTCTCTCTCTCTCTCTCTTTTTTTTTTGGTTTTATTTTCTTTGTGGGGTTGT
The DNA here is from genome assembly GCA_030014935.1 of Caiman crocodilus. NCBI lineage: Eukaryota > Metazoa > Chordata > Crocodylia > Alligatoridae > Caiman > Caiman crocodilus. Next base: position 149,712,771 of record JAGPOW010000261.1, on the reverse strand, counting down.
TGGGTTTTTTTGGGGGGGAGGGGTCATTTTGCCTTCCTTGGAAACATTGTGCATTGGCCACAGTTAGAAGTGGGAGCTTTGAGTGGAATGTACTGGTGCTTCTGCTACTATTTGGAAAGTTCTCAGAGTCAAGCTGATTGTTAAATTTGGGGTCAGGAAGGAGTGTTTCTTTCAGGTCATATTGACAAAGACAATGGGGCCATAGGAGCTGGGCAGGACAGCACCACAGCAAGCAGAATATTTTGTGGGTGCGGAGCAAGTGGAATCCAACAGAATGGTGTTCTCCTCTCTCTGTCCCGGGGAGCCTTTGCCAGAGCAGGCACATCCCTGTGCCCAAAATATAGGTGTTGGGGAGGGATTGGGGTTGGGGTGGGGGAGCTATTGATATGGAAGACTTCACTAAGAAATGGATGAGATTCTACTTCTTTCAAAGATTTATATTAAACAGTTTACTTTAAGTAGTTAGCAGTCAAATTCAATTTTCTGTGACACCATTTGGAGTTTGATGGTATATAAAGAGCTGTGAGGAATTCATGGTCTATTATGCATATACTAGTCCTGTTATGAATTACCCCTATGAGTGGTCTCATATACACTTAAGATTTCTTCACACACTAATGTGTCGATGTAAGGAGCCTTTAAATGAACTCGAATCTCATCAGCTCCCACTTTAAGGTGTTTTTACATTGTCAAAGTGGTACAATTGAGATGTGAGCTTATGGTACTTAAAACAGACCTAGAGAAAAAATGGGAGCAGTATTTTTGGTTAAAACCAGCTGCCCATATTACCTCTTTTGGGCGTATCCAGATGAGACCGCACGCGCTTCTTGCAGCATCTCAAAGGAGTTTGAGATGCTGCAACAGGGATGTGCAGGAATGAGAAAATGTTCCCTGTACTGCAAGTTTGCAGCACGGGGCAAAATTAGACCCCTGGATATCCAGAGGTCAAAAAAACTCTCACAGAAACACAGCAGGGCAAAGCACAGTCCTAGACTGTGCTCTGAGGCAACCGGAGGCTGGGTCCTCCATAGAGATGCTCTGGCTGCCAGAGTGTCTCTATGGTTAGCCCTTGCCCTGATGCTGAAGCACGCTGCCTGCCATGAGGGAAGGCAGTGTGCCAGCAGCAGGGAGTTGGACCCAGGCTCCACTGCTGCTAAGGAAAGGGTTGGGGAGCTGGAGGAAAAAGGAAGGGACCGTGGTGGGGGGCACCCCGATGGCCACACTTATTCCCACAGCCTCCCAATCCCTGCCCTGCCTGGTCCCAACCCCTGCCTGTCTCCCTAAGCCCCACATCCCTTCCCTGCCTGGCCCCACCCCCGGGCCCCACAAACCCCTCCAATCCCTTTCCTGCCCAGTCCCATGCCCCCTCAGCCCCCTCAGCCCTTCCCTGCCTGGCCCTAGCCCCCTAAGCCCCCTGATCCCTGCTTCCACAGCATCATGGAAGAAAAAAAAACCTGGAACAAACAAACCCCGACACTTACTGGCAGTTCTAGCTGCCATTTGGATAACTGGGGTCCCACCCACACAATGCAGGGCAGGGTGACAACCCCAGCCTGGACCCTGCTACCCCCCACTGCCTTGTGCTACCCAGGGGGCTCTGCAAGGAGGCTCCAACCACCCCACCCAGTCCCTTTTCCTGGGATGAATAGAGGCTTTTTTTCTTCTTGTTTTTTCTTTTTTGGGGGGGGCACCTATTGGGGGGACTGGGGGAACAGGGGGTGGGGCAGCCATCAAGGGGCTGTAGGAGCTGGTGGGGGATGGGGCCAGGTGAGGCAGCAATTGGGGGGACTGGGGCAGCAAGCAGGGTGGGAAATGTGGGCCCTGTTTAGGGGCTGTAAACCCTATGGGAGGGGTTGTAGACCCTGTGGAGGAGCTGTAACCCCTGTTTGGGGGGCATAGCCCCTGTGGGGGCTGTGGCCCCTATGGGAGGTCTGTAGCCTCTGGTTGGGTCTGTAACCCCTGGGGGGCCATAGCCCTGGGGGGAGGCATAGCCCCTGTGGTGGGAAGCAAAACACATATTCATGAATTCATGAAACATGTATTTATAATTCACTTTATTATTATGATAGAGACACCGATAATCTTCCAAATTGCTTTAACACTGTAAATATATCAATAAAACATGCCCACCTGATCACTGTTTCACTGCCTTTCACTCTCTCTCTCTCTCTATATATAGTGGTCTTTTGTTTTAATCATGGAGGAACATGATTTTGGGGTATTCTACAGAGTGACTTTGGGATATTTTTATCAGGGATTGTTCAGTTTTCAAGTAGGGAACACCAGAATTCCTGCTAGGGAGGCCAGTGGCAGGACCCGGCCTGCTCAGAGCTTCCATCTTGGATCCCACTTAAGGTGGCTGACCTCCTTGCTAGTTGGGGCCAGGAGGACATGCCTTGACAGTCCAAATTAAGCCATAACACTGGGCATACCTTCTGGGAGATAGCTGCCCAGATGGCCGGGCAGGGACACACATAGCAGTAGTGCCTCACAAAGGCCAACCTTGCAGCCACAGCCCACTGGCAGCTGGCCCAGAGGGGCAGATGCCTCTACTGGCTGTGTAGTCCCTATCCAGATCTGGTAGGTGTGCAGCAGGTTGCAGTCAGGCAGTAGCCCCCACTGCCAGACTGCTACAGTGGGTAGAGGCTGCTTCAACAGTCAAGCTGGCACAAGGGCTAGTGGTCCCCGGTACCATTTGGCTGGGCCCCAGAAGCTCCTCAGAGTGAGTAGCCCTGAGCTACTTGCCAGGGCAGCTTTTTGTACCACTGGGGCCAGGACAGGACAGCTTTTTATACTACTGGGGACAGCACAGGTGCTGGCCCTGGGCTCTAGCTCCCCCTGGCTCCAGATCCGGGAGGAGCCAGGCAGGGTTATTTTGCCCCAAGTGGCACAATTTGCTCCATAACAAAGTGCATGTCCAAGCATGTGCACTGAGGCAAAAAGTCCCAGCTCAAATTTGCAACACTTCTATTTGAGCCCCGGCAAGTGCATGTGCTTGAATGTGCGGACGTGCCCTTCTTGTTAAAAAAAAAAATCAGTTCTTGAAACTTTTTTGTCCCTATCTTGTTATAAAAATTAAAAAAACACTATGTTGGGCCCTTCCCCTTAACTCTACGGCTGCAATTAACTAACAGGGTTCTCACTGCAGTGCTAGCTTTGCTAGCAACACGATTGATCATGTTGACAACAGAAAACAAACTAAAACAAACAAAACACTTTGACATTGATGGTTCTATATATATTAAATATACTGTGAACCAGAAAAAGCCTAATTAATTTCAGCGTCTTTCATAACTGAGGAAATGTATGTTATGTTTTACAATATTCCATGGAGAGAAAAAGACTTGTCTTGCTTTAAAGTACAGTATCAACAGAAAATACCACAGAAGGGAGAAACTGAATTAAAAATATGCAATTGCACGTGACAAGGTCCTTTACTTTTAAACAAAAGTAAGCACTTGTTTAGCTCTTTATTTCCCAGTATTTTTACTATTTGTCAATGAGTCATTAATAGATGGGAACCTAATCCTCTTTAGAGCTTTTACATGTTGGTGAAATTAAAGCATGGTATAGATAACCTCTCCTGCAGATGCAGTGAATAAAATCAGTGGGAGGGTGGGTGAAAATTCCATACAGAGATAATCAGATAAATCAGTGATTAGATCATTTGAACCAGAAGACAGAAACCATTTAGGGCAACTCATATTCAGCAATTTACTGTGTGCGTTGCATTATTTTGCTAAGCTAATCATGGCAGATTAACCTTTAAAAATATATATTACAAAGTATGCTGATCTCATTTTTGGTACTTGATGATTTTAGCTCTGTAAACAGCACTTGACATTTACCAAGAGTAGTGGCAGGCACAGACATTCCATTATGCAGCATATAACAAAGGTTTGGGTTCCTTTAGCTAAGTTGCTACTTCATTGTTTCTCTGTAAAGAAGCAACAGATATTAAATAAATTAAAATAATGACATTGGTTCCTTTATCTCGGGTTTTTCGGTTATTCCGTTCGATTCAGCCAGGAACTTTGGTATAGCTTTAAGGATAAAAGTAGTCTTGCTGAAATCAACATGACTGTTCAGATGATGAGTGTTACACACGTACTTAATAAGTCGCTCACCAAATTAGAACCTCTGTTTGTAACTGACTAGTGTTATTAAATCAATGAAGTAATATACTGATTTTTTGAGGAATGATAAAGAAGTATATTGATCTCGTAAGGAAAGATTAAACAGAAATATCTTTAATCCTAGAACAGGTTTTTTTGAGAAAATATCAATATGTTTTTATCAAAAGATAGTCTTCTGAAATCCTAGTCATGTTATATACCAGTTCGTTAAAAGAAGTAAATTTGTCTTAACTATTTTTTGTCAGTGTGTTACAAAAATAAGGAATATGCAAGGAGCATTAAGAAGACTTCATCATAAACATCACAGCTAACTTTTCAATTAGTTCAAGTATATTTTACATTATCTGAGACAACTAGACTGTGTAAAATAATAGACAATTAAGGATCCCAATGCAGACAAAATATTTGAGGGTATCTGGGAACTTAAAGCTGTAACTAAGCAAACGCAGAAAAATATTCATCTAGTAATCAAACCCAAAATAATGTCCCTAAGTTTACTAAATTCTCTAACATCAGAAGACGTACATATTGAAATAATGAAGAACTTTAAGCAAATGTCAACAGGATTATTTTTTAATTTTGCAATGTTCTTTCTTTTTGCGCTATTCCTTCTGCAGCTCACTGTCCAGCCTCCAAACCTGTAGTACTGTGAAGTGGCTTTCAAACAGATTGTAGAACACACAGAGTTGTGCATGATTACAACATGCATGATTAGAGCATGGGTATTCAATTGTGAATAGGCCAGCTAATAGCTTAATAAAATTGTTTAGGTTACCATGCCAATATTTAAAGCTATACACAACAAAGCTCTAGAAATAAATTTATAGATTTATGGATGCTAGGATCAGAAGGGACCTCAACAGATCATTGAGCCTGACCCCCTGCCTAGGCAGGAAAGAGTGCTGGGTTCAGATGACCCCAGCCAGATGCCTATCCAGCCTTCTCTTAAAGACCTCCAAGGTAGAGGAGCGCATGGACTCCTTTGGAAGCCCATTCCAAATTTTGGTCACTCTTACCATGAAGAAGTTTTCCCTCATATCCAAATCTAAATCTGCTCTCTGTCAGTTTGTGACCATTGTTTCTTGTTACCCCTGGTAAACAGAGCATCTCTGATGCCTTGCTGCATCCCCCTAATGAATTTGTAGGTGGCCACAAGATCACCTCTCAGCCATCTCTTGTGGAGGCTGAAGAAGTCCAGGTCCCTCAGTAGGGCTTCTCCTGTAAGCCCCTAACCATATGAGTGACTTTCTTCTGGACCCTCGTCTTATGGCTGAAAGAGATGAATTTCTAAGTGGTCATCTCTAACTTCTATAACTGAGTTGCACCAAGGGAAAAGTGAGTGACCCACAAAGCCATAAAGAGTAACTATAGTAAGAGTACTATTTTATTTCATGCCCAATGTATTGCAATTCTACACAGCCAAATATAGTGGAGCCTTCATTCTGATTGGGACTTCTGTGTATTGCTGTAGTTTAAATATTAGATAGTGACAAACAATAATAATCATCCAGAACACATGTAAAACCTACTGGATTATAACATTATTTCAAGTTCTGTGTGAGGTTTTCTGAATACGAACTCTTTGGGATGCTTGTGGAGCAGTATGCAAAGAAAGGCATGTAAGAGTTTGCCTTAGTTCTTGTTAGTAGGTCAAAAATGCTACAGTTTATATGTACAGTACCATAAAAGAAGGAGGGCTAATTTTATTTTACACTACATGATATTCGTGTGTTTTTATTATTCAGACTGGTGATAAATAACATAATGAAATGTATGCTTTATGTTTGGATGACACCTAACCATAAAGCTGAAAGTGTTTCAGACTTGTTAAAAGTTCACTCTTGTATTAAAGAGAACAAGAACCTTCTATATAGTTGAGGAAGGTAGATACTGACATTTTGTAATGGCTATTCCTAGCATCATGGTTACCTGCAAGTCATATTCATGGAGGCATCCGGTACAAATCACACATTATTTGAATGGCCTCCTTAACCTAGCTTTTTTTGTACAAATGCTAAAGAAATTGGCTTGTGAAAATAATTACTATCTCAGGGTGCAGGTTGCCTTTTTCTAGGATCCTGACTCAGCCAAGCATGTAAGTATATGCTTAGTTTTATTATGGACTTATGTCCTAGAAACAGGAGTTTGGGGTAAGCACACACTTAAACATATGCTGAAGAGTCCTGCAGAATTGCTATATAAAACTTTGAATGACACTTGGTCCTTATACAGACTGTGGCTTCTTAGAGTATCTCGATTCATAGGCATGAAGGTGCAAGAATGCTCTGAGTGGACCATTATGGCAGTCTACTGATCAGGACACTTTTTAGGAACTAGTAGTTTACTTGTAACCTGAAGAATGAGGGTTTCTGACCTCATAAAAAAAAACCCTAAAATATCCTCTTTACTAGTTTCGTGTAAGATATTTTGTTAAATGCTTTACAAAAGCCCAATAAATTGCCACCCAGCTTTCCTTTATTCACTTTTTGATGATATGGTTGAAGAATTCTAGGAGAGTAGAGTGCCAAGCTTTTTCGTGACAAAGCCTCTGTGGCCACATCCACAGGAGTATGGACATTTGTTTCACTGAGGACAAGAAGCAGCAACACATGTGCCCTCTTGCATGCAGCAGGTTCCTCCAGGTGGGGGAGTGGCGGCTGAGGCCAGCGTTGGACTGGCCCCAGAAGCCTCACCTGGGAGCCTCCTGGGGCTGCAGCAGTGGCGATCCTGCCACTCAGAGCTTGGTCTGACAGCCAGAGTGTGACTGGCCAGCCAGGCTCCAGTGTTGAGTGGTGCACTTCCTCCCACATGCATCTCTCTGCTTTTTTTTTCTGCTCTTTTTTTACCCCAGGATACCCAGGAGTCAAACTCCCCTCTCCACCCCATTCCACCTGTGCTGCTACCTTGTAGCACAGTGAATATTTGAACGTGCAGTGCGTGGCACTGCAGTTGTGTCTGTGCTGCTACATACTGCATGGCTGCCCTCATCTGGACATGGCCTGTTGGGTTCTTTCCCTCTATTATGTTATGTTGAAATAGGTGTCTCATAGTTCTATTTTTAATTTCAGTAGGATTTTTATTCTAACATCATGTTACATGGAAACTATGACTAGACAGCGCATTGGTGGGGAAAAAAAAAACAGTAGCAGAAGATGCAACATTATATTCAGGGCCTAATTTTCAGAATTTAGATGCTATGTTGCACCTGCAAAATGCATGTGCAAAAATGCAGACAAGGTTCTTTGGGTACATGTGATAGCTTTTATTAGACCAACTGTGTAGTAGGAAAAACTGTTCTTAGCAAGCTTTCGGGAGCAAACACCTTTCTTCAGGAAGAGTCTATATAAATGCATATGTATATCCCATATTTGTTATTGAAATTGGCCGGTGCAAATATATGCTGATGTGTGATCTCCATTAAGACAGACAATAAATGGATACTTACCTGCAGTATGCTAGATGTTGAGAAACATTTGGAAGGTGATCAGAGCTTTCAGCTTCCCTTGGTGTCAATAGGAACTGAAGCTTCTCAGTTCCTTGCAGGGTTACCTTCTAGGCTCAGGCCTTACATGCTTGCTTTCCTAGGGGACATGTATGGTTCACCTATGCTTGGCAGCCCCCTGAATTTTGGAAGTGTAACCCATTGTCCTGAGATGCATCACTTACATGCAGAACTTGCAGATGCTTGCACAAAAAGAGTCTGGAAGCTCAGACTCTTTCATGTCTTTCTTTAATTTTATTTAGCCTTGTTTCAGAGTAAATCAAAGATCTTTTTATTTTCTGTATCAACAGGGCTATACAATATTAACAATATTAACAAAATTTCTTTAACACAAAATTCCGTCCTGGGACATTTAAACAAATTAATCTTTCTCTTTTTTCTCCTCCTCTGGCCTGACTCTATCATTATGCTCTGGATTAGATTATAATAATTTAACAGTAAGAAACTATAAGGAAATGTGAAGTAATGTTATTACAGAAGTGAAACTACTGTATTTACTCAAATATAAAATGAGGTTTTAGCTCCCAATCATAATGGAGAAAAAAGTCCTTTGTCTTATATTTGCCTATGAAGCAGAAAGGGGGAATGGGTGGCTGCTCTGGCTCTGACCCATAGCACCCTCCTGCTCCCGCTTCCACTTCCATTCTTCAGCTTCTTTTTCCTCACCCCACCCACTACATTTGCAGCTCTGGCATGGGCTGGTGTCTATCCTAGACATGAAGCGCATGGTGGGTAGGGGGATTTAAGACAATCTTTCAATACTTAGATTCTACACTGGGAAAATTATAATGAATTTATAAATTTTCCAAAAAAATAATCTACTTATTTCGGGTTCTCTTATATTCAGGGTTGCCTTATATTCAAGTAAATGTGGGAATTATAAAATACATTTTTAACAAATGTAAATTGTGTTCCAAATTGTGTTTGACTTAATATTGTGAGCACTCTCAGTGAAGTTAATGTAATCTCCTGTTCAAAGTGAACACAATTTGCACTTTTATGCCATCCAGCTACAAGAGTCATGAAGCTGTCATTCAGCTTGTAGCCAGGAGGCAGAAATGTAGCAATGAGGGAGCAGTACAAGATCCCACCATCATGATGGGGTAGTGGCAGCATTATTTGTGATGGCAATTAACGTTGCCACCATTCTTCCGCTGCCAAATTTTCATACCAGTGGGGACCTCTATGGGGTTGAATGATCATATCAGTGCATGGGATCATTATGAGGTCAGATCCAGCATGTCAGTCCTGGCTGGCACACAGGTTTGCACCCACAGACTGATCCTAAACTCTGACCCTGTGCTGGATCCAGTCCACAGACTGACCCTATGCCATTGATTTTTAAAGGGAAGAGGAATAGACCATTAAGAGACTTTTGAAAAGTGCAGTATTAGACCTTCAGGCCTTGGACCAATGACCAGCAACATTTTCAGGCAATCCAAGAAAGGCATTTTCAGGCTCAAATCCAAGAAAGGCCAGCACTGCTGCCATTATCACCACTTCTTTCCATCACCCAGCAACAGGGCAGGCATAGCCACCCACCACCAAACATAGTCAAAGCTCTCTAACTCCACCAGCCAGTTTCAGTGGCTCCACAGGCCAGATCCAACCCATGGGCCATAAGTTTCCAACCCCTGCCTTAGATCTGAGGGACACTAAATGTAGCTCCTTCTTTTTTATTATGAGGAGAAAGAGATATTAGGTTAAAATGAGATACCATCCTTTCTCCTGACCATATCGTGATGCAAGGCCTTTTATCAATAGATCAAGGAATCATGTAAAGTACTGACAAAATTATTGTTTGAACCATAGATGAACCAGCAGGAAGAATTTGGATTATTCACGAGTAAAGAGAGTAAAAACTGTCTGTTTCTAGCAACAAATGTTAATACATTTTCCTTTTTTCATTACTGAGTGTAATTCATGTTATGCATATCACTTCCAGCCAACGCCAACATTTCATTTTCAGTTCATAAGCATAGCATAAATTAATCTGAATCAGAGTATAAATGAACAAATGACAAACCTATAGAAATGGTAAACAAAGCACCCTCATAGTCATAGTACTTCTGTGACTCTAGCAACTTAGCACAATAAAATTACTTCGTAAAAGCCATTCTTGAAATAAATTTTTCAAGAACATGTCAGTTTGGTTCACTTGGTGGCTTTTTTGTTTGTTGGTCGGCTTGTCCCGCCCCCATCATTTAACTTTGCTCATATTCATTATTTCCCTGCAAAGTCACATTTACATTCTCCACTGTTAAAATCACTTTATCTTCAATAAGCATCTTAAATTAAACAGGCTTTGAGCAATCAAACTGCAGCACACTGTACACAAAACTAAAATAGTTCAGTGTTCAGAGACCATAACAAATTTTAATGTGCATTTTACAGAGTAAACAGAGGGCTGCACTGCCATCTGTAAAGGGTCAAACCAGTGGAAGTGAATGTATGTATTACAAAATCCACACAGTACTGAATTACAAATTAAAAAATAATGCTTCATCAAAAAAGGAAACAAAGATGGCTGTTGGTGGCACGACATATAGATAATATTAAAAACTGGCTTGCATGAAGACCATAATATGTCTACTCTGAAGTCATATCACACATACTGTTAGCAATTTACAGAATTTAGTTAGTTTTGCATATACAGGAGTTGCAAAATTAGAGAAAACACACTGAAATATAGAACACACAAAAAGATGTATTTATATTAACCTCCACGCAGTCATCAGGAGTTGGCCTAAGTCAGCAACTGCCACCATTGAACAAGAAACAAACCAAGAAAAAACCAAGAGGGGGGGGGGAAGAGAGAAAGGAAAAAAATGCAACAAACAACAAACAAAAGAACAAAAACCTTAAGACAACTTCTTGCTTGCTTGTCCAGAAACCACATCCTTTAGTCCTGTTAGCTGCTTTAAGGTTGAATTTTTTGGTTTGCCCTCCCTCCCCACAAACAAAAAAAAAAATGGCTTTTTGTCAACGTTTGTGGGAGTGTTTTGCTGTAGCTGACACTGAGTCAATTTGTTTTCTGGAGATTTGATTTGGTTCTTTTGGCCTCTGTTTGCTTCCAGGTTGGAACAGTGCTTTCAAAGTTGTAAACCAAATGCCATACACACTTAATCTTGTAATACTGATGACTCACAGGCCAGCCCCTGAGCAGTCAAAGATATAATGCTTCTACTTGCCGAAAGAAATGGAAACAAGATCTTGCCATTACAAAATGTTCTATTACATCACACCAGTTCTCTTCAAATAAAAGATCAGTGATACGTCAAAGAAAATAATATATATTCAAGAAAATGTGTGGTATCCTCTTCTTTTTTTTATATATATTTTTAATTTAATTTTGTTTTGATTTGTTTGTACTTCCTGAAGAAGGTGCTCCTTGTGTAGAGATTTAGAGTACATTGGGTGCAGAGTGGTGGTTGGAGGTTAGGGTCAACTTTGCTGTCCGCTCCGTGGATTTTACAGGCGATTTGCTCTTTGCTTTAAGAAGAGAAAGCGATATTGGAAAAAGTCAGCACTTTTAGGTTAAAGCAAAGCACCCTTCACAAAGCCACAAACAAGAAGCAGGACAGAAAGTCCATGGCTTGTAGCTATCCTTGCACCTGCGGAAGAAGTTATAAGATATTCGCTCATCTTGCAGATTTCCAATGCTCCTTACAAGGCTGTTTAAACACATACATTTATATATTTAATTAGCTCGCCAGCTTGGCTCTGGTGCCCATGAATGTCTTGGCATGCACTGCAAACAACAACACATACAAAGTGTTTCAGTCCCAGGGAGGTTTGTTGGTTTGGTTTTGTTTTTTTCTGTATGTCTTTTAAAACAATGTAATCCAGTGACCATAAATCAAGAGGAACAAATCAAAACACCTTCCATCTCAAAGCATTCCTTACAAAGTAATTTCTATAGATAACCTGTAATAACAATATGGGCTATAGCCTTTGGTGAAAACTTTCATGCAAAATAGAAGCGCTGCTATGGAACCTGAGAGAATGGCAGTATACTGTCTGGGAAAACTAATGTATGCTGAAATGTATATTTGAGTAATCATCTTTTCTAGCATGTTTCATTAT
>JAGPOW010000261.1:149670530-149688923 GCA_030014935.1 Caiman crocodilus | reverse complement strand
GAGACAGAGAATATGTTCCTCAGATGATATTGAGCTTTATAATCAACCAGCTAGGATTAATTTTTTACTGATGTAAGAGAAGGGTGTGTGTCTTAATGTCTCTCTAATTTGTAAATGATTTAGTCAAATAGAAAATCTCTGGCCAGAGAATGAAAAAAATATTAAGGAGTCTGTGCTTCATAGCTATGCAGAGCTAAGCTTTCAAAATAAAACAGCTGGAGAAGAGTCCTTCAAGGTTCAGAAAGACAATCACTAAAATCATTTTCAGTGGGGATATTCAATTTTTTTTTCGCACTCCCAGGGACATTTCATATACCTCTGCAGATACTATAATATGGTGAATACATGAATTCATCTAAGTCTCCGCTTTCACCCTAGGGCTTTGTAGAACACTAATATTCATTATTAACATTTTTGGAGCCAAATTTTCTGTTATCATAAACAGATACCGTTATATTGGCTTCTCTGATTTTGTGTGTCGTTTGGTTTGGTTTTGTTTCTTGCATTAAAAGCAGCAGAGAATTTGGCCCATTTTAAAACTGTATACTTTGTAAAGGATTTTTGGCATAAGATTTGCTATCACAAAAATAAGGTTCTTGATCCTCATTTGAAACCAAGCAATATTTGTTAAGCAACAGAGGTTGTTTTCTGAAGCAAAGCTATTCCAGGCATAGGCCCTGTCACATATGCTGCAGTTCTTGATGATCCAGTATGAGCTGCCAGATTGTGATAGATAATTTGAGTGAGTAGACTAATAAATTCCAAACAATTTTTTCCACCGTCTCTTTTTAAGTAACAGTCCTTTCTTTTTTTCAGTATGCTTGATGAATCTGTAATCTTTCCAGTCAGTAATCAGCAGTTGCACAAGATAAATGGAAAAGATGGAGTATGTCTCTCCTCCCTCTGCCAAGGGAACTCTGGAGAGGATCCCCTGACAGTTTTTCATTTAGTATTTTTTTTTGTTCTGAGAGAAAGGTAACTCTCAGACATAAAAGTGGGTGGTTCTTTTTTTTTTCCTAAGGGCTGAACATACAGGCCAATGTCTATGGCTAGTTAGTTCATTGGATAGCTGCATAGATGTGGTGCAGATGCAAGCAGAATAAGAAAGATACCAGCAAAGATGTATGCAGATTAACAGTATAGATGTATGCAAGTAATTAACCAACCAGAATACTCAACAGTAAAAAGGTTCAGAAGAAGTAATCTTGGAACATTTCTATCTGTAGTTCTTGTAAAGTATGTTCTCACTGCACTGAACTGACTTCACAAAAGGCAGCTGATGAGTTCTGAGCTCAAAGAAGAAAGCAACTTCCTTCTCAGCTCCTCTTCCTGGGCTCAGCCCTGAAAGCAGTGCAACACTGTGGTACACTTCCAGGACATGCTTATTATTAAGTATTGGAAGACCTTCACTGACTTAGCAGGAATATTTGTGCATTTAATATTAAGCTTCAGGTTAACCAGATCTAGTTTGTATATTTAGCACATTGGAGCACTGAGTCCTGTAACTGCCAGACCATGTAGAACATTAGTAGTTAACACACAGGGCATATTTACATAAGACACTAATGGCACAGTAGACTAATTCTACTGCCCATTAGCATGGCACAAAAAAGTACTAATGCACTAATTAATGCACAGGAGAATTAGTCTACTGTGCATTACCATCACTTAAAAAGCATGCACCATTGCTAATGCGCAATAGCACTGATTACAGTGCATTGTTAGTACCTGTGATTACAGGTACTAAACTTAAACACCATAATTATGGTGCATTAATGAATGTGTAGACACACCCAGAGATATGCAGATCTGCAGAAATGTGGATGCACAGAAACGTGGTCTTTGCATTTACCTATCAGGTAAATAAAGAACCTATTTTGCAAACCTGAGGCATGGTAAGATTTCATTCTGTCATGTTTTCTTTCCTATCGGCAGTTCTATGAAGGGGGTCAGCGGGCAGTTTTGGCTTTGGGTGTGGGCAAGGAGGTGAAATTCTGGCCCCAATGAAGTTAATGGGAGTTTTGCTGTTTTCAGTGGGACAAGGATATCACCCATGGTGCCAGGAAGATGGAAAACCTTGTTCTTTATGCAAAATTGAAACAAAGAAAATTAAGGAAGGATTTTCAAAACCATCTAACTTCCCTTCAGAGACTTCTTTAATCTTCTTTGGAAATCCCAGAATAAATCAATCAATCTTGTCATCAAAATTTACGCCAAGGTGGACCCTTAGAACTAGAAATTTCTAATATAGATGTTTAATATATTGTATACACATTTTTGAGTGGTTTAAAGATTACTGTTGATCATTAGAGGAGAAAAATAGGTCACAAAAAGAGAATATTGAACTTGCTGAGTCAGTGTAAGTCATATCTTGAGAGAGAATTTTTTCTTTCCTTTTTTTTGTTCATATATCTTGGTCCCTCAGTCATTATACTTCCTTGCATTAAGAGTAAAGTCAAATGGAACCCAAGAGCATTTCTCTGAAGATGATCAGTTCTTTACAGGTTAAGGTCATATATTCTTACTGGACGCATCTACATGAGCTGCTATTGTGCAGTCATTACTAAGTATTTATTTAGTACTTGTATAAGCAAGCACTAAATAAATGCACAATAACCAGAGCTATTCCACAGTAGCACTGACAAATGCCTTTTAAGTGATGCTACTGCACAGTAGCCTAATACTACTGAACGGTAGCATCTTGGCACTGTTTTTGCCATGCGACACTATTGTGCAGTAGTATCGGGCTACTGTGCAAGTCAGCGTTTTGTGTTGAAGCACCCAATGTGTATCAGCTAAGAAGTTCATAGTGGTATTTTTTGAGAATTATTGTTCAACAAAAACTGAAAATAGTTGCTGTATTTCTATGAAAGCTAATGAAATGCAAGCTCTTAAAGTAAGAAAAAAATGAGAGGATAGTATGTAAAGATAGCTAATTTAAATAGAAACGATATAGCTGATTCATCATCTTTTTGATAGAATTATGGAAATTAGCATATAAAAGCATTTAACAGCAACAACAACAAAATACTAGTCCTTTTTTTTCTGTTGAATAAATCACTAAAAATGTTGACCTGCCTTCTTACAGTGCTGAACAAACAATGTTGGCTTCTAAAGATATTCTGCCGGCAACCCTAAAAATATCAGCACCAAATAAATCACGCTTCCTTTGAATAAGTGAGAATTCTGCCAGTTGTCTTGGAGGGAAGGTTGGACCTGTGTAACAGAGAGCCTAGGGCTCCCTGTTACTCCAAGATAACAGCAGCCCAGGCAGGGAGCTCTGTAGTCTAGGCAGGAGGAAGCAGCTGCCGGTTGCTGGGGCAACAGAGCTAATGAGGCAATTAGCTGCCAACCCAGACACCCAGAAGTAGGTGTCTACACAATATACACAATACACAAACCTGGGATTTGGCAAGTAGGCTAGTCCTGCTTACTGCACGGTTAGGAGCTCCTGCCCAGGGACCATGGTCTGATCGCTTTGCTGCTTGTGAGAAGACTGAGGCTTACGGAGCCCACAAAGAGCCAGGCTGGGAGGTCTGACAGTCCAAGGGTCAGGAAGGTTTGCCCTTTTCCAAACATAAAGAGGCCTGCTTTCTGTGTTGGTGTTATGTTATAGCTTGTGGGCTTGTGTTTACTTTATCATTTGGACGGGTGGTTTAGGGTTGGGACTATAGGGGTGGCTGGAAGTCTCATTGGTACTCAAGGGGTACATGATCTCCTTGGACCCTGCTAGGCTCAGGCTCAAGGCTCAAGCACTTATTGGGCCCATCATGGGCAGAGAGTGCGAGGGTCCAGGGGCCTGGCGCCATTAAAGGTGCAGTCACACAAGTTCCAGGGGCCTGGGGCTCAGTGACAGAAGGGACAAACAGAGCTAGAGCCTCAAAGCCGGCCCAGGCTAGAAGGCCTAGCAAGATTAAAGGGTTAGAGGCTTAGGAAGCTGAAGCCCCACACAGGGAACAACATTACTATAATACCCACAAGGCATGCAGCATGGTAAAGGGGTGGATTTGGAGCCACGCAATCAGCCCTTAAGGCTTGAGGTGCCTTTTGGTGACACAGTCACAAAGTGAGGCCTAGCAAAGGGCCTAAGGACTAGTGAAGCCCAGGAAGGGGCCTGAGCACAGACAGAAACCAGCAGGGTCCTGTTCAACTGAGGCCATGCAAAAGCCTGTGGGCACCCTCCCTATTCATTGATATTTTCATCAAGACGTGGCAGGAGAGACAGGAACGCACCCTAGGAGTGGAAAGGGGCGCAGTCACAGAGCCACCTGGGGGCATCGCAGGCACTGGGGCCCTGACATGTTACAACCAGGACGAAGACTTTTTGTAGACTGACGGTATATAGAGACATACAAATAGAAGACATAAAAATCATGGTGCATATTCTACAGTTTGGGACTATGCACCTGTCTCGTCTCCCATGCCTTGTGCCCGCAGGCTGACCTGGTCCAATTAAATCCCAGGGTTCCTCAGACCCAAACCTGGGGAGGCAATTTCCATCCATTTTATCAAGATCTGCTGGCTACCAGAGTATTTCATATCCCCTCCTGTCACCCTCCTGCCAAATACTGAAAATTGTTGCAGTATTTCCTGATTTCTAGCATTCATTTGGCTCTGTAAGATGCCAAGACCTGCCTTCCCTTCTTTGCCCCCTCATAAATTACACATCAAAGCATCTGAGAAATTGCTTTGCACATATCTCCTGCCTAAAATAGCAAAATAGTTAAGGGAAAAAAACAAAATTAAGCTCAGTCTGTAGCTTCATTGGCTTCTTTTTGCTGGAAAATAATTCATTTAAAAGTTTGACCCCTGGCTAATTACACCAGTGCTTAGATTTATGAGAAATTTTGATAGATTAAATGTGTAGTTTTACTTTTGGAACATAATATGCTGTTATGTATTATGCAGAAAAAGTGTCTATCGCTCCACCTACATGGGACACTTTCTGAATGTATGCAGATGAGTCTGTCACATTACTCAAGTTGGTGTTATGTTGTTACGGCAGACTTCATTTCCTGCAGACCGTGAATATGAAATAAAAGGGTCAAGCTGTGACAGCTTTGACTTTTGCATTCCTGGCTTCTCCTTCCAATTTCAGTAGACATTTAATGCTTGTTTAGGGTTTATTTTTTTAATTTCTTTTTATTTTATATATGTTCTTATAATTATTTTCCTCACTTTCTGTATTGTATGGCTGTTTAGCTTAGAAACAATAATAAATACTTTTGCAGTGTTGTTGGTTGTAGCCATGTTGGTGTAAGGCAGGCAAGGTTCTTAGGTAGATGTGGTATCTGTTATTCGACTAACTAGATAGTTGGCAAAGATGTTCTTTGCAAGCTTCCAGGCACAAATGCTCTTCTTCAGGCATAGGGAGACATTATTCTCCAAGATCTAAAAAGAAGCTAGTTTACAACATGCAGGTCTGTGAAAATGCAAATGAGTGGTAGTTTGCAAGATGATAGGTAGAGATAGGAGGGGAGGGGAAGGGAGGAAGGGAAACGTGTGAAGGCGTGTAAATGGTCAGCTGCAGGCAGGTTACCTGGGGTTGTCAGATGATACGCAGGTTGTAATGTGTCATAAATTCAGTGTCTATTTTTTTGTCCATAATGTTTTGTATCCGGTAGATTTATGAAGTTAAGTTTGTAGGCTCATCAATGAAAGGTGCTCTGTGAATTCCCTTTGAGGATTAGAACTGAGAGACAGAGGGAGTGATTGTCTTGTGAAAAGTGGGTACCCACAGGTAATTGCATACAAGTTTCCCTTGCTTTATGCTGTATATGCTTTCCTGGAAAATGGTGTACAACTCAAATTCACATAAAGGGAACCCACTTTACAATGCAACAAATAGGGATACGTTCTAAGACCTCAACTGTACTGACCCCAACACCCACTTCTTTTCTACTTTGGTGAACATAATACCAGCAGAGTCTTCCTATATCTGAAGAAGGGCATTTATGCCCCAAAGCTTACAAAGAACATTACGTGCCATAATTAATACTTTTCACTTTTATAGCCTTCATATCAGCGTTTTTCTTGAAATACTGCACAGCTGTTTATTAGTTAAGCTTCACAACATCCTGTGAGGCCAGTGAAGGATACACAAGTACTACAGAAATATACACAAGCCTATTAAAATTCATTATTTATCAACCATTGCTACACAGTCCTCTCACAACTATCACAGATATTCTCTTTCCTGGGTAAAAGCAGTAACCTCAGATACTTTTCTATGATAATATTTTGCAAATTATGATTTTCTTTAAATAGTGGTGCCTTCTCTGGATATGATAAATACTTCTCTTGTGGTACCTTTTAGATCTTTATTGCCAGTGCAAAACTGACACTTTGTAGCATTTTATAGTAGGAATCAGCAATGAAAGAGTTCAACAAAGTGATGTGTACCCTTTAGATACACATTTGGGAGAAAAAAAAATATTCCTGCCATCAAAAGGAACTGATCTGTGCTACCCCATAGCTATGCTTGCAAAACATGTGAAAGTTGCTCTCTTCTTAATTCCCGAGTCATTTTTTTCTTCATTATAAAACCAACATTTCTCTTCAATGTGCTTATAAACATAAGAGAATTTCCTGCAAGGCAAAAAGGAAGACAACACTGGCCTAAATTCTAATACCCATCGTCTATCCTGAATAATGCTTATTCTTCAGATAATACCACTGAAATTAGGGCCCTACTCAAATGGGTGAGGGGATCAGTGGTATCCCACACAAACATTTGAATTATACAAGAATGCTGCATTTTTCAAACAATATTTCCATTCTGCAGAATAGATGTTAACGACATGCAATGTAATCAAGCAGAACGATGTCTGTTCTCATACCAGCATCTTAAGTACTAAATTGAAGTCTGGGAAAAAGGATTCATTTTCTTTTGACTACATAAAAACCTTGTAGTAGACACATGTTGTTTAAACACCTTATTAAGAAAGAACATTTACTGTGTGCCTGCCTGTATTTACAGTCTGCCTTCTGCCAGTCTGATTTCTCAAAGGTGGATGCCTTCTCATCCTCGGCTGAAATTACTGCACTAAGTTAATTATGTCCAAATTCTCAACTGACAAATAAAGAAAGGAAAAGTTGGATCTATAAGATCACCAAAGTATATCAGATTGGGGTTTTTTTCAAAATGAGGAAAAATAAATGTTGACCCCCAAAAGTTAAATTATTGGCAAAAAAATTGCACTGGCACTTTCTGATGGAACCAGAAGACAACGTCAAATATTTTGAGCTTTATCTATTATTCGTGTTGTTTGACCCTTTATGAACTTAGGGCCCCTCCATACTTCATATTTATACTGTGATTAGCATGTTAATCACACCATAAATGACAAGAATGATACATGCACACCTAATTTATGGTCCATAAAATGGCAATCTAGCCATAAAAATGTTCCACATATAATGTAGAACATTGTTATTATGGATGTTTAGTATGGCACCTTCAATTAAATGCATGGCATGTTCACACTCTGAAGTTGACCAGACAAGATATCCAACAGTCAGCTGAGAGTCATCAGTTGGAATGAGACCTGGACAGCCCTAGTCTCCAACTGCCTGTTGACAACATTGCCAGCACTGGCCTGGCCAAATCTGGTCTGCAACTGACCCCAGTTCTCCAAAAAAGCCTCAACTTGCCCTGGGAGCTCATGGTAATGACCCTGGATTGCCCTGGACTGGCAGCTGTCAAGGGCAAATCCCTGATCCCCAAATTATGCCTCCCATTATGTATGTGTGACTTGGCAGGAGGCACAATTGTTGAAATCAGGGATCATATCCCATTGCACCATTAAATTAATTAGTGCCAAGGACTCAGGTGTCAGCTTGTAAGCAGAGCAAAAATCTGTGTTTCATCACAAATCATGAGTGAAGATAAGAGATTAAATCTGTAATATTTGATCAGTAGAATAATCTATCCTTGGTCTACTAAGTATTGCTGTTGGAAAAAAAGGTGGAGCAAGAATATAGGTGTGCTTCTTGACGTCAAAAGAAAGCCCTCTGTGAGCTATAATCATATATTCAAAACTTTATAAATTCAGAATACTAATAAAGAACAGTGTCCAGATTACTGGTAGGACCAGACCTCAACAGGGCAAAGCAATGGATTAATGATAGGAAATAAGGAATATTTTATGCCTGTGATGCTCCCAGCTTGGTTCAATAGACTATCCATTGCAGGTACACTCTCACCACAATTCAGCAAGTTTTGTTAGCACACATCTAACTTTAAGCTCATAACAGATTATAATTGAGTTCATGCAGAGTTGATTGGGAACCACAATTTGCATTTTATAGGAAGTTCTTCTATTTTAAAATTTGTTGGGTTTTTTTTACAAATCAAAATAAAACTGAAGGCTTCCTAAATCTGCTGTGAAATGAAAATTGCACAAAAAGCTTGGTATAGCATCAACTGAAAGAATCAAAGCAAATATCGTCTCAATCAAATCAAATTTTCCTTTTAATTTTGACGTTAAAAAAAAAGATAAATAAAAGCCTCTTTTCAATAATAATAAATACATTCCCATGGGAAAAGCTGGATTTGATGAAGTGGTATTTTCTGGTGTTCACTCAGAACATTTTCAGTCAGCTTTGCTCATGTGTTTAAAGTTGGAGATTTCCTTGAATCCTTTCTCAGCGTTTCCCTTGTTCTGTAAATGGACGTAACCCAGAAAAGCTTTAACTTGCACAACTGCCTTTTCAGAACATTTTTTGATTGCTTTGCAGTTCCAAGAAGCTTGTTTTGATCATTCCCAAATGTGTTCTGTTTCCTCATTCCCTTTCCATTGCCATCAGTAGCATATAACGGTGGAAGGTCAAACTATGTGTATGTGTCTTTGCATAATTTTGGCATTCACTGTTGGGAATGCAATGGTAAATGCTCAACCTCATACGGCCTATTTATAAAGCAATAGACAAAAGTACCCAAATTAAATAGTATAGCAGTTTCTCTGTAACGGACGATGAGGCATTGCCTGATCCAAAATCCATTTAAGCTTTGGATCAAACCTTTAGTGTTCTAACAACTGACAAATCTGGCAAATCCAAATTATCTCTGAAACTTCTCCTATGAAGGTTTCCTGTGAAGGACAGAAATTTAAAAAATATTTAAGTGCCTTTGGAATCAAAGGCTTATCTTCCAAAGTGGTGTAGGCACTTATAAACTTAGGGGCTTGACTATGGAGAGCACATGTGCATGAGACTAACTGCAGAGCTGCCTAATTAGCTATGCATTAAAGTCTCAGTGCCTACACAGGCAACCCTATTAGGCCTCAGTAAACTAATTAACTCCACCGTAGGCTAGTACTTGTAAGCAAAAGTACTATTCTATGGTGGCATTCTTTAGTGTGCAGCAACACACATGTAGATGCTGATAGGTCTGGCTGGGCCAAGAGGGTGCCTGCCAGCTAGCTCCACACCGGGGCACCCTCATGCCCCAGCCAGCCATTCTGCAATAAGTTGAGCTGGGTCAGGCTACTCCAACCCAGCTCAATGATCCATGGTCCTGGGTGCACATGTAAACGCAACTCCCAGGAGCAATTTACTCTGGAGTGATATACACCCTAGTTTATTGCTAATCACATCTGCTCATGCACCCACAGGAATTTATCATGCACCAAACTACGGTATTAATTTATCATACTGTTAATTCAGAATCTACCTTACAATATTGTAGCTTTTGTATGTAGACAAGTTCTATTTCTCATTGACGTTCACTAACGCTTAGGTTTCGTGATGTTCAAACCACTTTGAAAACAGGAATTAGACTAAGACATTTGAAAATGCTTCCTATCATGTTTTCAATTTAGCGTGCCTAGCATGTAAAAAGAAATATTCAGTACAATCTCTTTTATGAGCACCTCCCATGGGAGAAGTTAATTAAAAGAGAGGATTCACTGTAATAGGGTTAGTCAATTTGCTACATCACAATAATGAAAAAAAATGGGTGCTTCTCATTGGGATTGTAAAATGAAGGGTTGTCAGTAAACAGGATTTATTATATAATGAGGTTGTACTGGATATAAAAATGTACATATTGGGCACCATTTTTTTTTTTGAGTCACAACTTTTCATTATTCTATTTAAGTTCTTGTTGAATGCTGGTCAGCAGTAAAATGAAATGCTCAAAATGCTCTTCCATACCTGATTGTGGACTTTGTTTTGGGATTTTGGCTGCCGCTTCAGGGCTGGAAGTGGAGCGCACACGCTGATTGGCAGAGTTATGGTTGCTACTTGGAACAGCTGCTGAGATGTTCTTGCGAGGTTTCATATCTTGCAACCACATTGGGGATGCTTCAAAGGCCTGCATTCGCCGAGAGTGGCTATTCGCATTGACTTTGAGAAATGCCTGAGCCTTGTATTCCTGAAGGTCTCCATAGTTGGCATCTGTCACCCTGCACTCATACAAGCCTTCATCCTTTTTCCTCACTTTTGAAATCTGCAGCTTGTGGGAGATGTCATTCCCTTGTACTTTCACTGTCTGAAAATTTTCCAGGAAAAAGGAAAAACAGTACATTAGACGTTATTATTCCACCATTCTTCCTCCAGACAGAATATCCTGAGACACCGACTGTGACTATTCTAAAAGACTGCGTGCCAAATTAATCAGGAGCAAAACTAGCTGATTTCAGGAAAGTTCCACTGGGGGTAAATATAGTTCCTTATATTCACCTAGAAAATCAATGCCTTATTTCCAAAACTGTTTTGTATGATGTGTTCTGAGTGTTAATTGGTTTCAGACAAACAACCTGAACTTTCACATTCTTTTTTAATTAATTCTCCAAGATCGTGAACATTGTTAATGAGCTTTCTTACATAAACCTGATATCGCTGAATTTCATTGGTGAAATCTTTCCAATTACGTGACTGTATTGAATCATTCAACTCTTGAGCTAGTTCATTAACAATCTTGTTGGAGATGTTTGCCAATATTTTAGCTTCTTTAACAATTTATTAGATTATCTTGTACTCTTCACTGCATTAAAAATTATCACTTCACAGAGAATTTCTCCACATCAGACTTGCCCAAAGCCTTGTTGCTTTTGTTTTCAGCTGTATTTATGAGGCCACCAAGATATGTAGCTATTTAAAAAAACATCTATTATATACAAAAGCATACATACATTAAAAGAATGTGACATTTTGGTGATTTGACAATACATAACACAGAGTATGTGTTGTTTTGTTAGAAAGATTTAGTTAATACAAAACCATTCAATGCAGTCTTTGATGTCCTGATGCAATATAACATATTTTTCATCTTGTATAATTAATTTCAAAACACAAATCATGCATTTTTGAATATGGAACAAGACATTGCAATTTACTCAAAAGTCAAAGGTACCAAGAGATACAGGAGAAAGTAGCAGAGTCCTTTCTTTGTATACCTTGTTCCTTTGAGTCATTTATATTTAATTAATAGGCTATTATTTTATGTTGATGATTGATAGCTGACCACAGTTTTTATAGATGTGGCCCCACAAAAACACAAGCTGAAGGGATCATCAGAACTGACAAATATGATCTTGAGAGAGCCCTGCAGTCTGCCTTGGTTCTGCCACCAATATCCATTACATAAATCCAGCTGCAAATTCCATACAGTGGCAAAAGGATGAAGATGGCAAGCAGCAGGGAAACATTAGGATAATGAAGATGTGACAGATCATAGAGAAAGTTAGATTGCAACCAGGCATAGGCTATTTATGATTATTCAACATATTATGCCTAATAGCTTAGCGTATTGTCATCCCCAGTATTGGCAACAGACTTATTCTGCCTAATATACTACATGAAGGACAATACTTATGGATCACACTATGAAATGAGATGAACTTACAACAAAAAAATTATAGGTTCCCTCTTTGTAGATCAGGTATGTTGTTTGATAAATTATACCTAAAAAACAGATGAGGAGTTTCAAGTATAATATTATATACACAAGAGGTGCGGGCTGATTGTTTATTTCAACCTTATTAAATAGTAATAATAACATATCTACTTTAATCAGGTCAAAATGAAAAAATAGTTTCAAAGAAATATGAAACTCAACATAATCTTAAATCAGACATACAGGCCAAATTCTACCTCCAATTATAAGCAAAATCATTGGCACTTCAGAGGTGCAACTGAGAACGTACTTTTTGCTTGCATTTGAAAAGTAGAAATGGTATTAAGATAAGGTTGTTTCATTTTATATGTTTTCCTGTTTCAAATTCCAAAAAAAGATGTGTTTTTACATAAATATGGTATATTTCCAGATGAACCCAATACCTCACACCATGCCATCTTTTTGTAGGAATTTGCCAACTGTCCTTAAAAATGTATTCTTCCTATGCTATAGATAGATTTCATTAACATTAATGGGATTTCTACATATTCACTCAAGAAAAAAGAGCCTCTTTTTGTAGCAAGAATATTTAGAAGACCAATTTGATATATACATTTTAAAGCAAGTAAATATATTTTACTTCAGCTTATAAAACAACATTTGGCTGCATGCCATCAGTGCAGTATTTGATAATATCGGCACACAAAATGAGATGAACATTATTAACCTGAAGATAGCTAGGATTTTAAGCAATTCAAGATGGGCCGTAATATACAATTTTTATGAAATCAAAATTCCTATGGCCTTCAATGGGAATTGTGAATAAGCAGATACTGAGAAAGAAGTAAATTAATCAGTAGTTCCCCCCCAAAAGGCCAAATCACCATCTGGGTCTTATTAAGCCAGGCACTGTACAAAAACTGTTAAAGACTTGGACCACGTTATAAGAGGTTTAAAATGTAAGGTTTATAGGAACACAGAAAGAGTGAGAAAAAGGACAATGGTCAAAACATATGCAGTTATTAATGTGAAATGAACACATGCATGCTGCAACCAAACTTTAATTAGTGCTACGCATCCAAGAATGGAATACAGGATTGAATCTTAAATGATTTGCTGATATTGCAGTTGATATTCCTGCTGCTGATTTAGGGTCAAATTATGCCTTTGGTTTCCCATCTAAAATGAACAATCCTTCCAGAACTTGTGGGAATCCTTATCCCCACTGCTTTGACTGGTAAGTAGAGGGACATACACAGTCACCCACTGCCTCCTCAAATTCCCTGGGGGCCTCTGACAGAACAGTCCCTTAACCTGAGCACAGAACTTACTGATCAGACAGCTGTGCAAAGGAAAGGAAATGGACCCACATCTTCCTTTCTTCTGCATACCCCTTTTCCTACACTGTGTGACTTGTAATTCAGACAGAGTAGCTAATTATTAAATCTAGCCTTATCGACTCTGACCCTGCAGGTCTCACTCAGGAGAGACACCCAGTGAAGTCACTAGGGCTTTGCTCAAATAACAGCTGCATTATGGCGCTTGTACTGGATGAAACCTCTTCACAGTCGCAGTAAAATCTGTTTCCCACCAACTGGAAGTCTTTCTTTAAATCACCTGTGTAAATAGCCATATACTAAGCAGAAGGGAAATGTCAACTAGAAATAAGTTTCAGAATTTAATTCTCATTTAGAATTCTAGAGCCATATCATTCCCTCCCTTGGTACATCCAAAGGGAAGATAAACTGTTCTGGCTGAGCAGAACCAAGTTAGTCTACCTTCGTGAGAGTTCTCTTTGCTGGGAAGAGGGGCTGCAAGGAGCAGCAGCTCTTCACTGCCGAATGAGTCACGTCCACTCACCCCTTGCAGAAATCCTGGGGAATCCCAAGGGAGCCAGGACCAGCCCAAGGGAAAACCTTTACATGTCATCATCCCTATAACCCCTTCTTCAGTGTCTGGCATGATTACTCTGATGACACCGTACTATGGGGACCATGAAGAAACTCCATGAGCAAAATAATGCAGGGGCAGTTAGCAGGGACATGATCATTCTTGCTGAATTCTACAGACAGGTACAAAGGGAACTTTGACTTCACCATTACCCAATGTGTGGCACACCACTCCCTCCTCCAGTATACTCAGTACTCTCTCCTGGCAGATCCAAGCTCCATGGAAAACCCTCTTCAATCTTGCCAACTGTGTGTGTGCACATGTGTGCAGAATATGGAAGGAGCAGTAATGTGGACGAAAGAAATCTGCCTTATTCACATTCACAGGATTGAGAATATTCACACATTTCTTGGGAACCTGTTCTAGTCCTGTATTTTGCTTTGGTTAAGGGTTTTTTAAACAATGCAATTAATAAACTCATCAGATCTGTGTTGTTTCTGTGACCACAAAGTGCCAGTGAAGAACCCCCCCCCCAAAAAAAACCCAAACAAACAAACAAGCTATGTTTACTAATTTAATTTTCTTGCTGATGTGCCCTTATAGTAACTACCAGGAAAGCATCTCCGTCTACTCCCCTCTTACAAAGGAACTAGACTCAAAGTAAGGCAAGAGGAGCCCAGGAACTCAACACTATTGACAGTTAATACACAGCCCACAGGTCTTGAATACATGCTAATTAATGATAAGTGAAAAACAACTAAGTGTTAGCAATAATCTCTCATTTGCCATATACTTACGCTTATCTTTGTTCCATCATTGTCCAAGTCTCTCTCTGGTAAGAGCTCCACCTGTTGGGAAAGAATAACATTTGTGACAAGCTGCATGCAGTGCCAGGCTGCTGTGCCTTCTGCAAGCTAATCATTAAGGCAGAGCCTGTCTGACAGGCAGCCTGTGTCTGAAAGCACTTGCATGCTAAGTGTGCCACCTACGGGCCAAAACACATTCCTGTGTGCTGCAAAGGGCTGGCAGACTTGGAAAGAAAGAAGGAAAAAATAACTGAAGTGAACAATTTCACATCAGGTTTCTGCTACAGCTCTCCCAGCAGCGAGCGTGAAAGGGCTGGGGCTCACTGACACCACACACTCGTCCTGGAAACCAGAACAGAGGGATATTGCCTTGGTTTGGGATGCAGCTGTGGACTGCTCTCCTGTGCCGTTTGGCTGCAGCGCGGATCCTGAGTTTACAGACCTTTGTGAATGAGAGCAGAAGGGGGAAGAGCTTGCTGAGACAGGGCACAGATCCCTTACTCCTATCTCAGGGGAAACGCTGACAGCGAAGGCGGGCTTGATCCCACCTTGGGAAAGCTAAACCGCGTAGGTTCCTGTGGGGTTGTCACTGCAGTCCTGCACGGAATACATTTTGCACGCGGTTCTGCACGGCGTACGTGTTTCCGTGCTATTTCAGATGATCAGAACTGGTGACTAGCAATCCAACGGAGGGGGCCCGGGGAGGTTCCTTAAAAGGGAGCGATCTGGTCAGTGCCCTAGGTGCTCGCCTTTGAAGACTACAGCCCTGCACCTTCCCTCGCAGGGCGTGTGCCCTCCCCGCCCCTCTTCCTGCAGCTACACTCGGGCGGGAGTAGTCAGACCTGCACATTGCATTGCACTAATGAGGCACTGATCGCCGAGCTTTGCCATTGGGGAACCAAATCCCCGCTTGCAGCAGCCTTTTAGCACGCGCTTTTAGAAACAGAGACCCAGGTTTTGGGCGATCCGTGTGGTCCCCCTCTGATCGGAAGGAGGTCCCGTGCCCTGGCCTGGGCAGGACCGACCGGAGACCCAGCACCTCCCTACCCCTCTCCGTATCCCCCCTCCCCCGGCGGCGAGCGCATCAGTACCTGAGTGCCCGTCACCTCGGCTCCAGCCTCCTGGTCCTCGGCGGCCCGCAGGAACCACCACTGGATCTCGAGGTACACCGAGGCGGAGCCGCTCTGGAAGGCGCAAGACATCTCCACGTTCTGCCCTTCGGTGGCGGTGACATTTCGGGGGAACTCGGTGAATTTTGCTGCAAAACAAATGCACAGCTTACTGGGATCTGCCTCCCTCCCTCTTCACTCCCTGTTTTCTCCTGGGTTTTGCCCCCTCTCCCTTGCTTTCTTTCTCCCTGCAATTTTTTTTTTCCCCGGCTACTCCTCTTCTTCTCCCCTCCCACTCCTCATGTCTCCGTTGTGTCTTTCTGATCCCCTTTCCCCATTTCTTTTCTCCTTAGCCTGCCCTCCCCCAGGAACCCACCCTTTCTCTCTCACGGAGGTGCAGATTTTCTTCACTACACTCGCCCATCTTGTACTCGCGTCCCGCTGATGTGAGGGCTACATACACCACGGGGTGAGCAAAGTTACAGATAATTATAGCCAAATATTCACCCAACTCGCTAAGGGGTTCAACACAAATTAGTCGGGACAACCAACCCAGCCGATTTACTGTGGGCAGTAGGTGAGCCTATGAATTATTAGACCCTTGAGTGGCTATCGGAAATACAGACTTGAAATAGGCAGGGTTCTAAGGAGAGGGGTTATGATCATTCCTCAAAGTCCACATTTCAAGCAGGCCATGGGAGTTACTTATTCTTTAGCTTGTATTCTTAACCAGGAAAGCTGAGACATGGCTATTCCTGACCGTCCTCTGTCCTAGCAGACACTTTTCAAAAACTAACCTTCATTTTGATATCCCCTGCAGTATGACTGTGTCCTCGCAGTAGAAGCACCCTTCAGAGAAAATCATACAGATGGGTGTATTTTAAGACCCCATCATCATCATGCCTCCCTGCACTCTCCTAGGCTTGTATGAACCGTCCTTAAAAACAGTGCAACCCTATGGAACCCACGCTGGCCAGGAAACTGGGAAACCAAGCAAATGGATGAGGCAATAAATAAATAAGCCCTGTGCTTCAAATCAAAGAAATGCTGGGCATGATCAGAATCGTTGCTCAGAGAATTCACCAGGTAGTTTTCCATTGCCAGCTGTTACACATTGATTTGGGCATATCACCAAGCTTAGGAGGAAATATTTGGACTGCATGACTTTCTGTCCAATGCATCTAAAATGGTTATGTGAATCCTTGGATCTGAGGGACGATTTGGGAATAGGATGGACCCGTTCCACTTTTAAATTCATTTGCTTTGAAACAGACTTTCTAAAGGCTGCGATCATTTTATTTATTCTCAAGGAACTGGTGAATCCCTACATGATACTGGGCCAGGGCTTGCCATGAACAGGCAAAGGGCTCTTTCAGTCTGCCTACTTAAAAATTAAAAGAAGTTTTCCTCCTTGGTCAGAGCTCGACAGACCCCAGGAGGAGTCGTGCCTGCGGAGCTGGTGCAGTGTTCAGCGGGCAGGCGGGTAGGACCTGGCCATGGTGCTGAAATGTTCACTGCAGCCCTTAAAGTCCCAAGCAATTGGATTCTGCAGAGCCAGGGCTGCTTGGGATGCGAGACGCGCCTGTTCGCGGGGGCTTCAAAGAGGTCCATCTTTCTGAGGAATACACGTAGTCACCGAAAGGAAAGCGGGGTCTGAGCAGGAGGATCACAACATGACAGGAAAGAAGGGGAAGGGGAACCAAATCCCTTATAGATTACGATAGGCAAGGGAAGCATTCGACTAGGCATCCTATTCTCCTTGCGAATGCAATAATTATGCATGCATGGGTGGGAATGCATTGTGCACACAAGCCAAACACGCGTGTATGTCCATTCATTGATAGCACACGCACACAAAAACACACGCGCGCACACACAGAGGCACACACACGCACAGCGGGTTTGTTTGGGGTTGTTTTTTTTTCCTTTTCCCAGAGTCTTTCTTTTTCCCTCTTCTCTGAAATTCAGTAAGAGAAGTCTGTTTTATGCTCACTTTGGGGAAACTTCTCCCTCCTCTCTTGCTGTTTCCATACCATTCCTAAGCCACATTCCCCCTCCCCGTCGGCTTCAAGCTCGGCTCGGAAGCTCACGAGCCACGCACCCGCAGACGTTGAAGAACGAGCGATCTTACCTTGGGTGGAAAGTCCTTGCTGAATATACATCACTGAAAAGAAAATGAATCCAACATAAGCCAGAAAGATCCCCATCATTCCAAAGCGAAGAAAAAGTCACATCAGGGTAACAAAAGCCAAAGGTGCCCTCAAAGAAAGGAATAATACAAGGGAGGAGGAGGGATGGGAGGGGGAGGATAAATTACAAAGCGGCTGGATGCTGTAGCCCTGGCTGCGACACTGCTCGCATCCTGCTACTCAGTGCAATCTTGTCTCTGGGAAGAGCGGGGACTGTAATACACTGAGGTTCAGATCAGCTGGCGCGGGCACTGCGATGCTTGAAGTCCAGATCCAGACTCAGAAACCGATGAAAAGTGGGGATCAGCTGCCTTCTGTGCCTTTTTTTCCCCAGCTACCTGGCAGCTCCGTCCAACGTCAGCTCCTGCTGCTCAGGATTGCGTGATGACTGCCCTCCCTAAACAGTGATCCGGCTTGGGAAGTGGGGAGTGGGGGAGACTGGCAGGGGGGAGGGTGGGAGAGGAGTCTACATGGCTTGCATCGCTTCAACTTTTCCCTCTAATGGCTGCGATGATGCCTTTAACCCTTCCTGCTCTTGGCGTTGTGTTTGTGTCGCTCTC
>JAGPOW010000261.1:149653620-149670135 GCA_030014935.1 Caiman crocodilus | reverse complement strand
CTCTCCACCTGCTCAGACAGCTACAGGGTAACGAGCTGGGCGGGAGTGGGTTTGTGCATAATGGAGAGCTGACTGGACTGATGTAATCTTTAGTCTGGCATCCCAAATCGTTCCCTGACTGAGAGGGTAATGCACAGCGGTTTGCCTCCCCCCCCCCACCCCCGGTCTCGCTTTTCCTCTTTCTCCCTCCTCTAATAGAGAAACAGTTAATATCATGAGTTGCACCGCTGAACTTGCTATTGACTGTTCTAAATAACAGTGCTCACCTCAGACATTATAATTTGGTATATGATCTTCCAACCAAACTAGATGAGGACAGCAAGACTTTAAATGCCATCAGTTTCTCCCCAGCTACGGATATTCTGTATGTATGTACCTATAAAATCTATACATTTTCTGAAGGAAAAAAATAATATAATGGCAGTCTCTGATTCTTTTTTTTTTTGCACATACCTTTTATGGACTAGAATTCACCGGCATGTGATAGCTCATTGCAGACAAGAGGCTAACCTTGACTACTGTAGGTGTGGAAAGACACTGACAACTGTCTGCACTAAAAAGAGCCTTCTGACCAAACTCCTGTTGCTGCCTTTAGTAAAGAGCCATCTAGAAAGTACTTAATACATAAAGAAAAAAGCAAAAACCTTTGACATGATTCAGCTCTGAGTGCCCTTTACCCCCAACATCAACCACCACTAGCAAAGTAGAGGATCCGATAGGCAGTCAAAGAGCTATGTGACTTGCCCTTGCTCCTATTTGCAAGATGAAAAATAAACAGAGCTAGTTAGAAAATAAATTGATAAATTGTCCGTAAAACATATGTTGTACTCATATGAACAACTGGTTTCTCCACTGGTTGAAATATTGGGCAGGTCTGTCATTCGTAACAATGGGAATGCAAGTTCCACAATGATAAAAGGAGGAACCTTGCCTACTTTATCTAGCTCACCAACCTCCACCAGAGAAAATGATCATATCTACATGAGACACTTGACATAACAGAAGCGGCTTTGTAGAACTGTATCACAGGATTAATGTCTCTTCCTCTATAAAGTTTTCTTTTCATCATTTCTTTATGTTATAATTACTTGGCTCCTTCCAATATTTATATAGCTGATGGATATATTTCCCTGTGATAATGGTCTCTTCCACTGATGCCATTTTTAAGTACTGCAATCGTTTTCCGTAAAAACAAAAAAATGCAGAATAAAGTATACAAACTCAAAAAAACCCCCAAAACCCCAACCAAAAACCACAAAAGACCTGCTGGTATATCAAAAGCACTTACAAGATGTTATACTGAGACAGAGATTTAATTGTCCTAAAGAGGTCATGAGCAATGTATTTAAAGCCAAGATTTCTACCAAAATAAATAAATAAATACTACAATGAAGAGAAAGATGGCATAAAAAATGTATGCTCAAAAGTGAGCAGTGATTGTGCATGTTTCCGTTATTAGGTACCTAACCACAATCAACTACAACCATTTTAAAGGGGCTTGTTTTTCAAAGAGTGAAAGTTCAGCCTTCCCTGAAAAGTCAGATTCCTTTTGAATTAAGGAACCCATATTCTTACACATTTGTAAATGCAAGTTAACTGATTATAGGGTTCACTATAAATACATGTACGTCATCAGTAATCAGTTTAAATTACAAATTAGAGATACATCATCAGCAGTCAAGCTAAATGCAAATTAGACTGGAAAAAGAATCTAAGCAACATCACCTGTTTTGGAAGGAAAGGGGAGAAACATAAATAGAGCAATCTTTTTTCCATCCTAGAGTGCCTGGCTGACAAAATTTAATTTTAGTAATTTTCAGTTCCAATTGGAAGCAAAGATCTTATAATCAACTGAAATAACTTAAACCTATGTTATTGTGATAGAAGGGGACTTCCTAGTGAATGTAGAAAATAATGTATATGCTAAATATAACATTAAAATATCAGAGTGCAGTTATATTTCTGAAAAAATGAACTAGTGAAGAGAATCCTACTGGATTATGTTCAATATATCACTTTTTGTTGCAATATTTATGTCTCGTGACACATTTTAAATGTTTCTAAGTAGAAATGATTAACTGTATGTAATTGTACACAGAAAGAACAGCGCATCAAGATGAAACTTATACTAACATAGAGAGACCTTGCCCGAAGTCAACTATATCAGGTGAGCCCTATGATGACTCTCTGTAGGGAAGTAAGCTGAGTAGCTATGCTGAGAGTTTCTCTGCTCTTTCATTTTATATAAAGGGTCTTTGTCTGAACTTACACAATTTAGTGTAGAGGAATAATGGGTCATGCTTTGTGGGGGAGTTTTTGGATCCATGATTGTTTTATTTCCCTATTTTGGTGTTTTTAACAAATGGTATAGAGAGTCTGTTTCAGTCCATAGCCTGAGTATCTGCACAGAGAGAGGGAGATTTCCCAAACTGCCAAAATTATTTCACGGGAGAAGTCCCATTGATTTATCTGCCCATCTGAATTTTGTAGCTGCAGCTCATTCTTATTCTTTTTAAAACAATCCTGTTACTTATACTTACTCATGAATAAGCTCCATACACATCTATCAATATGCACAAGTCAGTTCATGACAGTAATTTTTTTCTAGATTAGGTATTGATCCCATTAGTCCTATTTACTCTATGTTTCTATCTAGACCTGTTATTGGAGAAAATAGTTGATGTCTACAGAAGGGAAGGTCATCAAAGTGTCTTATTGGGGTTCTTTACATGAAGAATAGCCCAGAACAGTTATGGTGGAATACATTTTTGACAGTAGCTCCCACTCAAACTTATTCCACACTGACAGTGTACATATAATGCAAAATATAAAGGTTCATACATGAAGTAAGTGCAGAACAGTTGTTGCATCATATCTTGGTGCACCCAGTTTCACTGATTGATCTATCTCAGATTTCTCATTAAGAAAGCTTCTCAAGACACTGTCTCTGTGGCATATTAAAGGGTTTGTTTGTTGATGTTTTGGATATTATTTGCGTTAGTTGTACATAACAGCTGTTACTAGTATTTTAAGGACCGATTAGGCAAACACTTGTCCAGGATGGTTTACATAGGGATGATTCCACGTAGATGACCTCCTGAGGTCCCTTGATGACCTATTTTTCCATGATCCAATTACTTTAGGCCTTGATTTTGCCTGGGGAATGCAATGATTGATGATCTTGTTTTAGAGATACAGAAATATAAAGTGATTTTGTTAGGTATGTCATATGTCTTTTCTACCTAGCCATGATATATTTTTGGCATGTTAGCAGACCCTAGGAAGAACTGACATTTTAGAATGCCTTTTTTGTTTCTATGAATCATGCTTTTATTTTAAATGTGGTCTATAGGGGAATCGATCATTTGTCCAAAAGGATCTCTGTGTTCCGCTACGCCTTTTTTAATCTTTTACAACTTATGGTCTGCTACCACTGGAATTTGTGATATTATTTTGGCCCTGTTGCCTCTAGTAAGATTATGGCATCCAACTATGTGTCTCTAGTTACTTGGACTCAGGGATGTATTTGATCAATATATTCAGTGTCTGGTTGAGAAATGGTTGATTTTTAGCTGCAGGCTGCAACTTTTTCTGTAGATGCAAGCCCTCAGACCATTGCTAATACCTCTCTCCTGTCATCTCTTTGTAAAGCAAGGTTTTCTATTTTTTTAAAAATAAGATAAAAATAAAAATTCTACATGGGCCATAATAATATTTCCAGTTTAAATTTTATGTTTAACCGCTAAGGTATTTTTACACAGAGTGAATTATATGGCAGCCAAATGCTCTGTGTGTACTCATGAACATAATCATAGCTGCATGCAGTACCCCTCATAATTCTTTCTATTACTATCCTCTTGAATACAAAGTATCCTCTGGGATACATGCATATAATTCACATTTTCAATGATTTAAGTGACTTGGGGTTACAAAGGAATCTTTGAAGGCAGAATAGGCCCACAGGGCTCTGCTCATTACAATGTTATGTAGACTTTCTCTACTGCACAAAAGGACCTTTCTCATGAATCATTTGTTTAGCCTATTCTGTGAAATGTCTCTCAGAATAAATGGAGCCATGTGTCAATGAAGAGTTTGTAAATACCTTTCTTTGTCCCATTGTCATCCTTCTGCCTGAAATTCAAATCTTTGTCCCTTTGAATGCAAAATGCATATCACATGGCTGGAGCCATTTTATATTTGTGCACTTATGTTAACTTGACGTTACTATTCTTAAGTTACTATTCCACTGAGTTGGAATAGTAATGATACATCACTTGACGTGCCTTTAATTGTATGCTCTTCTTCTTTTCATGTGCTACTGAAATAGCAGATGAACTAAGAAAGAGAATGTTCTTAATGTTGCTTATGGGGAAAAAAATATAGGGGAGTTATTCCTCTAGAAGCCATCATGAACACAGTAATATCAGATTCTTTTGTACAGTCATGGCAACAGGGTAAATACCAACTAGTTCAGTGTCAGTGGGATCATCTACCCATGCTAGTAAGGTACTGAATATACTCCAGCTCAATTTTGAGCTAGAGTAAATTAATCCTGACATCACGATCTATACATGCATTTAAAAGCAGTAATTTACTCTGCTGCTTGATACCACTTTTATCTGACAGGACCATTCAGCAGTACAGTAAATTAGTCTAATTGTTGCTCATGTGTAGATAGTGATGCTTTGCTGCACAACAAATTAGTCTGCTGTGCAGTAAAGCATCTTGTGCCCGGTATCAGAGAGAGACAAAAATTTAACTAGAAGAAGTGACATTTACATTTTGGGACAGGCCTGAAAAAACAATTTGGAGAGGAACTAATCGTAACTTGTTACCAGGCATTCTCAGTAGATTACGAGGCACTGGGTCTACTTAACTGTTATGAGAGCTCTTTCTTTGAGTATATTTAAGTTTATCTGACAAATTTTATATAAGGGGTGTGTGTCTAATTGTGTATTCCAATCTTTAGTTTCTTAGTCGACTGGTTCTTGCTGCAAAGTAGAACCCTGTTGGTTGTTCTTTTCCACCCTAGAGATTACTTTACGGTTTGACAGCTAACTTTGTAACAAAAAGGGATTGAAACTTCAGGAAAGAAATAAAAAAATTGAATGGGGACTGCTGGCTTTCTCTGTTAAGTCTCATGCAAGCTCTAATATATTTTTAGCAATTAATTTAAAAAGGAAGCCTGATGAACAAACTTGATTTTTTAAAAAGTGCTACACAAGGTCTTCCGGCCTGCAGGTTCACCAGAGCTATTATATGTCTAACAAAGCACTAATTATTTCCTGAGTCTCAGAAAGACCAATGCATGTATTTGTCTTTGAAACCAACATGGTTTAATGGGACTACGCACATGCTCAGAGATAAGCCCAAGCATAAGCCTTTATCTAATCAGGGGTTTAGCTTGTAACTTCTTTGGGCAGGGCCTGTCTTTTCATTATATATGTTTCCTTTATCTAGCGCAGTAGGGCTTTGATGGAAGCCACCTGAGCTACTTCAGTATGTATCATTATCAATCATTATCAAAATCATTGTCAGAGAAAAAAATGTATTGGTTTGTCAGAGACATGATGGGGGCTCATACAAATTTGAATTTATTTAAAAAAAATGAAGACTTCTGTTGCTTATTATAGGCAGGATTGGTCATGCCACCTATTATTAAAGTTGCCTGAGGATTTCTATGCTTTCAATTGATTATAATGCTGCAAAACTATAACCATTTGCTCTTATATTTTCCATGCTGGGTGCCTCCCTTTGTCTGGTGATTTTTTTCCCTCCTTTATCTCAGTGTTTCAGTCATTTCTGAGAATAAGGTTAAGCTTTTATTTGAAAGGCTTTCATACCGCTATGCTTTGAATGAGAGACTTGAAATTTGGCAAGGTGTATGTGTTACAAATGGACCTTTTAGCATCCTGGTGGAAATCCATATATATTCTACAAGGCTGCATAGTTTTGAAAAATTGTAGGTTGCATATGCTCAGTAGAAGTTTCTTTGATTTTAACAGCAATAATCTGCAAAAAGTCCATCCTCAGTTATCATGATCAGGGTTCTCACAGCTCTGAGTGCTGAACTGGTGGCACACATGCTATCTCTGTAGAGGAAAAAAGAATGTCATGGGACTCCATGACATCTAGAACTAGGAACCAAGAACTAGGACATCAAGAATGAGGAACCAGTAGAAGGAAGGAAACAAGGGTAGGGGAGAGAAGAAGATCTGATGTGGAGCTAGGGCATGTAAAGGAGAAATAGGACTGGCTCTGCGAAAAGACTGAGACAAAGAGGGAGGGAGAGGGAGACCCAGACTGGATAAGTAGCATAGGAAAGGAAGCAGAAAATGGAGGACTAAGAGAGAGGGAGATCAAATGAAGGACCAGGAAGGGAACACTGTCATTGTTTGTGCAAGGAGGCTAATACTGTGTTGAGACTAGAAAAAATACTGAGTCAGGAGAGAATAACTAAGTCTCAGACCATGAACTCAGAGGAGGATAACTAGCTCTGCACGGTCCAGAAGTGTGGGACTTGGATAGAAGGCCATCCTGTAAATGGGCATGAAAGACACAATTTGCTGGATGCAGATCAGGAACCTGACACAGGGAGGAGCCAGGACTGGAAAATGGATAGGTTGGAGGGGAACTTGCCAGAAGAGTCTGTGCCCATGAGTGCAAACTGCCCTTTGGCCCTTGGAATAAGCTCATGATCCTCGAGTCTCACACCTCTTCTTCTGTTAGTCAATGTCTGTGAAGCCACAGACAAAATGTCTCGACCACACCTAGTGCTTGTACATACAGAGGATGACAATCTACCACCACTACTGCTTTCTTAGTTCAGGTATTCTGGTTGCCTTCCTAAAGGCTCACACTCTGTGGTTAGCCCACCTGAGGGCCAATATGGTGTGATATTATAGACTATCTCCTTTCCTCTAGTTAGCTTTTTCTGTCCCTGGCCCCCATTGCCTTTTTCAGTACATAGGTTAATATAGCTCTGGAATGAATCTGGATTATGTGGTGAAGGAAACTGTTGTGTGAATGATCTTTGTCTCATTTGCCGCAGAAGTTGGAAAGTAAATAGTGAAAGAGAGTGCCTTATAGCCAAAGTATACTCTGCTCTGAGGATGTATAGTCTATACCTGACCCTACCACAATTGCCCTGTCACGCTGGGCAAGTAACTTAAATCAAGCTTTCATTGATGGTCATAATTGCTGAGTTCTGAGGAGACCCTGAGATTGGGCTGTTACCACTCCAAATGAAAGGAATGGGAGTTGTGTTTAAATATATTAAGCCAATTATTCTGTTAACAAAGAGATTCAAGGCAGCTCAGACTGTGCACCCAAAATATACCTTTAGTCTTAATCTCTATGCCCTAACTACTCATCTGTAAAATGAGACCATCATCACCCTTTGACCGCAAACGTGGTTGTGGGGAGATTAATTAATGTTTGTGAAGCATTCATAGACTACAGTGAAGAGCATGATAGAGAAGCCCACAAGGAAATTAATCATTCTGTCTTCCACATGGGGTTTGACTAGTGCTCAGTAAACACGGCCTACAGCCACACGCTGAACAAAAAAGATAAAACAAAATATTGAACAGCTGTTCATTAAGTGAGTACTATCCATCCTATGCACTAAGTGAGGCAGGAGTCCCTGGAAAAAATAGTATGTAATCATGTAACACTGTATCATAATGCATACACAGAAGGGGGCCAAATAAAGGTAAATTCTCGTTTAGCTGACTCTTGAGTGCTTGACTTGGCAACCTTAATAATATTTCATAAGCATAGCTTTCTGTGTGCGAGGCCTGGTGTGCGAATATCTACAGCACAAGTCAAGCTTTCTTTGTATTGTCTCTCCGTCGGTATGAAGAAAAAAATAAGATTTCAGATTTCTTTTAGATTTGGTGCATTAATCCAAATGCTCCTTTTCTCCTGTTCTCCTCTTTGTCTTTATTAGAGGAAACATATGTAAAAGTGCTGTTTTAAACATAATAACTGTTTAAGGATTTGTACAAAACATGAAAAAAATAACTTGCCAGACACTTTAATGCAGAGGCAGTATTTTTTTTCCTGACAATCATTTTTTTTTTTTAATTCACACTCCAAACAGTTTGATAGTTCATCTCTTAGTTCATATCTTTAATGGTAGTATCTAGACCATTACGTTAAGTTTTCATTTCAGGGAAGACACCCCTGAGGATGGGATTAAGACCCCAGAATCACTTAGTATCAGATTTTCAATGCCTTTTAAGAGCTTCAAGATGCAGGAACCATATAGACCAATACTGTAGGAAATTAAAATTTCAATACAAATTTTCTATTAAATAACATGGATATAGTAAAACAACAACCTCAAATCAACTGCAAACCCTACTACATTGAAACAGCTCTGAGACTACATCATTTTAGGAGTCATTATTGTCCATTTTTCCACCTGCTGTATCATTTCATTTTCCCCATGAGTTTATTTCATGTTTTAAATGGATTTTCCCAGGACGAAAAGGCTTATGGGGGAGCATGACAACAACCGAGCAGTGTAGTCTACAAGCAGTGAACGGAGGCTAAAGATTCTCTGGCGATGGCCCCAGGTTTTAGCTGATTTACTGAGAGCTTTGGCTTGTGGGAGAAAAAAACGTGTTGCGCTCATTCTCCTCTTCTCCAGGAGAAAATGACGTAGAGCAAATTTCACAAGGAAAAACTTGGAAAGAACTTTCCTTCCTTCATTCCTCCCTGTGGGGTGTTTAAATAGACTCAAAACCTGCAGTTTGTAGCGCATGAATCTGAATCCAGGATCAGCTACTGCAATAAATATTTTATTAAGGGATTCAGAATCCCCATATGTCCATAGGCATTTATTCATTTGATGGTATTCATTTGTCAGTACTTCTTGTCAATTGATTCTTTACTTTCTTGCTTCACAATCAATTTTTGCTATAGCAACAGGTAGGTAGAAAGGAGGCACTAAGATATTAGACACAGGTTTTACAGTGAAACAGAAAGGGACAGAGAGTATTGGCACATGACACAGACTACAGTGTGAACTTAGACAGTTAGCTAATCCATGGTAAATCCCTGGGTTTGCTGTGCTTTCATTAAGCAGTAAGGTGCCTGGCATTTGCCATGAAGACTACTGGCAAATGCAAGACACTGGTGTCATTTACTGTGGAGTAGCTGTAAGTTTACCTCAGAGTAACTAGTATGTGTGCTCATGCTCTAATTTACCTTACAGTTACCTCTTTGTGTGCTTGTACTCAGAATGACTTTAGGGAAGATATCATTTTCCTTAATCTAAGGGTCTGGATACACAAAGCACTTAGAACAGCTTAAATGCAGTTTCAACCTGAGGCAGGCAGACACGCAAGCCTGAGTTTAAAGCCACTTACCTCAAAAATCAAGTTATCCTTTAAACTCATTGACTGTGAACCAGTTCAGTCTTGGGAGTGGACACCAAGCGCTCCATGACATGGATCTGGCCAGTCCTCCAGGCATCCAACACTACATCACTCCTGACTCTACCCCCACTCAACTACTGTTCCTGGTCACTGGTACACAGCCACACCTCTACTGCCCCCTTACATGCTGGCATACCTCTTTAAGGCTCTGTTGCATTGCTTGTTTATTAAAAGATACCTTTCTAAGAACCAGCTGCCTCCTTACTCCCTACTTGACTGCAGCCTTCTCAACCCCTGAAAGCCCCCAAACATGCATGCAAACACTCCTCCTTTACTCACCACTGCAAGGCATGCTGGGCTGGATTCATTCCCACCCCATGATATCAGAGTATCTGGCCCTTGACCTGTAAATATGAATTCATGTGGTTCAGGTGAGCCCTTTCGGCCTTGAAGAATTTTGTCCCCTGACATTGCTAACTGCTTGTTTTTGTTTTCTTATTGGCCTTACGTACCTATAAAGAAGTCATATCACTTTAGCTGTTTCTCTACAGTAATTGCAGTGATTGTTGGTTTGAGTAAACACAGACATACATGGATGAGAAGAATTAAATGATGGACTTTATTGTGGAGCAGTTGATAACCTCTGCATACCCTTTGTTTGTCTCTAACAGCACTAACTGAGGGACCATCTCTCAATTCCCACATTCGGTAGACTTCTAAGTAAAGGAATGTATAATGTATCTAAATTATAACTTCTACCACTACATCCTTCTTAACAATAACTGCAAAAAATCAATTAACACCCACCTATAGAAAAGAGGTTATTAGTACTGCACTCTGAAGTGAGTCGTTACAACTTACTTTCCTATTTTCCCTCCTTTTGCAGTTCTTTTAACAAGCCTCTATGAGTCTTTCAGGAGGTTTCACTTTCTTTTCAGACTGAAGAAGTATTGATTCTGTTTCTGATTTGTTTTTTGGTGGAAATTTGCCTCCAGGTCTTGACAGACTTTAGTCTGTATATTGAGTGTAATTTCTTACACTTTTGGTATCTGTCTTTTTACATATAATAGTTCATTAGCTACAGACTGCTGAGGCTGATTTCTTCTTTTTGCATGATAATATTTGCATCTATACCTGTAAGCACATTTTTTTTCCTGTAAGGAGATGGCTGTTTTTTGAAACTTGTTTCTTCCTTGGTAAATTGTCCAGATATGGACCATAGTGGCCAAAATTATCCGGAAGCATGACTGTTGTATCTTCTTGTACTGCACACACATTTTTCACTAGCTTCAGTTTTTCACAAACTGCCAGACTCCAACTTGGTGTTATCTCCCTAACTATTACAATGAATTGGAGTTCCTATGCTGCATTTTTATATTGGATGCTAACAATGTATCTCCCTTCCATTGGTATTTTTCCCCCTGAATAGCCAATTATTTTAATGTTTGTTGGACTCTCTTTTTGGTTTCAATTTTAATTGTCTATATCATGCTCTAGTAAAATATTAACCTATGCTCCAATGTCCAATTTAAATGAAACCAGCATTCCTTTCACTTCCACTGGCAAAATCTGGTCCTTCTCATTGATTTTGCTTAATCTACCATATATATATATAAAATTCTTTCAATATGCTCTCAACTGTATGCACTTCAGATTTTTGTGTTTGGAATAAGCAGCACCTGGCAAAATGTTTCCTCTTGTTACAGGTAAAACAGAGCTTCCAAAATGCAGGATGTTTAGGGTCGTGTTGCCTTCTACACTTGATACATATCTGCTTATTTCGTCTCTCCCTCTCTTAGCATTCTTTTTGTAAATGGAAAAATCTACCTGTAAGTTTGCTTTTTGGACCACATTATGTCATGCCTACTGCATGAACAACCCATTTTGGTGTATTCAGCTCTGCAGTCTGGGCCTTCATAGTTTCTGTTGCCCACATATTTAGACAATCTTTTCTAGGGCAGTGGTTTTCAACCTTTTTTCATTTGTGGACGCCTAAAAAATTCTGAAAGGAGATGAAGACCCCCTCTGAATTGTAAGTGCAGGTATTCAAATACTTTTGATTGATCGTAGTCATCTGTGGTGGACCCCTTAGACATAGCCTGCAGCCCCCCAGGGGTGTGTGGCCCACTGGTTGAAAACCGCTGTTGTAGGGAGAAGCCTCTCTCACACTGTACTTTCTTGTAGTTCAGTGTCTGCAATGCCACAAATAATCTTATCTCTAATCAAAGATTCTGTCAAGTTCCCAAAAGCACAGTTCTTAGTCTCTGCAGTTCAGTAACATACTGATCTATACTTTCTTGTGTTGTTATTCTGCACATAAACAATCAAAGGCCTCATTTTTGGCATGTAGTACTTTGCAAATTTGGACAGTCTTACACTTAAACTGTACATACTGTCCTTTGGTAAAAGTGTTATAAACAGCCAGGGGTTTCTCCCCATAATATGCAAGAAGACTGAAGGTTTGACTTTGTCAGTGCTCTCTTCCATTCCTGTGGCTGCTAGATACCACTCAAACCTTTGTCTTAACACCTTCCAGTTCTCTGCTACATTGTCTGACAACAGAAGGACAGGTAGGGGTTGCAACATGTTCATGACCAAGTGTACTTAGATAATAACTTTATAGAACCATCACTTACAGTGGTACTTATCCTTCCATGCAGCTATGTTGCTCCATTTGCTCTCAGTTTCTAGCTTTTTTTTCAGTTTAAAACTCAAATTCTTTCAAGTTTTTCCTTACTCACCATTATTGACACCATATAATATCACCAGGTCCAGTAAACACAAGTTTTGGTGAGTGAAAAGAATTAAATAATGAACTTTATTGTGGAACAGTAGAAAACCTCTGCAGCTCTTTTGCTTGTCTCCCACTAACTACCCTGAGAGACCATGTCCCAGTGCCCAACTAAAGTAATCTTCTAAATAAGGGAGTATTTCTAAATTATATCTTCTACCACAGGAAGAGGAAAGTAATTATATAATACAGTTTATTTCCATATGGAAAGAAGCAAAACGCTTTTGCATACCAATTTAATTTCGCCCACAGTGGGATATTGTCACTATGACTTGTTCATTAAAAAGAAAAAAAACCCAAAAAACACATTGGTGAGCAAAATACCAGTATTTAATCTGTGTGTTTAGACCAGACCTTAGTTTGTTTTTTATGATCCTTTTTCAGCACATGTAATTCTGAGGAAAGGAAAGGGATTAGGAGAGAAACAGGTGGAGATAATAATATCAGTTTGCCCCCTTTATTGTGTGAGGAAAGCTAGGACAGGGTATGCAAGAGTACAGATTGGCACATCCCCCAGGTAAACCAGATTGTAAAGAACACAATTTGACCCTAACAATTTATCTGTCTGAGATCAGCCAAGAGAAAGTCACAGGATAGTTGCTGTGAGTATCCATCCAGGAAAGCATGCACAATTCACAGAGCCATTCATGTGTACAATTTCAGATCCTTCTCACCACTCCTCAGATGCATTGATGTTGTGTTATAAGAAACACAAAACCAGAAAACACCCTATACAAAGCACTAAATGGAAAATCAGGTCTATTTAGCAACTAACTGCAGCCCTAAAACTGTAATCTTCCACTAAGCTCTTGATGGGAGTGAATATTGGGACTTAAAACAGAGCAGAATGTTTATGTTGGCAATGAATGTGGCTTTTCCCTTTGAGGGAATCTCTTAAGAACTCAACATGTTTAATATAATATACTTTCAACAAATTCTAGCTTCATGAAAGAATTTTGAAAAACACTGGGAAGCTGAAGCTATGTACATACCAACTTATTTGTTCATCCTGTAAATAAATTTACTTCCATCATTTTAATTCTGGGTAACTCTTTTGTGTCCCTTTTCAGACAGTATAATGAAACAGCCAGGGAGGTTTTCTTACTTTATGGAAATAACTAATTTCTCATTCTTTGGGCCTTCTTTTGGGAGGGGAGGGAGGATTATTTTATCTTGTTTCCCTACTTATATTTAACTTTTCACTTAACCCAGGAATTTTCAGTCTCTGGCTGTGGATCAGATCCAGCCTAGGGAGATGTGGCATCTGGGCACATGTTGGCAAAATCTGGTGAACAGTCACATTACCTGGCTGTGGGATTCCCCAAAGTTGCAGAAATTTGGCAGCAGAAGAGCAGTGGCAGTGTTAAATAGCAGCTCCCCTGCTCTTAAATTTCCAGAGCTAAGAGGATCACTGAGGGCCAGATAATGTGACCCTGTGTGCCAGACTGCACCCACATATGGTGAGATCCAAGCCCCTGGGCTTGGACTAGCCTGTGTAATCACATCCATGGACTGCACACAAGATCTAGCTTGCAGATCAACTCAGTGCCACTCATCTGGCCTGAGAGGCACAAGGTTGGGCACTACTGACCTAGACAACAGCAGGCAGCAGTTTTTAGGACAGATACCCAAACTAACTTTAAATGAAGCAGGATCTCATCAGGGAACTTCTGATCATCCTGTGTGGACAGAGTTCTGCTGTGTAGACATATGTTAAACATGACTGGAATACTCCCTCCTCACCTAATTCTGCTAGATCTCTTGTCGGG
This sequence comes from Caiman crocodilus, assembly GCA_030014935.1. NCBI lineage: Eukaryota > Metazoa > Chordata > Crocodylia > Alligatoridae > Caiman > Caiman crocodilus. The sequence continues at coordinate 149,656,189 of JAGPOW010000261.1, read as the reverse complement.
TTTCTTCTGGGTATTTATGACACTCTTCTTACCACTGTTCCGTCCTATCTCAGAGCGTATGTCTTCTCAATATTCCCACAGTCAATATGCACACAATAGCAACTAACGTTTTGTCCTATTCCCCACTAGGTTTAAGGAAATTATCATCCTTGAAACTTCTATTGTCCAGAATGGCTTCCAAGAATATTTTACCTCATAGATTTTTTTTCTCTATCTCTTTCTTTTATGACCTCTCATCCCCATATATTTCTAATATGATATATACAGTTAAAAAAATCATATATAAATTTACATTACTTCCTAACATGAGGAGATGGGAGGGCAGGGGAGGGGAGAGGATGATGCACACGGCTTGGCATTGGGATTGCCATGGGGTTGCTTACTGGAGACCAGGCACAGCCTACTGGGGTGCAAGTGAGGTACAAGTTGACAGGGTTTTGGGGTGATCACAGCTTGTATGGGGGGGGCTTAGTGTGAGGATCCCAGTGTGGGGTGGGGACTATGGAGGTTGGTTTACTGGTGAACAGGTACCTCCTGCTGTAATTCATTAGAAAAGACATAACCAGGGGTAGATTGACATTTGGCTCATTCAAAAGCCAGGTGCGTGCAAACTCAAACCTGACATGACAACATAAACCAGTCTAAAAATGTTAATGCTCATTAAGTTAATGAGGATTACACACCATGGCATGCACAAGCACCTCTGTTGAGGACTTGACTGGGGTGCTTGTGCTAGGATATATGGGAGATAGGTCTTACTCCACTTTATGCTCTTGTGCAGACATATAATCTATTCAAGCTCTTATTCTACCTACCATAGCAAACACTTCTAGAAATGGTTTCTCCCTTTTCCACTTACAAGAGTAATACAGAAACAAGCATACTGTAACTGTATTAGCCTGATGGCCTGTTAAGGTCAGGTGGACATTTCCCCTTTTTTCATCAGCTTGACTTTGCCATGCAATGGATTGACATTTTAAATGGTCTTCTAGGTTTCCATGTATTTTCAGAATCAGACACTCAAGAATAGCCCAGAAAGGGAGAAATAGAGAACCTGTGCTCCTTTGCCCTTTATAGAGATGTGCAAGGAATAATAATTGTTTCATGGATGATTTTTTATCTTTCAAATTTTGCTTTTGTTCCATTGGAAAATCATATCAGCATTTTGAAATTCATCCTGAAAGGGAATGGAGCTTCAACCTTGTATCATCTGCTTGGGAAGCTGTCCTAGAGCTATGAACTCTGGAAAACATGGTCTCTTTTCTTAAGGAAATACAAAGTGTAAGTGTGACTCTGAGTCATCCTTCATAGTAGGATGCCATAGAGATGCCATAAAGAGACTCGTGTCAGGAGACTGGAGGCCTCAAAATTAGGTGGAAACCAGGCGTGCAAGTCCCCATCAGAACTGTGCCAGTGTCCATCAGGAGCTAGTTAGTAATATACTTTACCAGTGAAAAGTTTTCTTGTTCAGATACAGGCAAAGTATGATAAAAATATTTCACTGGATTTTTTCTGAGAAACCCTAGACTTTATATTTTGCTACGTATTTCTGCTTTAATTAAAAGGAACCCCTAAATGGAACCCCAAAGTGGATTGAGTAGTATGTTTCTTAGTGAAAGTACACTGAAGTATTTGAAGGGGATATCGATACACAAAAGGTAAAAAAAATAAAATAAAATTAGGAACTGCAATGCAGGAAATGTCAATGTGCTTTAAAAGCATATATTCGTTAACATTTTGTCAACTATTTATGTAAAGTGCTATCATCTCTAATCTCCAATAGAAGATGAGCTTTGAGGACTGTTTGTATATCTGCATTTTGAAAACACTATATTAATGAAAAGCTTAGGGGCAGAAAAAGATGCAAAACAGCACTGCTTATGATTAAATGTTATGATTGGTTGATTGAGAATGATTGACAGGTTGTTGTATTCCAGGCTGTATTTACTATTTAGTCCAGTTTTTGTGTACCTACTTTGTTTTAGCAATAGAATATGGAATATATTGCCCTACAGGACAGGCAGAAAATTAAAAAGGAACTGAATCCTTGGTGTAGAGCAGGGCTGTCCATCTTCTAAGTGGTGGTGGTATACAAGTTCTGGGGGGCCATACCAGCAGAGGGCATACCAGTGGGGGTTAGTAGAGATGCATATATTTAGTAACCAAAGATAGGAAATTTCAGTCTCTGTCTGCACCTTTGCTCATCCTTGAGCATCCCTGTTGTTTTAGAAGACATAAGCATAGGCATTTTATGAATAAAAATTCATAAATTCATAAACCCTCACTGCTGGGCTGAGGGTTGACCTAGTGGAAGGGCTTCTAGAAGGGCTGGATGTCTTTAAGTCGGCAGGCCGGGATGACCTACACCCAAGGGTGTTGAGGGAGCTGGTGGGGGTGATTGCTGAGCCCTTGGCTCAGTTATACAAGCTCTCTTGGAGCTCTGGGCAAGTGCTGGAGGACTGGAAGGTGACCAATGTGGTTCCCATCTTTAAGAAGGGGAGGAAAGAGGACCCGGAGAACTACAGGCCTGTCAGTCTCACCTCGGTCCCAGGAAAGATATTTGAGAAAA
>JAGPOW010000261.1:149606482-149623968 GCA_030014935.1 Caiman crocodilus | reverse complement strand
CTCAGCTTTACCACTACCCTGAGATACCACAATCTTCAAAACAGTAGCTACCATGACCCTGGCTCTTGGTCAGTCTCCAGTAGGGGAGGATATACTCATGGCCTCGTCCCACCCATAGCCTGCATGGCTGGTAGCTGCCAGGACCCTGTTGCTGTGCAGACTGCACTAGGGGAGGCCACACTCAGGGCATCCTCCCACTCAAAGCCTGCCTGGCCAAAACTGCCAGAAAGACATAACTGGCCTTCAGTGACATAGCTATGCTGAACCCGAAAGAAGTTGCAATAGCAACTAAAACATGCCAGGCTCTCAGCCCTGGCCCAGTGCACACCAGCAAAACTGCCAGACTTCAACCTGGGCCACTTTGCCACAGGGATTGATGCCCCCCACATGGCATCATCCCACTCAAAACCCAGATGACAAAACAGGAAGGAAGAGGGAGAGAATGGGTCTCAGGCTCTTAGACAGACTTTCTCTCCTTGTACCCAAGGCTTTCTCTTCACATAGCTGCAGTTTGCTTCATCAGTGAAGAGTGGGGGAGAGGAGGGCAATGACCCTCCCATAGGAAACAGACTCCTCTGGCTCCCAAACTGGCATTCAGTCTTCAGCATCCCCAGGAGGAAGAAAGAGAGACCAGACCAGGTGGCTTCAAACATAAATAATTTCTTATGACCTCATCACAGGGCCTCCAGTCAGAAAGCAGCCTCACTGGAACACCGTTAATGCAGACCAATCAATTCAAAGCTGGTCAGCAAGCCCTGGCGAAGTGGTCACAGTTACCAGGCTAGTTCCACAGGTTCCTTCGGAGGAAGCTTAAGACAAGACGAAGGGTCTGGACACAATAGGGAGGGATAGGAGGATGCTTCTCTCCAGTCCTAGAGGAAACAAGATGCACAGCATAAACAAGATACACAGCAAAATTAAACCAGAACACACTTCACTGCACACAACCCCAAGTGTGTGTGGGTGTTACACAAGTATAAAGTAAAGCGTATCTGAAGTAATTTAAATCCTTCAATTGAAGTTCTTGTCTACTCTCTAACTGGCGCTACTGCGGCAACATTAAACTGTCTTCTTCACTGCAATTGATACGATTTTCATCGTAAATAAAAATCCAATTTAAATCATAAGGTTGTGACGCCGGCATATTTTACTCAATTTGATGGTCCCATTTTTTTGTACAGCATTTGTTCTGTTTAATCACTCATGCTAATATCCATAAAACATGTGAATAAATAAAATATATCAATGAAGGTTTATTAATAAAGCAGGAATTGGTATGACATTTGACTACTCACTTTGCAGATTAGCAAGAGAAAAATAATTTTTGTTTGGAAGTAGAAACGTGTGTCTACTGATAGTATTTTTCACCTCACATTAAACTTGATATATACCCAATATTTATTCACCAAGGCAAGTGCAATATTGTACAGTTCTATATCAATTTGATTGTATTCAATAGTATATGAGATGCTACCAAAGATATTTACATGAGAAAATAGAGAAATCGATTTTTTAAAAAACAGTTAACTTACAATGTTAAGAGTAAAGTGAAGTGGTGTTAACTAAATCTTAAGTTGATGAACTTTTTAAAATGTCGCTAAAATGGTAAGGCAATGGCTCAGTTACAGTTAAACTTGTGAATAGTTATTATGATAATGAAATCATTAGAATTCTGTTCTTTCAAATGTTACTTGCAAAGCTTTTTCACAGTTTTTCATATTGTGAAAATGAGACAGTGCCTCCAAAATATGTATCCTCAAATGTAAAAGCTTGAAAGTCAGATGGTGTAATAGGCAGATATCACAGCTCTTTTTCACTTTTACTGAAGGTTCAGAGTTGTGGTACGTGGGTAATGGCAACAGGGTGGGTGGCCTCATGCCTCAGGTGCCCAGCTGAGTTATGAGCACATTAAAACATCTACTGTACAATTCATCAGGCCTGTCCATTATTAATAATATGAGAGGCCAAGATTTCACTTGCTATAGGTCAGAAATGAGAGGGGAAAGTGTCAGTGCATAATAACCGGCCTATTCGTGTTCTCATTCCATATCTTCTCTAGAATATCGCTTAGATTTGATGAACATCAGAATTTTTTTCCCCCAAGAATACTGAATTATTCTGTTTATTCTCCTGTTTTGATCTATGCAGAAAGTCATTTCTCTATATTTGTGAGCATAGATTATGTCTTGCACAATTTTCCAGTTGGTTATTACAATGTACAAATCATGATTCACGTAGCAAAGCATGAATTGCAAAGTGTGTAGTAAGAAATATAACCAAATTTGCTTTCTGTCAATATTCAGTCAAATAAAAACCAAAAAAAGCAAACAAAAAGGAAAAACAAGGAGCAAATATGAAAAACAACGAGCCATCAAAACCTTAGACTCTTGAATTTGAAAACAAGAGCATAATGAAATAGTGTTTGTAATTGTTTTCCTCTTTTCTGAGCATCCTTCCTACAGATGCTTTCCCTTACACGTTAACATTATTTCCTTATGTTTTTAATCTTCGCCAAGTTGTTCTTATTCATGGTGCGTTCTCAGCCAAACACTGGGTAGCAGTGCAATTGCTCTTCTGAGGCCTGAGCAAAGATACAGAAGTATATTATCCAAGTGTTGATGGCTCCACAGATCATGCCCTCTGTCTTATTCCCCAAATTTTCCCTGTACACACTTTTACCAAGAAAACCACATGAACAACTTTTCAGAATAAATGAGCAAGTATGCCACTCCATCCTTTGGGATGTCTCTGAAAGGAAAAAAATGAGAACTATGACACGGTGAGCCGATTTGCCTCAGCCAGTGCCTGCAGGCAGGTCATTACAACTTTGTGACAATAGGCAGCTGCTTAAAGAATCAGCATGGACATCTTTCTATCTATTGCAGATCATCAGCCACCAAAACAATGCATGCTTTATGCCGTGTTTGGTCCTGAGTACTCTGAGGGTAAACCTGAAGACTCAAATCATGTAAACATTTCTTGTGTCTTCATTCTCAACTTCATTGATAAAATATACACAAACCAAACTATTGAGTAGGAAATATCATCAGGGCATAAGGGTTTGGCAGGGAAGTTAGTAAACATTTAGACATTTATGCATGCAGTTGTTTCTCACTGGTTTGACTTCCTGTTAAGTGAGTTGGCGGAAATCAAACTTTCCTTCTCCCCTGTTTCTCCCGCCTGCCTTGAGAGCTCCTGAACACCCACAGAAGTGCAGTTGCTCCACACATTCAAAATTGCATAATTTTGTTATATGCCAAACATGGCTTTTGGAGCCCAAATTTAGGCACCCAGCTTTGAATGCTTTTATCTTCCTTCTAGAAAGTAAGTGTATGAAGTGTAAAGCAGAATGGTAATACTGAATGTTTTGTACAGAAAGTGTTTTTACGAAAACTAATGGCCAATTTTGTCACTGCCACTCAAAGCCTTTGTTCTTTGTGGTAGTTAAAGGTGTGCATTTAATTTCAGCGTCTGATCCCTACACTTTCCCTCTTTGGGCATGTCTACACATGCACTTACTCTGGCCCAAATTAACTCTGGTGTAAGATCCTCTGGAGTGAGTGTTTTTGGGCAGACACCTACTCAAGAGGGGATTAGGGAGTGCATTTGCACCCAGTTCCCTGAAGCCCTGCAATGAGCCCCTGCCACCATTGGCGGGGGGGGAGCTCCAGGCTCCCCTGGGTGCTAGACCAGGCTCCCCAAGGAGCTGCCTGTTGCTGGGGTGGGAGTATGTCCCCCTGCCCTGGAAAAAGGGAGCTCCTGGCCCTGGTTTCCTAATCAGGAGTCTGGTACTAGGAATGAGCTGAAGGGCAAGGGAGGTCCCATCCCCCCACTCTGATCCACTGATGAACGGTTGACTGGGATCAGATTTTGGTCCCGGTCAGGCATCTACACAAGTACTATGCTGCCATTACTAATCCTGAACAAATTTGCTACTTGCATTTGCAGGCAGCAAATTGACTCAGAATTAGGGAGGTTTACTGTGAAGTAAGCATGTGCATGTGTAGACACACATGCTTACTTTGCAGTAAACTATACTAATGTGAAGTTACGTTTCTCATGTAGAGGCACCCTCTGTAATCTATGTCTGTAATGTGAACGTTTGGTCTCTCTTTTAATATCTCAGTCTTACCATTGTATTAATGTAAGTTGCTTGCAATGATATAGTATAACTCAGCATTGCCAGCAATATATTGTATACAGCCAGTATAACAGCAGTGATTCAAAACAACAGTCAATCAATACTGAAAATTATTATTTTTAATGCTACAGCCTACTTGCTGCTTACGCTTTTGCACTTCTGTCAATGCTAAGATTACGATGCCAAATTCATAAACTCTTCAGTCTTTCAGAATTCATATAAACTACTAATGAAAAAGCGCCCCAATGCTCATTGGATAAAATCAATGTGAAAATAAAACAGAGGAGAAAATAGTTTTGTTTTTCCCAGCAGTTATTTTAGTGGCAAGAAAAATTCAGAAGGCCAGGGGCTGAGTATGCACAAGTACCCTATTAATCTAGATGCTCAGTCAAATTATCTGAATCTTTTGGGTCTGCAGAACTGGATTACAAAACACACAATGTTTGGGCTTACTTGGTGGACAGTGTCTTCATAAGGCACTTAAGATTCTTAGTTATCCAGTAGAACAAGTCACATGCTGGGCATTAGGGGCATTTTTACACAAGTGCTGTGATGCTTGCAGTTGTATAAGTAGTGACATGCATGTCAGTGCTGAGAAAATGGTGTAAGCATGCTTTTGAACTAAAACACGGAGAAGGTGCTTTATTTCACCTTCACTGTTTTCTGAACACTGCTGTGCATTTTGCTGGTTATACAACTGCATGTGATACAGCGCAGTGTGCATCAGCACACGTGTGGAGCAGACTTGGTTAATCGAATCTGCTCTGAAGAGGAGGATCTCGAGCACATCATGGAACCACAAAGTATGTGTAAAAATGCCCTAAGTTTCTATTTATATGGTGTCCTTTATTCAGGCCTCTATAGCCACTATCGATCGCTTGCTGTAATTAGGAAGAGGGCAATAACTTACTTTCCTGCTGTATTTACATACATTTTTGTTTTAAACGTAGAACCAAAGTAACAGGAGAATTAAAATAATTAAATCCTCAATTTAACTTTTGGACAAGTGTTTTGTCATTTTTTATTTAATTTCAGCCAGTTTGGTTTGTACTGTATGTATTAACTTATACTTGCCAAGTATGTACCCTTCCCTGGAGTCTGGGTTGTTACATCTGTAACTACTATACAGAGCAAAGAATTTAAGCAGCCAATGGGAAAATGGGCCACTGGATCTCATACAGATCATAGCTTGACCTGCTTACCTACACAAAACATTTCAGATTAGCGTTCTGCTTTATGGTTTAGATGCTTACATTCCAGAAGGAAGATAAAATGAGAAAGCCTCAGTGGGCGCTCTGTGAGCTCGTTACAAAATGAGGTCTTCTGTCAGTAAAGAATACAAATGTGGGAGCTGTGGTTAGATTCATGTTTCAGATCAAGTGCTAACATCAGTAAAAAAAAATCCCAGCAAGCAAAACAATGAGCAAGAAAGACTATCTAAACTTCAGCTCCCATCCCATGAGGCCCAAGACCAGCAATCATTCAGAAGCAGTGTAAGACCTTGTTATTTGGGCATGTTTTAAGCAGGTAGGGTTTAGTCCTAGGTATTCTTACGGGTCCTGTTTTATTGTTTTATCTGTTTTTACTGTAAGCTGCTGTGAGCTTTTCTGGGGAGTGTGGCACAAAATCAAATCAAGTAGATAAGTAAAGAAATAAGTGGATTTTGAAGGTGGTCCGGTATAGAGGCAGCCTGTTCCAGTATCTTGGGTGATCTGACTTCTGTTTGTGACTCTGCTAGTCTCTGTTTTGTTCTTTGAAGCAAATTCTTTCCCTGTGACTCAGTTTTTCTTTCTGTAAAATGTATATAATGAACTTGACTTTCTTTTATGAAGTATTTTGATGCATGGTATAAAAAGGAACTATAAAGGGTCAAACAATAATTATGTATGTATGAATTTATCATGGAAGGGGAAACTTTAATAAGATATGTGATGTAGCGCTGAATTGTTAAACACGGTGTTTACCTTGTCTAGGTACTAATGGAAAAAGAGGAAGATGGGGAGTAATAAATCCTTTCCTTCCTTGGATTGCTATGAAAACCCCTGATATTCTGTAAAGGCTAACTCCTGGTCCTACTGAAGTCAATGAAAAATACTCTTTGCTCTCAAGGGAACCTAGATTTTTCTTTAATATCTAAAGTTTAAGTTTCATATGACAGAAGGATTCACAAAGTTGAACAAATGTCCAAAATCTAATGTTCCAGCAAATGGGCCCGACCTGTAGAAAGCTGTGTTATAAAAAAAACAACAACAAAAATGTGCAAGCTAGGAAAGGACAAGTGGAAAATGCCCCAGAAGCTCCCCGCTCAAAGGATTTTAGAGTTAGCACAACAGGACTATGAATTTAATAAGGACAGGTTTCTCATGAGATGTCTGATACTTCCCACTTCTGACAGAGCTGGAAATCCCCTGAAGGACAACCTTTCATTTGACAGAGTATTTTGTCACTCCTGCATCTGGAGTCAAGAGAGGAAATGCACGGCAATAAAGCAATCTTAGTAGGCTTGCAATAAAAAGAAAAAAAAAAATCAGTTCCTATAGCAAGGTACTCTTGGACAACTTTTCTACATTACGGATGATAAGCCCTAAAGCACTAAATGTTATAGCACTATACTACCACTGTCACTGAACTTTGCATCTAGACAAATCCCTTGCCACTGGAACAAAGCTGTTACCTATACAGTCCGCTTTTACTTTGTTTGATTTCCAAACTCTACCAAGGGAATGCTCCCAGGGGTAAAAGCAATTCATGTTAAAAAGCATGTATAAAATCATAATAATTGGATTGTTATACATGATAAAACCTTCCAGTGAATTAGAACTAGGAATGCCCCTTGCTGTAACTTCACAGAAATGTAGTTATTTGCTGTCCAAATAGCACCCCCTTCCCAATCTGCTGTTTCTGCTCTCAGCCCTGTGCTCCCTGTGCGATGTGCTGCTCTGCTTTCTGCTTCCTTTTCTGTACTTCCTACCTGATCTTCCATTTTGGTTTCTGCTTCTTACCCTATCTACCACTCTGCTCCCTTCTCCTTCCCTGTGTTGCATGCCATGCACAAGGGCTGCCTGTACTACTTGTGGCACATGTTGCTTTGATCCATTGCAAATCACAGTTACAGTCTCTTTGTGCTTGTGACCCTTGTACCTGTCTTCATGTATTTCATGTAGGAGCTCATTTCAGGATTTGGAGCTAACAGACAAAAGGACCATTATTATTTCTGTTTTGCAGATCAGGAACTAAGCTTGAGACAAACTGGGATTTACTAAAGGCGCTCAAGGGATCTGGACCAAAATCATAAAGTGAATTCAGGTTTCTGCAGTCTGGAATCTCAACCATGTGACCAATTTTCATTTAATTTTTTTGAATTCTCAGGAACATCATATAGACTAGTGATATGTTAAGAGATATTTTGGTTAATTTTTGCTAATAAGTCTTCTTAAGATAATTTTTATGTGCAGATCCAAATATGGTTGTCTCCAAGCTGGATATTTTGAATAAAGACCTGCGTAAAGTGAGCACAGGAACACATTGGAATTGCCAAATTATAAAACTTTTCATTTCAGATAAACATACTTCATTTGGATCTTGCTGAGTTGTAGGAAGCAATACAAGTGATAATATGCAAAGCCTTTTCTATAAAGCTATTAAAGTTCAGCTGCTTATTTACAAGAGAAAGTAAAAATATTTCAATACAGTATGAAATCACAAAAAAGCCACTTATACTGCTCTTATAACCTGAGTATTTGCACCTGGAAACAAAAATATAAAACTAATTTAAGTCTGGGAACAGCTATTCTGTTTTTGTTTTTTGCTTTTTTTTTTTCAGAATGCAACTATTTTATTGGCTAAATATTAACAAGTTTAGTTAATATTTAGCCAATAAAATATTTGCAAGTATAAAGTAACCACACATAAGAATTCAGGGAAACTGGCATACAGTGGTAGAATGAGCCCACATCTTTTTATCGTATTTTTGAATATCATACTCTCCTGGAATAAGACACGAACCTTGCTTTTGAAAGGCAGAATACAGTAAAAGTTCTGTTAACCGCCATCTTACAAGCCAGCATGCTCTACTAACTGGCATGCAGGCTTGTAAGATAAAGTGAATCCGGACGTGCCCACCATGGCACTTCTGGTTTCTCTGAGTCTGGGGCAAAGCAGCCTGCACTGCTGAGCCCCCGCGGCCTGGGGGCATAGCAGGCTGTGTGGGGCTGTGCAGGGCCCGCCTCCCTGAGGGGCAGCAATGCCACGGGAGGGGACGAGGGATGCCCCGGATGTGGCAGGAGAAATGACAGCTGGGGCTGCTCAGTTAACCAGCATTTTTTGTCATCTGGCATCCCCCATTACAGAGCTTTTACTGTATATGAAAAAGGAAGTTTCCAGTGTCATAGCTAAGATGTGCAGCATAGAGTAAGTCCTTCTGGAAACACAGAGTGTCCAGGAAGTGTAGCATACCAGGAGACTTTCTGAGTGAGACATCAGGAACATCATAGATTGAATAGATTTTAGGGTCAGAAGGGACCTATTAGATCATTGAGTCCAACCCCCTGCCCTGGAAAGGAAAGAGTGCTGGGGACAGATGACTCCAGCCAGGTGTTTGTCCAATTTCCTCTTAAGTACCTCCAAGGAAGCGAACAGCACCACCTCCCTTGCAAGCATGTTCCACAGTTTGGCAACCCTCATTGGAACGAATTTTTTTCCTGATGTCCAGTCTAAATTTGCTTTCTTTCAGTTTGTGTCCATTGTTTCTAGTTACCCTGATGGGTGACCTGGAAAACATTGTAACCCCTTTTTCTTGGTGCCCCCCCCCCATAAGTTTTAGATCACTTCTTCACCTTATCTTGCAGAGGCAGAAGAGATGCAGGTCCCTCGATCAATCCTCATAGGGTTTTTTCTGTAAGCCTGTAACCACATGGATGGTCCTTCACTGAACCCTTTACAGGTTATCTACATCCCTCCTGAAGTGTGGTGCCCAAAACTGGGCACAGTGCCCCAGCTGCGGCCTGACCAATGCTTTGTAGAGACGAAGTATCACCTTTCTACAACTGTTGTTGGCCAAACGGCAAGAAGGCTGGGCACCAAATTCTTGCACGGGCAGTCGCAAGACATTTCTTTACTGTAACTAGTTTATATATATATATAAACACACACACACACACACACACACACACACTTATGCTAAGTAACCATCTTAACTGTGTCAACCATTTTCTCAGGAAAAAGCAGCAAGTGAGTCTGTGTGCTGTGTTTCGCAGGGCACTAGGGTATCCTGCTCCTTTTAAGGGCTGGAACTACTAGGGAGAAAGCCCTAACAGTAAGTTGAGAGCCCTAGCTGCTGGTTATCAGGGCAGCCAGAATAAGTTAGTTGGCCCACACCTGCCAGCAGTCAGCTGACCAGAAGGGGCAGGGCCTAGCTCATATATAAACCCCAGGGTTGAGGCCAGGAGGGTATTTCCCTGCTAGTAGCCAAAGGGGAAGGAGCCTCCAGGGAGGAAGTGCCCAGTGATCCTGGAACTGCCTGATGTGCCGCACCTAGGGCTAAGGGAGCTCTGTGATCTCCACTGGTACCCTTGCCTACTAGACACTTAGTGCTAGTGATGAAATCTGATTCTCTTAAAGGGTCAGAGTACACCCTGATCTTTTGTATTATGTTATAGCCCAGTCGCTTATGTTTTGTTTGCTTTTGTATACCACCGATGTTTTGGGAGAGGCTACTGGGGAAGGAGGCAGCCTCATTGGGGTCCTGCTATAGTGTGGGGGCCCTGGCACCAGTGAAGGCACTATACAGGGGTTCATAGACCCCAGCACCATCGTGGGCACTGTGAGAGACAGGGCTCCACAGATCCCAGCACCAGAGTGGGCACCACGGGAGACAGGGCTGCAGTGACAACCCGAGGCCGAGGGAAAACAAGGTCTCAGAGGGACGCTATGGAAGTACCATCTGCGAAGCTTGGGGTGTGGTAAAGGGGTGGTTTGTAGCCACGCATATAGCCCAGAGGGCTGGGGTGTTCCATGACATCTATTTCAGGAACGTGTCCAATGGACGTGAAGGCACCCTCCCTATATCATAAATCCATCAAGATGTGATGGGCAAGAATAGAAGGTGCCCATCAGGCTGAATTGGCATGGTCAAGGGGCCTTAGGGGTAACATGACCATCCTTAGGGACCCCATCCCATGACACTGTGAATAAGGTGACACTTTAGGAATGTGGAAGATGGTACAACATGAGACAGGAAAAACAGTTGGGGATGTGGAAAACATCACACAATTGGTAACAAAATCCTAGATGAACATATGCAAAAATGTGATTTGTGAAGAAGCCTCCAGAAGCTTCCAGGCTTCGGTCAAAATCCATCCATTGATGAAGAGAAGGAGTCAAGGTCTTAGACATGAGCTCATAGCAAAAAGTCATGTAAATGAATGGAATGCGTAGGGAATTCCATGCTAATGTATCAAACAGTAAACAGAAACAGAGATTAAGATGGGAGGAGAAATGGGTGGAACATAGTAGAGGTAAGGGTAGAATGAATGGTAATGAGCATAAACCAAAGTGTATAAATGTGGGGCAAAAAAAACTATTGTTCAATGCGGCTCCCCAGTTTGTTGGTTTTTTGGGAGCTAGTCTGAAGCTGTCTCCATTCTGAAGAAAGCTGTTGCAAGCAATGTGTGCTGATGTTTGCTTCCTGCTTACTCTGGCTAATGAGTAACAAGATCAATGAGCAATTGGATCCGCGTCTCCCTAGTTGTTGAGCACTGCATGGAGTCGGGGTCTAACAAAGGGGTGAACCCCTGATGATTCCCAGAGAAGCTGTAGCAGCCCTACAAGAAGCACCATAGCAGACAGTGGGAAGCAGCAGCACAGAGCCATGGAAAAATGTGAGCTGGCAGACTGCCTTCCTTAAATTTATTTTTTTGGTTATAGCTCATGGGCTTACTTTTTGTGTCGTACTGGTAATCCGGTGGTTTGTGTTTGAGGCTGTAGGGGAGATCTCATTAGCACCTTGGGGCACAGTCCTAAAAGGCCAAAGGGCCCAGTGCACTAGTAGGTGCAGCTGTATAGGGTCAGTGGCCCAGAGCTGGCTGCAGGACTTCGAAGCCGGATCCCGGTAAGTGGATCTTGGCTAGTAACCCGAGCTATAACAAAGGGGCCAAGCCTGAGTAGGCAGAAAACCTAATAATCCGGCGCCCAGGGGCTCAGTGTGAAAGGGGGCCAGAAGGCCTGATGCCATAGTGGGCACACAAAGGAGGGCCATGGGCCCAGAGAGTTTTAAGGAGCTAGAGCCTCAGAGTCAAGCTCTACCTGGTGGCTTTAGGCTGGTAGGCCTAGCTAAAGATGTGGCAGGTGAGTAAAGGCGAGATACAAGACAAAATCTAGAACTGAAGTAGTTAATGACTTCAAGGGTGCCCCTCATAGGCCATGAGAATGCCACTGGGGAGGGCAACCTGTTACAACCTGCCACTGCGCAAAATGTCACAGTTCATGCCCGGTCAGCGAGCTACAGTGAAGTAGCTCATTGTTCTGGCGACATAATGTCTCATGTTGATGCATCTGGAGAGTAGTAAAGCCCTGGAACAGGTTACTCAGGGAGGTTGCAGCATCTTCATCCTTGGAGGCCTTTAAGACCTTGCTGGACAAAGCCTTGGCTGGTATGATCTAGCTGAAGACGGTCTGCCTTGAGCAGGGATTTGAAGTAGGTGACCTCCTGAGGTCCTTTTCAACCCCAATTTTCTATGATTCTATAATTCTGATAATGGTCTGATCTCTTCTACTGGTATACAGAAATATATTTAACCATGTAATTTTTTTTAAAGGAAAAGAGGATGGGGATTGTTGTTTGCTTTGTTTTTTTTAGTGGGGGAGGGTTTACAATAGGCTCAGGCTAATGTGATATTTTTCATCTGTGTTTTGATTGTCAAGAATATTGAATTAATTTGGCACAGAAGTTCACTAAAAACCACCCTGCACATAAAGCAGAGCTACTAAATTACGCTCGGGTACTACTGCGTGCTTTTGCCCATTAGTTTTATAAAGAAGTATATAATTTCAGATAATTTTTTACTCCTAAGAACATTTGAAACCTCTTGACTAACACAAGTGACTTTTTAATGTGAGCAAAAATTATGCAGACAGTAAACAAAGCAGCAATACAAAGCCCTTGAGAGTAAAAAGGGAGATTCTGTACTGACAAGTGACTAGTGAATCATACTGGGAGGTTACTTAAATACTCAGGCTCTGCTTTGAAATTCAACTTCACCCTTCCCAGAGAGCACAATTTAGCTCTCAATGTGGAAGTAAAATTAACAACCAGCATGTTTCCAATGGAGATAACGTTTTTTTTCCCCTTCTTTTTCTTCTTCTTCCCTTTTCTCTTTAAATTATGCTATCATTATGCGCTAGACTGAGGTGCTATTAACCAAACAAGGACATTGAAAAGTGACTTTCTGTACTCCCTCCTTCAGAGGAGGAAGACAAAGTATATTTAGGTGGTGTCACTGCAGGCACAGACAGAAGTAACATTTGTCACATGATCAGCCCCCTGCAAATGCTCTACGGCCATGCCATGACATACCTGCATGGCTGCGGAGCACTTTTAACATAGCCAACTCAAAACAAATGAACCTACATGAATTGAGGGATCAAATGAAGGCACTCTACTTTGGAGTACCTTAGGGAACTTACTTTCCTTAGGCTTAATCTGTCATGTGATCAGGGCTCTGCAGGAAAGCAGGGTAGAGGGGAAGTAAGCTGTAGCTGGGGCTTACCTGGCCTGAGCTGGAGGGGAGCTGAGTGGATTGGAGCAGCCCTGCCTTATGACCCTCCCCAGCCCCCGACCCTGTTCATGCGTGCGCCCCACCTCACTCCCTGACTGCAGACAGCACAATAGCTGGGAGGTGAGGGGAAGGGAGGCACCTAGGAGAGAGTGGCTGCAAGCCGGCTTCTCAGACTCCATCAGTACCAAAGTGAAGCTTGAGTCCTGGCCCCTTACCACCCGACAGACAAATGTTTATAAAGTATTGTAAGTTAGATTGTGACCTGCGCATCTGTCAGCACTCTGCATGACCTGTTTATAAAACCAGCTGAAGAACTTGCTCAAAGCCCTATTTGTATTAAGTATAAAAAAAAATCCCTCTTCCTTCCATAAAATTGTGGAAGGCAAATTCATACAGTCTGTTAAGATATCAACAAGGATGTATGAAAATAAAAGAGAACTCATTTCTGAACATGTAAGTACCTAGTTTACCTGCTACCACTATTCAGTGGCTTCTACTATAGTCATTTACATTCTTGGGACTATGGATTTATTAATCATGTCCGTTTAAAATCTCTCTCTCTTTCCTGTCCCATGTCTGCCTCCGTTTGAGGGCACCAGGAGATTTATTTGGACAATAGAAAAGGTGTGTGATGTCCTAAGATATGACATTGTCCATATAATTAGGCTAAGCAAAATCAGTTAAAAGGAAGCATGTCACACAATGCTTATTATTTACATTCTTATTTATGAACTAGTCCATTGCCTGTCAAAAATGATCAGTGTCGGGGAGGGAAGGGGAGTGGCTGGGGACAGAGGCTTCATCTGGCCCTGGCTTCTCCCACCTTCAGGACCGAGCTGTTTCCCCTCTTCCTTGCCCCCAACTTTGGGACCAGAGCTGGGGCCAGGCCAGCCCCCCCATTTGCTGGCCCCATCTCCCCCTATTCTGTCACCTGTCCCTGCCGCCCCTCCCCCTGCTCTGTCACTGCCACCTGCAGGGCTTGGGGGCGCTGCCCCCACTTCTGTTTGGTCCATCAACCTCCCTGCCCCACCCTTCTTTCCTATCCATCACTCCCACCTGTAGAGAGCAGGAGGGACATGGCCTGTGGCACTGCCCTTACTGCCCCCTCCCATCCATCTGCTTCATTTTCATGCCCTGCAGGGAATAGGGGGGGAGGGTGGGGCTTGCTCTGTTGCCTCCATGGTTGCCATCTCCGGGGAGTGGAGAGGTATATACCTCCTCCGTCCTCTCTATCAGTGCTGCCGCCTGCCAGGGAGGGTGTGGCCAGGGACAGAGGCCTGTGTCTGCCCACCCTCTGGGGACTGGCGGGAACAGCCCAGCATCCGGCCCCATGCCACCAATTCAGGCCTGACCCTGTTCTTCCTCCTGACCCCATTCCCAACCTGGCAGTTCAGGTCTGGGGCTGCTCCCCTTGCCCCCCACCGTGGCAGCCCTGACCCTGACCCCATTCCTTCACCTGCTTGCACTGCTGCCTCCTCCACGAAGTGGGGCTGGGACAGGGGGCCTGCTCCCCCACTCATGCACACCATCATGGCAGTACTCAACTGTATGTTGCCTGGAATGCTGTAGGAGCACTGTGATTGACTGCTGAGACAGCCAATCAGGCTGCAAATAAAGTGTTACAGACAGACAGACAGACTGAATGACTAAGTCTGTTATAATATTATAATTAATTTGTTTTCTTTTCTCTGTAATGGATGATGTCCCTTCCAAAACTTCGAGTGTTTCCACGCCTCTTTATTCTCAGTTAAGTAAAACATCCTCATCTTGGCTCTAGTTCAGAAAATGACTTTACATCATGCTTATATCCACCCTTAGACAATTGCTTAACTGTCTGTCTAACTGTAAGCGTATTTCAATATGCTTAGTAAAGTAGTTGCTTAAATGCTTTTAAAAAAAATAAGGTTTGACTTAACAATATGCTGAAAGCTGAGTAAATTCTTACTGTTTTGCTGATTTGGGCTTTTTAGCCCTTCATCTCCACTTTCTCCCTCCCTCTTTCCTACCAAATAGCAGCAACATTCATTAGTTGGAAGGACATCTTCATTGCTACCTCTTTTGAGGTCACCCTGAATAGTATTCCATGGGGGACACTTAGCAATGTATCTTGAACAGTTCCTGGTCTCAGGAAGCAGGTGTGCAGAGGTCACTCCTTTGTAAAGTTTTCCCACCTGATAATGAGCTACCTTATGAAAAAAAAAATGAAAAAAACCCCACAAGTTTACAAATGTACGTAAAAATACTTTTACAGTAATCAAACAAGCATGAATCACCTAGCCCTTTTGTGATTCAGGGGAAGAGCCTTGGAAGCTTCTGCAATCACTCAAGAGCAATAGAGTTCCCCTACTGTTGTCAATATTTCACACAGTTGGGTCAGGAACCACAGTTGCAAAGAGCATTGAATTATGGATCTGTACTTTTCAAACAACAAGGTCATTTTTTGGAGCTGTTGTCCACATGATTCCAGGGAAAGGGTATTTAATCAACTTTGCACAAGCGAGTTAATGGATGAAGGGCACATTTGTAATGCTAAGCCTTTGGGGAATCACATAACTTTTTATGACCCACAAGTGTCTGTCTAACTTGTGACACCCAGAATCCTTGAGAAAGGGGTCATTTAAAAAATGAGAGAACAACTGATGTTTGTTGTTTTATCCTTTGACGAAAGAAAGCCTGCATGGTATTATATAATAAAGGTTATAATAAGAAGGGTATATATTTGAAAATACTGATTATTGATGTAAATATTATTGGGACGGTGAAATTAACTACCCCTCTGCAGCCTGGCCTTTGACTCTCCAGATAAGGAAACCTATATAACAGTCATTTTGGCAGCTACTACCTGATGTTAAGTGATGTGGAAAATTTGGGTTCTTTGGCTGAGTTCTCAGAGACACTCTATATTTAACAAAGAGGAAGGGCATAATACATGTATTTAAAGGTGAGCTTTCTTTTATAATATAAATCAGGCAAAAGAGTATTTCTAAGAACCACATTTGCTGCGAGCATACTTTTTGGTAGTATCCATTGTTTAACATGTGCATATGCATTTTCATGCCAAACCTACGTATATACATTTGACTGTATAATATTCTTTCATCACCTACGCTTGGGATTTTCAAAATAACAGAAGGGAGTTAAGCTCACAGACTACCTTTGATTGATCTCTTAGGCTGTTATGAATACTCCTATACAGACACATGAACACACAAGTATACATATCAAAATACAATACAGATATAGAAAAAAAACCCACTATCAGTAGACTAAGTAAGTTATACCACTTCCAGATGATTTTACACAGCTTGAGAAATATTAATGGGAGTTAGATATAGCATAATCACATTTCTTACACTGTTTTATTAGGAAGGAAATGTTCACTGCTGTGACATCTGAAGACCACAAAGACCCTTCCTGAAGAGTATAATGAGATGAGTTACATTTGTACCAAGTTCCACATTCTCATTACCAGCTTTTTAATGAGAAGGGATTAATTTTCTGCCATTTTCCACTCTCATTACTACTCAGTCAAGGAAACGAGGTATCAGGAATTTAATGTCTAATTTATATTCAATGAATCTTGGTAGCGAGCTGCACTCCTTTGACCTTTTCAATATTTTATACTTCGATTGGGTGGTCATTCAACTCCTACCTTGTTTATAGTCTTATTACAGTAACCTAAGGAGACAAAAGTGAAATGGCCAGCTGATCAAATTGTACGATATTGGAAAGGCCAATTTAATACAGTCTACTTTTATAAGTGGAAGAATACACAAGGAATTACGCTCCTACTTCTTTCTCTTGGCAAGATGATTGGAATGGACATGGCACGTTAGTTCTTCCATATGGTTAAATGTTCCACCAAACACAGTGTAATATATTCAGCAAACATAACCTAATCCAAATGTACTGAGTCTGCGGTCTGTATAGCCCTGAGCAGCTGTGAAGAATGGTGCAAAACCTTACAATTCTGGTTCGGTTATGTTTTACACCCACTCAACACTAACTTTGCACAGGCACTACTGAATACATAAAGTGACTGTACAGTAATTTACTAAACAGCTGGTTGGTTAATTCTATATTTTTAGAATACGAGTTGAACATTTTTGAAATATTGATTAAATATAATTTTTAAAAGCAAATCTGAATTTCTGGGATTCTTTTTTTATTGAAACTTCCCTTCAAATATGTGTTTTGTTTTGTTTTTCTCAAAGGGTTTTTTCTTTTGATAAGTTCTGGTGTCAGTCTGCCTTGGTTTGGCTAAATGACTAGGTGACTTCAGAACTGTGTTTTACATGAACCACTTGAATCTACAAAATTGGACTGGTAATCTCCTGAGAATACAGCTTCTCATTAGCTTCTAGTCCCTTTTTATGACATGAATCCAGAAGGATTTATGTGTACAATTTGACACACTTGAGTAATTTCATTGAACTCAATTCGACTTCACACTTATATGCATATACATAAATTAGAATTATATTTTGGTGTTTTTATTTTGAGTCCATGACTCAAGACATTCAGAAACACAAGAGGAATAAAAACATAAAATAAAAGCTATTTGTGGGGGG
>JAGPOW010000261.1:149579230-149589667 GCA_030014935.1 Caiman crocodilus | reverse complement strand
CCTCCTCTTGAAGACCCCCAGGGTAGGGGAGAGCACCACCTCCCTTGGGAGCCTGTTCCAGACTTTGGCCACTCTAACTGTGAAGAAGTTCTTCCTAATATCCAGTCTAAATCTGCTCTCTGCTAGCTTATGGCCATTATTTCTTGTAACCCCCCAGGGGTGCCTTGGTGAGTAAAGCCTCACCAATTCCCCTCTGTGCCCCCATGATGAACTTATGGGTAGCCACAAGGTTGCCTCTCAACCTTCTGTTGTGGAGTCTGAAGAGGTCCAGGTGCCCTGGTCTCTCCTCACAGGGCTTGGCCTGCAAGCCCTTAACCATACTAGTGGCCCTTCTCTGCACCCTCTCTAGGTTATCTACATGCCTCTTGAAGTGCAGCACCCAAAACTGCACGCAGTACTCCAATTGCAGTCTGACCAGCGCCCGATAGAGGGGAAGTACCACCTCCTTGGTTCTGTTCGTCATGCATCTGCTGATACACGATAAAATGCCATTGGCTTTTCTGATGGCTTCGTCACACTGCCGACTCATGTTCATCTTGGAGTCCACTAGGACTAGCATGTGACAGACCTGTGCCTATCTATCTGTGGGGGCATAGGCTGCTCAATAAAGTTTTGCACTGTCTCCCACCTCCCTGCATGCGATGGAGGGTGAGGGGGCTTTCGAGGTCTGGGGGAGCATGAGTGGGCCAGACAGGAAAGGGGGCAGGGGAGGGGGGGGCAGGGCACTGGCCATGGTAGGGGCAGTACTTGGTTTGCCTGGTGGCCATGGCAGGTGTGCCCAACATCTTGAGGAAGTGCCTACTGGCAGTGAGGATGTACAGCTGCTGGTGATGTATCGTGATGCAGTAGTATGGTGCCCAGCAGCCTACACAGGGGCCTCCTCTGAGGAGGACATGGTGCTGCTGGAAGCTGGAGTTGCCATGGTCAGCCTAGGCTCATGGCTGGGGCTAAGCATATAGGGTTGGTTGGGCAGGCACTGGCCCAGGTTTACAGAGATGCTGGAGGAGGCCAGGGGTGGGCAGCATGATGGGACAGGCTCCTAGTGGACTGAGGGGCCCTCCCCTTCTGATGCATCACAAATTTACTTGTGATTAGAGCAAATTACTGAGCAGTAAGCATCTGCTTATGTAGATGACAAGTCTCCCCTGTGTCTATCTTTTGTAGACACATACTCTGTGGTGTAGACAAGGCCTTGGAATTGGAATGCTGTTACAGTTTAAGTGAGAATATTGAATTGGAGGGGTGGGGGAGAGGAAGGGAGCAGTAAGTGGCTTGTAACAAGAAGATTGCATGGATTTGCTTGAGAAAAGGACAGAGAAGGAAGCAGGTATTAGCAAGGTGCCAAAAGTGTGTCACAGAGGGCACATCTACATGAGATGCTATGTTGCCATAACAATGAGCTACAGTGATATAGCTCATTGGTATGGCAATGTAGCATCGGCAGCACAAACTATGATGCTGACAGCAGTAGCAATGAGCTCACTGCTACTGTACAATAGGACTGGAAAGGACCCATATGCTCCTTGGACTTTGCAGTAATGGCAGTTACTGTGCATTCATTTAGTACTTGCTTTAGTAAGGTAAGAAACCTTACTGAGGGTGCAGGAACAAATCACCCCGACATGGAAGAAGAATAGCAAATATAGCAGGCAACCAGCTTGGCTTAGCAGACAACTCTTTGGTGAGCTTAAACACAAAAAAGAGAGCTTACAAGAAGTGGAAGCTTGGACAGATGACTAGGGAGGAATATAAGAATATTGCTTGGGCACGCAAGGATGAAATCATGCAACTGGATTGGAAGCTATCGAGTGACATAAAGGGTAACAAGAAAGGTTTCTATAAGTATGTTTGCAAGAGGAGGAAGGTCAGGGAAAGTGTGAGTCTCTTATTGAATGGGGGAAGCAACCTAGTGACAGAGAAGTAAGAGAGGACTGAAGTACTCAATGCCTTTTTTACCTCAGTTGCTAAAGGAAGTACTAAATGACTGTGCAGTTACAACTGCACCGTCAGGGGCATATGTAGATGTGCCCACTATGAAACAAATCCCCATATCTCTATGCTTGACTGTTCTGTAACTGGGAAGGGTGGAAGGACCTGCGCAAAAACCCTTGGCATCATCTTTATGGAGAGGCTCTAAAGCTGCCTTATCCAAAGTGGCAGCTGATTGGGCTATTGTAACTGGTAGAGCTGATACTACCCTGGGCACTATGCAGCCGCCCTGGGTGTGAAGCTGCACAGCTATGCCTCCGATACTTGGCCCTGTTTTACTGAATAGTTAAAGTGTTTATTTACTCTTAAGTTAACTTATACAGTGAATTAAGCTTTTATGAGTAAGGACACCACAGGAAAACAGCCTCTCGTGGAAGAAACGAAATATATTCTGTGGATATATGGGAAATAGGTTATTTATCTTAAATAATAACTTGTGTACACCCACATAGCTTTTTCTGCTTCAGGACCATATCTGACATTTTACTGCAGAGAGCACAAGAGGGGTCACTTTATTGGCAGAATTTTCTCAGTAGATGCCATATTGCATGCATTTCTACAGCCTTTAAATAAAAATAAATACATATTTGTACAAATCAAAGTACCCCTATGAAATCTTTCTATTGGGATAGTTTGCAAAAGAACATAAGAAATTTAAAAGAGTAATAGAATGAGACCTGTAAATAAAATCGTTGGTAGCAACAAACCTAATGATAATTTATATCCTGGGACCTAAATGCCTTATTGTTTTTTGAAAATATTCTTTGGTAGATTGAGAATGTTTAGTAATGCCATATGAGTTATACTGTCTTATATAAACCTCGAGAATCCAAATGCTGGTAAAAGACAGGAAATTCCTGGCTTTGTTGAAATCAATGGCAAAAAAAGCCATTTACTGCTCTTGAAAAAGATTTCTTCACTACAAGTGCACTGGTTTGGGAAACCCCACCCAAATCCCACTGGTCAGAAATAAGAACAAAATATACCAAAAATTATGTGGCTAATTCAACCTAAATTCAAAAATTATATTTACTCCAAAGAAAACTGAATGTTTGGCAAAGAAAGTATTCAGCAATATATATATAAATCACCAAGCCCTAACACTGCATTTGACACTAATCTTTGACTGCATTTGGCACTGATCACTGTAATGTCAAAAGGGATGGGGGGATATATGTATATTGTATCTGAAGCTTTCTCCACAATAAAACCAAGCCGAACCAAGATATATACACACATCCATATCTATAGATAAAGATATGGATGTGTGTGTGCATGTATGCATGTATCTTGGTTGGGCTTGGTTTTACATTAGAGAAAGCTTCAGATGCTATATTCATGGTGTTTTAGAAGGAAGCACAGACTAAAGAAATGCATGAATCTGAACTCTTAAATGTTGGGGAAGTAAGTCCTGAATCTTAATGGCTTGGCAAAAACACATCTTTAGTTCTTACTGGAAGATCTTGAGTTCTTTACGTTTAGTTCTTACTATGTTAAAAAACATATCTTTAGCAGACAGCAGGGAGAAGGAAACAGGTCAGTTTGCAAGCAGTTCACTGGAAGCAAGAGGATGAAGGGGAAGAGAAAACAGGCACCAGGCACCAGACCCTGCTCTGGGAAGGTAAGTGTACCCGGGTTGCCTGTGTGTTTGACTTGCTGAGGGCTGTTTGGTGAGTTGTGTACTTAGACATATGCTCCGAGTAGCTGAGAGGAGGGATCCCTGATTGATTGCTGCCTGGGTGTGATGAAAGGCCCTAACAAAGGGGCCTAGTGGAGTCCAGGTCCAAGAGAGGTATATAAGACACTCCAAATGACCAGGGGAACAGGGAAAAGCAAACAGCAGGACTGTTTGCAAGCAGTTCACAAGTCAGCATGGTGGTCAGTTTGCCACTTCCCTCTTTGATGGGGATCCTGTAAAGTAAGATGCTTTTTTTTACATATGTAATTAAGACCGACTAACCTTCATAGTTTTATTTTAAACAGCTGAACCTCAGCAGCTAGACCAACACATAAGCCCCTTGTTTAACTAGAATCAAGAGCAAGGGAGAGTTCTGCTAGGGAATTTGCTTGGCGACTCTCTTTCACGGTCCTTCATGGCAAGCTTGCTGAGAGAAAAGCGGTTGGCAAGGAAAAGGGAATCCTTCAGGATCAAGGAATAGCAAGCAGGTCATCTACAGGGGAGTTTGCTAGGGAATATCTGCTTAGAAACAGGCAGGGAGTGAGAGGCAGCAGATTAGAAGACCAATAGAGATGGCTGGATGACATGGCAGCCCCAGAGCCACTGCCACTTTTAGCTCTTCCTCTGCTTGCACCTGTCAGGTGTCTGTCTAGGAAGGACTGCTAACCATTGAGGTCCTGGCCTGGCACTGTGCAGGCTGAGGCTTGCAAGTTACTTCCAGTGAAAGCCAGGTGGGGGAGTGCCTGCAATGTAAGTGCTGCCTCCTGGTGGTGTTCCTCAGGGAGCAGGCAGGAGAGCTGCAGGAGGAGTTAGTAAGGCTCTGAAGCATTCTCTGCCATGAGGACTTCATCAGTTCCATACTGCAGGAAACCTCTAAGACTGTGGAAGAAGGACTACCAGAGGCAATGCCAGAAAAGAAAGAAGGCATGGGCTTCCAGGAAGGTGGAAGTTGGAAGCTTATGACCTCTGTCAGCCACAAGAAGTAGCAATCTCCACCTACAGTGGTTTGCCAGCAGAATAAACAGGGAATACTAGTAACAGAGGAGAAGCACATTCATTGATGGAAGAGTCCAAGCAAGGAATCACCAAGGTGAGAAGAATCAAGACCACTACCACAAAGAGCAAAAGATAGGCAGCGGTGTTTGGAGAATCCCTTTAGGGATGTGCGGGGGCGGACGTAGGGATCAGATCTGAGATGTCACGGAAGGATAACCAAGACTCATCTGACCCTCTGACTACTACCCCATGCTGCTCATACATGGCTGCTCACCACTGCCAGGGGTGACCCTGAGCAAATGAAGAGTGGCTACAGGGGTGTAAGAATGAAGGGAATGGGGGCATAGGTAGTGCTCTCCTTGATCCTTCCAGTTAAGGGAAAGGGCCTGAACAGGCTTCCTAACCTAGTGAGGGGGGCATTAAACTAGGTTCACCAGCGGATGGAGACCAAAGCCATGAGGTAAGTGGGGAATTGGAAGACAAGAAAGGTAGGGCAATTGGCTAGTTACCTCAGGTGTCCCTACACAAATGCACAGAGCCTGGGAAACAAGCAAGAATAGTTGGAAGTCCTCGCACATTCCCGGAACTATGACATGATTGGAATAACAGAGACTTGGTGGGAGAGCTTGCATGACTGGAGTACTGCCATGGATGGACAGGCTGTTCAGGAAGGACAGGCAGGGAAGAAGAGTAGGAGAAGTTACTCCATATGTAAAAGAGCTGTATGCTTGCTCAGAGCTCCAGTATGAAACTGGAAATAGGACTGTTGAAAGTCTCTTGGTTAAGGTTAGAGGGAAGAGCAACAAGGGTGATGTCATGGTGGGTGTCTGCTATAGACCACCAGACAAGGAGAATAGAGGTGGATGAGGCTTTCTTCAAACAACACATGGAGGTTTCCAGATCACAGGCCTGGTTTTCATGCGGGACCGTTGAAGACAACTTCCTGGTGCAAGTATTGGAGAGATGAATGCCTGCCACATCACAATGTAAATATTGTTTAAATGTTCTTACGAGCAAGAGCCTGCCCACTGTACGTCTATGTTGGGGTTCTCAGCCACCGTGGGCTTTTCCTGACCTGCTGCTCTCAGACAGGGAAGAACTGGTGAGGGATGTGAAAGTGAATGGCAAGTTGGGCAGCAGTGACCATGAGATGATTGGGTTAAGGATCCTGAGGAATAGAAGGAAGGAGAGCAGCAGAGTATGGACTCTGGACTTCAGAAAAGTGGACTTTAACTCTCTCAGGGAACTGATAGGCAGGAACCTCTGTGAGGCCACTCTGAAGGGAGAAAGGAGCCCAGGAGGGCTGGTTGTATTTTAAAAAAACCTTATCGAGGGCAAAGGAGCAGATCATCCTGATGGGCGGGAAGAATAAAAAAATATGGCAGGCAACCAGTGTGGCTAAGCAGAGAACTATTCAGTAAGTTTAAACACAAAAAGGAAGGTTACAAAAAGTGGAAGCTTGGGCAGATGACTAAGGTGAAGAATAAGAATATTACTCAGAAATGCAGGGATGAAATCAGGAAGGTCAAAGTGCAATTGGAATTGCAGCTATCAAGGGACATGAAGGGTAACAAGAAGGGTGTCTGTAAGTATGTTAGCAACAGGAGGAAGGTCAGAGAAAGTATGGGTCCCTTATGCAATGTGGGAAGCAAACTAGTGACAGGTTAGGAGGAAAAGGCTGAAATACTCAATGCCTTTTTTACCTCAGTCTTCACAGGCAAGGTCAGCTCCCAAACCATTGCACCTAGCAGCACAGATTAGGGAAGAGGTGAATGGCCAAGAGTGGTGAAAGAATAACCTTAATTGTCTCTGATTTCATGATTCTTCTACATCAGGGGCATGCACATTAAAGGGGCTTATTTTCCAATTCATCTTTTGCACCAGAGGATTCATGGCATCTGATGAAATCAGCTGTTGCATATGCAATTTTGCTCGTGCTATTAGTGTTTAAGATGCCACCCTACTGTACCTCTTGCCTGACTTCAGACTAACACAGCTCTTCAATTAGAGACTCAGTAAATGATACACCTTGTACTGTACAAAGCAAGCTGGACACAGGCAACGAGGCATCATCACAATATAGAATTCATCTGTGACTATTGATAGGTGAGAGGGGAGGTGAAAAGTTGTTCTTTGGGCCCCACAATCTTGGGGTTATTCCTCATCAACCTGATCCCCAACATGATCCAACATGTACCCGCTGACCATTGAGATTCTACCCCTACCAACATATCTCCTGCACTGGCAGCTATGAAAGGCATGAAGTAAGATTTGCTGCAGTGGATCTCTACCTTCTGAGGTACTCCACAACAGAGAAGATCCTCCAGAGACCATATTCTGTTATCCTGCATCAGAAGAAAGTGTCCCAAGTTCAGGGCAATTAGAACTTATTTATAAAGGGTGAAAAGAATGAAATCTGCCAAATAAAGTATTGATTCCACACCGGTCCTTGGTGACACTGAGCAATTGTGATAGGGAGGTGAGACAAGTTAGCCTTAACAGGAGCACTGGATCTTGACACTGCTGAATGTAAGGTTGTTTGGATTTGTATCTAATGAATTTTGCATCTTAAGTCCATCTCCAGTCTATAGCATAGATTCCTTTCAATCTCAACCCAACACATTAACATTTTCTTCGGTGTACAATGTCAGCATGTAATGAGAAAACTTTAGGTAATCTAAGTCCAAACTTTTTGGTCATGACAAATAAGCTTTCCAGAACTATTGAGAGCTGTATAGATTCTCCATTTACATTACCTACATTTTAAAAGCTGTGTCACCAGGAATTAGCTCATCAAGTTCCTTCTCAGCTGAAAGGTGTACTGATGTATTGACAGAATCTGTTGAGCTTCACATACCACTTTTTTGAAATAAAAAAAGTCTTTCCAAGAGAACAAAATGCAAGCTCTAATGAAGAATAAATAAGGCAAATGATATTGGGCTTCTGTCCTTTTCTATTTTGAGAAATATTTAATTAAGTTTATAGCTCTTCAATTTGCAGCTTTCACAAAGACAGTTTGGAATGAGAGCGTAGGTACCAAAGCTAACGCGTTCAAGTCTCCTTGCACCTCAACACCATCCATATTGCACATTTAAAAGTAACACTGATTGCTGCGTTCTGAATTGGCTCTCCTGTCTATGCTTTACTAGTCTCCACTCCCTGCAGCCCTGGAATACTGAAGAAAATACGAAACAGATCACTTTGTTCAATCAGAACTCAAGTACCATCTGATCCTGACCTGAATGTTCATCTGCAGATTTACTGATGACATCTGCTTCAAACAGAAAACTGACTAACAGACAACAGCTAATCGCAGCCAGGAAATATTTCTCAAGTCTTGTCATCTTACTACTGCATCTTATGCTATTCTTAGGACTTAATCTTGTTCATCATAGTCACAAAGGCTCTCTTGCTGACCTTATAGTCTCAAGTGCATATGGAAACATATGGCCATTATAATAGGAAAGAATTTCCCACAGCAGATAAAATGATGGCTAAACATGCTGGTGGAAGATCCCTCCCATGCGTGGAATCCTGATGTGATAAAGAGACATCACAGTGCCTCTTACATCACACCCCCGGCACATTGTGTCGGGTATAGGGTGCATGGGCAGGGAGGATTTTTCTATGCTGCAGGGATTGTTGGATCCCTAAACAATCCTTTGGACCAGCAGCCAGATATAAAATAGGGCAGATGGACCTGATTTAAAAGCTACTCTACATTACACTGTTGATCTGCTCCGGACAACCCTAGGATTAAGAGGGAATCTGGATCATCTCTTTAGTCTTGAATTGTGCTGAGGACATTGTTCCAATTTGCAGATGCAGCCTAGAATCAGGGTTCATATTTCCTTTTCAAAGTCTTATCCCCCAAAAATCAATGAATTAATCTCCTGATTATTTTTATTAACCTTTAAAATTAAGTGTTTTTGTGATTTAGATTAAGAAAAATAATACTGACAGTGAAATAAGATCTCAGTATAGATAAGAAGCACAAAGTAATGTTTCATTCAACATACCACAAAAGACTATTTCACATATATTTCATATTTTATATTGTAGAAAAACTCGGAAGAAAGGAGTCTTAACGTGTAGAAAAGAGAAACAGGTCATAAAAATCAAGCCCTATGAAAGCTCCTGCAGAACATTTGTGCTGGGCAGAAAAAAATGCCTAAAAGAGTCAGAAAGCAACCATAATACTCCATCTACATCTGTTCTCATTCTGTTGGAACATTTTTACAAAACCTGGAAGCTCCCATGTGATCAGACTAACTCTTGTTGAAAAAAGCTGCCCTCTTCATCAGAATATCTTTATAGGTATAGACAGAAGTGCAGCTCCTTTATCTAACTCATGGTGTTTCACACAAAGCACCGTGAGTTAGACTGATCCTCCTAACTCAAAAGATATTAGCTGTTGGATTGGTAAAATGGGGGATCATGCTCTAATTTGAAGCTGATCCAGGGAGAAATGTTGTCTCTCTTCAGCCTCTTCCCCTTGCTTTGTCCCCCACAGCAGCCTCTGGTACTGTCTCAGGATGGGTGGGGGAGAAGGCAGGGGAGATCCAGTCTGGGTTTTCCCCAGCCTGCACTGGAGTGGGTGGGTGAGTGGATTGGAGACCCCCACTGCAGGGGGACCCTCACCCCCTCTCCAGCACCAGCTGGCAACCCCCAGAGTGATCTCCCTCCACTCCTTTCTCCCCTTCCCATTCTGAAAATAGTTCTGGGACCAGGGCTGAGATGCACCATCCTAGCCCTGATCTCGGCATATGCTGACAGATGTTAATGAGACCACTCTGCTGTGGAAGGTTTTCATCTAAACCCTCATTATATTACATGAGGGTTCAGATTGTCATGAGTTTGGGACCATTTAAAGTACTTTGCAGCCATACACTTGTGCTTGGTCACAGTTCAAGAGAACTTTCAGGCTAGATTGGGTTAAAATTGTCACTTCTATCTGTGCCTTGATTAATCATAGATTTTGTAGATTTCATAGACAGTAGGACTGGAAGGGACCTCACAAGCTCATTGGATCAAAAGGGCAGTCAGTCAGCAGGGGTCAAATGATCCCAGCAAGATAGGCATCCAAGTGTTTCATGTAGGCATCATAATGAAGATTATGGTCATTATTGCTCTCCAACAGTCACGCTTATGGATGTAGTATAGCATTAGACCTAACAGACATAACATGTAAAGTGGCTAGTTCAGGTACTGTAGCTTCAGAAGCATGGAGCTCTGTTGAGGAACGAACATTTACATAGCTTTAAGGTAGGTTTTATACCCTGCATTGAGTTCTGGACTTCTGTGGCCCTGAGCTACCTAGTTTAAATCTAGCTCAGGGATGCCCATGCAACTCTACACAAGAATGACTGTAGTATAGACACATCCACAATGAGGGGAAACAATTTGCCTAAGGTGAACTAGCAGGCCAGAGGCAGAATCAGGAACAGTACTCAGGTTTCTATGGGTACAATATCTATTCCAATGCTAGATGAGAGTTATGAAGTGTCATTCATATTTGCAAAGTGCTATGAAATCATCAGAAAGTAACAGCTAGGGTTTTTTTTTTTTTTATCCTATTAACACACAGTCAGTGACAGTTTCATTTATGTTTATAAAAAAACCTCAAAATTTGGGTTGTACCAAAAGAGATTGGGGGGGGGGGGGGGGGGCGGATACCCATGGTTGTTTTTTAATGTGCCCTATTGGCCGATATTTGCCCTGTGGCTACATGCATACACGGAGCCTTTTTTGCCCGTATGCAGCCCCGAAGATTG
>JAGPOW010000261.1:149545269-149579130 GCA_030014935.1 Caiman crocodilus | reverse complement strand
CAGGCTGGGGAACTCCCTTCTTGTCAGTGCAGAGGCAGAAAAGGATCTTGGAGTCATTATTGATGCCAAAATGAACATGGGCCAGCAGTGTGGGGACACGGTCAGGAAGTCCAACTGTACCTTGTCATGCAGCCACAGATGCATCTCAAGCAGGACCAAGGAGGAGGTGATCCTTCCCCTCTATGTGACACTGGTCAGTCCATAGTTGGAGTACTGCATCCAGTTCTGGGCACCGCACTTCAGGAGGGATGTGGACAACATGGAGAGGATCCAGAGGAGGGCCACTCGCATGATCAGGGGTCAGCAGGGCAGGCCCTACAAAGAGAGGCTAAGGAACCTGAACCTGTTCGGTCTACATAAGAGAAGGCTAAGAGGGGATCTAGTAGCCATTTACAAACTAGCCAGAAGGGAGCAGCAGGCATTGGGGGTGTCCCTGTCCCCCCGAGCACTACCAGGAGTGACTAGAAATAACGACCACATGCTGGCAGAGGGTAGATTCAACCTAGACATCAGGAGGTGCTACTTCACTGTCAGGGTGGCTAGGATCTGGAACCAACTTTCAAGAAAAGTGGTGCTGGCTTCTACCCTGGGGGTCTTTAAGAGGGGGCTACATGAACACCTTGCTGGGGTCATTTGATCCCAGTACTCTTTCCTGTCATGGCAGGGGGTCAGATTTGGTGATCTGCTCAGGTCCCTTCCGACCCTACCAACTATGAAAGTCTTGAAGAATAAATGGGACTTTGAAATGGGGACTTGTTAAGTAATTGGCAGAGCAAAGTTTTGTTTTGATCTTCTGTTGCTAAGGATTTCTTGTAATGTTGCCTCAGTATGGAGTGATTTATGAAATTGTGAACTTTCTATACCTGCTGCCTGAATTCTTGTTCCCCATATTTAGTATGTCCACAGTTCCTTAAGGAGAATGTGTTTTTGAGCATAGTATGAACATTAATAGAATGGGCATATATTTTAAGTAACAATTTACTGGCATGTTTTACAATAACAAATCTATCACGGACTAGTAATTGTAGTCATCACCGGATTCAATAAACAAAGGCATAAGTAAATTAGAAGAACTAAACAACAAACTTTATTGTAGAGCAGTAGGCAACCTCTGCAGACCCTTGGTCTCTCACTCTCTAATTATTTACCATAAGTGAAGAACCATCTTCGAATTCACAATTTCAGTAGTTCAAGGACTAAGGCTACTTCAGTAGTCTAAGTAATGGAGTGTCTCTAAATTATAACTACCATCACTACAGTAGGGCTTGTGGAGACCCAAAGGATTATCTAGTCCAGCGTTCCTTCACAAATGGAGAAAGTACTGTTCCTAACCAGCTGAGGTAAATGCCCATACAGCTTCTGAAAAAATTTCAGTGAAGGAGATTCCACAGTTTCCAAAGGCAGCGTGTTTCTTTGTCCTGTTGTTTGTACAGTTAAGAAATTCTTTCTGATCTAAACCGGCTTTGCTGAATTTTTAATTAATTTCTACATGTCCTACTCTCTGCAATGGACAAACCAATGTGTCTCCATCTTCTTTGTCAGTCATTCAAGTATTTGAAAACTGCTAAATGTCCCCCTTTACCCTGTTTCACCAAGCTAAACCAACCTAATTCCTTCAGCCTTTCCTTATATAGCTTACTTCCCAATCCAGTTATCATCCTCATTCTGGACCCTCTCCAGATCTCGCTACATTCATCTTAAAATGCATTGCCCAAAGTTGGACCCAGTACTTCACCTGCCAGTACCAAGTATCACCTCCTATGTTTTGCATACAATACTTCTCTTAATACAACTCTCAGCTACATTTGATTTTCTTGTGATAACAGCATATTGATGGTGCATGCTGAGTCTGTGATCTGCCATAACACCTAGAACTTGCTGGGTAGTTTTAATGCCTAACCCATTATTGCCAATTCCGAATTTGTGTATGTGGTTTTCCTTTCTTCTAGCACCTTATACTATGTCTATTTTTTAGTGTTGTTACATGTAATGTTATTTATTGTCCAGTTCTCCAACTTATCCAGATGTCTTTGGATTTTAACCGTGTCTTCCAAAGTACTTATAAGCCCTCACACATTTGTGTCAGCTGCAATGTTCTGATCCAGTTATAAACTGGTATCAGAGTATGGTTCATGCACAACCCAGAATTATGGCATACCCATTTAGGTAGATATTAAAACAAAACATAAGAAGGATTTATATTTGAAATAAAATCAAGTAGGACTGAGGAATCTTTTAAAGTAAAAGTGGTTTCATTAGAAATCTAGGTATAAGAATGGTGGGAATCATTACTGGCTGAAGACCTATAGTCCCAATTTAACCACTTTCCCCCTTTCAAGAGCTTTTTATTATGAGAAGACTTTGAGACCCACTACCCACCTCCCCATTTGCAAGACCATCTCTAGGGTGACAACAAGCAGACCTACTTCAGCACCATGGAATTAGGTGAGATTCTGGGGCAGATATGCCCTTGGGCTTCTTGGCTACATATACCCAGATGCATGAGAAAATTAATATGAATACACTTGTAGCCATATACCAAGATGTGAGCTGGATTTCTGAAACTCCAATGCTCTTTTATTAAGTTCATAAACTTCAGTCTTTAGTAGAGCCAAGATTTCACCGAGTCAGGGAGTATTTATAGAACCGGGACTAGAAGCAAGATATCCCACATCCCAGGTAAGTGCCCCAGTCCACTGGCATGAAGTTATTCTCATTCTTGCCCTTTATCCCAAAGCATATGTAACTGTTTTAAATGAAGTAGAACAGCATAAACAGGAGAGATTAAGAGCAAGATGTCCTCCAGAATAATTTATGGAGAGGGGTAAAGTCATTATCTGGGGAGAAGGAAACTTGTGTTCAAAGCCCTATAGGCATAGGAGGAGATTTCCACATTATGGAACGTCTCCCATTTTCTAATTATTGGGTAAAAATAGAAAACTATTTTCTGGTTTTATGATTGGTACCCAAATTTAGCCTTTTGTTTCCATTAGCTTGCCTTTTTTTTTTTAGGAATACAACATTGGAACAGAAACATTTGTTTCAGGTCACATATAATATTTTGCTTAACCCCAAATGATTTCCTTTCGCTAGATTTTGATTTGGCTGAAAAAAATTAACATATTTAATCTAGTTTAATTCAAAACATTTTTATTGTTATTTTACTTTTTACTCTCACTAACTAAAGTGAAAAAGAAAGTATTCACACAGCCCTAATCTATGCCGCTCAAATAGTTACTGGGTAACCATAAGCTGCTTTAAAATATGCCACAAGGGTCTCAAGACCACAGCCTGGAAAGAGGTTGCTATTAATATGAATAGGAATTGCTGTGGGTCATATCATTGTCAGGTCAACTGGAGTTGCCACTAAATCACAGCCACTGAAATGAGTGGATAGTTATCACTATTACCCAGTAAACAATATATATATTTCTTGTGGGATAATGCAATGGATTTCGTTTATTTATAACTTTCCCTATGCAAAGAATGATATTCCCTTGCTTTGTGTGTGTTATTGGTCTCTTCCACTATGACATTAAACACAGTCTAGTTCTCTTCTACAGTAACATTGAACGTACCTGGCCCACAAACTGGTTGCAGTTTTCATACTTGCCAGCAGTGCATGTTCTATTAGCAGTAACTAGCTGGTTTGTTGGAAAATCACTCTCACTCACTTGTCTAACTTACTCTTGTAAAGGACATGGCTTGTTTTGCTACAAGTGGTTATTATACCCTCTCTCACATCACAAGTGATGTGAAGATCATAATCTGTCTATCATGGTCTAAAAAATAAAATGCTATTTTGCTGTCTTAGTGGTTGACTGTTACTGAAATGGGGACTGTCTTTATGACCCATGCTCTCCTTCATCTCCCTATCCAGGTCCTTATGTGCCACCTTGCTCTTTACATGGCCAATAGTTACTTATTTAGTGTGATAGAGTCAGACGTCCTGAAAGTCCTCAAGGAGGACTTATCCTTCAGGGTGAGGAGGGGGCATCATTTTTGTAGTTAGCATATCTTTTCGCAGTCTTAAGCAGTTCTTTATTTATGGTGTGGGACATACCCAGTTCCCAGGATTTGGTGGTGTCTGTTCTGTCATCCTGAAAAGAAACAAAATCCAGTTTTACCTGAAAAATATGGATTGAGTCAAAACATTTGTAGGAGACCCCTTACTTAGGTCATGATCACCAGAAATGAACTTCTATGTTCTCACAGAGCCAGGGGTCATCGAGATATTAGACTCTGTAAGACTGAGGTACTCTAAACAGTAGAACCAGCTAGAGTTTTATTATACTGAAAGACACTTGCTAAGGAATAGGTTCATGTAGGCAGCTAGGCTGGTTAGGACTTTGCTGTTCAGTCTAAAAAAGTTTATGACTTCTGATTCATTTTCTTTTAAGAGAAAGAAAAAAAAAATGTTTGTTGGCTTTCAGATTTCTCTGTTCGCTTCACAGCCATTCAATAATTAGGTATCAAACCTTCAGCATTATGCGAATCAAGTAGATATCTCCTAACATTTCAAAGCACTTGCAGGTTTCCTTCATTTAACTTTACTTGGCCTTGAACACTCCAAACACTCAAATATGCAAATTAAAATTATAAAATCAAAAAATAGCACAGCATTCTTAGTGCTTCCTTGATTATCCAGTCCCTTAGCTGCCTTAATTATTTAAAATGAGCTGTCCCAAACTGTTATAATTGCTTAAAATTCTCTTAAAACATTTTGCTTTGACTTTCTACAACTGTCAAAGGTGCAAGTTCATGCTGGCTGGCATCATTAGCTTCAGGCCTAGAACTATTCCACCATTCTTTTACCTTCCTTTCACTTTACTTTAGACCTCTGAACATTTCAACCTCCTTTAGATTACTTAGTATTTAAAGGAGACACACCTATGTGTATGTGAAGGGACAGATAAGTCAGCTGCAAATGTAGCTCCCCATTATCTTCCTAAAATATCTGTTTATTTTAAGCATTCCAGCGTGATACAAATGTCAACCCCTGATGAAGGACCAGATCCTTCTCCAGTTTCTGGACAAAGTTCAGCAGGAACAACACAAAATATGCTTTATCAAGACTAATAGAAATCTGAATAAAAGACACTACATCCTAAGGTCCTGTAGCCTCTGATAAGCCTAAAAGATAATTGCTGGGATTCTTTGCAACATTACTATCAACCAAGCAATAATTTAAAAAGCTAGGAACTGTGAAGGTAGAAATCCCTGAACCTGCAATGAGTTCAGAGCAGACATGTCCCCAGGCCAACATGATGCCCCATTGAAGTCATAGGGCTTCATATTGCTAGTAGAGTATGCCAACAGGATCAGGCCAAAATAGAAATGAGGGAAGCTTTCTGTGAGATGGAAGACTAGAGCTCCCTGCTGAAGAATGAAACTCATCTCATAAGTAAGAACATAATTGTTCAAATGGAAGTCTTGGCCAATGTTGAAAAGCTCATTGAAGCAGGTATATTATGTCAGGAAGAATAACCTAAGATGCACATATCATCAAGAGGAATTGGAAGGGAAAAAGGTTCTTCTGCTCAATATACAAGAAGCCTACAAAAGAGAGACCTGAAGATTAAAATTTAAACCCTAATTTTGGATTGATGCCTGCCTGATGTGGTAAAGTAGGGTTGAAGTATTATTGTAGTCAAGATGATCTAGGAAATATCTGAGAAGCAAGGGGTTTTTTTTCACAGTATCTTTTATTATACCAACTGTATAGTTGGGAGAGATGTTAGAGAAAAGCTTTTGTGTACAAGTCTTTCTCATATTTGGGAGAGATGTTGGTACAGCATACTGGAGGAAACAATGGCTTGCATTTAATCCCATCAACGCAGTAACACAAAGCTGTGTTCAAGTAAAAAAAAAAAAAGACTTTCTCACTTTAATGTCAAGTTGCTGATAATTGATACAACTAAAGAAATTAAATTAAATTAAATGGGAACAAAAAATGTTAAGCTTAGCTATCAAGAAAGAATTCCTAAACCTCACAACACCATGGGAAAGATAGCAAGAACCCAGTTCAGTTGTGTAATGCTACCTGAAAGGAAGAAAAAGCATAATAAATATTGACAGTGATAAGGCTGTTGCTAATAATAAATACTTATTTATCCTGAGTTTTCCCCTAGCAATTAGGAACTCACTGTAACAGTAATAAGGCCAAAAGTCAAGAGAATTGTTATGCTTGGTTTCATAAATATGGCCTTATCATGAACTGGAGAGTGCAATTCAACAACCAGGGGAGCATTTTGTCACTAGTCATTTGTCTCCGATTGGATAGATTGAAGAACATGTGGTTAAAGATGACCATTGATAGGAAAATGTGGGAATATGGTCATTCATCATATGGATAGCTGCACTACAACTTAATTAGTTTTGTTATTTTTAATGAATAGGAAAAGTAAAGGAAATATTATTCCATAAAAGGGATTCCTGGTTATTTTCTGTTCTCTAGTCAGAAGAAATAGGTTACTTAAATAATTATCTAATTATCTTAGAGAAATCAGACTTCCCTCTATAGCACTACCAAAATCCAAATCAGAGGAAAAACTCAGACCTCCTTAATATCACATAGAGCTGTCTGAAAAGACATTTATAATATGGGACTCCTCAATGTTAGATTTCCATTCTTCATTTTGCCAGAGAAGAGACTTTTTTTTTTGTATATGTGATGCTTTTTTTGATACTTGTATATGTGATGTTGGATTTTTGTTTTGTGGGAAGGGGAAAGGGGCTGTTTAGGGAGTAGGAAAAAAAAACAGGACCCCAGAAAATCAGATTTCAACTATGGTAAGTGGTAAGCTAAAGCCTAGAAATGGAAATAAATGTGGACTTAGAGGGCTCTACATTCCCCTAGCAGTCTGCAAATTTTCTTATTGATCTACGTCAGTGTGCAACTGTTCTAATATTTCACTCTAGAGTAAACAGACAACGTTTTTATTCATTCCTAGGTCTCTGCTTCAAGGGGTGCTTCCCCCAACTTTGAATTAATACATATCAACTACCTTGCTCAATTGAACATTTCAACAATTTTCTCTGTTGTGCAGGAGTATCGTATGTAAAACAGAAGAAATGGCACAGGTTTCAGGGAGAAATAAAGGTGCATTCAAAGGTGGAAAGAGAACCAAGGATTTGCTGTCAGAGGGAAAGGAAAGACAAGGTCTCTACTGTAATGAGGGCAGATCACAACCTTGGACCCAGCCAGTTCCAATCACGATCAGAGCAAGTCAGCCCCAAAACAAATGGCACCTGAAGCAAACTGAGTGCAGTGCTTTGTTCCCAGCAGTAGTGCCTTGGTCCCAGCTGGGAAGGAGGCAATCGTGATAGCCAATTTCCTGAAGCCACACGCAGCAGGGTCTACCTATTTTACCTCTGAAATGCCAGGCCCAACCCTCAGTCTCCTTGTTTGGGCAAAGGTGAAATTTGTTCTTGTTCCTGACCCTCCATGCATTTTCCTACTGATCTTCTGGTTTGGTTCCTGGCTGTGACTTTGGCTGCTGACTCCAGTAAAACCCTTGGGATTCTCCCTGATTCCAGTGCCCTGCTCATGATTCTAGTAGTTTCATCTTTGGCCCTGGCTTCTGGTTTCTGATTCAGTTAACCCTCAGCTTTTCTTGTTTCCAGCTTCACCTTCTGACCTTGGCTTGTCTGACTTTAGCTAGGGCTTTCAAATCCAGGTCTAGAACAGACCCATCTGGGCCTTAGCTCTCTGAGGAATTGGCCTGGACCTCACCCTGTGCTTAGCAAAAATACCCATACTCCAGTGTATAACATCTACTCTTGACTGATTGATCTCACAACATCTTTGGCTATCTACAGAAGTGGAAGTAATGCCTATGGGGCTAAGTGTACATCTATGAAAGGAAAACTTATCAGAGAATAAAAATGAGGTCCTGTGAATACATAATGATAATGCAAACATGGATGGAGTGGCCTTCATGAAACTGAAATTCAGCTTTTTATTCTTCCTTCTTATCACCTAAACACTTAAAAGTTAGAAAAGAAGATGAAAGCGCATGTATCCAAACTGGGTATTGCCTAGCTTTTTATGTCTGTTTTACTACTCAATGCATCAGGAAACAAGTAAGTATTAGTATATATGACTACAATAATACTCAGATGTTTTCATGAAAACTACATACTTTTGGAGCTTAGGAAACATGGAGTACCAGAGTCATAAAATACTGCTGGGCTGAAAAATTAAAAATAAAATAACAAATAAAAAAACCATAAAATCTAAGCAGAAGACTGCATTGCAGGGTCCTTCAGAAATCCTTATTCTTTTCATTTTTGCATAATATATGTGCAATCATTCTCTTCAGAACTATCACAGCTTGAGTTGAAATAATCGTTCTAATTTATATGGCAAAACCCCCTCATTTGTGCTGATAAAATGCAACTCATGACAACTCCAATCCTGTGGTTTTAATGTGACTCAAAAGGCTGTCTGCAATAAACAAATGTATTAGGGATGCCAACAAGTGATAGCAGTGTACTTTATTTAAGTTTTGGAACAGTTTAATCTGTATGAGATGGTAGAAAAAATTATGCACAGGGTTTTCTGATAGACCAACTTCTTATTGAGGTTTAATTTTAATGCCCAGCAACATTATAAACTTTTAGCTTATACAAAACATCTCTTTCTACAAAGAACTTAGATGAACATTTCTGGATTTGTGGCAGGTATAATTTTTATATGCAAGACTGCTTTGCAACTGACAACAAAGGAATATTATAGTTAGAGTAGTGTTAAAGTATTTATTGAATAGTGAAAAACACGTTCCAGATGGATAGGAATAAAGAACAGTATTGTGTTCATAAGGCTGGATTTTTTTAGCACACGTTAGGTAATGATATAGTTACTTTTCTCTACAGTGGCAATCACAGTATGAAGGAACAGTATTAAGAACATCATAATCTCTTATGATGTCATAAACATGTCAGGGCAAATTTCAAAAGGCTTGACCAGATGACAGTGACCATTCCTTATAGCGGATCAGAAACAGATCGATTTGCCATTTGAACTGGGGTTAAGCAAGGATGCATTATCACCCTAACTCAGTTCTCTATTTTTTTTAGACACTGAATACTGAATGAATGGATGGAGGGCTTTTCAACCTGGGATGTTTTCACTTGAAAACCAAAGTACTCAAAACAACCATTTTTGACCTTCTATACGTGGACCCTTGTGCAAACTGAAGAAAACCTCCAGCTGGATCTCTTCACAGAAGCCTACTGAACTTTGGACCTCTCTCTCAATATTGACAAGACTGAAGTGCTTTAGCAGGATGCTTCAGGCCATGAATGTGACCACCTTTCCTAAATTACCACTAATGGAAATCCCTTGGAGGTAGTCAAGCACTTCCTTTACCTTGGTAGCCACCTCTCTCAGAGTGTGACCATTTAGTAGGGAAATTTACCACAGGATCTTGTGGGCAAGTGCCTTCTTTGCAAACTTGCTTCAGCATTCAGCATGTATTTATTTACCACAGTCTCTGGAAAGACACCAAGATCCAGGTCTACAATGCAGTCATCATCCCCACTCCCCTTTATAGATGTCAAATGTGGGCGACCTACCATCGTCATGTCGAGAGTCTAGAGAAGTGCCACCAACAAAGCCTTCAGCAAATCCTCCACATACAGTTGGAAGACTGCCACACATATGCCAACACCCTTGCTGAAACCACTGTTCCCATCCTTTTTTAAGCATCGAGCCAGTGATCCTCAAGTACTGACTCCACTGGACCAGACGTTTTGTGCAGATGCCTGACTCTCAGTTCCCAAAACAAATGCTCTACTCCCAACTTAGCTGTGGCCTGAGATCTCATGGTGGGTGGCTCAGTGCAGAAAACACTACATTGGGTACATTGAAGACATACCTCAAGACATCAAAAATTGGAAGGAACTGGCTGCCAACCAACCCCACTGGCACTGCAACCTCAACCAAGTGGCAGTCCATTTTGAGATAAAGTTTTTTTTTTCCCTCAAAATAGTGAAGAGAGAATGGAGGATGAAAATTACACCCACCAACAGCCTACATCCCTGTGGAAAGAGCTGCAACTTCTGCAGATGGATCTGTGGTCCAATGATTGAACTCTGAAGTCACCTCAAGACAATGAGCCATGGTAGAGATCATCCTGAAGCTGAGGGACTGCCAATGATGACTTTTTAAAAATCCACCCATTCCTAAACCACTGGATACACATACACCTTATACTAAAAACACTTTTACAACTAGCACACTGGCAAATGCCAACTCCATTTTGGGTGGAGGAATCTGCTGTTTCAGATCGCTGATTCCAGGAAGGAGCTCAATGATTTGTTACAGATATGTTAAAAGAACGGTGGTGGAACCGTAACAATAAGACAATACATTTCCTTTGGGATTACATTTAAATTGAGGGCCTGATACTCCTTTTTCAGAGAAATCAAACCAAAACTCTACTGACCTCAAGGAAGGATGCAGATTCATGTGCAGTTTCAGCTATAAGACTGGGGCTGAGTGCATATGAACTCTGTGCTTTATGTAAATACAATATTTTTCCTTTGCTTTCTCTTCCTCTCTTTCCCCTGACAGCAGCCAGGTTACTAGGGCTTTTATAGGTGTCAACGGGTCTGGGGTTTCTTTAAAGGAAGACCATCACCATGGAGTGATAATAAAATTCAATCTGAGTTTATTTTTTTAATCTGGTGGTTCTCAACATTTTTAAACTCAAGGCACTCCTCATTCAGCTCCAGGTACCACTTGCTATACTAAAACCACCCCTTGGAAAATGCAGCTCTTACTTTTCACTCATTTTCTGACTACAGAAAAATACTAGAGTCATTCTTCTATGGCAGAGAACTCAGGAATACCCCAACAGGTCAGAATGTATTTAACACTATGAATTCCTATTTGAAATCTTTGGGTTTATCTTGTGAATCATCACCTAACTGTGCTAACATTGCGTGGCACCCCGTGGCACACTTAAAAGGCTCAGGTAAATGAGCTCATAAGATCTATATGAGTTAAAGACTGCCCAGGGAGAGGGGCTGCAGCCATGATGAAGATACTGAGAGTAGCTGAACCTCAGCAGCTCTCTATCTCTCTCTCTTGAAACACATGGACATCCTACAAACTATCTGGCTCCAGAGAAAGTCTCTATCAGCTTCTAGATGATACTTGCGAGTAAGCTACTTGAAAGCTAATGAGCTATATAGGTTACAGTAACTCAGATGTGTGACCAAAGGCTGCCATGCCACTCTTTGTTCTAAGGTATTTCTCTGATATTATTCTACCCTGTACTCTAGTCTGAACCTACTCCCTGTAATCAGCAAAAGTTCTCCTCTGTACCTAACATGGGAGACTTATTGGAAGAAGGTCTAGATTATGCCTTAGAGTCTCCTTGGTCCAGCTGGCTGAAAGAGACCATTATGTGTGCTTTAGACGAAGGGAAGCACCCTGAGTCCTTGCAGTGGGTCAAGTACCCCTTAGGTCTATAAAGCCTGTGTACCTCATGAGGCGCAGAGTCATTAACAGATCGAGACTCGTGAGTTGTGGCAGTGTTACCGCCAGGCTTGTGAGTGTGCTCCAGGAAAGGGGTCGGCCAGGCATGAGGCACCCCCAGGGTGGCACCCGGAGCTTGGTAGGTGGTCAGACATAGTGAGGATGGTGGCTCAGTACAAGAGCACCCTCTACTAGCCCACCACATGGTATTTATATCACCTTCAGCAGCAGCATCAATGCCATGTCCTGAAAGCCCGTAAGCAATAGACATGTTTTCACACTAACTCTTACTCTGGCCCAGCCACTTCTCCCGTAGCCTTCCCAAGCTCTTCTGAATTTACTTATACAGATCTCAAGATCTTGTCAGCACACTCCATGAAATAAGGGGCAGGGGATGGGGACAGTGATAACATGGAGGTAGCTGATTCCCCTTTCTCCACAAAAGGGTTGTGAATCATGTGTGGAGAAAATCTTTTGTGCTTAAATCAAAGACTCATAGTCACCCACTAAGGCACTGGGAAGAAATTTCAGGCAGGCAAAGCAAGGAATAAATCAGTTATGAGAAAAAGTGCATATAGTATGAACACAAAGAAGAACAGAAATTAAATAACTTGGGAATCAATTCATGAGACCCACTGAAACAGTATCTTTGAATTTGGTTGTGGTATGTGCATAGAAAAAGTAAAATCCTACTCTTATTTTTTCATTATCTATTAGGGTTTGCTTGTTGTTTTTTGTAGTTCATAAGGCAGGACAAGTTGAAGAGGGAAGAACAGTGTTTACAAACAACTAAATTAAACTTAACGTGTCTGCATGTATTGTTTGCAAATGTCTATAGCGAAATGTAATGAAATATGGTCCAAGAGTTAGTACACTGGCTTGGGTATCAGGAGACCTGAGCATGATTTTTGTGGCTTTGCAACCTAGTTATTGCACTGGTATAGCTAGGGTAGGGTGATTGTAGGAGCTGCTTTGGATGCCAAGTTGGTGGGGGGTGGAGAAAGATGAGGAAAAAATGGCTGTTGATGAAGATGCACAATTGTACCAGCCGTGGCAGCAGCAACTGGAAGATGCTGCTACCCCTGTATGTGCCAGCTTCCCTGCATGCCTGGCCACATCATTATACATCTGACTTACTGTGTCATCTTGGGCAACCTCCTCACCTTTCTGTGCCTCTGTTTAGGTTAACCATCCCTTTTCAGGCTTTTCTGCTGAAACACCTCAAGACAACAACTCTCTCTCACAATGTGTTTGTGTATCAGATAGCAAAGTGGGGCTCTCACTTTGGGTTTTAGTGCTCTTAAACATGGAAGCTTCTGGTCCAGGGTGAAAAACTCACTCTGTGCTCCAGGCTAGGTCCAGACCATAAGGTTTTCAATTCGCAAGGGAAGTGGTGAATGTGGTGGGGCCAGAAGAAACAGGCAGGGTGGCTGTGGTGGCAAGGAAAGTAGAGACAGAAGCAGAAGGTGCACAGCACAAGCAGTGGTGGCAGTGGGGTAAATGGCACTGGAAGGAACAGGAGCAGACCAAGCAGCTGCAGAGTGCATGGGGCTGTGTTGGCACAGCCCTTACACCCACTGCTGCCAATGAGCCAACAAGGTGATGTAGCTCTAGATTCTGCAGTAGGTCCAACTCGACTAGCTCCACTCCCAAATCCTCTGGCCCACTGTGAGCCCTGCAGAATTGATGGAGTGGCTCCACTGGCTGTCTCTGGGCCACAATGACATATTTCACACTGCTGCTCTGGTCAGAAAAAAATATAAGTACTGTACTTTAGAAGTCCTGCACTTTTTAAATTGAAATGTCATGGTATGGGTCTGCAGGAGCGGGATAAACCAGCAAAGCAGATTAGACTCAGTTGTAAAACTCAACTGGACCGCTACTGAAATGCCCCCTGAACCACCAAGACAATGGCAGCAGATTTTATCTTCCAGCCTTAGACCACATTA
Source organism: Caiman crocodilus (assembly GCA_030014935.1). Lineage (NCBI taxonomy): Eukaryota > Metazoa > Chordata > Crocodylia > Alligatoridae > Caiman > Caiman crocodilus. Next base: position 149,565,693 of record JAGPOW010000261.1, on the reverse strand, counting down.
GAGCAGAAAACTGAATGGTTTGGCTTTGGCTGAAATAGATGAATGAAGAGTTGCGACCCTCCCTTTGTGTTCCTTGAACATCTTATGGTCCCATTTCACCATCACACCTCCAGCCGGCTGGCCAGGCTCTGGTTTTGAGTGGCACACCTTGCCCCCAGGTGCACTGCTCTGGGGGTTTTTTTGTGGGGGAGGAGGGAGTTTGACCCCTGGATACCTAGGGGTCAAAAATACGCCCCTGCATTGCTCTCTTGCAGCGTGGAGAGCAGATGAATGTGTGGTATGTGGTGCCACATGTGTTACGGCTGTGCTCATCTGGATGTGGCCAACTAGGCTATCAGATGGAATTTATCCTCGGATTCAAAATCCTGGCTCTTTAATAAGATTAACAGTTTTTATTTGGAACTATGGGATATACCAAATTTTTGATGCATTGGTTTGTATTGATGAGTTTTTTGCATCTGTATATTTATATGTTTTTTATAATTATTTTGACTGTTTACCTTTTTAACCAAATCAAATGATGCTTGTTGCTAAACAAGCCCTAACGGATTTTAGAAAATGAAGAAAGGGTGTCAAGAAACTCAGTAAAAGCTTTTCTTCTCCCTTAAATCCTAGCAGTCCTTATTGCTGAAAAAATCTTGGTTACAAAGAGTTATAATAAATACAGCAATTTATAATACTAGTCCTATGGAGGTCCTTTGGGGAAGTGTTGAAAACCCTTGTTTCATAAGTTAGGAGTGACCAGGGGGCAATAACCTGGCATGACCTTCCTTCTCCATTTCAGATAACAAAAACAGAGTTCACAATATTTATGCTGCTACATAGTGTCTTATGTCAGAAAGGGCAACTGATTGCAAGGGAGCAGTTTCTGCAGGACACCAGTATTTGTGGAAAAACTAGGCAGCAAGGGGCTACCATGTAACTGTCCAGAGGCAAGCAGTAGGCCAATAAGAAGGCCCAGTGTCTTCTTAAGGCATTGGGAGCCTGCAGTGTCTTCTTAAGGCATTGCTGATTCAGCTTTTAAATCAAGTTCCATCTTATTCACTACACATGTATTTGCTGTCTGAGAGATCAAATATTCAGAATAAATTACAGCTCTACCAAAACATATAATTCTATTGGAAAACCAAATCTGCATGTGATAAATCAGCATAGAAAGATGCATTCCTTTTAAAATCTAGTTGACACTTTATCTAATTTTCTCTTTGTCAGAGATGTATACTAGGTTTTCCATTTATCTTTTCTTTCTCATTTTAGTTTAATACTTTTTGTTCTTTTCTGGAAGGTTTACTTTGGCTCAAACTATATTGTTTTCTCCATTACTCAACTAATCTTTTTGCACAATTTCTATGATTTTTTAGATTGGAATAAATGGACTTTGATGCTCCAGTCTGGGAAGTCTATTTAGACTCAAATCCCTATATTTAAGATAAATCATCAGGATTATATCCTGGAAGAGAAGAATTTGTTTCCCTTTCTGTTGCACATTTTTCTTGTTATAGGTAACTGGCTCAACACTTCCTTTATTCCAGAGATATACCTTATGTACTGTTAGTGCTCTGCTTGCTTTTTCAGTGTTAGCAGGGGAGTCTTTGCTTGAGTGTATCAGCATGAAGAACAATGAATGTATCAACAGGCATACAGTTCTTTTGATTTTAGGAAACATTCTTCCAATAAGAAATAAATAAATGAATCTCCTCATTATTCCAGTATATAAAAAGCTCTGGTCACATAGTTGGCTTCCCAATAATAAAAAGTATTTTTTTCTTGTATATTGATTCATGCTGTGAAATAGTTTCTCCTTGCTACACCCTCTCCTCTCCTCTCTTTCAGTGTTGCTTCCTGTGCTGTCTCTGTTTCAGGAAGCGTATCAAGCATACTTAGTGTATTGTTCATTTTTTACACAACCCTCCAGAATCAGGACCTTTCTCTAGTAGTTTTAGGTCCTAATTTAGCCAGGAACTTATGTATACATATAAGTCTTATCACAGGAGCCAGGACCATTCAGGCATACTGTTCTGCACTTTTGTGCATATAAATAATAGTACTGGCTTTATTTTTTTTCCATTGTCATTCTATAGTTAATTTTTTATATTCTTTTTTCCTTCCTTGCAGGGACCAAAGATAGATTTTCAATACAAACACAATGTTGATTTTGCCTAGAAATATATTATTATGCTAATCCATGAATGAAATATTAAGCATTTTTCATTTTGCCAGAAAGCATGTCTAAAGCCTTGTAAAACAAATTATTTTAGATAATATTGATATCTTTGTGGATATTAATTTAATTAAGGTACTGCTTACTGCAGTAGTTTACCTCTTTTCTGACCTTACCAGGAAAGAAATTCCTTGAGTTTTAAATAATATTCCACATTATTTGGAATATTAGGGTTAGAGAGGACATGTTTTTCTCCAGATATAGCATTTGATGCATATGTTGTTCCTCATTTGCCACTATAATACTACAGTGGGATAAGTCCACTGAAGAAACATTGAATATCCTAGACTAAAACAATGCAGAATGAAGCTTTATGTTCAATGAGGCATTGTCTTTGCCAGTGAATTGGGTGTTAAAAAACCTAGGTTCTGTTGTTGATTCTACTACAGACTTTATGGGTGATCTTGGATAAATCACTTTGCCTTTGTGGCTGCATCCAGACATACAGGCACATGTAGTTTGTGGCACTGCAAATCTCTCCGTGGCTCCACAAACCACATGCCTGGAACATTAAATTGCACACTGTGCTGGTAATTTGCAGCATGGTGTCCAAATTAGCAACTGGGATTCCCCAGTATGGAAAAAAAAAAGAAACCTGGGGGAAAAAACCAGCATGAAGCACACTTCTAAAGAATGCTCCAAGACAAATGGAGGGCTAATTCTCCAATAGGACACTTTGGCTGCCAACCAGCTGTGTCCAGTAATCTGTTTGAACCCCTGCTTCTCCAGCACACTGTGCAGAGGGCAGGAACAATAAACAACGTGGCAGGGTTCACAGCTACCTGCTGCTGAACCTGCATTGCACCCTGGACCTGTCCTGGCCCACAGAGGTTCCCAGGGCCAGATGGGCTGCCTTAGAACTGAGCATATGGGACAGCCATGCCACTTCTCCAGAGGCACTGAGGCCTGGGACCTAGAAGGCAGCCCTAGAATCTTGTCATGAGAGCTACCCAGGCCACAGCTGCAGGCACCAGTGAACAGCAGAAGGCACTGGAGTCCACAGTGGGCAGCAGAAGTGGTGAGACAGGTGGAGCGACCCAGCCACAGAAGTCAGCCTAGACCAGGCACCAGGGACCCAGCTGGCAGCCCAAGAAAGTGACTGACCTCCTGGCCGTTTGGGGCAGTTTGACCAGGGACACTGGAATGAGTACATTTACTAGGCAATTGCTGGTCAAATGACTGAGTGGAGGCATGCCAAAACATGACACCACTGCCACAACAAGTCCAAGCCATTGCACAATTTCAGGTATTGTGTGATGCCAGCCTGTGCAGGGTGGTCCACCATGGCCTGCTATGAGGAGATGGCCCAAATTATTTGTTTCAGAGCCATGGAGATCCCCTGCTACTCCTTTGCCACCAGGGGAGAAGCAGAGGCTGCAACGATGAGCCCTGTGACCTGGCTAGAGTCCCCAGAGGCAGGGTCTTCCTCCAGGCCTGCAACCACACTACATCCCAGCCATGCTAGGAGTGATGGTGAGGGGGGATGCATGCTACAGGCAGGACCTGCTTCCACAGCCAGGCTTGAGGTGATGCCAGAGAAACTGCCAGAGAAATTTCAATGAGCTAAGGAGATTAGTGGGGGAATCACTGAGTCCCCAGAGGGTAGGGGAGTTGGGAATCCAAGATGAATGGTTGTTCCTTAAGAAGACAATCCTCCAAGCCCAAAAAGTGACAATCCCAATGCAAGTCAAGGGGAGCAAGAGTGCTCAAAAGCCTCCATGGCTTACCAAAGGCATTCAGGAATATCTGAAAGTTAAAAAGGAGGTGTACAGCCAATGGAAGGGAAGGGCCATCACCAAGGAGGATTATACTTCCATTGCTTGAGACTGTAGGGGGTCCGTTAGGAAGGCTCAGGTGGAGACAGAACTAGGAATAGTGACCAGGATCAAAGATAACAAGAAGTCCTTTTTTAAATATATAGGGAGTAAAAAGAAAGAACTGGGTAACATGGGGCCCCTGCAGGACATGCTTGGCAATCTGGTGGTTGCACCAGATGACAAAGCTGACCTCTTTAACAAATTCTTTGTCTCCATTTTTCTGAGCAGGGACTGGGACATCCCCCTAACTAGAATTCTGAACAGGCTCAGGAAAGGCACTGCGAGGCCTAGGGTCAGAGAAGACCTTCTGAAGTTCTTAGGAACTTCTGGTGGGGCTGGACATGTTCAAATCAGCAGATCCATATGAACTCCACCCCAGGGTGCTGAGGCAAGTGGTAGAGCTCATTGCAGGACCCTTGGCATGGCTTTATGAGAACTCAAGGTGCTCTGGCTAGGTGCCAGAAGACTGGAAAAGGGCCATTGTGGTTCCCATTTTCAAAAAAGGGGAGGAAGGAGGACCCAGGAAATTATAGGCCCGTTAGTCTTACCTCAGTCCTTTGAGAAAATGCTCTTTGAGAAAATTATCTAGGAGCACATCTGTGAGGGACCAGAAGGGGAGATTTTGTTTAAGGGCAACCAACATGGGTTCATTAGAGGCAGGTCCTGTCAGACCAACCTTGTTGCCTTCTACGACCAGGTAACAAAATCCTTAGGTGTCGTAGTGGATGTAGTCTTTCTGAACTTTGGGAAGATCTTTGACACTGTCTCTCATCCCATTCTCATTAATGATGCTTGCTCCTACTCTGAGAGTCTTCAAAAAGAGGTGAGATAATCACCTATCTGGGGTCATTGATTCCAACATTCTTTCCTGCCCATGGCAGGAGGTTGGACTTGATGATCTGCTCAGGTCCCTTCTGACCCTACCAACTTTGAAACTATGAATCATGTCTCCCAGCTCCTACATGACAGCGAGAGAGTGGTCAAGAGGCTGAGGAGACAGCTGTGGTGTTACATATGTTGGCAGAGGCCACACCCCAGCAGCCTCAACACTGGGCCTCACCCCCATTTGAGGCCAGGTTTGTCTTTGTCTCTGGCTCCACTCCCCCAACCCAAGGCCCAGGAACTGCAGTCTCCTGACCAAGGCGACTGCTTATCAGTGTAGCCTGGTATGTCCTGCACAGGACATGAGAAACTGGGACACACCCACCTTTCCCTTCCTTCTCCCCTGGGCAGCTCCTCCTTATACCCTGCATGCTCTATAAGCCCATATCTATCATTTCCATCCCTCTTCTCCTTTTCCCCACTCCTCTGCCATGTAGGGTCTCTCATTGTAGCAGAGCAAGACAACCTCCCAGCTGCATGGAGATGGTCCTGGCCATGAGGTCACGGGGAGGTGGTAGTATTTCCAGGGCCATTTTCTCAACGGGCTGCAGCTCCACACCCACTGAAGCTAGATGCTAGGGATCAGGGAACACTGCATTAATCTTGGTAGGGGGAGAAGTTGGGTGCAGCAGGCTGGGCCAGCTGTGATGCTTGTCCCTGGCAAGATCCTTATGGTAGGGGCCTGCAAGGGTTGTGGGCAGTGCCAGGGGGAGGCCTTGGGCAGCAGTTTACCCAGACACACAGTAGGGAGAGGATGGATAGACCCCAGGATAGCTGCAGTCCTTTTCTGGTTGCCAGCCTCACATAGCTCTGGCTCAGGGGTCATCTGCCTGGCCCAATGCCTAAGAGTGAGGCTACTCCCTGTGGAGTCTTGCTGAGTCCTGTTCTTGCCCCATGGCATGATGCTGTAACTGAAGATAGCTATCCATTTGTCCATTTGCTATCTTTACAAAGAGCCCATCTGACAGGGGAGAGGCTGATATCCAGCACCTGGGAGCTGCCCACCCACTCTCAGGCACTCCAGGGGCCATCCAGATGCATTGTCTGTGCTGAGAGAAACATGCATGCCAGGAAAGCATCCAGGAGGAACTGCTCTGGACAGAGTGGGTACATTTAAGGGACGCCTGTCAGTGATATCAGCAGGTCCTGACTGAGTTGTGCTGCACCTGCCATGACCAGTTCCTTGTTCTGGAGGAGGTTCAGGCCAGGAAGGTGGCCCTGCAGCAGCTAGTGTTGGAGATAAGGGAGAAATAACTGCTGGCTCAGGACAGCTATGAGGGATTGAGACAATTGCAGGCCTCCATCAAGACACCCATCCTAGAGGAGCACAGGGTGTTGCAGTAGCTCCTGGCTGCCATCCCTACCGCTGTCACTCCTGCCGCTGTGCTTCAGCCCACACCAGCCCCAGCATAGGCAACGTGCCCCCCTGGCCAGCCTGCACCTCCCCTCCCACCTAGGCCAGGGCCTAACTAGGAACATTTTGCATGGCTGGTGGTTCAGCTGTCACCCCAGCGGGCCTCACAGGCCCTACTGGCTGTCAAGTGGTACCACTCCTGCCTTTCCTCTTCTCAGTCCCAGGCCTAGATGCACCATCTGGCCCTGAGGAGGAGCACCCTCCTTCTTCCTCAGAACAGCCAGGTCCCTAGCCACATCAGCATGGCCCCTGAACATGGGGTGGTGGTGCACACAGGGCCAAAAGCAGGCTTGGGGCTAAAGGGTTGCCAACCCCTGACTCCCTCCTCTCTGTTCCTGCTCCCCTGGTGTTTTCCCCACCCCTAAAGACCATCTCTTTCCCCCTTGGTGCTTTAGTAAATAGTTTCCACTTTTTCTGTTTGTTTTTTTTTTTGACAGGGTGGGGGTGGGTGAATGGTGATGGTGTTGTGCAGGGTCTCATGTGGGGTACTGGTGGAATGTTAGGCTGTTGGTGTTGGGGAAGTTTTGGGGAGATGAAGGGGGGATAAAGTTGATTTTTTTCACAACAGCCACACTGTCAATGTTGTTACAGTCATGAAGTCGTAGAAATTAAGGGCTAGAAGGACCTCAAAAGATCATCTAGTCCAGCCCCCCTCCTTGCTCTGGGCAGGAATACTGCTAAGATCAAATGAAACCAGCAAGGTATCAGTCCAGTCTCCTCTTGAAGACTTCCAATGTTGAAGATTGCATCACCTCCTTGAGAAGTCTATTCCAGATTCTGCTCACCTTTACTGTAAAGAAGTTCTTGCTTAATCCAACCTAACACTTGCATGAAACCATCCTCTAACAGTTTATGACCATTGCTCCTTGTCCTCCCCTGGGGCACCCTAGTTAATAGTTTTTCTCCCAGATGCTGATGTTCATAATATATAATGAACAATATAATATAGATGGCCACCAAGTCCCCCCTCAGTCTTCTCTTCCCCAGGCTGAACAGTCCCAGATCCTTTATTCTTTCCTAATAAGATTTGTCCTCCAGGACCTTGATCATTCTTGTGGCCTTTTTCCGGACCCTTTCAAGATTCTCCATAGTTTTTTGAAGTGCAGGACCCAGAACTGTACACAATACTCCATGTGTGGACATGTCTCGTGTGCCTTGTTTTCCCAACATATGAAAAAGGTGGATAACTTTCAATGTACTTTGCAATTTCTGGATGAAAACTGTCATGCAAGAATTAAAAACTATACTTTTTTAATAAAAATATTTCTATAGATTATTGCAGATTATGAATTTGATTTAGACTACTAAAATGTTAGCATTATACGGTCTCTATTACCATAAAAGCAGATGAGTTTGTTGTTCCATTTTTTTTTGCTAACTAGTTGCAAGGCAAACCTTAACACTGGCTATACATTCTCCAGTAGTGTCTGCAATACTTTAAGCTAATTATATTTTAGCTCATGTCCTACCAGAAGTCTAAAAACAAACAAACAAACTTGATACTTCTTACAATTAATGATATATTGGCTACAAAGTGTTTCATTATTCTGTTTAAGAGAGTAAGGTTTTCCACTGGCTGACAGGATTTTAGACTAAGTGGCATCAACCTTAATAACTTCTAGAGGCACCATAATTTTGTTCTAAGCATAATTCCAAAATATCTAATGTAACATATCTTTTGTTTTGTTAAAAATATAGTGTAATAAAGAATAAAAGTTTTCTGCTTAGAGCAAATTGAGACATGACAAAGAGTTAAGAATTCTATAAATGCTTCTGGCACCCTATAAATCATCAACTAAAGAAAACGCTGACAAATATCAACATCAGTGGAGTATTGATCTACCAAATGAACTTCAGCCTCTCTCTAAATAGTTTTCCTTAAGCATACAAATTAAATGGACTAGAATGGAAAATATGATTCCCTGGCACTGCTAACACCTAAATAGGATTGTAGGTAGTTTTGTAATTATTCTCTCCTAGTCCTCTACAGCTCTCAGGTGACTCCATTTAAGATGACAGGGACTTCTGTAATATCACATTTCATGCACTTTAATATATTAAATATAAAAATAAGCATCTAGTAGCATGCCAGGACAGAATAAGGTTTAATATTTCAGATGCTAATGATACTAAATTGCAAATGGATAATACTGTAGTGTGCTTAATGTTACCCTGGCACTTTGATGGTGGGGAAAAGAACTGTGGAGGATTATAACATGTTTAAAATTGTGCAGTAGAATTTCAGATTGAATTACAGAGCTTGGATTTTGATATAGTTTTATCATGTGCAGTTTATTTCAGTGTGATCGTTTATGGAATAAGGACCAGATCAGAAGGTATTTATATATATATATATATATATATATACACACACACACACACACACACACACACACACACAGATACATATATATATGTATACACATATATATATGTATCTGTGTGTGTGTGTGTGTGTGTGTGTGTGTGTGTGTGTATATATAAATAAAAGTCTGCATGAACAATGCGTGCCTCAGGTAGCTGGGGGGGCACAGTGGTGGTAAGCAGGGGAGCTCCCGCAGATGCCGCCAGCACTGTCAGCAGCAGGGGGGAAGGGTGACAAGCACTGACCAGGGGTTGACGATCACCCTCAGGTGCTGCCAGCAATGTTGGTGGCAGGGGTGGCTGTCACCTTTTCATAGGGGGTACATGTCCACCCCCTGAGCGTGGCGATGCCTTTTCATTAGGGGCTCACCGCCACACTCAGAGGGTGCACGTGCACCCATGTCCACCAGCTACACATCGCCACTGAAAGTCCATATCATAAGCAAAAAATTCTGCCTCATGCAATGTACTATCCAGCTAGATGTAGCCTGTTATTATCAGAGTGCCCTGAGAAAAGGTAGGAGGCAAAAAAGGACAAAAACAGTACCACCCTTTCAGATGTACAATAAAAATTGTTAAAAGTCAAGTTACTTTAATATATTTCTTACTGACTGATGAATCCTTGTGTTAACAGAAGAAATCAGGGTTGCTTATTCTTTTCTTGTAAAATAAAACTAAGGCCTTCAAGTTTGTTAGTAGGGGGAAACACATCTATCCATATGATCACTTTAGTCCTCTAGTAAAGTAACTAGATTATTATAAAACATATGAGGCACAGTGGGTCTGGCTACATGTGCATTAGACCCAGGTACAGCTTACTCGGGAGCAAATTTATGCAAAATTAGCTAGGCTTACCGTGAGCTAAGCATACACACATGTAGATGCACATGTTTACTGCACAGTAAACTATGTTAGTTCACAGTAAAGTGTTTCTTGTAGACACACCTAGAGCCTCATTGCCTTAATCTGACATTTTGATATTAGTCATGAAGTTTCACTGGTTTAAATGTGAGTGAAGACAGCGGCAAAATAGGGTCCTTAGCCCATGTTCTATTCTATTCTATTCTATTCAAACACCTATGTAGCAAAACCCCCAGTTTTGTTTTTTTTTGTTTTTCTTTTTTTGGGGGAGGGGGTGTTATTTAAAAATGCATTCCCTTCCCTTCCCCTAACCATTTTTTACTTTTTCTCTCCCTCTATTTTCCTAGACAAGTATAAGCGAGATAAGACATAGGATAAGCTTTAGCATTTTATTTTGGTAGCAAGTTGCTTTTGTTTTATTTATTTTTTTCTCCTTCTTTTCAAATAAGTGCCCTGTTATGGATATCCACTATTTTATATTGTATAATTATTATGTTTATATTGATTTTTACTGTCCTATATTACTGTTTTACTGCTATAGTATGATTTAGGCCTACATATGTAAGTTAGCGTAAGTCACGTCAAGTTTCCATTTTCTTTGTCAAGTCTCCATCTTGTGTCCCCTGCCCAGGCATACCCTATTGTAAATCTGTTGTAACTGTGTGACTCGTATCTTCCCCTCCTATGTAACTAGGTTCCTGAATGAATGGGGATGAATGAGGATGCTTGAGAGACAATGGCAGTATGTCTAAAAATAGCTCCCTCTGAATGACCGAACCATCAAAATCAATACCTGGACCAAGGATCCAGCCCTTGGAACCACCCTCTGCATTCAAGACACAAAAGATGAGGCAACCCACCATTGTGCCAAGCTGCACATGCTCAGTAAGAACATGCTCAGTAAGAACACCTGGAGCCCTCTGGAACAGGACTGACATTGCCTGGAAACACCCTCTCCGTAGGAGATCATAGGTGGTCTGTCGCATAAAAATGGGTAGTGAAGACTGACTCCTTGGGATGCCCTCTCCATCTGGACAAGCACCACGTCACACCACCTATCCATCCAGAGGCTCTGCTGGCAAATCCCCTCTGGACAACACCTTTCTGGAGAAGACCCTGACTAGTCATTGAGGATCAACTCAGCCCAGGATAGGTAGCTATCACCCACCCTCCTTCCCCAAGCAAAGGACTTGGACTCCATTTCTCTTCCCTACATGGACTCCAACCCTTCTACTGAGTCTCTTTCTCTTGTTGCCATTGTAAGTGCTTGTGTGTATGTGTGTGCATATGTGTGAACCAATAACTTCATGGGGCTGTGTAGTGTGTTGTCTAAGTAATCTGTTATTTTGAAATCCTGAGTTGGGTTTTTGTTTGTTTCCTAACTGTTTCCTCCTTGCCACTACTTATCAGCCCCAAGCTCCCAGGATTCTGACTCACTCTCTTTTCCGGCTGTCTCCTCCATTGGGCTTTTTCCCTTGTACCAGTGACCTCAAGTAACCTCAAGCCTCAATTCTTCAGCAAGTTTCTCCCTAGTCTACCAGTTCTAATCTTGGTTCCAGCAACTTTCACTCCTTACACTTTCTCTCTCACCTTAACTTTTCCCCAAGTACCCCAAATACAGACATACATACCGTACTATCCAAGTTAAGAACTCATCTGTGTGTAGGTGGGTGGTTTGTGTGTGAACTGGTGAATATATATATATGTCATGGTGTGTGTGATATACAAAGTAGTGATCTGTATATGTGTACTGAGTGTGTGGGTATTGACAACTGATTGTTGTCTAATTTTTGGTGTGTGTATGTGCTTGAATTGGTGATAGGTATGCATATGCCTAGGCTGGTTTGGATGTGTATATGCCTGAGTTGGTAGCGTGTGCGTGTATGTGTGTGTGTGTGCATGCACCTAATTGATTTGTGTGTTTGTATATGTGCAATTGTACACCACGCCCTCCTGTCTAATAGCTCGATATCGAGATCCTGAGCATTGGCCTGACCCCACAGGGCAACACCTATTAGGCATTTGAGTGGAATTTGTCATCTTAGTGCAATTCTAATATACTGTTTTCAAGTCCCTGAAAATCCATTAAACAATATGCTTTTGTAAATCGCCATCATCTTACCCTTAAAAATAGAAATTGTCCTTGATGCTTATGTACAATTAACCTTTTGTATCTTTTTGTAATGGGGCAAATAAATAAAGATGTAATAAAATGAAACTCAAAATAAAGGTAAAATGGAGAGAAAAAAAAGTAGGAAACAAAAAATAGCCTTATTACATCAATCTATTTGCTTATCCAGACTAGTAGCCTTCTTCTGACAGTGGCTAGTGTATATGGGCTGATGCCACTTTTAAATTATTTTACAGAACAATTGTTGTTGTTATTAATCTAAATGCCTTATTTTTTTCATTCTTCTTTCTTTTTTTGCTCTGTGACTTATGCGGTGTGTCCACTTGGAACTCCTTGTCTGGTTTTGTGTTATTATTCAAAAACTATTTACTTGTGTCGTTAGTGCTGGTATTTTCTTAAGAGTTTTTTGCAAGTGGTAACAACAGAATATAAAAAATTGAAAACCATAATGTAGTGGCCTGGCCCTTTTATGTCAGAGGCAGCACATTTGTTTAGCCAGAATTCATGCGGAGCCCAAATAATAGATAAGCAAACAAGTGACTTAATACTCAAAGAGCCTTATTGTCTGTCCTTCTCAGATAGTGAACAGGTGGTATGATCTGGTAAATATATACACATATGGTCACATATATATTTGTGAGTGGAATGTAGCTTTCCACCACAAATATTGCTGGCTATATTTGTTTCAAGAACATGACTTTATCAAGGAAGTAAATGCTGGGCTGGGCTGGGCTGAGTCCCTGGCACACAACACTGATGGCAGCCTCTCATAGATTATAGAACACTAAACATGCTATGACAACAGCACTTGAGCCAGTGTGGAGTATCCCTAGGCAGAAATTGTCATCTGGTCATGGGAAGTGATTATTCCCTTCTATTCAGCACTGGTGAGGCCACAACTGAAGTACTGTGTTCAGTACAGAGAGGATGTGGACAACTTGGAGACAGTCCAGCGGAGAATAACAAAAATGGTGAAGGGTCTGGAGGATATGAGTTATGAGGAAAGACTGAGGAACCAGCACTTATTTAGTCTGGAGAAGAGGACACTGAGAGAGGATTTAATAACAGCCTTCAGCTACCTGAAGGGTGGTTCCAAAGAGGATGGAGCTGCACAGTTCACAGTGGTGGCAAATGACAGAACAAGGAGCCAGAATCTCAAGTTGCAGCAAGGGAAGTTTAGGTTAGATATTAGGAAGAATTTTCCTATTAGGAGGGTAGTGAAAGCAGAGAGGTGGTAGAATCTTAACCCTTGGAGTTTTTTAAGATGTGGCTAAACAGAGCCTTGACTGGGCTGATCTACTTGGGGATGGTACTGCTTTGAGCAGGGCATTGGACTAACATGATCTCCTGAGATTCTTTCCATCCCTAATATTCTATGATTCTATTATTTTATCCTTCAGTGGAGTTAATTAATTTACTGAACACTAATATTGGTGCACCAGTAGATGCACCTTCTGTGAGGGACTTCATGCCTGCCTGGAAATCCAACCCACTGAGTTCAGTCATCTAGAAAAAGAAAGCAGATATTGGCAGTTCCATGGCAGGGTGGCCTAACTCAGCCAGATAGGATAGGACAGCAATCACATTACACAACTTAGATACATGATTCCAAGAACATACACTGAAATATATTGAAAATATACAAATAACCAGAAATTTATTCCCTCAAATTTCATTTTAGGATCTGTCACTAAGAGTAAAAGGGTGGCTTATATACTAGTATGTCTTTAAAAGTCATAATAACCAAGACTGTAATAGCCCTTTAATAACCATAGCAGCCGTAATAGCCATTTCATGTGTGGAATGCTTGCCTCCAAGTCTGTTTGTAAAGAAAATTGCTTCACACTTGCCATATAATGAATGTGTAACGTGACTTGTAAAATATAAATGAAAATGAACTAGAAGTAACCCAATCTGACTCTGTAAGCTATAACAGCTTAAGAGGAGACCAAAGAATTGTAAGGCTTTCTCATTCTGCCTTAAAGGAGTGATTCATGAGATATATACTAGTTGTGTGTTATATAAATAAATGAAAGCTTTATTTAAAGGTTAACAAGCTCTTCCCTCCAGTTCATCTTCATTTATATTTTACAAGCCATGTCATGTATTAATTATTGTATTTTGGTTGCATAGCTTATTAAGTAATGCATGATCATCCTTCCTGAGCCCCAGATGAAGTCATAGGGTGCATGTACACATGACAAAAAATTGCCCATATTGCAATTTAATTGCATTGCACTGTACATGAGCAGGGCCTTTTTCTTACAGTTCAGATGAGTTTGTTACATTGCAAACTAAACCACATCTGCATGTAGTTTAGTTTGCAATGTAGCTAGCTTTAACACTGCAGCCTTTTGACAACTCACCCCCCACCATACAACAAGAGTGGTGGGCTGAAGGGAGAAGCGGTGAGGGGCCTGATAATTTTTTGGGTTTGTTTTCTCATGTTTCCTCAGAGCTCCCAAAGCCCAGAGGAGAGCTGCTGGTGGGCCAAGTAGCCCCTGAGCTGTGGGAAGCCCAGGTCCATCCCTCTATAGTTGTGGTGCCCACCAGGCCTGCCTGGATGGGCTGCTAGTGGGCTTTATGTTACCCCAGCTTGGGCTCAGGGAAGAGTTAGGTTGGGCTGGGTTCTGCCTCAGAGCTGAGGCAGCACCTGCCATTAGGTACCCACCTGGGTGGCCCTAGGGGGCACTGCCACCACAGAAGGAAGGACCAGGGCCCCTTGCAGTTCATGGCCTGCTGGCAGCTCACCCCCAGTCATAGGAGAGGTGGGCAGGCTCTGTGAAAAAAAAGGACCAAGCTCCGCACTGATTATTTTTTTCCTGTGCAGCCGCTGAGTGGAGATGGGGCCAGGTACACATGTACAAGCACCTACAGTTGTACACTATCTTTCACATATACAAACTGGTTTCTCAGCACGTGATTGCAAGAATGAGAATGTAATCACTGCATAAAAAAATCTGAGCCATGATTCAGTAGCCCACATCATCCATCAAAAAGACCCCAAACAACTTTCCGCTTGTGAATTAACCTATTTATGTCTCTTAGAATCAGAAAGTACTACCTATAGGATGCATGTTCATCTACATGTTTATTAAGGTGCAGTGTATTCTGCACATTACATTTAGTAATTCCAAAAGGAAGTACTAAATAAGTGTGTAGCAACTCCCCCATTTTTCTTTTTTTTTTCTTTTTAAAATGCATTCCCTCCCCTTCCCCAACCATTTCTGACTTTCTCTCTGCCCTCTCTATCCCTTATAAGTGATTACAAGTAATACTAGGTAAGCTAAGTTCTTATACTCCCACATTGTAATAAACCCCTTTTTGTATTGTAAATAGTGTTCTGTTATGTTTGTATTGATTGTTATTGTTTCATATTGTATTATATTATAGTCCTACCATTTGTGCATTGATTTTTATTGTTTCATATTAACACTGAATGGTTTAGGCCTGAAATGTGGGTTGGCAAGAATGATGTCAAGTATCCATTTTGTGCGTCAGGTTCCCATCTTGTCCCCATGACCTGTTGTCTAGGTAAGTTGTAACCTATGACTTATACCTACCCCTCCTATGGAAATTGGTTCCTGAATGAATGGGGATGAATGAGGGTGCTTGAGAGATAATGGAAGTAGGTTTAAAAATAGCTCCCTCTGTATAACTGAACCATCAACTCGACCCAACCATCATCCTGCATTGACCCTCCCTGCCTCAAGATTTGGAAAACAAAGACTGTTGCAGAAATCAGTCAACCCACCGTTACAGACACCTGAAACTTCATGTCCTTATCTAGGAGTGCTCAGTACACCAGGGGGTGAACCTTGCCTGGGCATGCCTCTGCCACTAGGGTCATAGGAGGTCTGCCCCCATAAAAGGGAGCAGTGAAGACAGACCCAGTGAGAATGCCATTCTCCATCTGGACCAGACCAGCTTCATGTCACACTGCCTATCCACCCCAGAGGCCTTGCCGGCGGCCCCCTCTGGACAACACTGAGCTGACGGAGATCCTGACTGGTCATCAAGGATCAACATTCAGCCTGGGATAGGTAGATATTACCCACATACTTCTTCCTACAGTTTGGATCCTCTTTCTCTCTTCTCTCTTCCTCCTCCTGGACTTCAGCCCCTGCACAAAGCCTTTTTAACCCCTACTACCATTGCCTGTGGGTGGGTGGATGCAAAGGAACTAATAAGATATTGTGTCACCATTTCCCCTGTTCGATAAAACCACTGTCATTTGCAACCCTGAGCTAGGTCATGTTTTACTGAATCCCACTCCCTTCCCTATCTTAAATTTCAGTCTCTCTCTCTCTCTTTTTCTGTCTCTCAGCTCCAGCCTAGCCCCCCACCCCAACCTCCTCTCAACCATCTCCCCTTTTCTGCCACCTCTCAGCCTCTCCTGCTTTCCTGCCACATCTGCTACCTTCTAGCCTCCTGGCCCCATCCACCGCCTCCTTCCTGTGTCTTTCTGCAGCCTCTCCTGCTTTCCCACCACTTCTTCCACCTTTTAGCCTCCCAGCCCCATTCCTTTCTGCCTTCTGCCACCTCTCCCCACTCTTTATCTCTCTCTGCCTCTCTTCCCAACCTTTCCTGCTCTCTCTTTGTTCTCTGGTTTCCCCTGCAGCCTTTTGGCCTGCCACTAACATCCCTGCAGCTCCTCTGGGCTGCCCCCCAGTTTCCCTGGCAGCTGGAGCCTTTCTCCAGCTCTTGGCACCAGCAGCCCTTCCCCTGTAGCTTCCTGAGCTCTCCAAAAGTCTCTCTAGCACCTGCAGTTCCCCAAGTCAGCTCCCAGTTTCCCCCAGCCCCCAGCCCATTTCCCTCTCCCCACATACCTTTGACTCCCTTGCAGCTCCAGCTCCAGTCCCAGCCTGTGTGCTGGCTTCTCTGTGGCATCACTCCCCTGTTCTGCAGGCTTTGGGCATTGTCCTTTAATCAATTAAGGTCAATTAACCTAAAGTAACTGGTGAAGATGTGTGTGCATGTGTATATATGTATATGTATATCACGAGGACATATATACATATATGAGATATTCGTGTTTATATATATGTGTGTGTGTGTGTGTGTGTGTGTGTGTGTGTATGTCATTGTGTGCTTGATATACAAATTAGTGATCAGTGCATGTGTACTGTGTGGGTATTGACAACTGATTGTTGGAAACTAATTTTCATTGTGTGTATGTATAGTGTGTATGAGCTTGAATTGGTACTAGGTGTGTATGTGCCTAAGCTGGTTATCTTGGATGTGTATGTACCTGAGTTGGTATTGTGTGTGTGTGTGTATGTATGCACCTAATTGATTTTTGTGCATGGGCAATTGTATGCCATGCCTCCTGTCTAACAGTGTGATATTGAGATCCTGAGCATTGGCCTGACCCCACAGGACAACAAATGCACAGTAGACTGCCCTACTGTGCATTAGAGTGATTGCATGCTTTTTCATGATGGTTAATGCATAGTAGACTAATACTACTGTGAATTAGTGTAATAGCACAGTTTTTACTGTGATGCCATAATGTGCAGTCAATTAGTCTACTGTGCATTAAGCACCTTGTATAGACACATCTAGTGTATAGCATCCATGGATTTTTATAAGAAAAATGTAAGGATTAATTTATATTATTGATTTCTTTGTAGCATGATTAGAGTTCTGGAGAGCAGGTCTTATGAGGAGAGGCTGAAAGACATGGGCCTGTTCAGCCTGGAGAAAAGAAGATTTAGAGGGGACTTGATGGCAGCCTATAAGTATATGAGGCATACATCAGGGCTTGGGGGAGCATGTATGTGTTCACCAAGGCACTTCAAGGGAAGACAAAAAATAATGAACACAAACTGTTTGAAGATGGGTTCAGATTGGACATAAGGAGAAACTTCTTCACAATTTGAGTGTCCAGGGTCTGGAATAGACTCTCCCCAGAGGTGGTACTGTCACCTACCTTGGAGATCTTTAAAAAACAATTTGATGTGCACCTTGCTGGGGTCATCTGACCCCAGCAGTCTTTCCTGCCCAAGTGTAGTGGGGCTAGACCCTATGATCTCATGGGGTCCCTCCAGGCCCTAACATCTATGAATCTATGGATTATTTTTGGGTCGCTAGATAATGATTTTGCAAATAGTTATTAATGAATTAGAAAATGTCCTTATTATTCTCAGCTGAAGACAATACAACCATTGGAATAAAAGTTATGAACATAATGTTGTCTGCAAAACAGAATAATTTTTTCTTCTGCAGCTATGAATTTAAGATGATTACATATTGTATTATGTTCATATTGCCTGTATACATTAGCTTCACATAAATTATAATAGTTCCATTGATGGTAATAAGAGTCATGCCTGCCTATGACTATCACATTTCTACAGAGACCATGAATATAGTCATCAAAAACTAAGGGGAAATGTTCAAAGGCACATCTGGGATTTAGACATCTGCAGTCATTAACTTTCTAGATGACTATGAAAATCTCTCCCACATACAAAATTAAAACCTTGTGATAAAACTAGTTGAAAGGACCCCACAGTTGACATCACCTAGGTATAGCCTTTTTTACCAGAAAATGTCCATTCCCTCTCTCCCCCTCAACCCTCCTCCTTGCCCTCACAAATGTTTCAAAATATAGAGGAACAAATGTTTGGGAATTGAAAATTGAAAAAGAAAAATATTTGGATTTCACTGCAGTGTGTGGCACAGTTTGTGGCTGATAGGATATCCAGCAGTTTCTGTGTGATGTCAGATTGTTAACTTCTAAAGAATAAAATTGCTGCTGCTGATCGAACTGAATATGATCACAAACAAGGCATTCAAAGGTGAGATAGTAAGGGAAATTATAAGGGCAAGAGCTGAAAAGATGTCATGTAACACAAGCTGTGGAATGAGGGAAGGCTGCAAATGGTCAGACAAAAGCCTGGTAAATAGCATGGCTGTATATAAGTGATCTGTCAAGCAAGCTCTTGGTACCTTAGAAGTAGTAGTTTAACAGAATAAATAGTACATTGTAGACCAGTGTTGAATTGTACGCAAAGCCAAGACAATTACTGTACACAACTTCATAAGACTAGAAGATACTCTATGTAGTTAGAGTAGTTAGAGGAGAAAAAAAACACTAGTTGTTTTGAAGCTTGTCATCTGACATGTGGAATCCTATTATTATTTTGATTACAAAATCAGGACTCTATTTTGATGGGTGTTGTACCAACATGTAGCAAATATGATAGTCCCTGCTGCGAAGATTTCAGAGTTAAGTAGGAGACATGAAACAAGAGGTACAGAAAACACAGACAGGGAGAAAAAGACAATTGGAAAACAATGTGGTAATAGTGTGCCTCAGAGCTGTGTAGTAAGTAGAGGTAGAGACAGATACGGGAGGGATGCAGTGATGTGATTGCACTCTCATTCCTGACCATGTAGTAGGAGCAGCAGCTGGGCACTTTTTTAAGTCTCCAAAGGAGGTAAGAATCCCCACCTTCCTTTCCTTCCACGCTTAGTAGAAGGAAGTGGGGGGGAGGGGAGAGTGGGGGTAACCTGCTTTGGGGACTTACATTTTTTCTTGAATGTTAATCCCACAGTGTAGTATGCCCTCCCCAGTCGGAGGTAGGGGAGGCTGGGAACAGGGGGTGCAGCCACTCCTGTGGTGCTAGTCCCCACTCATATATCCCTTTTGTAAAATGCTGGATTCTCTTCTCAGTGGAAGTAGCTGCACATCAGCTGTCTGACACTTGACATTTGTCAAGTGACAGAGGTGCACCAATGATTTTTAAAGGATCTCTGGTCTCGCCAGGGTTTTCCTTGCGTTTTGTTGAATAGATAACTCTTCCTATGCGGTATCACCTACCAAGTGACCACCTTAGTAATGAGCTAGTACTTGACAGGAACCAATTTATATTCTATATGCTCCCTATATATATCTATATTCTCTATGTGACATGGTAGGTTTTATCAGACCTGATGAAACTTCTGGGTGCTTCTGCTGCAATATTTTGCCTCAGAACAAACCATATCCTGTATTTCCCCCCTCTCAACCAACTGCCACTGCATTATATCTTAATAACAAACCTTGGCAATTGCAGTACTGTACAGAGAGAATAGCATTTTTTCCAGACACTTGCAGGCAATCAATTTATACCATAAAGCATGATGGTTGATTTATTCTTATTATTTAGCTTGGCATGCGTTGCTATAAATATTTTTAGTAGTCATAAAATTAACCCACTCTTCTTTAAAATGCAGTCAGAGAATTTGATCTGATGGCCTCCTGTGACGGTGTATTTCATGGGTTGATTATGTACTAGATAAAGAAGCGTTTCCTTCTATGTACCACTTTTTAATGATAAAGAACCAAAGTGGATAACAAAAAGCCATTTTATTGGCAAAAGTCTGTTAGCAACAGTGAAAGCTAACTAGCATGTTGTTTTTTCCAAAAACCAAGCTAAAACAAGCAACCTTAAATGTGCTTGTTTGTGTGTGTATAGTTGTGTACAAGAACATTCTTTTTTAGGGGTGTGGTGGTACATTTCACAGAACTAGTAGAGATAGTCTTCTAGTCTTATGAAGTTGTGTACAGTAATTGTCTTGGCTTTGTGTACAATTCAACACTGGTCTACAATGTACTATTTATTCTATTTATTCAGGGGACCCTGAAGGCAAAGCGGGAGGCTTACTATCTTTGGAAGAAGGGAGCAGCCTCCAAAGAAGAGTACTCTTCTTGTGCTCAGGCGTGTAGGAAGGCTGTTAGGAAGGC
>JAGPOW010000261.1:149529285-149545169 GCA_030014935.1 Caiman crocodilus | reverse complement strand
CTAGGATGTGGAACCGGCTTCCTAGGGAAGTGGTTCTTGTTCCTACCTTGGGCATCTTCAAGAGTAGATTGGATAGGTACTTGGCTGGGGTCCTGTGACTCATTCCTGCCATTGGCAGGGGGTCAGACTAGATGGCCTGCTCTAGGCCCCTTCTGACCCTAGTTACTATGAAACTATAAGTGATAATATGGACATGGAAATGAACTTAAACTTGAATAGAACGAATTAACAAAGCAATACCTTTGTAGATATTCTGTACAAATTTTGTGCTGTCTTACATGATATATTGTGTGGCAGAGCGAGCTAAAGAGAATATAGATTGACTTTAGTTTTAAAAACAGAATTGGAAGTATAAAGGCTAAATGATACTTGAATAACATTACCCACAACTGAATTGGGCATAGTAGCTAATATTGGCATGAAACAAACAAGAATTTAGACTTTGAATCTTTTGGAGAAATTGCAAAAGACCTTAAACGCAACTAAACAGAATTAAGTAATTGAAAGGAAGAATAATAAAGTGATATGCAAAGAACTCAACATTAATTGAATGCCTGCCAAAATTGTTTGCATGGCTTTTAGCAATGAAAAGGACTTTTATTAAAAGCAGATCAAAAAAAGGAATGAAAAAAAATCTTGATAAGAGGGAAGTTTGAGATGTAATACAAGACGTAATATACAGACATTTCAAAATACAAGTGATGTTGTGAGTTTACAACATAATCTATAATAACTGAATATGTAAGAACAACTTTTTATCATTTTTAGTTTGTAATAAATTTGATATCTAATTGATTTGTAGTAGGTAGCAAAACATTCTTCTAAGTTAAATCATCTGAAAACTGACAAACGTGGGGAGCCAAAATTATCCCAAACTCTCTAAGGAGTCAAAAACGTACTTTGGCTTCCATATACAGGGAGACCATTTAAGAAGTTGAGAGGTACTGTGCTGGAAAGGGCAGATAGCATAGACAGATGGGAATTGGCACTACCGGCACTATTCTGTGAAACCTCCAGCACACTTTGTGTTTCACTATTAGGTTTCTCTCTGGTTCTACCATAGGCTGATACTGCAGGTGGTATATTTCAGTCTAGTGCAGAATTCACGGGATATGTACCACACCATCCAAGGCAGGCTTTGGGAGAAATAAGTTACATTGATCCATTGGTTCTAACTCCCACATAAAAATTGAAGTGATTGCAGCAGTGACTATAGTAAACCTGTTAGGGTGGCTTTGCATTGGAACTCCATGTTTAGATTAGGGTAGTTGATTTTGCTCCTTCAAGCCTTCTCCTTTCTTAGCATTTAACCTAGATAAACTTTTATTTCTTATATGGATGAAATAATATATAATGCATAAATATTGAAATACATCTTAAATCCAATAGATCTTAAATGTTGAAAGAAGAAAAAGTCTAGTGAGGGGAAAGCTGTTTATGTAATAACTAGAGCTGCATGCAACATCTGCCTCAAGCATACACCAAATATTCACCTCTTTTCAGTTTGCAGTGATTGTACGCACAAAAACGTTTCCACACAACATTTTTAGGTAGGCTGGCTACTCTATTTGGCTGGGATTCAAGACTAAAGCACAATCTCAGAGAAGTAATTATCAACCCTGTGTTTCAGCTCTACATCTGCACAATGGAATTTATAACTTTCTCCCTGACAGGGGTATTGTGAGGATGAAAATACTGAGGTGGAGGCCATTTTTTGTGCCAGCAAACTTCTAGTCGAGACAAGGAGTTTTAAGAACAGGCACCAGGTGCAAGATTTCTGAGCAGAGACTTTTTCCCTGCTTTACATATGCAGTGTATACATTTTTTTCTGTAGACAGTCTTGAGTTTTGAGCTAAACCTCTTGCCAATTTCAGAAGAAAAAGGAGTTTAAAGAAAAAATCCACAAGTCTGTCTCTAAAAAACAAGGAGATTATATGTAATCCATTATTTTAATAACTACAGTGCAAAGGGACTAAGTGAGCATGGGCTTAACTATTAGGTATGGGGGGAATATGAACAATTTTCCATGAAAGAGGGAGACTTTAGCCCTCAGTGAGAAAGGGGTTAATTTTCTTGGTTTGTCTTCTGCTTAGCATGGAATAAGAGCATGGACACAGGAGCCTGCTGTGGAGGAGCTAATACATGGTAAAGCCTTGCTTTCTTTTTACCCTGTGGTCCATAGTCTTCTACAGGTCTTGACTCCTACATATTGCTATTCCTCTTCTTTTTTTAAGATTCACCAGGACAGAGTCCCCAGTGATCAATAATGAAACTCATTTAGTCTCAAGCAGGTCCTTTACTCCAGAAAAACAAGGACATCTGTGTTTCAATCTTAATTAACAGCAGCAGAGGCTAAAAAACAACAGGGCTAGGGACAGACCTTACACATAAACTGGTTTAAATGATCAGAAACTGGTTTAAACCTCTCAGAGAACATAGCTCAGTACACATAAACCAGTTTCAAAATGTCTTAAAGCTGGCTTAAGATAAACCTGGTTGAATGTAGTATCAGACTTAACTGATGTGGGTCAAACCAGATTATGCAACATCTGTCCCAGGCCCCTTCTGGTTTAGATTCATAGATTCATAGACTGTAAGGCTGGAAGGGGGTCCAGCCCCTGGCACCAGGCAGGAAAGACAGGTGGGGTCAGGTGACCCCAGCAAGATGATGATCCAGTCTCCTCTTGATGCTTTCCAGAGTAGAGGATTGCACCACCTCTGGAGGGGGCTTATTTCACAGTCTGGCTACCCTAACTGTGGAGAAGTTTTTCCTAATACTGAGCCTGAAATATTCTTCCAGGAGTTTGTGGCCATTACTCCTGGATCTCCCCAAGGGTGCCCTTATGAACAGTTTTTCACCAAGCCCCTGACATGCTCCCCTGACATAGCACTAAACTTCTTTTTTTCAGGCTCAGGAGTCCCAGATCCTTCAGTAGGGGTGTGCAAAGCTTCAGTCGCCTATTTGATTCAGAGAACGTTCAGCCCGATTCAGAGGCCAAATCACTGAATATGAATTGAATCAGGAGATAAAAATACTTCTAAATCAATTCAGAAAAGATTCAGGAAAAGATTCAGAGATTTGACGATTCGGAAGGCAGTCTTACAAGGGAACAGAAACTGAGAAGAGGGAGGGGGGCTGGGGCGAAGACTGACATCTGTAGCTAGCCAGTGACTGTGATTTTTCCTTGAGTCTCCTTCCAATCACAGTGCTCTGGGGGAGGGGCATAGAAACAGCATATAAGCCTCTGTCTGCAGGCTTTCTGTCCCTTTTGCGAGCTGTTTCTGCCTGAGTAAAAGAGGGGCGAATGACTGGCCCAGAAACAGGTGGTGGACAGAAATCTAATTGTGTCCTGTTACAGGCTACCATCCCTACTGTTTTCATCTCGCTGTGCCATAACACAAAGTCACATGTCATGAGTTTTGCTTTGAACAGTTTGAGGTGCAGTTTCCCAGAAACCCCTCTACCTAGCTCCTTGAAACTTGGCAGGATTCATGTCTGCAGAAGGGGATACTAGCACTGCTGTTTACATCCAAATCTGCCACAAACTGACAAAGTTATAGGTATTTTAGTGATTCTCTATTATAGTCTATGGCAGAATCACCGAATCTCTCCAAATCAGTGCTGAATCTTCTGAAGCCAATTCAAACAAAACCATACAAAGATATAAACTAAACACACACAAAGACAAACACACTCTATGGAGATGTTATAGTTACCAGCTTGCTTGTTCAATGTTAGCACTGGGTGGCCAGCCCAGGCTCATTGAGGATGATGGGAAGGGGGGTGAATGGATGCGCCTGTACTCCAGCAAAGGTTGCAGAGCATGAATTCCCCCTCTACTATTGTTGAATCCCACTTTTATACGGATTTCAAATCTTTGTCCACAGTTGAGAATTTGAGGTACTTTTGCATCCACATGTTCTCATCCAGCTGTTGTTTTTCATCGTTCTTTTTGTTATGTCAGCTCGAGGTCACTCCTGTCATAAAAGTCAGGCGTTCAGCCTTGAAACATTGTGTAGGCTAAATTGCAGGTTATGAATACTTCCTCCTTTCTCTTGTTGCTTAGCTTATCTCCTCCGTACCTAGTCACAGGCTGGTTCTTCAGCCATCCATCTAACAATTCATCGCTTGGTAGCTTGCACATTCAGCACCTTACACAGGCACAATAGACATTCCATACACTCCTCATTCATTCAATCAATCATACTACTATCATTAATATACTATATAGAAAGTTCATAGCTAGATTACATATATAAATGTTTGCACACACACACACATATATATGTGTATATATATATATATACTTACTAAACATATCACTGTCACAATAATGCTGTTATTACTTAATCTATTCTAATGCCAAGCCATTTAAGCAAACATGTACTGGCATTGTGTTACATGTTATATACTGCTAAAATTCATCATAAAAAACAAACAAACAAACTTTATTCAATCACACACTACAGGAAGAATCATCTCCTTGGTCTTTCTGGGGATGCATTGATTGATGCATGCCAGAGTGTTAATTTGCCCTGCTGACAATAGAGTCACACAGCCAGCTCATATTCATGCTGTAGTCTATTATTACCCCCAGGTCTCCTACATTCATAGTGCAGGTCAGGTTGGCATTGCCAAGCCTGTAAGTGTAAAGGGTATTGTTTATCTACAGGTGGAGCACTTTACATTTCTCAATGCTGAACTTGGTCTGGTTCTGATTTGCCCAACTTGCTAGCCTGTCTAGATCTGCCTATATCTGGAGCCTATCTTCAAGTGTGACCACACTTCCCCATAACTTGGTGTTATCTGTGAACTTGACCAGTGAGATCTTTAACCCCTCACACAAATCATTGATAAATATGTTGAAAAGTACAGGACCAAGCACCAACCCTTGCAGGATACCACTGCTCACTTCTTGCCAAGACAACGCAGATCCATTCATTAGGACTCTCTGGGTCCTATCCTGCAGCCGGCTTTGTACCCACCTAACCATTTCACAGTTAAGCCCACTATCTTCCAATTTTCTCAGAAGAACATCATAGGATACAAGATCAAAGGCTTTTGGAAATCAAGGTATACAATATCCACCACTTCTCCCTTATCCAGGTAGCGAGTCACCTGATCATAAAAGGACATGAGGGTGGTTAGACAAGACCTGCCAATGATGAAGATATGCTGGCCATTGTTCAGAATCCTACCTTCTGCAAACCTATTATACATAGACTCCTTAATGATTTTTTCCAGGATTTTCCATGGGATAGAAGTTAGGTTAATTGGCCTATAGTTATCTGGGACCTTCTTGAAGGTGGGCACGACCAAAGTTAAACCAGAGTCCTCCAGCATCCCAGATGCTTTGCAGCTGGGCTAGGCTAGGCTGTGCTCTTTGTTTTAAAGAACAGTCTGACCCCGCCCCTCTCCTCCCTGGCCAGAGCTTTGCAGGAGACTGAAGGCACATCAGGGTCTTCCTGGCTTCCCTTGCTGGTCACTGCTCAAGGAGGGATTCCCCTCTTCCTCCCTTTCTCCCTCCATCTCCCACAGCATGGACCCCAGTGCAACAGCCCCTAGGCATGTGGTATGCTAGCTAATGCTGAGAGGTGTCTATGTGTGTATTCTCTGATTTCACTGGGACAGATAGACAAGACAAAGGCAGACAGGACAGTATCCATGTAAGGCCTTTTAGAGCTCATCAACAGGGCAGCTGGTAATGTCCCTCCATTCCTTCCTTGGAAAAAGGTGTTTAAGGAGAACTGGAACTAATGAGAGGCTTTCATTTTTCTGATGGGCTAACAACACTGGTTTTATCAGCCCTTTTCCTGGTTTGCAGCCTTGTCAAGTTTGCAGACAGGGAGAGGGAGATTGAAAAGCTCAGTATCATCAAGAGATGTATACACTGCACACACACCCTTTGCCTCAGACTGCTAGCTAGGAGCTGGGCTCTGACAACAGTCCCATGACTTGAGCAGGGAAAGGCCTGAGATGGTGCAGGCAGGGTTGGGGTTTAAACCTCTCCCTAATCAGAGCATCCCACCAAGGCCATCTAGTAAAACACATTTCATAGTGACTGCCATATTCAATACAAATATAACGTAATACAAATAGACATAGCTTATCATTCTTTATTGATAGAAACAAAAATCATGGTAGCTAACTTAATCTGTGGGGAATACCTTTCTGTATGGAAAGAGCATCCCATAAAATTAACTACTAAAGGTTTGGGTATGTCATAACACAAGGGGTTTCTGGAAGTCTCCTAAACTTAAGTATGTTCTCCTCATCTTCTCAAGCCTAGATTACTGCTGGTCTATTAAAGATGACTACATCATTGCAATAGCCTCAATGAGCAGCAATTGCTCATGTCGTTGCTGACATTACTCTTCTTTCTATGGAGCATATTTTATACCATGGGATGCATTCTATAAATAACCTTGCATAAAATAATTGCTGCCACCTCTCATAATGGAAATAGGGCAGATTATGATAGAAGAGTCTTGAATTTAAAATACCAAAATGGCTATTGTGAAATCCTTGATGGTTGCATTGATGCATCATTCTTACTTTAGTTTAGACAGAAATGAAAAAGAGTGGGGGAAAAAAAACACAGCAAAAGATGAACAATGCATGCTCTTATAAAAATGTTTTTTCCCAACATTTTTCTTATATCAATGATTTATTTAAGTGCCTTTGATACAACCCAACTTGAAGACTGATCTGCTATCTCTGTATTTATGAAATATGCTATAGATTCTGCAGACTGAGCTACTTACACAGTTTGCAAAACAAAAAGAGAGCACTTGTTAGCAGTAACAGTTCAAAATGTGAGAAGAGTGGCTGCATGCCAAAACATTCAATGCAAAGAATGAATGTGTTTGTCCTATGTATCACGTAGTACACCACAGTGCACGGATCAAGTTACAACTACAAGATCAAGGAATATTATTCATTTAAGAATTTTAGAAAAAATACAGGTTACATGACTAATGCAATCTGGAAGTGTGAGCACATGAGACAAAGAAAATAATAAAAAGAAAGGCTATATTCCAAACTTGTCTTCATTAATTCAGAATTCAAATGAATGTTCATAAGCACTCATTTTTCAGTATTCCACCTGCAATTCTCCTACTTATGCTCACCTGCCAATCACTTCACACTTAGGTAGGCTGTGTACACTGCAGCAGCTTCAGCCTCCTTTAAACTGTTTAACGCTCTGCTACACAAAGGTTACAACACATCCATCTCCATTACTAGTTGGTTTTATATCTGCTTCTTCATAGGAACTTTCAATCAGTTTCTGTTTAAGACATAGGGCCGGTCAGCAACAAGAAAAAAAAACCAAGACAAAACAGGAATATTCAAGGAAAAAATCATTTAGGTAATTTTCTTTGACATTCAAAATATTTATTTGATTTTTTTGTAATTTTTTTTGTATCTTCCATGTTATACATCTATGGTATCAATATTTTGGTTTTGCTTCCCTTCTCTTTTCTTTCTTTCAGTCCCCTTTTTCCCTTTTCCTCATTATACCACTGAAGAAAGGAGATAAAGAAGGCAAATCATTAAATAAAACCAGAAACAAAACGAAAGAGCTACTTATCATCTTTGGTTTCTAACTATTCAAAAGGCCAGAATAAACCCAAAGAATTTAGAAAATGATGTTCTTCAAGCCCAACAGAAAAAAAAAAGATGGAAAATACTGGCCTCTTCTAATATGGATCGAATTGTTGTGTGCCCAAGAACTTCACCAAGTCTCTTCATTTTTGCAACTGATCACACACAGGTCTTTCCACATTCCTTTGCATGTAGCACCTGACTGTAATTTTGTATTGGACTATTTTCTCCTTTTGTAATTATCATTGGGGTATCATTATCATTCTACATCTCACCATATGGCAACATTGCTACAGCACCATGCTTTAGTCCTTCCTTTTGAAAGTACGAAAGCACAGCGCGGAATAGGAGGCTCCTGGGCCATGTGAACAATGTATGGTTACACATGCGGCGTGTGTTCACTTAGCCCCCCCAGACTGAGATGGACTGTCAGAGGCTCTGTGACTGACCAGTTGATTGCAATCAACTGGTTGTGACTACTGCTGTAACACCACGCTTCCTGGGTATAACATGATGCTATGGTGACACAGTGGTGACATTTAACCATGTGCTGAATGTAGGGCCCAGTAATGCGCACCCATACTGCACTGCGTTTAAGTACTTTCAAAGTCCACCTGAGAAAGGACAGCCTTATTTCTAAAACCATTTTCCTCTTTTCTGAAAATGTAGTGGGGTAAGAGAAAATTCTGATTACTTTTATGGGGATAAATAATAGGAAGATATCCCACAGAGGACAGACCATCACATTTAAACATATGATGACCAAAGAATATTTTGTAGTAGCACATTTAAAATATTCCAGTTCTCTTACCCAGAAACCCAAACAACAACAAAATATTTTTCTAAACTTTAAGTAAAATACACATTGTGCACTACTATGTTAAATAACTAAATACATCATATAAAGATATTAGTATATGGTATACATTATTTAATTATAACTTTTTTTATTCTAAAAATCAGGATTGCCGAAAACATCATATAAAGGTAGAAATGTATTAGCTTTAACATGGGAAGTTACTACCTTGCCAGCTTCAAAGGGTTGATTACAGGCAACGAATTGCTACAGACATCTATGTAACTGTGGAAAACTACTTGTACAATTTTTAAATGCATAATACACAGACTGCTGTATTGTAATAAATGTGCTATTGTGGATAAACATATTGTAAGGGATGAGGGAAAAAGATAATAAAATAGCATATGCAAACAGTTTACTGTTCTCTTGAGGACTTTGCAATTATGGATATTCATTTCTAAAAAAAAATATTAGCAAGCAAGATTATTTTATTATTGTGCATAAAAGATTTTGAAATGCTACTATTAAAAGTGAAACTAGGTTTAATGTTGTCCCTTTATTTAGAAAATAATCACATACTGTCATCTTTTACTGCAAGACCTACAGGTTGAACATATGTACATGTTGTTACTGAAGTGCATAAAATTAAAATTACACTTTTCTCTGTGTAAACGAGATCCCTTCCTGCAATAAATCATCGTCAACATAGCACAAATTTCATTTCCAGCCCTAGTACATCCTGATGGGAAAATAAGTCTAAAAAAAGAACAGTTTGAGGTAGTCTTTCCCCTATGTAACAGATGGATTCACATTTTGCAAACACAAGATACATACAACTAAATGATACCTTTAGAAAAAAATTATAGCCACTGAATGCAAAACAGTATGGCAAATTTTGCTCCCAAGTTTACATTGATTAAAAAAAAAAGCAGAAATTTCCCATCACCTAGAACTCCAGTTCTGTAGCCAGATCTGTAGCTGTGTGAGCCATCTGTATAGCACCCTTTTGATTCAGTGGACGTGTGTGCCGGTGCAAGAATAGTGTGTCTCTATGGATCCATTATCAGCTAGGGGCCTGCTTGTCCATTTTTCATTTAAAAATTTAACACAAGCATCAGAGAAGTCCCTGTAAATTAGATGTCTACCCTATAAATAATGTTGGATATTGATTCTATTTACACCTCAATTTCAAGCTAAATAGTCACTGAATAAAACAATGAGTGAATCAGCCCTTATAAAATAAATAGAAGTCAATTGTATTAATAAATTGCAAAGTATTTGTATCTCGATTTAATTTTAAACACAATATTTTAAATGTCTGCCATTCATCTCTGCCCATTATTAAAGTTTAACTAAAGTTAATTTAGTTAGATTCATCAGCATTGCCCCAGTGCCAGTTTTTAACAACTTTTGCAAATGGTAGCCAAAAAATAGCTATGCTTATCAAAGACCATGAAAGGAAAATATGGTTCTGTGTATAATTATTAGAGACTGGGTGCATCTACATGTGCAATTAGTCATGACTAGATTTTCCGTGCATTAAGCTAATGCACAGTAAGCAATCTTTGTCAGGTGTTTACACGTTCAGGAATTAAATTTAATGCCAGGTCCCTCCAGCCCTGCCATGTGTCCCTGTGGCCACTGTGGGGAGATCCATCTTCTGGCCCCAGTTGCCAGCACTTGGCAGCCATGTCTTTAGTCAGACCCAGATGCCAGTAATCTTTAAAACAGTCCCCCCTCCCTCCTTGCTTTGTGCTGTCTAGGCAGCCAATTCCAGTGCATAGATGAGTAGCAGGACACAGACATAAGTAGCATGTGGCAGTTTTGCTCCTGCCCCATCTGTGGTCCTCAGCTATGGCTGCCCCAGTTCCTGGCCCTGGCACCAAGGAACAGGGTCCCATGATCTTCTTGGCTGCCTCGGTCATCCTACTGGCCCATTGTGGTCAGTTTCCTGGTTCGTGACCGTCTCACTGTGCCTGGCTCCCCTCTGTACAGTTGCCACCTGGACAACCACTGCACACCTTCCCAGAGTGCCTGCCACTGTGCAGCTGCTGCCACCAACCATGATGATGAGGGTCTCCAGGAGGCCACTGCCAGGGTTGTCTTTGCCCTCCTCCAGCCCCACCACCTCTGGGCCTGCTGTGCCAGCCAGGACTGGTGGCATTGCCTGATGCAACATGACTATAATGATGAGCAATGAGTCAATGCCTTCAAGATGATCCAGGCCTCCTTCACTAACCTGCCTTACCAGTTCTGGCCCCACCTGGAGCACCAGGATACTGGCATATACCTGGCCCTCTCTGTTGACACCTGTCTGACCCTGGCACTAGTCAAGCTGACTGCATCTGCTAGCCTGAAATATGCAGGGCACCTATCTGGAGAGCAAGTGCACTGCAGGCGAGGACACCCTGGAGGTTTGCAGAATCCTCCAGGACATGCTGGTGGACACTGTCCTCCACATCTGTGACCCTCCCCCCTACCAGCTCCCTCCCCATGGTAATTGGAAGCTTCTGTGCACTGGCATTTCCCCAATGTGTTGAGGCACTGGATGGGATACATCCTAATCACCTGCCCACTCTACACAGAAAAGCTCTGCTATAGGCACAGGGGATTCCACTCAGTGGTCCTGCAGATAATTGTTGATCACCAGAGGACCTTTACCCACTTCAGCATTGGCTGGGTGGGCAGTATGTATGATGCACATGTATTCAGGAACTCTTGACTGGGTGTGCCTATGGAAAGTGGGTGCTTTGTGCTGTGAGTAGAGGACCTGCAGCTGGGTGCCATCCTCATCCCACCCCTGCTCATCAGGTAGCCTCTGGCTGAGCCCCCCCTCTCCCCCATCTCCACTCACAGCTAGGGCTGGTGGCCCACTAGGGCAGGGCAGGGCAGGCTGCTGCACCTGCTGTTGCAGGTCTAGACCCTGCCCCCCCGCCTCACTTCTCCCCTGCCTCTCAACCTGCTTTCTTGCACTGCTGCTTAGCCTATAGCACCCAGGATCAAGGGGTGCAGGGCTCCAAGACAACTAGGATGAGGAGCTAACAGCACCCCCACCCTCTCCACTGGGAACCTTTTCTGGGGAGGCGCCCAAGGCCCTGCCCCCTGACATGCTACCATGCACCCTGAGTGTGCCTCTGCTGTATGTGCCCCAGGCAGTGTGCAATGAGCTGTTTGTGCAGACTGAGGGGTACCTGAGCCACTACACTCTCCTGATGATGATCCTCCTGGTGTTCTGGGCACACCTGCACTCCTGGTTTGGGATTCTGAGCTATGACAGCATGGGGAAAAAACCTGGGCTGCCCTACAACCTCCGCTACTGCCTGGAGGGCTACTTGTGGCAGTTTTACAAGTCCCTGGTCCCTGCTGTCGAGGAGGACATCACTGCCAGCTTCGACACCTTCCTCAGTGTGTGAGAGACAGTTGCCTACCCAGCTGTAGAGACATGGGGTGCTCAATAAAGTTTTGAATTGTGTCCTGCCTCTCTGCATGCTGTGGGGGAGAACCTGGGCTCAGGAGAGTACAGGTGGGCCAGGCAGGAAGGGGGGGGTCAATGACAGGAGCAGGGACTGGGTCTGGAAGGGGCTTGCCCCCAGTTTGGGACTTACCACTTGTCCAAGGCTGGCAAAGCTGATGGCTAAGCATGAGCTTCCCAAATGGTGACAGCACACAGCTGTACCCAGTGTCTGTGGCCCATGGTGTACAGTGGACGAGTGTCTGGCCAGTGACCCTCTGAGGGAGGATCTGGCACTGCTGACAGCTGGCTGTTCCTCATGGCAGGGTCTAGGTCTATGGAGCTGGTGAGGCAACAGCTGGCTAGAGCTCCCTGAGCTATTAGGAGACCCAGCAGCTGGCGAGGTAGGCAGGACAGGGTTCTGGGTGCCTGAGGGTCCCTTTTCGGGTGACATATTACCAGAGAGGTTCGGGTGGGATGGGGTCTTGGGCACATTGCCTTTGCTGGTGAACACTGAAATGTTGCAGCCTGGGTTCTGGGGTACTAAAATGTTGGTCAGCTGCTGCATAAAGGGTGTAGTCTTGCGGGCACAATTGGACTGACAATTGTCATCAGTCACAGCCACCCACGGTGCCCACAAGGCCTTGGCCTTTTCGCAGCACTGTTGCACCAACTGGGAGTATTCTCACTCCCACATGCTACCTTACAGGGCCTCATAAATGTGAGCATTGAGTGGCCACCCCACTCAGACCGCCTCAGCACCTTTGCATTGCCCCAGAGTACCACAAGGTCACATCTCCTCATAGGTTCAGTTGGGGGCCTGGGTGGATAGCACAGGTGTGCACACATGGATGGTGTCAGGCCCTAACAGGGAGGAGGAGGATGATATGCTCATCTTGTGCCAGCTGTCTGCGCCCCTGTGTGGCTGTCCCTGTGTTACTTGCCCTGGACAGCTGACAGCAGGATCCAATGCAGGGGCATGGCACAGGACGGAGAGGTGTGTGGCAGAGGCAATGTGCCACAGCACCTGCAAGCACAGGACAGATGGCTGGGGGTGTGCATCAGCAGGGAGCAGCAGCCCTGGGGAGATATCGTGGCTGGGCAGGGAGTGCAGCAGGCTGCAGCCCTTTGCAACACCCATCTGTGGCAAAGCAGCATTTCTGGTTAGGTGACAGGACCGGCAGAGGTAACCTCTGTCCAGTTCAGGGGGGCACACAGGGCCTGCAGTGATCCTGGGGAGTGAATAAGCTCCTCCAGGATCCTGTGCAGTGTGACCCATAGTACAAAATGGCTGGAGGTTTTAATAATCTTTGGCTAGGGACTGCCAAGGAGACAGCCCAGCCCTAAGGCAAGAGAGTCTCACAGGCAGGAGCCTTGAGGCTAACCTCAGGCTGGCTGCCTCGTGGCAGGGCAGACCCAGCACTACACTTAATACCGGGTTGTGTCTACATGTATAACTGCACTTTAACTAATCACAACTCAATTTGATACCTGTATTTGCAGGTATCAAATTTAGTCACAATTAGCCATTTTAATTGTGCACTATAGGCACACACATGTAGATGTGCATGCGTACTGCCCAGTAAATTAAGCTAATGCACAGTAACACATGTTGTGTAAATAAACATGCCTACTGAGTACCTGGGTTCACAGAATTTACTACTTGGTGTTTAAAAGTGCTTCAAGAAGAAAAAAATGTGATAACAAAAGTGTTTCCCAGTATAAGAAAATCATTTTAATGAAGGTGAATGTGAGTCAGAAGATCTGAAAGAGAAGCAAACTGAAGTATGTACCCCACCTACTGAAGGTAATTTATCCAATTTTCAACACTTAGCACAATACTTCTGTCAGCATATTTTTAGAGGTTTTTCTCATGAGATATCTATCTAAGCTTTTCCTGTTGTGAAACTGAACCATAATCATTAAGCTACTGCACCATTCCCCTTATAGAAAAATTGTCAGAAGAAGTAAAATATATCCTTTAAGAAAAATCTGTTGCTATAAGAGCACAAGGACTTCTTAGTATTATCCATGCTACCATGGTAAATGATTTGATAAAACCTTTCCCACCCAACATAGACCGTGCATAGCCATAACTAGAGGAACCACTCCATACAGGTAATGACTTAAACACCTCAATATGTATAAACCAAGCAGAAGACCTGAGTACTAACCACCATAAAGAAGAAAAGATGATAAATTGACTATTGAATGAATATTCCAGAGGCCATGTTTTTAACCAAAGAAAAGAGAATAGCCATCCTTAAAATTTTGAGTGAACTAGAGCTCATTACATAGATAAAAGCATCAAAAGCTCTATGGTACGCTGGTTGTAGCCATGTTGGTCTAAGGACATAGGCAAACACGATTCTTCAGGTAAACGTGATATCTTTTATTAAACTAACTAAATAGTTGGGGGGGAAAAATGTTATTTGCAACTTTTCAGGCACAGAATCCCTTCTTCAGGCATAGGGAGAGTCTGCCAGCATTTTGTGGGCTCTTCTGGGTGGACTAGAAGCCAAAATGTAGATCTGTGAAAATGCAGCTGCATGTCAGTGAGGCTCAAAGGTGTGGAAGAGAATAGGTGTGAGACAGGTAGGCAATGGGGGAAAGGGGCAGATGCTGATCTCGTGATAGAATGTAGCTGGTATAACCCAGGTGGTGGCCCAATAGTTGCCACCCCTGCCCAATATCAGGAATGGTGGTGAGGCAGCCAGTGGCAGAGGGTCAGCAAGACAGGCAGCTCCCAGGGGTCATTGCTCTAAACCCCTGCTCCAGATGACTGGCCGGGCGCCCCACATGCCTCATGGCTCGCCAGTCCCTCTCCACGTACTGGCCTGCGCCCCGAGCTCCCAAGGACCCTCATCCTGGTGCTCTGCTTCTCCTCAGGATCCTAATGCCTTGCCTGCTGCTGTCCCAATTTCCCAGGGAAGGTAAGGGGTTTCCTCAACTCACCAGCACAGTTCCTTGCTCCAGATAAAGATGCTGCCTGCTCTCCAGGCCGCTGCTTCTTCACATTGGAGTGGGGTGCCGACTGCCACCCCTAGCTTCTAGGATGCCTGGCATGTCCAACACGCTGCAATGGGGCCTTGGGGCACCAGCTCTCTGCCCCAAACCCTGACCACTGCTCCCTCTCTGCTGCGGGGCTGGAGGCACGGCCAACTGCTGCTGCCTTCTTCTCCCAGGGCCTTCGAGGCGTTCAGAGGGGTCTCTCTGCTCCCTCTGCTGGGTCACCTCTCCCCAGCTCTTCTTAGGCCTCCTGTTTCATGCCCTAGAATCACTGTCAGCAGCCCCCATGCCAGTTTGGCTACTGCTTTTATCCCGTCCAGCAGTCCCTCCCTGGCTTGCAAACCAGCCAACCAGGGCTCAGGGTGGCTGGCCCCCAGCTCCAGCCCACCCCCTTTCATACGAATGAGGGAATTGAAAACCCTTTCTTTTGTTTGGCTTCCCCTTCTCCACAGGGCAGGGCTCCCGGGCTCCACTCTTGGGGTCGCTCAGAGTTCACTGGCACTGTTTCTAGCCCCAGGTAAGTATCTCAAGCCAATCTGGTGAGCCCACATTGGCAGTCTGTTACACTGGTAAAATGCAGAGAGGTTACCTGTGGTTATCGGACAGCAGGCAAGTTATAAAATGCCATAAATCCAATGTCTGTGTTTAGTCCATGATTTTTTTTTAATCCACTAGATTTATGAAGTGAAGTTCTCAGGATTTTCTATGAAAGGTGTTTTGTATATTCCTTGTGAGGATTCGAACTGAGATATTGGAGAGAAAGTGATTGCCTTGTGAGACGCGTGCACTTGCTGGTAATTGTATATTTTGTCTGTGATATATTTTTGATGTGCATTCATTCTGGTACGCAGTTATTGTTTAGTTTCTCCTACATATTTTCCATCAGGGCATTTTGTGCACTGGATCAGAGGTATTACATTTCTGGAGGTGCAGGTGCAAGATCCAAAAATGGTGATGGTTCTGTTGTGGGGTGTGGTTATTGTGGGAGTATACACGATGTGTTGGTAGGTTTTACATTT
>JAGPOW010000261.1:149518686-149529185 GCA_030014935.1 Caiman crocodilus | reverse complement strand
TGATGAGGTTGGCAAGGTTTGGTGCTTATTTAAAGGCTGGGATGGGTGGTTCTGAAAATCTCTTTAAGAATTGGATCTTGTTCTATTATGGGTTGCAATTGTTTGAGGATTTTCCAGATAGGTTCCAGGGAAGGATAGTATGTCATAAGCAATAGTGTGTTATTCGTGGGGATTTTCTTTTTGTACTGCAGCAATTCTTCAAGTGGTGTCTGGGTGGCTCTTTCAAAAGTGTGATCTATCATTTCTAGAAGAGTGTCCTGTTTGAGTGAAAGCCCTTCTGAGATTTATGAGGTGATGAAACACCTTTAGTAGACAAGCCTATGCACTTTACTTCAGAAGTCTACTGGACACAAACAAATCATGGACTAAATATAGGCATTGGATTTGTGGCACATTATAACCTGCCTGACATCCCATAAGCCCAGGTATCCTGTCTGCATTTTACCAACATTTACGTTCTATCACCAGTTCAACATCCCCCTCTCTCCCACACCTACCCGTCTCACACCTATTATTTCCCATTCCCTCTGATCCTCACTGCCATGCAGTTGCATTTTCACAGATCTGCATTTTTCATTTTGGTTTTCATCCTACCCAGGAGAGTATACGAAACAGGAGCAGACTCTCCCTATACCTTGAGAAGAGTGTTTGTGCCTGAAAGCTTGCAAAGAACAATTTTTCCAACTATTTAGTTGGTCTAATAAAACATAGAACATTTACCCAAAGAACCTTGTCTGTCAAAAGGAATTCACAGTGAAGATGGCCCTACCGCTGAGGTTATTCAGTGAAGACAACTTACCAAAATCCCTGGATAAAATGATTACTCATCCACTCTTCAGGAAACTAACCTGCATGTCAGACAATCTTGCCAAAAACATCACAGCTTGTACCCTGCTTTTTCTGTTTCTAGAAGCAACCAACAGCACACTATGCCTAAAAAAGAGTACAGGGAATATGCAGTATTTTTTACCCCATTTCATCAGTTTGCCTTTTTTTAGGACTTTGCAGAAGGCCGATTCCACCATTTCCCTTGTATACGTGGTCTCCTTTCCCTGCTTCTGTGGATCCTGAAAAGGACAGTGTAACTGAACTCCTCCTCCCTCAAAAATTGCCAGAAAGAAACTTTGGTGCAAGCATAACAACTAAAATAACTGTTAGCTAATGTATCTAGAACGGTTAGATTTCAACTGATACGGTCTCATTAATTGCCCAATTTGTGACCTTTGCAGTTGTGAGGGAGATAATCTCACATTTTGTGATATTGATAAGTTTACATCATTTAATGGAATTCATATGGATGAAGTGTAAAAGCAGCTCTTTCTTTTCTAGGTCAAAAGCTATGAACTTACACCTAAGCCATGTTCCTGCAAGTACTTCTTTAATTCTATGTCGAGGCAGTAATACTTGCTCTAGATTAATGAGAGGACATGAATGAGAAGGCAAACTGATAAAATGACTAGGCTTAGTTATTTTTAAATACATAACAATATTGTTAATTATGGGCCCAATCCCCATTGCTCTAGTCAGAGGACTGATAAAAGTTTTTAAATTTTTGGAGAGCATTATGCACGCAGTTACACCTTCATAATTTTAAAGGAAATATTCATAACGGAACTTGCTGTAGTGATCTAAGGTTCATGTCTGACCAGAAAAGAGAATATGAGTTAACAAAGCTATTAATTACCTAATTAGCCCCCGAGCTGTCAAGATTGATCCTGAAGGGGAATAAGTGGAGATTATCCTCAAGGAAAATCATGGTCATATAGGGGGAAAAGTCTAATCTCTCTGTTCACCAGTACTTGAAGAAGTATCCTTTTTCTTTCCTCCAAAAACATCCAAAAGAGAAGGTAAAAGAGTATGATCATTGGCTATGATCCACTACCAACCAAGAGACATGCGCTGGTTTCAAAACCTAGCCATTTTGTTCCATCACCTGGTTCCAGAGGCAATGTAGAGATGTGGCCAGGCTGCCCCTTCCTAATCCCACACGTTCTGACCATGAGGCAAAAGCAGCAGCTGGGGACTTTTTGATTCCCTGATGAAAGTAAGATTTCCTCCCAACATACACCTTTCCCTCCTTTCCCAGAGGTAGGTCCTTCCCCTGCCACTCTTCCATCCCCCACCTGTAGCAGCTATTGTCCTGATTGTCTTAGAGGCAAAAGGATCTCCTATCCCACTACATTTGGACTGTGCAGGGGCTGGGCTCCACCATGGGCAGTGTTTCCCCTCCCTCCTTGGACCCGCCAGCCAAGGGGACCCCATCTTCCTGGTGCTGCTGCCACTGTCCTCATGTGATCTTCACCCCCACACAGCCTGATTACAATGGGACAATCTCTCCCCATGGCCCAAGGACAGTGGGGACACAATGACAGTGGTAGGTGGGAAAAGAGGGGAAAGGGGGGGAGGGGGAGGAAGGGACAGGCCTCTAAGCAAAAAAGGGAATGAAGAGAATTTTAGCATGCTTTGAGGACTTAAAAAACTCCGCCTGCCTCTGTATAGGGGCTGGTATGGAGGAGACTGGGATCAGGAGACTCAGCCACCCTTTTAATACCAGTTGTTTGTCCTTCACCCCACTTTGCAAAATCCTGGATCCAACTTTGTATGGCTCCAGTAACAATAAACATATGAGACAAAGGTGACAAGGGGGAACTTTCTCTTTTTTTCCTTTGTATTTATGTTTTCTTATGGGAGGAGTGCTTCCTTTTTCTATCGGTGTGCAAGGGTGCAGAGCATACGTGTTCATATGCTTTCTGGGGAAACAATGCCATTCATGTCACCAAGCACCATGCCACCGTGCATGTTGTTTACACGTTACATTGGATGAAAATAATGCTATTTGGAAAATGAGACTGTGAATTGTTCAGTAGTTATTTCTGTTTTTACAACGTTTAAGTTCTACGTTAGGCTAAAATTACGTGGTGCACTTAGAGCATGCTACATCTATGGAATATTAAGTGGTGCTCAAGGTAGAATATGTTGTAAGCAGGTGCACATTAAAGATTTATGCCATTTTTTGCCGCACATTTCTGACTTACCAGTAGAGGGTTCGTGAGCAGGGGAGTAGCAAACAGCCAGGACGTTGGCTTTGCTATGCGGCAGAAAGAAAGGGAAGGTGCTGGAGTGTTGGAGAGCTGCGCAATGCTTCTTTTATCTCTGTGGAGCAGACTGAAGTTACTCTAACATAAGCTAGGTAGCATAGCCCAGACTTAACCCTCTGCTAAAGCAATGTAACTTTCAGACGCTCAGGCCAGGTCCACACGAGCAGGGGTATGCCATTGCAGCAACGCAACTAGTATGAGCACAAATTTCCTCCACGACTTTGTGCTGCAGCAACACACTTGCTCCTATGTCTTGCAGTGGGACACATTGTTCCTTTGCTTCATGTGCTGCAAGGGGGGCTAGCTGGGGAACAGGGTACTTCAGCATGAGGCTAGCTGGGAGGCAGCCCCCATGCTGAGGCACCCTGTGCCCCAGCCAGCCAGGAAAAAACATGGAGGCAGCTTGTGGGTATCTGCATAGGTGGAGGAAGAAAAAAAAAATGAGGGGGCTAAGCATAAGCATACATGTGCACATGCGTGTGCATCCCCCTTCTCCCCCTGGAAAGGAAAGTCTTCAGGGGAAGGGGTGGGAAGAGGGAAAAGGGCTGTGGGGGGGAACAGTGTGGCCTGGCCCCGGCCCCGGCCCCATGCCAGCACTGGCTGCCTCCCTGGCCCCAGCCCCAGTCGCGGTGCTAAATGCAGCCCCACACCACCTGGGGCCCCCTGAGCTGCCAGGCTAGAGGGGACACTCTCCACCCCTGTTGCAGCCACTGGAAGCCCATGACCAAGCTGTCTTGTGGCATTCCCAACGCCACACATTTGGAGGGGGCTACACCCCGTTATCCCCCTCCTTCTGTCACCTATGGCTGCCTGCCCCGCTACCGCTGGCGCTTCACACACTGTGGAGCCCTTGGACTGAGGCACTCTGCCACAGCCAGCTGGGGAGAAGCATATAGAGAAGGGCAGGGAGCAGGCAGCCTGCCTCTGTGGCACCCTGAACTCCAGCCAGCTGCTCCCTGGCTGACTGAGCACTTGGTGGTGCCTAGATATCTGGCTGGGATTTCATATCACAGCAAAGCGGTTCCTCCTTCAATTTCATGAGACAGAATTAACAGCAAACATTTTTTTCTTGTGTCCATTTCATAGGTTGATTTGATTTTTGCTATATTAATTTATGTTGATGATCTAAGAAAACATCACTGCCAAATCATTGATCTAGTGATTCTGTCTCAGCTGTGACTTCGTATTAATGTCATTAGCATTTCAGTCTTAATAATTTTAGTAAAACTGTACAATTTTACCCTGAATTTTATTGACTTTAGTTTTATATTTATTTTCCTATTGCTTATTCATTTTAATAAACTCAATGATGATTAAAGGGAAGTGCAGTAGAGGAGAGTTACTATAAGAACAAAGGCAACCAAACAGAGATTTCTGACAGTCAAATGGCTGTGTCTTAAATTAATACCTTTGGCCGTGTGTAGACAAAATGAGGGGCATGTGTGCACAACACTTTAAAGTGGGCTAAATGCTTTTGCACTGCTTTAATGGTGTTGCTGTTTGCATGCCTTGGTGGTCTATTGTGCATTAATTCCATCCGCTGTAGGAAATTCAGTGGCATAATGTGCCTTAAATGACTTGGGGGGCAGCAAACTAAAACTCTGAGAAGGAGCTTTAGTTTGTTTCTCCTACAGCCGTGGAACGAAGCACCGGGCTCCATGCAGCTCCGGGGCTCTGGAGGAAGCCATCCAGGCAGGCTGGCAGCAGCCTGAGAAAGCAGCTCCACCTAAGACAAGCAGCAAGCCTGATCTTCCCTTTGTGGCTCTTCCCTGAGCTTCCCTTTGCAGCTACGGTGCCCCCTAGGACCGCACAAGCTGGGTGCCTATGGGCAGGTGATGCCTGGTGAGGTGGCACTGTTGCCACAGAGGCAAGCACCAGCCCCCTCGCAGCCCAGGGACCACTTTACCTGCCAGCAGCTTGCCCTCCCCTCCCCGCTGCTGGAGGATTTGAAAACCCACCACTTCGGTTTAGGGCCCCCATTTCATCTACACATGCCCTTTGTCCCTCAGATGGTTTTTAAAAAAAGCATTATAAAGGTTTATTAGTAAACTGATTTGGAAACAGACACTGAGAGCCCATTGCAGGGGTG
Organism: Caiman crocodilus; assembly: GCA_030014935.1. Taxonomy (NCBI): domain Eukaryota; kingdom Metazoa; phylum Chordata; order Crocodylia; family Alligatoridae; genus Caiman; species Caiman crocodilus. The sequence continues at coordinate 149,523,998 of JAGPOW010000261.1, read as the reverse complement.
ATACATAAACTAAACCTTTCTTTATTCACTTGGAGCTTCTTTAGAGGGACTTACACTCACCCTGCCTAATGGTGAAGAAGTCTGGGAACAACCAGTCCACTGAGGCTTGGCAGATGTAAGTTAAAGCACCTAATCACATCTAATTTACATCTTTTCATAGTTTCTCTATGTTTAATTCAAACCCGCTTAGACTTCCTAAGCCTTTGGCAGACTGATTGTAAATGGTTCATATAGAAGTCTAATGGGACTTGTCTTCAATAGAAAACTGGAACTTTAAAACAGCTAGACATTGGGTGTGGACAGATGTAATGTTTATGACAGGTAAAGAGGCTAAAAAGTGTAATGAATAGTGACTGTGCCCCAGATGTATATTAAAAGAAGAGAGAACCCTGGATGAAACTATGTTTCATCTGACACACTAGGCATGTCTACACATGAATTATTGTGCAGTGTTTACTGTGCATTTAGTTTAGTAATTGTAATAACAGGTACTAATAAATGTGTCATAAAAATTGGTGCTACTGGACAGTAGCACCAGCATATTCATTTTAGGTGACACTAATGCACAGTGTACTAATTTTGCACATTAGAGCATCAGCACAATTCTTGCCTGCAGCACTAATGCACAGTAGAATTAGTCTACTGAGCTTCTAGTGTCTCATGTAGAGTCACTCACTGTGGAGTTAAGCACATCAGGTTCACATTAATCTACTATAGTGGAGGAGTCCTGAGAACTGACTCAGCTTTCCAATCACTGTAGACAAGAAGAAGTTGTTTTCTACGCTGTGTCTACTGGTTGTAACAAACAACTGGTCCTAACAGGAAAAATCTAACTATAGAGCAGGAGTGTCAAAAAGGTGGCCTATGGACCAAGCTGTATCATCCTGGCCACACTACTGCATACTGTATGTAGCACACACTGGCCGTGGTCCTGTGAGCTGCATGTGATGTGTGAAACCTATTTGACACCAGCTGCAGTGGATGTGGAGCTACTGTGGGGCATGTGCTACAGGCAGCTTTAATGGTGGACCAGCATGCTGAATCCATGGTATTTTATTGTATTCACTTGCATGTATGCAAAAAAAAAAAAGATTAATGATTACACCGAGTGAGAACGTTAAATCACTCACAAACCAGAAGAAAAAGCTCATGAAAGGAAAATTAACATTGTGTCAGAAAACAAAGCATAGAAAGCTATTTTTAAAGGGTGAAAAGTATTGCATGTCTTCTAGTGGCTGAGTACAATAAGAGGCATTAAGAACTTTAATCAGCATATGGTTGTGAAGGATGAATTAGACTAACTTCAGTAACAATGCCTAGGCTATTGATAGGCCTGCCTGCCACTTGAAAGATGGATAACAGTGCTCCATGCAGCTCTGATTCCCTGCCCTGAAGCTCAGGAGGGGGAGGCAGCCACTGCCACCTCCACTGCTGCTGGCGAAGGGAAGCCCCACTGCTCCATGGGAGAAGGAAGAAGCAGGTGGGCTGGAGTCAGGGAGCCATCACCACTGCCTCCACCTCCTGAGGCAGAGGGAAGCCCTGATGCTCCATGGGAGAAGGTGGAGGCAGGCAGGAGGATGGGAGCTGCCGCCACCACCTCAGTGAAGGGAAGCCCTGCTGCTTTGTGGGAGGAGGTGGAGGTAGAGGTGGGTGGTCTGGGGACAGGGAGCCACCACCATTGCTGCCACTGCCGCCACTGCCACTACCACTTCCTCAAGCAAAGGAAAACCCCACTTCTCCCTGGGAGGAGGTGGACATGCGCGGGCTGGAGGGAGGGAGCCACTGCCACCACCTGAAGTGGAGAGAAGACTTATTGCTTTGCAGGAAGAGGCAGAAGTAGGTGGGCAGGCAGTGGGGAGAGAGTCACTGCTGCTGTTGCTGCCACCTCCTCCGGTGGAGGGAAGCCCCACTGCTCCATGGAAGGAGGAGGAGGTGGAGGTAGAGGTGGGTGGTCTGGGGGAGGGAGTCACCACCACGGCCACCACTTCCTCCTCCTCATGTGAAGGGAAGCCCCACTGCTCCATGGAAGGAGGAGGAGGTGGAGGTAGAGGTGGGTGGTCTGGGGGGAGGGAGTCACCACCACGGCCACCACTGCCTCCTCCTCATGTGGAGGGAAGCCCCGCTGCTCCATGGAAGGAGGAGGAGGTGGAGGTAGAGGTGGGTGGTCTGGGGGGAGGGAGTCACCACCACGGCCACCACTGCCTCCTCCTCATGTGAAGGGAAGCCCCGCTGCTCCACAAGAGGAGCTGCAGGTGGGAGGTAGGGATACAGGGAGTCACCCCTGCCACATCAGGTAGAGGGAAGGGCTGCTGCTTCATGGGAGGAGGTGGAGGCAGAGGTGGAGACTGATGGGCTGGGGGAAAGGAGCCACCATCGCCACGGCTGACACTGCTGCTTCCTCAGGTGAAGGGAAGCCCAGCTTCTCTGTGGAAGAAGGCAGACGGACTGCCATAGCTGCTGCCTCAAGTGAAGGGAAGCCCCACTACTCCATGGGAGGAGGCAGAGGCATAGGCAGATGAGCAGGGGGGTGGGAGCTGCCACCACCACCTAGGCAGAAGGAAGCCCCACTGCTTCACAGGAGGAGGAGGAGATGGAGGTGGGCAAGCAGGTGGGCAGGGGGAAAGGAGTTGCCGCTGCCACTGCCACCTCAGGTGGAAGGATGCCCTGCTGCTCCATGGGAGGAGGTGGAGGCTGAGGCAGACAGTTGGGAGGGAGGAAGAAGGAGCCCCTGCTACCTCTGGTGGAGGGAAGGCCCACTGTTCTGTGGGTTGAGGTAGAGGAGGGTGGGTAAGCGGGGGAGGTAACCACCATTGCCACGTTAGGTGGAGGAAAGCCCCACTATACCATGGGAGGTGGTGGAGGAGAGCAGGCAAGAGGGAGCGAGAAGCCACCACTGCCACTGCCTTCTCAGGTGGAGGGAAGTCCCAATGGGCAATTGGCTGGTTATAAAAGAATATATAAGAATTGAAAGGCTGATCATATTCATAGAGGAGATTACAAAAAGAAAAAAAACCCTAAAACATTGATCATACAACTGGGTTTTTCTATCAACATGTGCACGGCTTCTTGCACAGCTAGAACTGTACATAACAGTCATGTGCATATGGATATGTTTATTTCAGACCTATTTCTATTTCTAAGTCACTTCTTTTTTTGGTCTCCGCATTTTGCATTAATGCGGTTTCCCTGCTTACATTTTGGTTAAAGTATATTTTTGTTTTAATAAATATCAGTCAGTTCATATTACAAAAGAACTGAAAAAGTAGGCCTGGATTTAGAAAAGTCTTAGAGAAGATGGGATATCAGTTGGGACCATGCTTAACATTACACAGATAAATAAGTGCTACCTCAAGTGATGCTTTGCACATAGTCATTTGTATGGATCTAAACAAACAAACAAAATATCTAAAACGTTAGAAAAAAGGGAGGTTGGAATGGGAAAAGGCTCTTTGGTTGTTCCCTGTCCCCGCCCTGCACCCTCTGCACTAAAACAAAAGCAAAATAAAATGCTTCGAGCTGTACTTAAGTATAGCTATAATGTAGTGCACGGAAAAGCATTGCTAGAAGAACTAGAGAATAATTAACTGTAAAGCGAGTGAGTAGTTCAGGGAACACTTTAGGGGGTGTGGGATATAATTTCAAAGACCAAAGGAAAAAAAAACTGAACCATAGCCATTCATATTGCAGGTGAGTGAGTCAAACACTAGGGGTGCTTATACAGGAGCAGCAAGGCCGCTCCAACATGCTTCAATTACAGTGTATCAGAGCAGGCTTGATTACTCAAGTCTGTTAGAGCATGGTAATTACCATATTCCAGCAGACTCCAGAATCTTGTGTAGCAGCATCCCTGCACTTGAAAATGGTGGTAGTGGCATTTTAACTGAAGCTTATCAAATGAGCTTTAGTTAAAGTGTCCCACCACCATTCTGCACGTGAGGACACTGATACATGAGACACTCTGGGCACTTTAATTAGACCGGCTCTCAGAGCCAGTTTAATTAAAGCTACCCGTCCCTGCACTCCCAGAGCATGTATTTAAATGCCTTAGGCTACTGCGTAAAGGTCCATCACTGCTTCTTCCACTTGTCAATGTGCTGAAGAATGTGCCTCCAATGCAGGGTAGTTTAAACCTGTGCTACCTTTGGGCCCACTGAGGTCAGAACTGGTCCCAAAGGTTGAGCTCTAGTTCACCCGCTAGCATTTCACACTAGCTACTTACTCAGAAGGAAAAAAAACATTGTACTTTTGGTTGTCCCTGTAAATTATTAAGAGGGACTTCTGTTTCTGACTCAAATTGTTACTATATGTCAGATGTATTAACATGTCCCTGATGTATTTCATGTTCATGTGCTTACTGAATGTGATGGATTCTGATAATGAACTTCTATTCCCATTATGTATCTTGCAATACCGCTCAATTTAATATTGTTAGTTTTATTATTGGTCATAGTGAGCCAGAACCAAAACTTGGAGAACATACCAGTTTGGACAAATATTTTGTTCAGATAGATTTATCAGATCCAGCTTGGCATTTCTGATCAAAACACACCTAAAATAGCCAATAGCTAATTTGTTATTATGGTGTCACAGCAAAACAAAGTCAGCCAAAGAGCTGGCAACAAATGGAAAAAGGCCAAGCAAGTGATATTTTGTAGTTGTAATTAAAAGACATAGGCTCATATTCCTGCCCTATCCATTCTCCCATATTTAAACTTAACTACTGGGATATTAGTTTCTTATCATTTTCTGTTTGGGGTGGGAATGGGCCGGATAAAATGGAATTTTAAAAGTCCGTTTTATTCCAGTGAGAACTGAAAAATAATTATTTTTTTTTTTAGTAATTTTCATAGGATGGAAAACCATTTGCTTTTCAGTCATAACTGCTGTATCATCCTGAACTTTCAGCCTTAGATTATTATCCCATTGTGCAAGGTGCTGTATAAGCACAGAAGAAACAAGGTGATCATTGTCTCAAAGACCCTCAGTTAAAAAATGAATAGAATCAACGAATCGATATCTTATTGCTATTACAGTCTATACTTTTATAATAAAAGTAATGAAATAATTGATAAAGGAATACTTTTAGATTATTATAGCTCAGGAAAATCAAACATTAGTATGCCTGTTCAAATGATACTGACACTCTCATTGATCTTTCTTATGTGTGTATTGTTTCCTGGTATTCGTTCTTCATAAGCCACTGCCTCAATTTTTTATTCCAGTGAGAAGCTTAACTATGTCTATAGATTGACGTAACTGGAATCTCCAGAATATCTGAGCTATGTAGTAGGGCCGTGCAAAACAGCCCTGTT
>JAGPOW010000261.1:149504106-149518197 GCA_030014935.1 Caiman crocodilus | reverse complement strand
CGGTTTGGCTGATAGTCTATAAAGGGAACCACAAAACTGCTTATAACTTTGTCATTTTGTGGCAGATTTGGATGAAAAGAGTAGGGATGGTAGCTCCTTCTGAGGGCATGACCCCTGCCAATTTCAAGGAAATAAGTGCAGGAGTTTCTGGGAAACTGCACCTCAAAGTCTTGGAAGTAAAACTCATGTCACTTGTAAGTGTTAATACACAGGGAGGTAAAAACAGCAGGCATGGTAGCCCTTGCTGAGACTATTAATACTGCCAAGTTTCAAGGAGATAGATCTAGGGGCTCCTGGGAAACTGTACCTCAGGCTGCTGACAAGCAAAACTCATGACATGGGTGATACTGTGTGTGTGTGTGTGTGTGTGTGTGTGTGTGTGTGTGTGTGTGTGTTAAGGTGCAGCAGGGTAAAAACTGCAGTCATGGTAGCCCCCGATGAGGCCATGATGCCTGCCAGGTTTCAAGGAGATAAGTGCAGGGTTTTTCTGGGAAGCTGCACCTTAAGCTGCTGACCAGCAAAACCGGTGACATGTGAGACTTTGTGTGTGTGTTAAGGTGTGCCCTCACTGGCACTGGGGCCTCTACACGACATGGTAGTGTACCCTAGTGAGGTCTCCTCACCCCCATAGCCCCAGCATGGTCCACCACATTACATGACAACAGGTAAAGTAATAACTTAGTGAGCAACAGCACAGCAGCATCGGCAGAATCTCAGGCAGCCAAACTGTAACAGAGCCTTCTTTTCCAGCAGCTGCCAGAGAACTCTCCCTGTCACCCCTGCCTTAGGGCTCAGATGTGCCCAGAGCTCTGCGTCCTTCCGGGTATTGGTCTAAAGACATGGCACTGGCAGACAAGGTCCAGAAATACATCTTAGCAAGGTAAAGTGTAAGGTCACCTATGGACCTGTATTGCACAGCTTCTCCCTCAAGTACTCCCTGCACAGGAGTACCCTCATACAGGGAGGACACTACCATCCTGCTGAAGGTGGTGAGTGAGGGCATGATGGGGCCATGACTGCCATGAGCCACCCAAACCTGGGCCACTCAACTAAGGAGAATGGCTGGCCATCCACAGCAAGCATCTCCCCAGTGCTCTGGATGATCTCTCTCACACCTGCAACCTGCGGAGATGCATCAGCATCCCCGTGGTGCTCACATGTTTTGTTCCCTTACCCCAGCTGGTTTTGGCTCAGCAGTGCAGGCAGATAGCATATGTGGGATCATCTTCCAGCTCAAAATGATCCCAGATCACACTACCCAGTCACTTCTGGGGTGCAGGTGCATGTGTGGAGGCTGCACTTTCCCCCTCCTCAGCAGGCAGAGGCACAGCAACAGGAGGAACAGGCTCAGATGAGCCACTTGCCTCCACATCTTGTACCTCAGCCTCCTCTGAAGTGCTTTCTGGGGAAGAAGACCTGGCTTTAGGGGAAACTTGAGGGGTGTGGAGCACAAACTCAGCTGATTCCCACTCCTTTCCCAGAATTTCCCTTGCTAGGGAACTCAGATCCAGATCCAGCTCTCCTTCTGGCACCTGAAGGCTTAGCATGGGAAGTAAGATGGGGGTGAAGGAGACTGTCATGCTGGTGCTGGTGCTTGTTGTCATGGTGGTGCGGGGGTTATGGCTGGTACTCTTGCGGGAGATGCAGACTCAAGCACAGGCAGTGGCACTGGCACTGCTTCCCTCTCCTTGCTGCCTATACTAGTGGAAGCGTCATGCCTGATTGTTGTAGCAAAGAGGCTGTGTCTCAGTCTGGAGGGGGGGACTTACACTTCTCCCTCTACCGCCTCTTCCATCCATCCTTGAAGGCTTGCCAGCTGCCTTTCCAGCATGCTTCATGGTGTGTTTCATAATGTCTTGTCTTTAAGCCTTTCATTTTGTTTTGATTTTGCTGTTTCAAGCTTGAAATGAAAAATGAGTCGAAACAGTATCAAAACAAAACAGCTGGCGAAATTTTGCACAGCTCTACTGTATAGCACATTGACTTCCTTCTGTCTCAAGAGAAAATATATAGTTTTATATTATATATTATTGTTTACTGTATTATTTTTTAATATGGAATTATGTTTGAGAGGCTGGGTTTCCATTAAAATATATGTCTTCAGTAGTTTGTAACCTTTACCATTAACAATTAATCGTGTGAAAAATCCTTTCTTTTTTTGTATACTCCATCACCAAAAATATTCTTCCTAAAATATTTTTAATACATTGATTAAAATTAAGCCTACTAAATAAAAAAGTGAGTTTCCTTATTAAAATGTGGCAGGTACAAGTCTAGAAACTGCACTGTGGATGACTAACATGGATTAAGATATGTCCATCTGTCCCAATTACTACATACTAATTTATTTAGAGACGTTTTCCATTGTTTAGAAATCCCTATGTTCATACACTAACTCAATTTCAAAATAAAATAATTTGGCAGCTGGTTTGATGTGTGCACTGAAAGAGCCAGTAGTCCTATTTCTTCAACTTAAAAAGAACAGATTTGCTTCTAAGCACAACCATATGTAGCAAATTGAAACCAGAGTCAATACCAATAGTTTAGTAATATGGGATGTGTCTACATGTGCATTAGATAAGGGCACAGTTTACCCATGAGTAAACTACTCAGGAGTAAGTGCTCCCCGGCAGATATTCACATGTGCAGGGAAATGGGAGCATATTTGCTGCTAATGGCAGCAAACATTTCCCACTTCCTGGAGCCCTGCAATGGGTCACTGCCACCACCAAGGGGAGCGCTAGGCTCCCTGGCAGTGCTAGCCCAGGGGCTGGCAAGGAGCCCCAGGCCAGGAGACATCTGTCTCCTGATTGGGGCTGGGACATTTCACCCTGATCCCAGGGGGCTACCTGCTGCCAGGATGGGGACAATGATCCCCTGTCCTAGAAGCAGGGAGCTCCTGGCCTTAGCTCCTTGATTGGGGGCATAAGGCTTGGAAAGAACTTCAGAGAGCTTGAACAGAGCTGCAGGGGAGCTCTTTGCTAGCTACCCCACTGGTGGATTGGGCAGGGAACTGGTATCTACCCTACCCCTGCAGCATTTTCCAAATCCTGTGCCTCCATCACCTGATCAGGGCATGGGCCTGGGACCTGCCTCTGACAAGAACAGTTCCCAGCCCCCACACTATGTTGGTCAAGAGATATGGTTGTCACGTGTAACCTAAACTACCCTGACATCTGCTGGGAGCAGCAGTCAGACAAATCTAACTTCTCATGTACGTTCTTAACCTAATGCAGGAGGTATATGATCCCACTAGGGAAATGCCTTGCTGGACTTAGTGTTGGCTACAGGGGATGATCTGCTGGGGAATCTGCAGGTACAAGGCAACCTAGAGGATAGTGACCATCGATTGATTGAATTCACTATCTGGTGAAGGGTGGGTAAACTAACCATCAGGGCTGAAGTGCTAGACATCAGAACAACTAACTTTAGTGTGCTCAAGAGATTAGTTAGTGAGGCATTAAAGTTCAAGAGAATTGGCAAAATGGGGGTCCAGGAAGGGATGTTGTTCCTCAAGGGAGCTGTCCTATGGGCTCAGAAGGAAACAATCCCATTGCACATAAAAGGGGGGAAAGGGGCCAAGAAGCCCTATTGGCTGACCAGGGAAGTCCAGGAAAGCCTAAGAGCAAAGAAAGAGGTATACAGGCTGTGGAAATAGGGGGTACCTACCAAGGAGTAGCATACCTCCCTGGCTCGCACTTGCAGGGAATCAGTTAGGAAGGCGAAAGCAGGATTGGAACTTAGGCTGGAAACAAAAATTAAGGACAATTAGGACAATTGGTGACAGAGAGGGGGAACAAAGCTGAGCTCATCGATGAGTTCTTTGCATCTGTATTCTTAGACATAGACCAAGACAAATCTCCCAATTGGATCATAGATAGACACAGGAGGGACACCAGCTGACCAAATGTTAGCACAGACTTAGTGAAGGGACACTTGGAGGGGCTGGATGTGTTCAAATCAGTGGGTCTGGATGAATTTCATCCAAGGGTGATGAAGGAATTAGCCAGTGTCATAGCAGAGCCACTGGCAGGGCTGTTTGAGCATGGTGCCCTGGTCAGATCCCAGAGGACTGGAAAAGGGCCAATGTGGTCCCTATTTTCAAGAAGGGAAGGAGGGACAAACCAGGAAGCTATAGCTCACTTAGTTTCACCTCCATTTTTGGGAAAACTCTGGAAAAAAATATTAAGGATCACATTTGTAGGAGCTCAACAGGGGAAATAATGCTGAAAGGAAATCAGCATGGGTTCATTGCAGAAAGATCCTGCCTGAACTTGTTTCTTTTTATGACCAGGTCACAACATGCTTATATGTAGGAGTCAAGGTAGATGCCATCTACTTAGAATTTAAGAATACCTTTGATATGATATTGCATTCTGTTCTTGTGAATAAACTGACAGGTTGTGATGTAGATGATTACACAGTCAGGTGGGTGACAAATTGGCCTAGGTGTTGCACCCAGAGAGTGGTGGTGGATGGGTTGATATTGACCTGGAAAGATGTGGGCAGTGGAGTCCTGCAAGGCTCAGTCCTTGGGCTGGTGTTATTTAATGTCTTCATCAGTGGCTTGGATGAGGGCATAGAGAGCGCCCTGTCCAAGTTCACAATTGATACTAAATTATGGGGCAAAATTAAGACATCAGAGGGTAGGGAATGGATCCAGGTGGATCTGGACAGGTTGGAAAAACAGGCAGAATGAAATAGGATGCAGTTTAACAAAGACAAGTGCAAAGTGCTGCACCTGGGCAAAAAGAACCACCAACACACTTACAGGCTGGGGGATGACCTTCTCAGCAGCACAGCAGTGGAAAGGGATTTTGGGGTCATAGTTGATTCCAAGATGAACTTGTGTCACCAATGTGATGAAGTGATCAACAAGGCTAAACACACTTTATCATGAATTACCAGATGCATGACAAACAGTTCCAGGGAGGTGATGTTTCCCCTCTATGCAACACTGGTCAGGCTGCAGTCGGAGTACTACATCCAGTTTTGGGTGCTGCACTTCAAGAGGGATGCAGAGAATCTTGAGAGGGTTCAGAAGAGGGCCGCTCATATGATCAGAGCCCTGCAGGCAAGGTGCTACTAGGAGAGAATGAGGAACCTAGATCTCTTCAGCCTTTGCAAGAGAAGGCTGAAAGGTGATTTTGTGACCTCTTATAAATTCATCAAAGGAGGCAGTAGGGAATAGGAAATGCTCTGTATACTAGGGCACCCCCTGGAGTAACTAGGAACAATGGCCACAAATTGACGGAGAGCAGATTTAGTTTGGACATTAGAAAGAACTTCTTCACAGTAAGGGTTGCTATAATCTGGAATGGGCTTCCAAGGGAGGTGGTGCTCTCCCTCCCTTGGGGTCTTCAAGAGGAGACTGGACAAGCACTTAGCTGCGGTCATCTGACCCCAGCGCTCTTTCCTGCCCAGAGCCGAGGGTCTGACTTGATGACCTACTGAGGCCCCTTCTGACCCTAACATCTATGAATTTATGAATCTATGACTGGGTGTTTGAGGCTGGAGAGCCTGTTTCCCACTCATCACCATGAGTGCAAAGCTGAGTGGGCAACAGGCCCACCTCTTCATCACCCAGCTCCATGCAAATGGAACTGAGCAGGGAACAGGCTCTCCAAACAGTTTTCCACCCAGGTCCATGATCACAGGACTGGGTAAATAACAGGCTCCCCAGCACCAACCAGCAAGGACATCCCAGTGCCAGCTCCATGACAGCTGCAGAGTTTGGGCTGGCAGATAAGGATTTCCCAGTGCCAGCCCCACTGTTGCGATCTCAGAATGGGGGACTCAGAGCTTCCTGTTTCTTGGGAAGTGATACATAGTCTCTGCCTGCACTCTGGTGGCAGATCCCACCCTGGCAGCAGGCAGATCCTGAAGGCAGAGAGCAATCTCCCACCCTCTGTTGGCCAGCTGACTGGGAGCAGATTTGCTCCCAGTTAAGTGTTTACATGAGCATTACTATACAGTTAGTAATCATAAGTAAATTTGCTACTTGCATTTGCAGGTATAAAATTTACTTGTGATTAGCAATATTTACTGTGCAGTAAACATGTACATGCTTACTGTGAAGTACACTATGTTACTGCTTAGTAAAGCATCTTGTGTAGATGCACTTAGTGTCCCAAAAAGCAGAAATCTATCATGAAAAGTAGATGTCCTTTTCTGTAACTTCAGAATGCAATTCATCATGGTACTTAAGCATATATGTAACCTAAAGTGACATTATTAATTCTGGTTTCAATAGAACTATTCTTGTGTTTACAATTATCCATATATCTAAGTACTTTGATGATTTCTGAATTTAAACTAATTTTGAAGCACCAATAATTTTGGCAAATTAGTTTTTATCATCAGCTTAAATTTTTTTTCTTTGCTCAAATATCTGATTTTTTAAAATCTAAAATAAAACTTTGTACTGCCTTTCACCTTTTAATATATAGCTTTCAACCTTTAATAGGTAACAGATTCAATAGCATGCCTCCAGGTTTCTTAGGGACATGAAGCTGTTTTGAGAAATGTTACAAGAATGACATAACATAGGATGCAAGTCCACAAGAAGATTTGAGTGATAGTCACTGGCTCATGTTTTGTGTTCAAGGACATTAACTGAAAACCAAAATGTAAGGTTGTTTTCAATACTAATTGCTTTGATAAATAACCATGGAATTTATGAATGGCAATACAACCTTGGAAAACAAAAAAGTCCTATGCTTCAGACAAATGAAAAGGAAAGGAAAGAAAAAGAAAATGAATCAGTTTTAGATCGTCTCTGATGTTCTACACTTTGGTGTTTGGTAGAGATGGTTAAAAAATAAATTGCTGGGCTCTTTTACAACTGCTCAAGGAGTAGAGGGGTGGTGATTAATTAGAGCATCTCTGAGAGCCACTCTAATTAAAGTGCTGCAACATCTTGTGTATCATTGTCCCTGCACTTAAAAATGGCGGGGGGGCTGTGACAGCTGAAAAGTGTGCCTGTGTGATAAAGGTGCTTGCTGAAGGCTCTATAAAGATTAAACCAGGTGTTTTTTTCTGTATTTGTTTAGATATTAAGCTATATGTTGTTGCTAAAATCCTAATTAAAGTCTAAGATGTAGAGATGCCTTGTATAAAGTAAGGCCTAGTAAATTTAGCAAAGCCTAGAAGTAGTAAGGCCCTGTGATGTAGTTAAAATTACCTTATCATAGGAATGCAAGGCTTGTACTGCTAATTGGTCAGTCTAAGGACAGTTGAACTAAAAGGAATCTGGGTGGCTGTACATTATCAGAACTATTCAGAAGCTATAAATGAGTTGGAATATCAGGAAACCATTCAGAAGGAAGATACAGCTCTGTGAAGAGGATTAGTTTAGTTGTTGGCTGGATCAGTGGACTCGAGGAGCCCAAGGACTGCATTCCAGGGTCCTTCCCGGTACCCTTCAGACAGTTCTGTTCAGGGATGCCTGACTTCGCTGAACTTTGTGGACAGAGAAGCTTGCTGTGTATGAGGCAACAGAGGGGACTGCTGATAAGTTGTGGACGTGAATTGCTTTTGTCTGTCATTGTTTGTTTTGTTACTATGCATAGTTGTGTTTTTGTTAAGTCAATAAACTTTTCTTACCTTTCTACCCCCGACCATACTCTCAATCCTTAACCCTCCACAGGAGTCTGGGACATAAATTGGTGTCACAAACAAGATTGAGAGGCTCTGGTCTGGAGAGAAAAGTCAAAATGACGGGAGTTGCGTAGGCCCCGTTAGTGGCTTTGCTTAAGGAAGTGACAGGGATGGAGAATCCCGGGTGGGATAAGGATAGTTTGAGACTTGCCTGGAGTTACCCAGGAACTGTACCTGATCATTGGGCTAGGTTTGCTACTGCTGCCCAAGGTAAGACCGAGAAGGGGTGCCTGTTGTGGCTGCTGCCAACATGCCTGTGGTTAGGGGCCGAAGAGAATGCCCAGCTCCAGGAAGAGGCCACCCGGCTAAGTAAGGAGCTAGAAGATGTGAGAAATTCCAACAGCGTGGCGTGTGAGGGTGTGTGAGCTATGCAGAGCTGCTTGAAAACATTAAAACTGAAGACAGGAAAACTTATGATCCCGCGCGTGGCTGCTCGCATCCAGAAAAAAAGTGCAATTAGCGCAGGCAGTAGAGCGATCCTCCCACAAGTGTCTGTATAGAGATAAAGCAAACGTTAAGCTCTGGGTAGATCAAAGGGATAAAATTGATGGAGAGGAGGAGATTTATGATGAGCCTGGTGCTGAAACACCTCTGCATGTTCCTGCCTAGAGGGCCTTCCTCGCCCCAAGGGAGAAACTCAGCCAAGTTTTTCCCATGGCGATAACTCATTCAAGGCCACAAAGAGAGAATCCCTAAACAGAGCTGCATTCTTTTACCTGTGCAGAGATTAAAAATATTCAAAAGCAGCAGAAGTCCAAGCCAGGAGATCCAGTAATAAACTGGCAAGTTCAAATGTATAGTGAAGAAGCACTTTCAATTTCAGTGAGTAGAGCTGAAGCTGCAAAAATGGTTCTGTGCCCTGAGGTCCAGTTAAATCAGTTTGCAGAAAGTAATGAAAATATTACTTTGTTTTCTGCTGTGCTCCAAGCCACTGCAGCCACTTATGGTAATATAGAAGAAGATCTTAACCCTGCCTCTTGGGCATGGGCCAATTTAAAAGAGGCTATCTGCTGCTTGTATCTATTATCACTAACTAAAATAATTGCTGCAGTGGTTTTGTCTCACATGCCAAATGCAGAAGTTGTGACAGTACCGTTGTGGAAGAAGTTTTACGACAAGCACCGACAGAGTGCATCTCGGCCTTGTTGGCTTTGGAGCCAGGGCGGTGAATCACCTGGTAAGAGATGCGATCCAGCAGTTAGTACAGCTTCTACCCATTTTGCAGAAGCCAAGGCTTGCCAACCCGATGAAAACTGCTAAGGCCATGGCGGTGGCCTCAATGAAAGATAAACCTCCTGGCCCCCCAGCTTACTGGGACTTATTGTACTACGAGGACAGCGGTTTGCCCTTGAACAAGAGAATTGACAGTTTGGGTGTGCAGTGCCTCACCGAGAACCAGCAGAAACGGGTATAAAAGATGTAACTCAATGTAGCATGATCCCACTAGCCCTGCCTCCCATGAAAAGAGTACACAGACCCCAGTATCAAACTCTTCCCAAGGCCACCCAACCTATTCAGTGTATTATAAGCCAACAGTTAAAAGATGAGACTACTATTTGAACCCACTCTCCATATAACAATCCAGTGTGGCCAGTGCGCAAGCCAATAGAGGGTGGCAGTTGACTACTGACTTTCGAGCTTTGAATGCTAATACTGACCCGTTGACAGCTGCCATCCCATCACTACCAGCCTTGACAGAAAACATCCAGAGTTATAAGCCTGCGTGGATAGAATCCATTAATATCAAAGACATGTTGTGATGCTATGTGTTTGTAGCTGTAGAAGTTATCACGAGGATAAGGTTTGCCCACACCTCAGTGAGAGCTAAAGCCCAGGACACTTGTGTAACACGGAAAACTCTGCTAGCTGTGTATCTACCACCTATAAAACTACAGAATGATAATGGCCCTCACTTCCACAATCATCTTGTGTATGACTAGACCGCAAAACATAGCATGTTATGGACGTATCACCTCCCATACCATCCACAGTCTAACAAATTGGTAGAATAAGCCAATGGCATCCCCAAATGCAATTTGCGGTTGGCTGCTGGCCTGGCTTTTAAAGACTGGGACTTGCACTTGGATCGAGCTATCAATTGGGTCAATGACTGACCCCATCCAGGAGGTAGTCCTATGCAACAGGCCTTTAGATTGGGTGGTCCCCAGGAGCCAGCAGTAGAACGACCCAGGGGTGGTGACCCAGGGAAGCTCCAGGCAGGAGATTGGGTAGTAGTGAAGCGTCCTCAAGGAAATAAATGGGAGGGGACATTATTAGCAAAAAGTATGCCTAGTACATGGTGGGTATTTAAGTCAGATTTATCTAATGGGAGCCAAGCTCCTTGTTGTCTTGTTCCTATAGACTGGATCTGTCCATAAGTGCAGCCATAACCATTTCTAATTGAGCCTACCACTGAAGATGGGTCCTGCTCTGTCACTGGTCTGAATTGACTGGCATCATGAAGTCGTGGACTGTTATGAATGTAGTCTTTTTATAATGCCTTATTGTGTTTCCTGGGTAGGGCATGTCTACTATTCTTCTAATTACCCAGATATTAATGAACTTGCTTCTGAAGACCTCAAGGAGTGGCCTGAGCCTGAAGAGCATCCCCCAGAAACACGTTCAGATGGCCTTCCCATGGTCCGGCTGCAGTATCTATACTAGAAGAAACCTGCTACTCTGGAGCAAGTGAAGTCCTGGTCTCCAAGTAAAAGAAAAAAGACTGGCAAGGTGGTAACTGTCAGTGCACCTGTGGCATCAGTTATTATCTTGGGTTCATTCCCTACCTGAAGGCTGGAATAGCTAACTGTGGGAGGGGAGGGGATTGTTGTAGCTCTGCTCATTTGGGAATTTGTTGTTACATACTTTCTGAGAAAAAACCCATTGGGCTCAACGCCCCTGAGTTTGTGTCCCCATTAACCCAATACAGCATGGTCCCCATGAGCGACAGTGGGAGCTCTTTCACTCTCTAGAAGAAAATGGAGCGTTCACTACTATCTCTGCCCATTTCCCCTTGGGAGGCCACGACACTGCCGGTGTAAAACTCCACACCCTGGTGGAGGTCACAAGTTAAAATCCCAACCCTCCTAAATGTTTCATTGTTCACTGCTTGAGTATTGTTCAGACCAGAACAATAGTATGCCCATGCTACTTTTCCAAACTGTACAGCAGGAGCTTGGGTAGCTGAAGGGTTACTTAGATGGAAATGGCCAGTCATTTTCTGTTCCATAAGTGCACTTAGTCCCACAAGCAAGGAAATACTCCACGTTATCTTTGAAATGGACTTAGCTATAAATGTGTAGAACTTGAGTAAATCCCAGAAAAACATTGAAGGAGTAGCCAGTCTCCAACAGGTGGTAGGGCTGCTCACTAAGAGAGGCATGCTCAAAAGAAAAATGTTAGAGCACGCTGACAAATTGCTAACTGTGTAGCTTTAAAGATAGCCCGTTTTGCCCAGGTCATGATGGGAACTGCTTTTAAAGCAAACAAAAATCAAACTTGAAGTATTGCTGGTGCACAAGTTCAGTTATCATTAAATATGAATTTTTCTCATGTAATAAACAAAGTTAAAAATAGAGAATGGCCCCTGACTTAGAGCATCATGGAATGCCTGCAACATTTAAAGAAAAATACCCCTATCAAAGTACCTGAATTACCACTTGGAAAGGCTGTGATAAAGGAAAATGTTCATCCCTGGTGCAGGAGGTAAAAAATAAAAACTAGACCACTGTTTATTTGCTAAACATGGGGCTAGGAAGAGGATGCCTTTAAGACTAGAATCTGCATCACCCCATATGGGAAATAGTTACCCCCCGATGACCCATGGCATGTAGCACAGTCCCCCTTAGTTCAAATTAGTAGCACCTTAATTAAATTAGGAACCCTACGGAGGGGCTGGCCTCTCAGCCCATCTAACATGACCTGTGCATATACGTTACCTAATGTATCATGTAATGTATGTAACAACAGGGCAACATGTTTGTTATGAAGCACCAGGTCGTTTGCTGCATGAAAATGGTACCACCTGGACTTTATGCAATTCCTGTTGCTTAGGAGCTAAAAGTGGAGCCGTTGCTCTACTGCAATTAAATTACCGTACTATAGCCCTAAAATGGCCAGAAATTTCCGTTGAGACTACACCTCTCAAATTTATGCAATTAAGAGGTGAAATCCCACTGAGGCAAAATCCCAGAGCGTATTGCCAACACAACAACAAAACCTCAGGTTGTATATCAAGGCACTGTAACTGGGATATCTGAGACTCGAGTGGCTGTCCTGCAGGCAAACTTAGGGTCAGGAACGTCAGTTGCTATAAGGATGCTGAGCACACCATGAGGGTACCATCATCTTTAAGAAGCAAATGATAACCTCCTATAGACTACAGGAAAATTGGAACATGAGTTGCAGTTGAGTTATCATGGCCTGGAACCTGAGCAAGTGCGGGCAGTGCAAGGAGTACTGCTGGAGTTTGCATAATACTCAGCCTGGGAGACCACAACCTAGGCTGTTCAGGCCCGATGAAGCACCAGATCAACACTGGCAGAGCCAGACTTCTCAAACAGGTGCTTTGAAGAGTACCCATTCATTTCCAGTGGGAGTTTGACCTGCAGTTGCAAGACATGGAAGAGAGAGGTATCACACCTTCTGTCAGTCTATAGGCTGCTTCTGTGGTATTGGTGCAGAAGAACAAAGCAGGTGTGAGGGTCTGTGTGAAAGAACAGAGTCGGTATAAGACTCTGTGCGGATTATCCCAGACTGACTAACTTGCTAAAGATGCCTGTCCCTTACCTCATTTTGATGACACACCAGGTCTACTGTCCAAAGCCCAGTGGTTCTCCACCCTTGATCTGGCTAGTAGGTACTGGTAAATGGGGATGCACCCAGAGGACATAGCCAAGACCACTTTCTGCACTAGGAAGGGACCTTTTGGATTTAATGTTATGCCTTTTGTACTATGCAGTTCTCCCAGAATATTTCAGAGGTTGATGGATTTTGTGTTAGTGGATCTACAAGGAACTCCCTGCCTGCTGTACTTGGACAGTATCATTGTGATAGGCTGAACTTTTTAGGAGCACTTGCAGAAACCAGAAGCAGTGCTTAAGAGGCTGAAGGAGACCAATCTAAAAATAAAATCTGTCTGTCAGCTTTTCTGCAAAAAAGTGAACTTTTGGGGACATGTGATCTCCACAGAGGGGCTAGACCCAGATCCAGACAAAGTGGAGGCTATTAAAACCTATACAGTGCCTTGAAATGCAAAAGAAAAATGCAGCTTTCTGGGTCTAGCCTCCTATTATGGGAGATTTATGGCAAATCTCCTATTATAGGAGATTTATTACTATTGTGACATAAACGCTCCAATAAAACAAAGTTCACCTGGACTAAGAAATGTCAGCATTCCTTTTTAGTGCTAAATCAGCAGTCGATGCCATCCTTTATCTTAGCATATCTGATTCTTCAGTTATCCTTCTTGCTGGACACTGACACAAGTGACATTGGCAACATCAGTGCCGATGCCAGTACCTTGTCCTGTGGGCTTCCCACAGTGGAAGCTGAACCCCAAGTGGAAGCAGTGAGGGTGCAGCCAGGGGGTGCAGCCACTATCAGCAGAAGAGTCAGGTTGGAGTGAACCAAGCCCCAGAGGCTTGGCAATTTGGTATGCAACACAGCAGGAAGATGCTGATCTTGAGAAACTAATAGGTGGAAGGAAACCAACAGTGAAGAGTTCCCTGAGAAAGGACAGAGTCTTTCAAACCTGAAGTACCAATTCCTAAGCATCAAGCAAGGATTACAGGTATGACAACTTCCAGAATCAGTTTAAGGACCCGAATGTATTCAAATAATGGTACCCAAGAAGGAAATATCAACAATTTTGTAAGCTTTGCATGATTCCAGTACTTGGGGACATTTGGGCATAGAGAAAGTCTTGCATAAGGTCCAGTCCTGGTATTCCTTTTTAGGGTGGAGCAAATCACCCTGAGACTTATGCAGGTCATATGAGGTGTGCAGGGCACAAAAGGAATAAGGACCAATTCCAGGGCTCCCACAGTGTCCATGTGGGCTGGACAACCCTTGGAAAGTATAGTCATAGATATCTTGGGTCCTTTATGTATAACATCACATGGGAACAAGTATATCCCAGTAGTGGCTCACTATTTTTTCAAGTGGGCAGAAGCATATCCACTCCCTAACCAGGAGGCTCAGACTGTGCCAAAGGTTCTTGTTGAAAGATCCATGTGTTACCATGCGGTACCTCTATCCCTCCACATGGACCAGGCGAGATATTTTAAATCTCAGGTATTCAATCACATCTGTGACCTGTTACAAATGAACAAAACTCACACAGTACCATACCGCTCCCAATCTGATGGGCTGGTGGAACAGTTCAAACACACTGGTTGATATGCTGTCCTCTCTGATCAAAGACAACCAACA
>JAGPOW010000261.1:149466169-149503131 GCA_030014935.1 Caiman crocodilus | reverse complement strand
TTTCAAAAGCTCCTAAGAAAATAAGGGAAATGTATAGAAAAAGGACATTATAGAAGTGCAAACTGCATACATCATTCAACTGCTCACAAAACCTATATGCGTTTAATGTACCAAAACAGAGAACTTGAAGCACTTGAATGTTTGCTTTTGGGCTTGCAAAGGATTACTGAAGCCTTCATGGCATCAAGCAGCTCATATATAAGACCTGTGTAGAAACACAGACCCATGACTAACAGTCAGGATTTGCAAAATATTCACTGCCTATATCACTTTTATTAATGTAAACCTTGCGCATAGATCCTCAGAGATACTTAGGTATTACCATTAGAGATTTCCTGATCAAAATTTCATCAGAAAATATTGTTTCTTTTTATTTTGAATTTTTGTTTAATATCTTGGATGTGATACGTTTCATTATATTCACAGCAGGCTTTTAGTGGATGAAAGTCCAGGTCCACAGCTGTGGAGCTAGATATCCTGGGAGCCCCTTGCTCCTATGTTGCTCTCTCAGTGAGAGAGAGAGAGGGCTTAGATGCCTAATATAGCCGTAGTCAGGCATCTCCTTCCTATCAGATTCCACCACTAAAAATGCCCTCTAGAAGTTAGATTACTAAGTCAAGGTGGCAGCTGTGACAACATTGAGCATTATGAGTTTGGCCAGAGGTGGCTGAGAACAAGAAAGTGTGTGCACACACATACATAAAGAGGGGTGAAGTGTACTTTTCAGTTTTATTGCACATTTAGTCCCCGTGAAGAACTTCTGAAGTAGTCTGCATAAAGGCAGTTCTTTTCCTGAGGGTTTGCAGTACATAAAGATTGTTTTCTGCTTTGGGGCACTCATTCCAACCACTCTTGCTTAGAGATCAAATCAAATAGCATGAGAAAATCAAAAGAACCTGAACTGTCTTGAGATTATTTTTCCTTGTGATATTTTAATGCCTCTCAGAATTATAGTACTCAAGCACATTTCACTCCGGAAGTGAAAATGCATTTTCTTTTATTATTGTTTAAATCTTTTTGGATGCTTTCTGTGATTACAGTACAAAATGACTGATCTGTGTGACAGCTCCTAAAACCTTGAGACTTGGTAAGACTTGCTTTATTGTAATATTCAGGGCCCTATTTCACAATGCAGTACTCAATAAACCATCAATCATAGTGAGCAATATATAATTATGGTTGCTTAAAAGAAGAAAATGGTTTTTAACCTCAAGGTAACGCAAAACACTTAAACATAATTGCTGCGGATGTGACATTTTAAATAGATATTCTGTCTCGGATGCAAACAGTTTGACTCTATAATAAGTAAGAGATAATAATAAAAACAAAACAAAGGCAATATGAAAGGCAGTAGTGCTGCCTTCTGGCAGAAATACATAATTGGGAAATACATTATGGATATTACATAATCCATAATTAATGTGAGACTGTCACCCAAGAATCTATGCTTTTAATTTGAAGGCACATTCTGTGCAAATTTGGGGTGTTTCACTAGGAATATTCTTTTAAATTAGCACAACTAGATACATAAGGGTAGTGCAAACCATTGAGGTGAATGAAGCAATATGGGCTAGGATTCTCACTTGCTGTTATTTTGCTGGGAGGGCAAGGTTCAAGTAGCCATGTAATAATACCTTGCTTTAATACTGGATAGTATGGCCTCGATTCTATTGCAATATAGACAAATCATGCCACTCTGGCAATGGAAAGGGGAACACAGTCTCCATGTGAAAGCATGAAAAGGCCCTCTCCAAAGAACAGCTTTGCACTTAGGATAGGATATGCTTTTGGAAGTGGGCCAGGGTCGAGGAGGAGACATAACTGACTGCAGGCCAAGCACACTAATGCACTGTTGAGGGCTACCACAAGCCAGTCACATTCACAGGTGCTCCACAGGCAGTATATGAGTTGGGCCAGGGCTGGCTTGCGTCTAAGCTGGAACCAGAATTAGGAAAGCACAAATGTGACATTCATTTCCACCAGCACCAAGTTGAAAAACAGAATAAGGGAGCGTGGAGTTCAATACACCACATGGAGAGCGAAAACACTGGAATGAGTTCAAGGTCATAGCAATTACAATTCAGTCAGCCGTTAGTGTAAATTGAGGTGGGAAAGAAAGATATATCTGTTTCAATTTACACCTTTTTAAACCTTGTTTCCAGTTTGTGTGTGTGTGCAGTAAAGATTTCCTTATCTCTCCCCATAGTGGACCACTTTACACCAACTTTCAGGCACTAAGAATATGCTGCCCTGCTCCCTTATTTCACACTGGTTGGGTTTCTGCTCTTTGCCACTTTCTAATTCAACATACTGACTAACTTTTCAGTTCTTTAGGCTGTAACTTAAGCTATTCATATCTTTAGTGCTTACTGTCTCACAGCGATATCTCTGCATGTCAACATATATGGATATGTTTTAAAACAACGAGGATGAAAGTCCATCCACAGACTGAAGTGTTCTGATCAAGTATTCATGGTAGACAGTCACATCCAACCTCTGCTTTCAGAAACAAAGGACATTAAGATTTACAGAATCTCTTTTATCATGTCATTGTTTAACCTCTGTTCTCATTCTCTGTTTTTCCACCAGAGACAGACACACAAAAAGAAATGCAAACTTTTGTCAACATCTTAGTGCCCAGATAGCTGGGTTTAGTTGTGAACAACGGCACGCCAAAGGGCAAACACGTGTAGAGATAGATTTAATAAAATTCAGCTGGTACTGAGCTATATGTCAGAGGAGCCACCCTTATGTTCAATTCAGCACGCCCTTCAGGGAAGGAAACAATGCATCTTGCCGGAAGGGGACTGTGTCCTTTGCTTCTAATCCATCATTTTTTATCTTAACAACGGAATCAGTGTCTGTGAGAGAAGTGAGTATAAGGGTACATAAAAGACTTGACCTTTGCATTAAAAATCTGGTTTAGTGAAAAGAAATATGTATTTGCATTTATCTTATGGCCCAGAAGTATAAAATCTCCCCTATTTTTTTAAATAAGACTTTTTAGCTTATTTTTGCTATTTTTAGATGTTTTCTGTTTTCTTATGACACTACTTCATTAGGGAAGTGGAAAAAAACTTATCTGAATTTTACATATGGACCTGAATTCTTGAGGTCCAACTCTACTAATCCAGAATTGGTCAGATCCAGATATTTTGCCAAGTCCCCAAATACAGAAAAGGTCCATTTGCAAACATTCTTGCCCTCTCTCTAACTTTCCTTTTAATAATAGCTCCAGGCAGCAGAATCTTTCAGGAAGAGACTAACCATTCCTCCTAAAGCTAAGAAAATGGAGTAGAGATGATTGAACTGTTCTTTCTGACTGGCATTGATTATAAATTGAGCCATTCTCTTTCCCTAGCAAAGTGCTTGTGAGCCATTTTATTTTCACCAAATATGTCTCTGGGGTCTCAGTACATGTAAATTAAAATCAATGAAGCTACACCAGCTTGCACTAGTGAGGAGATCTCACCCCCATTATTCATTAGTATTCATTAAATAGTTTGGATGAGAAATTTACAGTGGGAAGAGGAGCAGGGATAAGTGAGGGAGCAAGATTTAGTGTTGTGTCAAGTGAAGGGGAGATTATGGGAAGCAGAATAAATGGGAATGGTGGATAGGAAAGTGGAAAGGTGTTGAAGGGGTCAGATAAGGGGACAGGGTGAAATATAGGTGGTAAAGAAAATGGGCGGATTAGTGATGAAAGTATCAATGAGGTTCAAAATGTCTTGTCCTCTTTGTATGCCAAGATCTGGAGAGGTTCTCTCCCTCTTGAGCTCCCATATTGGATAGTATCTAAAGATCCCTGAGCCAGGATTCCCCCAAAAGACAGTATATCTCTGCTGTGACAGATTCCACCAATTTAGGATACACTTGGGGAATCAATCCATGGCTCTTATTAAAGCCCAGCACAGACCTGTTTTTAATCACACTTCCTTCCCACACCACAGAACTCTTCCCACTCCAACCTGCTCCCATGTTTTCTTACATTTTATCCCTCTCCCACCTACAACAATTGAAGTTGCACTTAATTCAAACTTCTTAATTAGGTAAACAAAATCTGTTTCTGGAATTTTTTCCAAGCCAATTTTTTTCTTCCTGAACTTATAACAAAACGTGTTTTTCTGTTCCTATACATGTCAACAGGTTCAAGCTCTAGGGATCTAACTCTTATTCCATCCTAAAGTACTGCAGTCACATTTACCCTAAATAGTGCATGTCATCCACCATCCCTTTAGTAAATCCATATCAGACATAGTTAAAAATAGGAATCAGTCTAATTTTCAGGATATGGAGGGATCTGTAGAGCCTATCTCTCTGACCTGAGATCTGGTGGCACTTTCCCTCTGAGTTCTTCTCTCAGCCCCCATCACATGGAAGCCAGGACACAAGAGGCCTTGCTATTTGGGGAATCTGGTACCCTTCCACTCCCACAATAGGATCTTTGGAGGTCTCACTCCATATTTCTTCCTGCATGGGAGTCAAGATTTAGAAGTCTCTTCCAATAACTTGTTTTTAAGTCTCTGAAAATTTAAGGTAATGCTCTACTCGTTTGCTAGCAAAGGAACTGAGCAGAGGTAGGAAGAAACTAGCATGGAAGAGCGGTCAACTGGTTGGCCAGAGACATAGCTGAGGAAGGAGGTTTGACAGGATAAAGCATGTGGAGACCAGATAGGTGGGATAGTGCAGTGTGGTGTGAGGCTTTGTTTGGTGTACAGCTTAAGTAACATCACCAAGGAAGCATGGTATCATCCAATAAACTACTGCCTGTGGGTATGTGCCTGCAGCAGCAGAGGATGCTGGACAACAGAGGGGACTTTTTAGATGGTAACGGCTTGTATAGTGCTAATTGCTTAGGGGGTCAGGAAAGGCAGGCTCACTTTGAAACAACTGGGGGCAGTAACATATTGCTGGGGAGCTGGTTGAGCAGAAAGTGATGGAAGAGGAGAGATCCCTGAATCTTCTCTCATGTTTAAAGTTATTTTAACCACCTAGTAATAAAATGTTCAAGGATTTTGGGACATGGACTATGCCTATGATTTCTCTCATCAGCCATGTGAACAGTTACCCTTTTAAAGTCATCATGAATGTCTCTTTCTGTTTTCCTATTTACACATACACAGAGACCCCTAAAAAAGTGAAAGACAAAAAAATTGCTAACGCAGAGTTAAGGAACCCTGGCAGTACCTTGTGCCATTCTAGAATGTCAACTGCACTAAAATTCAGACTAGGAGACTGAACAATTAAGGGACATATCCATACACGTTAACTTTCCCTTCTTAGAGTGATACCCCAGCCCTCTTCTCAGTCTGTTTATCTTTCAGAAAAGCTCCATCCATATAATCCTGATTTACCCTTTCAGGTAGAATCCCTGCTGGCCAGTCAGTGTGTTGTGTGGAGGAGTATTGATGGCTAAGTTAGAGCTCTGTCATTTTACCATTTACCATCCCTCCTGCCTCCCCCACTTCCCCAAGGAGATGGCTAGGGGGACTCAGGTTGTATCTAGCTGCTATGAAGAAGCATAGAAGGAAATTATTTTGCTCCCTCCTTCCCTATATGCACTCACAGAGTAGCCAGGCCAATCTGATGACAAGGAAATAATTTCTTGTTCAATAAATTGTACTGATACTAAATTCTCCAAAGTGTCCATCTCCCTGGATAATCCAGTGTTTACACACCTACCTACTCCACTTCCAGCTCTGAGATTGTTCTACTTAGGGTTAATCCCTCTATTATGGAGCGTGGGGAGAACACCAGTGGTGCTCCAAGGGTCCCTGGTGCCTGGGGGCCAACTCCTGCATTTGCGCCCCCTGCCCAAAATGATCCAAGCAGGGTGTGGGGCTGAAGCAAATCAGTCCATGAGGGGCCCCACCTCATGCCCCATGGCATGTCCACGAGGGAATTACCAGCATGGCACACTGGCTGCAGGGGGTGGGAACCGGCCACAGATTCCATCTGGAAGAGCAGAACAAGATCACTACGTGCTGGGCAGATGGTGGGCCATACAGCAAGTGAGGGAGGCACCACAGCCTCTCCAGCCAGTGCCCCCTGCATATCAGGTCGGCTCCCAGGGACCATGCCCCACCCTCATTGCTATGCCACTGGAGAAGAGGAAAAACACAACACAGAAATAAAGAAACCTGTGAAGGGGAAATGGTGTGACAAGTGACATGATGAAGGACTCTGTAAGACTTTTAAAGTAAAAAATAATTATAATAAACGATGTTTGAGGTGGGCATTGCACTGTATCCTTGTTTGCATTGTCAGTAGCCATACAATTTCATTTTATTTCACAGATATTCAGAGATATTGGAAAATAGTGGAACTGTTCAGTAAAGTGAGGGACTGTGAAGAAACCATGCAATGAGAGCCTCTTTGCAGTATCCTATACTTCTACTAGCATCAGTATCTACAGCTGATACATGCACATGTAGCACATTAACAGGAATACTACCAAACTTCTAAATACATCACAAAATAAGTAATAAACATTAACACAATCCTGTTTATAGACTGTGTGCAAAGTCAACACAACACTAACATTAATTCTGCCACAGTTTAATTTATCTTTAAAGATTGGTTAATGACTTGCACTAAAAAACTCCCCAGAGTTCAGGTTTTTTGCTGACAGAACAATACATTCATTGCTCTAAGACTTTTCTTTTTCCTCCTTCAGTCAAAGGCTAAGCAAACATAAATTTGGAAAATTCTCAGTTCATAGGATCACAGTGATGTGATCTGTGAAAAGCAGAGAACTGTGAGATTTACCCATGGCTGTCTCAGGTAGAATAATCAGATAGAAAATGATTCCAAAAGAAAGTGAGGACTAGAATCTACATATGTTTTTTGTTTCTTCCTTTGGTCAATAACAAGTGAACCCCAAACAGAATCGTTTCTAATCCAGTCTATATAAATTTCAAAGATGTTGTTAAATGTTACCTAGATTATCGGGGGGGGGGTTCCACTTACACCAAGGAACAAAACAAAAAGAAACTTTAAATTTTTATGACTAAAGTATTGCTTTCAGAAAATGAAAGTTCTAGTGAAACAGTAATGGAGAAAGGAAGAGAAAGGAGACAAAAGAAGAGGCTCCTATAGACATCTTGACACTGAATACATAGAGAGAGAGAGCTCTTTGCAGAATGATAATGGGAACCAACAATCCAATCAAGCACAGACATTTCGAAAAACAGATGAGCACGATAAATATTGCTGAAAGTTTTTTTTTTCTAAATGGGAAAAAGACCTTTGAAAAAAAAGGAAGTACTATTACTTAGAATAGAATACATATCATTCTAGCCAAACCTATTTAACATGCTAGAAAGTTTTCTCTTGCATAAAAATTGTCATATTATTTAAAAGGATTCTAAATTTTTTAATTTCTCTCTGCATTTTCCTGAACTTCTACTTTGACAAAAATTACTGCTGGAAAGCTTTGAGCAAATTCCTAATCTCAAATGGAAATGTTCCCATTGAACTGGGACTTGGCTGAAAAGAAAGCTAGAAGTAGATTAAGACCAATGTGTCTGACAGTAGAAGAGTTTGAATATTAATAATAAGCATTACTTATTATTTGTATTCCAATAACATCTGAAGGAGACAACTGTGACAGGCGTACCCAATAGAGGTCCAATGTATTCAAGGGCTCAACAATCCTCAATTCTGATTGGTATAGCCAATCCACCAACCAGGAACAAGCTGAGGGAAAGCAAGCACTGCCCCTTTACCAAAAGGACTGCAGCACGGCAGGGCCGCCGGACTTCAAAGGCAGAGCCCCTGAAGTGTATAAAAGGAGATCATGCTCAGGACACTGGAGAGCAGACATGGCAAGGGATGGTGAGGAGAGAGGAGCTCTGGAGAAGAGCCACACATAGCAAGGGCCCCTGCCTGAGCTTTGATCATCATCAGGTCCCCACCTGAGTCTTGACCATTACTGGGACCCCGACTGAGCCTTGAAAGTGCATGGATTGGCACACAATGCTCAGGCTGTGGGAGCTGCTTGGAGTGGCTTGCGCCTGTGAATCTGGCAAGTGACTGGGTGAGCAGTGCATGGAGATCCAGCCCTGGGACCAGCTCAAAGCTGCTCAAGCCCTTCATGGTGCACAGGTCAGAGCATGGAGAGCTGGCCCAGGGCACAGCTCAAGGCTGTTCAAGTTAGCCCTGGCTCTAGGTCAGGTAGCCGGAGCCCTGCAATGTGGCTCAGCATTAAACTAAAAGCGCCCTGGTGCCAAAAGCAGGGCCTGGGAAGGGGAAAGATCAATGGTGTAAGGTTGGGGAACCAGAGCCAGTAAGGGCTCAGCTCCCATAGAAGCACCCTGGGTACCCAGTGAGGGGCTTCAGGCCATTGAGAGGAGCCAGAGGCACTGCCAGAGAAAGGCCCCTGTGGGACTGGCTACCAGAGGACAAGCCTTCTCTGCTTCAGAGTGGGAGTGTGAGTTGCTGGGGAACTCACTTCAGAGTGGGAGTTGTTGGGGGGGGGAAGTGGGACTCACAGGGACGGAAGCCTTGGGAAAGGATGGTCTGTAACCTTTACTCTTCTCCGTTGGGGGTGGGAGGCTGTCCACATCCTGGGGCCCTAAAGGGGAGGGGCTCTCAGGAATACCCCATGGGGTGCTGAGTGCATCCCATATTTTGTGATTGATGTTGCTTTGTACTGTAGATGTTAATATAGTTATGAGTTACCTATATGTGTTTACTGACAATTATTGGAATTTACCTGTATTGTTGCCTGTGTGTGTCTATTGTATTGATACCTCAACTTACTGGGGTTTATCTAAGCTGATGCTTATATGTGTTTATTGTGTTGATGCATTTGTTGGTCTGTGCGGTCAGGCCAACTCTCAGGATCTCAAAATTGCGCTGTTAGACAGGAGGGTGTGGCACAATTGCACATATACAAACACACAAATCAGGTGCATGCACACCCACACTACCAGCTCAGTCACATACATATCCAAACTAGCCTAGGCATATGCATACCTATCACAAATTTAAGCACATACACTATACACCCCAAAAGTTAGACAAAAACCAATTGTCCATACCCACACACTCAGTACACATACACAGATCACTAATTCATCTACCATACACACAATGACACACACAAGCATATATGTACACACACCACACTCCCCCAGTTCACACTCATACAACCCACCTACACATAGGTAAGTTCCTAACTTGAATGTCACAGTATGTATGTGTGTGCTTAGGGTACCTGGGATACTTGCAGGGGAGTTTAACGTGAGAGAGAGTTAAAGTGTCGGGAATGAAAGTTGCAAGAACCAGGATTAGAACCAGTGGACTACAGAGAAGCTGGCTGAGAAACTGAGGCTTGGGGTTACTTAAGGTAGACTGGGTCTGAAAACTGAGTCAGACAGCTGAGATATTAGGCAGGGTAGAAAGATAAGTGATGGCAAGTAGGAGACAGCCAGGAAAAAGAGAGAAGCAGAAACCTAGGAGCTTGGGGCTGGAAACAGGTTGACAGCTTAGAGGTTGGGGGTGGGCAGATAAGTGGTGGCAAGGAGGAGACAGCCAGGAAAGAAACTGAGGCAGAAAACTAGTTAATCATGGAAAAAGGAAAAGATAGTGGGGACAAAACAGTGGCAAAGAAACAGGGGGTTTGTAGGCGGAAAGGAGCTCAGGATAGGTGTTGGAGGTGACAGTGAGCCAGAAGCAGGAGAGGGAGAAATGAGACAGAAGTTAGAGGGACGAGGGCCAGAGATTGGAGCAGGGCCAAACCGTAGTAAAGCAAAACCCAACTTAGGGGGTCCTGTGACAGGTCGGCACTTGGGCCCTCCCTCCATGTGGCCCACACACCTGTCCTTGGGCAATTGCCCGTCTCGTCTCACCTGCCACGCCTTTGATGGTAATTGATTAATTGATATTAATTAGCAGGAGGCTGCCCACTCACGCCCCAATGCCTGGGTGCGCTATCTGTGGCTCCTTTTCCCCAATACTGCAGCCCAAGCCTTGCAGATGTCTACTCAATTCCTGCGCCCCATTTGGGCCTCTCTATAAGAGGGCTGCCTTCCTGGGGCTTACCGTGTCCAACTTGGGCTTTTCAGTAAATGCAGCCCCCTATTGGGGCTTGCAGCACCCAACTTGGGTTCCTCAAAGCTGTCCCTCTCAGGCCTTCTCAATTATGCTGTCCCTCACTGGCCTGGGGTCCCCACACCCCGTGTTGCTGCGCCCTCTGGCTCTAGATCGCCCCTCCTGGGCCCCTCAGTGTGGCCCCTCTTGGGCCTCTCAAACATGGCCCCTCTCAGGCTTCTCAGTGCTGCACGCTTCCTGGGCCTGCTGTGCCGAACTGGGGCTTCTTACCAAATGCCCCCTCTCTGGGGCTGGGGTCTCCGCACCCCGTGCCACTGCACCCTCACTGGCGCTAAATCTTGCCTTCCCGGGCGCCAGGATCCCCACACTGCTGGGGTCCCTTTCTGAGGCCTCCTCCAACCCCTACAGTCTCGCCCAAACCACCGGTCATTCATAACAAAAACAAAGCAAATTCAAACCTCTTGGCTACAACTGAAGACATAAGCCATCTGGCTGCAACAACAACAAACACAAGCCTTTTGACTATAATGAAACAGAAGCCCCTCACCCCAAACAACATTCAGTCCTGCCACGGCCCTTCACCTCACAGCTGCAGCCCCTGTCTCAGGCTTCCTCTCCCTGTCTCTCGCAGGGCAGAGAGCTCCTCTCTTGCTAGTAGCCGGCAGGGACCTGTCAGCCTGGCCCTGGTTCTGGGCTTTATAACGGCCAGGCCCTGCCCCCTAGGGTCAGCTGACTTCATGGGTTGCCCTAGTAAACTGCAGCTGTGCTGCCTAATCACTGTTAGGGCTCCCCCTCTGGCAGTTCTTTTCCTATGCAGGTACAGAGCACCAGGGTGCTCTGTGACAGATCCAAATAACAGTTTTAATAAACAGACAACACACTACACAGCCCCATGAAGTTATTGGTTCACACACACACACGCACACACACAAATGCGCTCCCAATGGCATCAGAAGAAAGAGACTCAGAGGAAGGGCTGGAGTCCAGGTAGGGAAGGGAAGCAGAATACAAATCCTTGGTTGAAGAGAGGGTGGGGGTGATAGCTACCTATCCAGGCTGGAAAGGGGTCTGTGTCTAGTAGGTGTTGTCCAGAGGGGGGTCGCCGGCAGGGCCTCTGGGTGGATAGGTGGTGTGGCATGGTGCTGGTCCAGATGGAGAGGGCGTCCAAAGGAGTCAGTCTTTACTACCCATTTTATGGGGCAGACTACCTTTGATCTCCTATGGGGAGGGTCTGTCCAGGCAAGGTCAGCCCTGTTCCAGAGGGTTCCAGGTGTTCTTACTGAGCATGTGCAGCCTGGCACAATGGTGGGTTGCCTCATCTTTTGCGTCTTGAATGCTGAGGGTGGTTCCAAGGGCTGGGTCCTTGGTCCAGGTATTGGTGTTGGGATAGAACTATTTTTAGACCTATTGCCATTGTCTCTCAAGCACCTTCATTCATTCCCATTCATTCAGGAACCAAGTTACATAGGTCAGGTAGGTGTGAGTCATGGGTTACACAATCGGGCCTGGGGATAAGATGAAGACTTGACAAACAAAATGGAAACTTGGCATGACGTATGTTAACTTACACATGTAGTCTAAATCATATAGTACCAGTAATACAGTAATATAGAACAGTAAAAATCAATATAAACATAATAATTATACAATATAAAGGAGAAAAGCAAAACAAATACAACTTGCTATCAAAACAAAATGCTGAAGCTTATCCTATGTCTTAGCTCACTAATAGTTATCTATAGGGAATAGAGAGGGAAAGAAAAAGTCAGAAACGGTTGGGGAAGGGAAGGAATGCATTTTACAAGATAAAAAAAAAAAGGAAAACTGAGGGTTTTGCTATACCTTGACTTACTTGTTCCAGGGCGTTAATGTCCATCTGTGCATGGGGATTAAATATTGCCTACGCTGTGAACCACCTGATCTATGTTTTGTAGTCCCTCAAAGTGGTTGATTGCAGGTCATTGTGTAAGGCGTCACATACTAATTCAGCTGTAAATATTTAATGTTACTTATTCATATTTATGTGTATATTAATAAATTTGTAGATAGTTAAGTGCTTTGTCCCTTCCTGGCTCTATAGAGAAAAGAGGGACCTGCTCTCCGGTGGCAGGCTTCTCGTCCATCAGTCTTGCCTGAGGACCCCATCCCTCCCTGGGTGTACCCGAGCTACACAACCATGGTGTCATTGTACTGGTAAGTATATACAAAGAATGCCTGAAGAAACATGCTGTTATATCAGCCTTTCAGATAAAGCAACCCCAAATCTATCAACATTAGTGGAACTGAAAGCATTTTAAATACAGAAAAGGTCAGTTTAATCTTTATCAGCCTCCCATTAAAAAGATATTATACTTTTTAATTACATTTGGAATGTATTTGAAATAAGACAAGCATGGACTGGACTCAAGACACAAAGCAATCATGACAGATCATCCATATTAAACATAGTGGAAAGTAGTTAATCTCAACGTATGCAGAGGATTTATGTAGTGATATATTCCCATATGAAGGCAATAGGAGTTGAGATCACTTAGAATCTTTCAAGAGTTTTTTAGCATCATTCAGGATTATTTTTTTTGTGAGGGCTAGGGGTTTTTTTAAGCCATTGAGAGAAAGCATAGCAAACATGACTAACAGGTGGTCGTGCTAAAATGGGAAGCATGAAGATGGTTGCTTAGATGTGCTTGATTCTTGGCATCTGCTGTTGAACAACAATTCAGTTTCTTGCTAAGTAATCCCCTTCAGAATTCCCATTAGAACTGCCACAAACCGAGCAGAATGGAATCAGACAGCCTACTCGCGGGCTGTGTACGCTTTAATGTGCGCTAGCAAACTTGTGAATTGTGAAGGGGAAAGATGAAGCCACTTCCTCCTGACCTAGCGTTTTAGCATCAGCAATAGATCCCATGCTGAGCCTACTCCAATGCCTTCTTTTCCTCTGATGAAAGTCATTTGGGCCTGCATATACGCCTTTGTTACTTCCACCAAGTAGAATGTGACAGGAAGGCTTGGTGGGATACCTTGTTCCCACCCAGACTTTTGTGTTTGCTGTCTAATAAGGAAGATCTGTATTATAAAAAATGGCTTTCTTCTATGTAGACAATGAAGTTATTTTTGTTTCAAAACATTATTTTGGATTATGGACCAAGTTTTCATTTTTGTACTAAGTTTCCCTGGACCCAATTCTGCTCTTTCACACCAATGTGGAATAGGAGTAACTCAATCAAAACCTAGAGTGCTACACAGGTAGCCAGTAAGTATAGTATGCAACCACTGATCCTTCGGATCATGGTGTATGTGCAAGTCAGGTGCCTGATTATTAATCCACTTTTACAGACTTCTGCTACCATCTCACCAAAACCTTCAATGTGTATGCCTAGGCAAGAGTATGGAGAATTGGAGGATGCCCAAGACCTACCATCGCCCCTTTACGCCACTGAGACAAAATCCAAAGACCAAACCAAGTCCAGATGTTTAGCTCCTTGATGGTTGCAGCTTCTGCCAAAGAGCAACAGATAAAAGCAGCTACTGACTGCCTAGTGCCTCAGCAAGGCCACATTTCTGTCAGGGTGATGTCCCTTAGCCTTTCTTCAACCAAGGAGTACGCACAAGGCAATGGGGGCTGGGGTTTTGAGGCACCCTATAGTCAAGTCACTTTACTCTGCGGTTTGCAACATTGTGATATTTTACAAGAGCTACCTCACTGCGAGTTGCCCCATTATGTTGCCACCAGACTCTAATCAGATGCAGTTTATGGTAATACCCAGGACCAAGCTGGTGAGAGTAACCAGATTTTAAATACAAAAAAAAGTTCAGTTTAGTCTACCTCCCATGAAAAAGATAGCCAAGTTTTAAATTAAATTTAGAAACATAGCTGAAACAAGACAAGCCTTCATTCTAATCAAGTATCCATACAGGCCTAGCATCCCATTGACCTAGCGTGGTTAAAAGATTCCATATTCCATAGGCAATAGCACTCATTGGAGGGATATAGCTAGTGTTATACCTGTCTGCCTTTGACTCCCCAGACCAAACAACCAGGGGTGATATTCAATTCTTTCCTGCCTATCTAAGTGGCCATATTTTGGTTGTCTACAGGGCATCTTTGCATTATATGCTGTGAAGGATTGTTTTTGAGGTAATATTTCTGATTTAAATATGATCATGTCATAATAACGTTGCATACCTCAATTTCCTAGACTAGCTTCTAGAGAAGAAAAAGGGGGTAAAGGCAGATTGACGCAAGGGTGTGCTTGCATGTGCTGGACAAGACAGAACACACTTCAAGTAACAAATAATTCAATAGCCTTCTTGAAACCTCAGATGGGCTTGACAGACATTTCTTGACACACAACACCCCACATCCCTGGAGGAATTAAGAGTAGGGGGAGTTAAGTATCAAACAAAGGGCATAGCAACCTCAAAAGAAGGGGAGAGAGAGATCAGCTGAGTTAACTTGGGGTACCTAGGGTTGGACAGACTGGACTGGGGACAGAGCCCTTTAAAGGGCAGGATGGACTCTGTTGAACTACAAAGGAATAAATTCCTTTTTGTAGAGAGGCAGTCTGTTTCGCTACTGGGGACTTCAAGGGGTACTTTTTCTCTCTTTGAAAAAGTAAACATCCTTTCTTGGGAACTCAGCTGAAAGATAGCTCCCTCAGGGTGAGAAATGTAACCAGAGAGGGTCATGGACTAAACAGTCAGTTTCAGAGTTGGACAGTGCCATGGCTGCAGAAGCCGTGCCTGGGTTTACTTCAAGGGTATACTCAGAGAGATTAGACAAAGATATTGAGAAAGTCCTGCCCTGGAAGAATCCATCCTTCTCCTGGACACGCAGACTTACATGCATGAAAGACTGTGTGTGACTGCAGTCATGCAGCTGAGTAGCAGCCAAAGCATGTATACTTGTGGACATGTAGTGACACAAAAATATAGCTGACCAAAAGTACACCTATCATTCTTAGAGTTTGGAAAAGGATTAATCTATCCCTTTTTTGGCTCCTGTAACTCAGTGGCTAGAGCACCTGGTAGGCCAGAGATTCTGGATCCTGTGCCCGTCCCCTCCTCCACACACAGAAGATTTGACCCAGGGCCTCTTTTATTTTCCAGCTAATTGCCACGCAAGATGTCAGTCATTATTCACACCCTCTTCTTCAGCATATTACATAATCATTTGAGTGGAGGGCAGGAAAGGATGGCAACAAGTGCAGGGGAAAGATTTACCCCACTGGGATCCATGCTAGAACCCAGGGTCCCCACCCTACCAATCCAGCATTTATACATTGAGTGCCTCCTCCTTGCCCCACACATTTCCAAAACACCTTCCTTGCACGGATGCTCAAAGGGGGCAGCTTCAAAAGGGGCATCATCGAACAAATCGAGTAATGG
Source organism: Caiman crocodilus (assembly GCA_030014935.1). NCBI lineage: Eukaryota > Metazoa > Chordata > Crocodylia > Alligatoridae > Caiman > Caiman crocodilus. The sequence goes on along the minus strand of JAGPOW010000261.1, from coordinate 149,487,687 downwards.
TTGATCTCTGCTTTGGTGGTTGGTGTAATGTATGGAGAAGTGAGATAGGCACAGGTGTAAATACCCTCTAGGTGAGTGGGGCACCCAGAACGTTCATATTTTGAGATGGTTGCTCTAGCTGCTCAGTAGTGTCAGGGGAAAGATAGCAAGTCACACTCTCTCATATTCTTTTTGCTAGTCTGCTACAATTCATAGTCCACTATATAGCTCCAGGAACAGAATTTCCCTGGGCACATAAGTGCCAAAAATGCCCTGTAGATGGGCAAAAAAAAAAAAAAAGACCCTTTCGATGACCAGAAAAGAACAGCATGTCACCTTATGTTCCCATTTACGGCTGGATCAACTGCCATAAGTCCGGAGCAGCTTGAAATCTCACCTAAAGAGGCACGGAAAGATACCTTAATCACTCTGGCACTTCACTATTCAAATCAAATGGAAGAATAGATCCGTACAGAACAGGAGGGATAGTAACAGGGTCTTATTGTGGCTAAGCAAAAAACATCATTTCATTTGTAGCACAAAGGTTGCTCATAAAATAGCTCACAGATGCTTACATTTCATAAAAGGATGCTTCTGAAATTTACCCTGTAGTTCCCTCTGCAGAGTAAAGCTTGTGAACAGTTTCATGACATCATTTGTGTTTTACACAGAATGTGTTAGCCCATGTATAGGAAGCATTCCTAGCAAAATTGCATGGTGGAGCTATTCTATGACGTGACCCTAAACTGCCTTCTAGTGAGGGCTGAAGCCTCTAAAACCATGCCTGCACCACAGAGCTGGTGATGTTGGGGGGAGTGGTTGGTGATGGGGTTCTAGCATACACCCTATCCACTCCCACACTCCAACCAGCACAAACACCACCCAGGATGTGTCAATGAAACTATCTGGGGGCTTATTAATGCTTTCAAGTACGCTAGAAATTAAGCTGTCTCAGAGTAGCTTCACTGTCATTTTCCAGCTAGTTCAGCACATGGAAGTGGAAGGAGAGAGAGGCTAGACTTACTCCAAGATAAAATTTCATTTAAGTTTTGTACAAGTAACTTTGCCAGACATTTAAAAATGTGAGCCACTTCATTTGTTGTAGTCACAACCCTGAGGACTACAATTTTGCTGGTATGGAATCTGGTGGTTTTCCACAGTGCCACAAAACAGCATTTTTTGCCCTAGAATTTACAAGTTTTGGCAGCCTTATGCACATTTTTTTCCCCACTTCTTCCCTGCTAGAACATGCCTTTAGTTCTCTATATTTCCTTTAAAAAGAGAGCTAATGGGAATAGTTTGCATACTCCATGGTAACTATGATGTTTAAGTGAGGGACTATAAACAACTCCATAATAATAAAGTGTTTCTTCCTATTCAGTCAAAAATGGGTGCTTCAGTAAGAACCATTATAATCTCTTATATTGTTATCAGTCCCTTAATACATGGGTGCAGTCTTGAAGTAAAAAGGGGGCGGTTTTGTGAGTTCACAGATGCCTGAGGAGGCTGATACAAGCTACTACTGAGAATAAACTCCCATGAGCTTTTGCCAAATGGACTTGGCACACAGATTTTTTTTTTTTGCAGAAAGCTGCTCTCATGTGACTTTAGGGATCAAGATGGAAAATAAGAGAAAAGATAGTCCCTTAGAAAAGTAGGGCTCAGACTGTTTAGGCATTTTAGGTCAAACACAGCTCTTGTTGTATTTGGAAAACTATTGGGAACCAGTGCAGGCTCTGGAGCACTAGATTTATGTGCTCCTGGTCACTCACCTGCATTGTGGAGCTGACTGTAAGGAACTTCCTCTTAAAGACTCATTTGCAAGTGTGGCAAATAGTTCCAGGAGGAAGGGGTAGATTCTGGTAATGTCAGGACACAGCTCTTTCCTTTTGTCTTCGTTGTCTACGTGCATCCACAGTGAGGTGAGTTTGCTTAAAATGATCAATGTTGTTATACATCACAACACTACCGGGGATGTCAGTGCTCATGTCTCCCAGGCATGGATGTTAATATCAGATTTCTTCAGATTGTCTTCAAGGTATCCTTGAATCGCTTCTTTTGCCCATGTTTAGGGCACCGATTATAGTCTCAACTCACTGAGTTGAGAGCATAGGACCTGTTTTGGGAGCCAATTGTGACATCCTTATGACATGTCCTCTCCTAGAGTTGGTGCTGTGCAAACACTGGCAGTGTTTGCTTGAACCAAAAGACTGGCATTCAATCTTCTGTTCTCCAGTTTAAATGGTGGATTTTCCAAAGATACCACATATGGCAACATTCAAAATCTTTCAAGTGTCCCCAAAATGTCATTTGAGTTTCACACCCATGCAACAAGACAAGGATGATACAAGCTTGCTAGACAAGAAATTTGGTTTGGGTCCTGATGTTGTGATCATCAAAGACATGATTTTAAAGACATCCAAGGCAGTGCTGGCAGATTTTATCTGGGGTTGGATATTGCTGGCTAGGTTGGGAAAGCTAGCTACACAGGTAGGGGAAATACTCAACATTCTTCAAAGATTGCCCTCTAATTGTAATTTATGATGAAGAAGGTGCTTGACTTGGGTAGGATGATAAAGGTTCTTCATTTTCTTGGACACTGGCCATGTCTACACGAGATACTGACCGCACAGTTGCTACCGTGAAGCCATTTAATATTTAAATAAACAAGTACTAAATGCTCAGTAACTCTGGCACCAAGGAACAGCTCTTTTGTGACACTGGCTGCACACTAGCTTATCGCTACTGCGCAGTAGCATTGCATTACACTACTTGACACATGACACTACTTCACAGTATTCCGAGGCTATTGTGCAGTCAGCATCTCGCGTAGATGCGGCCAGTGAATCCAAGCGTTTCACAAACGAAATAAAGAGTGATGCCCTGGAGCTCTTGAACTGAGTGGTCACTTACGATACAATCATCAACATATTGAAAATGAATAATTAAGGTGTTGGATATCTGGAATTTGGAAGATAACTTGTTGATATTAAGGAGATTCCCATCTCTGTGATACTGGATGCTGACTCCAGAAGGAAGTCTATCATAAATGGTATACGGAATAGCTGCAATATACTGTATTTACTCAAATACAAAACAAGTTTTTTCCCCATCCATTCAGCACAGGGGGAGGGCAGTGGGGGTGGGGGTGGGTCACTCATCTTACATTCCTATAACATAACAAGCAAGCCACATTAAATATATTGTCTATCTTTGAGCAGCTGCTAAATGCAGCATGTGATCAGTAATGAAAACCAACTATGAAGTTGATTAAATGCAGCCAACACAGAGCATGACTATAAAATATATGGTCTATATAGGGCAAACATGCCAATGGAAAATTAATATAAATATTTATATATAAACCAATTAAAAGAAACTACATTAATACAACACTTGACTATCTCCCCTAAAACAATACCTTTTTTTCTTGCATCCCTTTTCACCATTAACACAATAAACTCTCAAAAACCACCCCCAGCTCAGAAGGAACCAACAATTTTCACTCCATTCCTTGGTCATAGGTTCATAGGTTCATATCTGAAAGAAACATTCCCATTCTTCTTCCCTTCATCTCTTCTCTGCTTTATCCTTTTCCATCTCAACCACATCTTGCTCTACATAGTATTTCAGTTCATATATTGCCAACTCCAAACATCCTCTTCCGGTGAAAGCCAGTCCCAGAACTAATAGCAGGTTTCTCATTTCCATATCACTACTGTCACACAAAGTAGTAAGGTTCTCCATCTCTGTTTCTCCAGTCCTTTGGGCATTAACCCATAAAACACCATTTCATATATTGTCACAGTTCATATTGATCACACTCAAAATGATGCACCACCTCCCCTATCCCTTGCACAAAAGGACAGTCCCAAAATACATGCAGTACAGCAGCCCCACATCTCTCTCTTGGGTATATCAACAATCTTACCAAGCCCCATTTATGCCGAATTACCCTCACAGGAAGAATATTCTATATCATCATCCATATGCTATCCATGTGTTCTGCCTTCAATCTATTACCTACATCTGTTACACACATTTGCCATCTGTCATTCCATCAGATACCCAACTATTGTTATCTTATCTTTCTTTCTTATCTTATTAATAACATTCTTATGATTTTTCAAACACTGAAATCCCACTCCCTCTAGTTTATTTCCCCTTAAGAAACTCCATCTTTTCATAGTGGGCTGGTGGCTCCCATGCCAACAGATTTTCCCAGTCTCCCCCATACATGCCCTATCTTTTTAGTGTTCTTTCTGCCAGATAATGACAGAAGCATGCAGTCTTCCCCACCTGCTCCGTTACCTTTTTACAGAAGGATATTTATAAAGTAAGCGTACGCAAAGATTTCTAAACATGGCATTCCCCAACCTTTTAATCCCAGAGCTATTTGTAGCTCCATTCTGGATACCCTTTCTCTTTTATTTCTTCACACCCTCCCAATGCATATCTGCTTCTGTGCCCTCATTATCTGTTGCCATGATGGTGGCCACACCACTCCCATGTAAAGGATGATCAAGAGTACCTTTTCTACTGCAGTGGCTTTATCTTTGAATGATAACATTATCCCACCCCATGATCCCAAGATCTGCTTCACTCACCTTTGTTCCTTTCCTTTTGGGATTCCCAAAATCTTGATATACCCTCTACAATGCATAGCCTGAACTTCCATAAATTCTCCCAACTCTCCACACCCATCAATATACTTTTCATATTACAGTATAACCTCATAAATCCAGCACCCTCCGGACTGAGCACCTGCTAGAAATATGACAATTCTGGATTTTTGAAACAGGACTGGCAGCTGGTCACTGAGCGGCGGCGGGGTGGGGGGGGAGCGAGAGCAGCAGGGGTCTTGGAGCAGCAGCCACACACGGAGTGGTCACTCAGGTTGGTGGATGGCAGTGGCAGCTGCCACATGCAAGCTTCTCCCTCTGCTGTTCCGGAACTGGCCACCATTTCCCCCTCCACTGCTCTGGGACTGGCTGCCACTACTCCCTGACGTGACACATTTTCACGAATTCAGGATTTTTGATATTCGGAGTTATGAGGTTATTCTGCATTATTTTCACCCCAACACTTCATCTTAGTGCTCAGTGGCCATGTCTACAAAGCACAATGTGGCACTACTGCACAGCATAATGATCTACTGCACAGTCAGTGTCGCTGAAAAGCCTTTCATAGGCCTGTGTGAAGTTTTGGGTTCTGATTCAATTTGGAGGAAGTTTGGCCCGTTTCGATGGCTGAATCTACGAATTCAAACTGAACCCAGAGACCAATTAAAAGGTCCAAACTGATTCAGAAAAGATTAAGAGAAAGATTCAGAGATTCAGTGATTCAGGCAGTCCCTGTTCACTGCAACAGGGAGCTGGACCAAGGCTCCATGCTGATAAGTAGGGGGTGGGGAGATGGGGACTGGAGGAGCGGGGTGATGGGGGACCCTTGCCAGGCCTCATCCCCTGCCTGCTCCCACAGCCCCCCTGAGTGCCCCCAACTCCTGCCCACTCTCCCAGCCCCATCACTGGCTGCCCCACTCAGCCCCAACATCCCAGCACTTACAAAAAACAAGCCCTGAACTCACCAGCTGCAGCAGCATCTGTTGGAGCTTTTGGGGACTTGTGGAAGAGACCCCCACACAGTCTGGGGCAGTGGGGGGGCAGTGAGGATTGCCCCTCCCACCTGGCAGGAACTGGTGAGTGTGGGGTGTTTTTTTTTGTTTTGTTTTTAAGAGCCAGGACACTGGGGCCAATTGGGGCAGCCATGGTGGTGGCTGGGAGAGTGGGCTGCGGGCTCCTGGAAGAGCTCTCCATGCAGTGCGGGGCAGTGGAAGGCATCAGGGATCACCCTCGCCCCGCAATTGGCAACAGCCAGTGAGTACATGGCTTTTTATTTATTTATTTTTTAAAGAGCTAAGATGCTAAGTCTGTGGGACAGCCATTGATTGTGCTGCAAAAGTGAGCAGGGGATGCGGCCTGTTTGCTTCAGAGATTCAGCCAATTGGCAGCAGCCAAATCTCTGAATCAGATTTGGTCAAATTGATTTGGGGAAGTGATTTAAATCACTGAATCAAATCACTGTCCCCAGAATTGGCCGAATCCGAATCCAAAGCGAATACTAGCCACTTTGCACAGGCCTACCATTCAGCTAAAAGTAATTTAGTAACTTCTTTATACAAGTACTAAGTAACTGTGCAGTCAGTATCTCGTGTAGATGCGGGCAGTATGTTTCAGTATCCTCTCAAATGATATATTGTCCTGAGACACTATGTTCGCATCTTCCATGTATAATGTATGTTAAACTTCTCTTCCTTCTGGTAACTTCAAAACACGCATCAGCTCATCATGATGAATTCTCTGTACCTATGACTCCATCATGCACACCAAAAGATAGGGGGAATGTGGGCATCCCTGTTTTACCCCTGTTTGTATACGGAATGTAACCTAGGGTATGTATAGGGAATGCTCAAGTAACAATTTACCAGTACTCAACTTTCTGGCATAATCCTGACCCTCTCTCAATAAATTCCCCACACTAGGTACAAAGGAGAATTGTATTGGTTACAAGGAGTAGGTTTGGAATAGGGTACAGGGTAGAGCACTATAAGAGAAATCCCTTAGAGGAAAGTGGAATGGTAGCCTTTGATTACGCATCTGTGTTACTGCAAGCTATATATCTAGTTAGATCTCAGTTAGTTTACTCACAAATATCATCCAGAGGCAGGTAGAGATTCCTTCTGGAGGCAGGTAGTTCATTGATCATGAGTTTCAAGACAGAGAGCGTATTTCAGATGGTCCAACTTCTCTCTGTGAGTTTTCATCATGGCTACTGCCCCTCCCCTGGGCAGTCCTTCACTTATATAGCCCTTATGACCTCATTTACTTGATCCGCCCTTATGACCTCATTTACTTGATCCAATGAAGGCCACCAACTGTTGGCTGCCAGCCAACCAATTTGAAATGCATCACTGGCTGCCAAGTAAATTGGCAGGGTCTTTAGCCCCCTCCCAGTCCTGATGTCATTGCTTAGAACAATAGGTAACTTGAGTTTCCCACCCAGGTATGTGATGCCAGCCAGTAGGCAGAGGGAGCAGGTTTCCCCACTCCCTCAGGAAAATATCCAGCTCAACTTACAACTCAGGGTTACCTGAAGAGATGGGGCAGAGGAGTCTGCCCTCTGCAGTGACCATGGTAAACACACTGTCACATAGCAGAGTTTGAGGAGAGACAAATCTGGTATTCTGCCACAACATCTCTCATTAACCATAGGGATTGGGATATCCTCCTCTCAGGAACGGTGCATGTTCGTTCTTCTTGTATCATATCTGCTTAAAAATCATGCATTCTTTTGGCCAATACTTTTGACATCAATTTGTAGTCTATGTTTAAAAGGGTTATTGGCCTCCAGTTTGTATAAAATACTTTCTGCAAATTCCTATCAAAATTACTACGTCTTCTTCAAAATTTCCCCCACTCTCCATTATTTCTCTGTATGCCTCTATTATATCTGTTCCCTGCAATTGCCAAGATTTTGCATAGAGTTTCACCAGAAGTCCATCTCTTCCAGGTGCCTCCCTTCTTCTGCAAGCTTTTAATAGTCCTCCAGCTCGCTCATACTTAACTTCTCCTCTAATTTTTGTTCATTTCCATCTTCAATTCTTTATTTATCCCTCAAGAAGCACCTTCATATTTCCTCCATCTACTCTTCTTCTTTTGCAAATCTCTTTATAAAACTCTACCACTGCATCCAGTACCTTCACCTTCTCTTCTACTTGGATTTCTTCTTCAGTTATCACTGCTTTCAGTTCCTTCCTTCTTTTCCTCATTTCAACTGAAAAATACTTACACAATCCTTCCCCCTTCTCCATCTAAAATGCTCAGGTCAGAAAGATTTTCTCATCCTTTTCTTTTGAACCATTCATCAGTCCATTGTTTTATGTCTTCCCGTTCTTCTCTCTCTTGTATTCCTCTTATTGCCTTCTTTAGCAGTTCCTGCTTCCTTGCCTGCAGTTCTTCTAGCTCTTCCACTCTCTTCTTCAACCCCTTCAACAAATATTTCTCTAAAATTCACTTGTTCTTCTCTTTATCATATTCCAACACTCCGAGATACTTTTGTATTATCTCTTTAGAGCCCTTCGTCCTTTATACGGTTTCACATATGCTTGATAGGTCTTCTCATTGTGTAATAATTGAACATTTAACTTCCATATCCTTTCCCCACTACCTTCAAGCTTTTCTAAACTCATTTTCAAACTCAGCATTCCAAAGGCCATATCTAAGATCTCCTTCTTTCCAATGCCTAGCCCATTTGATGTTAATAAAAAATCAGTCATTGAGACCTGTCTCCCACTTGGTTCCATCCATATGATCATCTTGTACCAGCTCGTACATTCTTTAAACCTCCATCTTTTATTAATCAGTACTTTTGACAAGCTGTCTAGCTCTCCCTCCCCTCCATCTCCTCTCCTCTCCCCTTCCTGAATAACAAAATTGAAATCCCGGACCAGAATTTGTTACCTACCTCTGCCTACACACAACTCTAACTTCTTAAACAGGATGATTCTTCCTTCTCTTCAGCTGGCACATACATATTCAAAATATTTCACACTTTTTTTTCAAACTCCACCGCCATCTGTTGCAGTATCCCTTACACAATCACTTGGACTTGCCGCATTACCACTTCCTCACTCTGGAGCAAAATCACAACTCCAGCCATCTTGTTTACATCCAACCCCACCATGATGGTCCCCAGCCCCAACTCTTTACAAAACTCATGTAATCCCTCTCCCATGGGATTTCACACTCTTGCAAACGTATGTCTGTGTTAACCCCACCCATTATTTACATAATATTATTCCACATCTTCCTTGATAATACATTTCTGACATTTATAGATGCAAAACAATGTCATGCTTATCCATTTTACATTTCACATCTCCACCACTTTGCAAGTCTTCTATGCTGCTGCTTGACACCATTGGCTCTAATCATCCCCCTCTTCGTACCCCATAGTCTTTTGCCAGTCATTTTACTGCCTTACTATTTAAGAAAGTTTCCCTTTTCACACTCTGCCCCACCTTTCCACTTCCCCCTTCCCTTTCTCATCTTCATTAGTCCCAGATCACATTAGCTCCAATGACCTCTTTGTCAACCTATCTCCCTTTCCCTCTCTCTTTTTGTCTGTCTTCTTCTTTCTAAGTTTCACAGCATGTGGTTTCTTTCTTTTTTCAATTTGGCTTTCTTTTTTTTCCTGCTCTATCTTCACTCCTCCTCCTCCTTCCTATATCATTGTCTCTTCTTTCCCTTTTCTCTCCTCTGTCTCGAAGTGTAGACCTATCTTTATTTTAGAAGAACCACAGACATCAGTTCTGTAAGTATGCCTCTTCCTCACAAATAACAAATCCTTAGTATCCCTTACTCCCTGACACACTGTCCTTTCCCTTCACATCTGGAGCACATTGCATGCCATCAGTATGCAGCCAGGTGTCCTTCCTGCCCATGCTGGCTACAGAGTTTAGGCTGTCCAAAATATATTGTAAGCCCTAGGTGTGGCCTGACTTGGATTGCTGGCAGTAAGTGCATGATCTCACCAGGACTTTTTTCATCCTCCCTCATTAAACCTGAGCTTCCTATTCTCTTTCAATTACTGTTTGTCTCTCCTGACTTCCTCTCCTCTTCTCCCATTCTTTCTGTCAACTGGACTCTTCTTTCAGTGATTTCTTCAATAAAGCCTTCTCCAAAACTGCCATTCCCACAACACATTTCTTTCGTATCTTCTTTTGTCTTCTTTTCTCTACCTTCTTTCATCCTCCATTAGGCTCTTGCTCTTTGCTTCCACTCTCTGATTTGCTTCTTGTCTCTTGGCCTGCTTTCCCTTCCATAACTGCCACTCTCTTTTCCAAAACCACTGCCAGTGCTGGTCTGGGCCCTGAGAACTCCTCCTCTTTCTCCATCCTGGGGCTCTAACACTATCCCCTGGTACTCCTGACATTGATCAAAGCAGTAAAACCAGGCTTCTGTTCAGACACTACTACACTTCATCTTAATCAAGGAACAGTCAAGAAGCTATGCCACTAATGGAAACCTACCACAAGAATAAATTAGTGCAACCCATCTGAATAAAATATGTGATAGTGATCATTGAGGACAGTCCCCCTCAGCACTGACTCTTTTTAAAGTTGCAGTGAACAACTACATTACTTATATTTTGACTCCCTCTTCACTTCCACAGACGAGCTATGCCTTTCTTTCCCATTTCCAATGAGTTCTGTTTCTTCACCAACCTTAACTTTCTGGGCAGCTTTAAATATCTAAACATCACCAAATGGGACACCAAACAGTTCACCCAGAATCCCTCTGTTGCCCACTCCCTCAGCCTGTCAAATATGATTAATGTGGCCCTGCCCTCTATGAGGTGGAGCTAGACCCAGCTGCCCTGTGCTTCATCTATATATAAATTTTTAGAGGATCCCAGTACTTATGACAAGAACACCCAGTTCCAGTAAAGAGTGGGCATGGTAATTAGCACACAGGACTTTTTGTGGGGATATCTGAAGTATACACACATATTGAACAGTGCAAAGCTCTGGGGTCACCATGGCTTGAAATGTTTTTGACCCTGGTGGGGCCCAGCCCAATGAACTCTATGGCAAATCATAAACCTTTTGGCTCTGGACTAATAGCCTGCATAGCTTGTACTGAGCACCTGACCTATAAGTTACAGGACCTGCACAGGCAGGTGGTGGTGGAACAGGATGTGAGGGAGGCCATGCAGGAAGTGAAGCCCACTTCACAATAGAGGTGCTTGGTGCCAGGAAAAAGATCTTTCTGGCTAGGGCTCCCTGGGTGGAGGAGGGGGAGAAATGGTCTGCTTATTTCTCCAGGCTGGAGAATAGCAAGGAGGAGGTCATGGTTGTGCCTGAAAGACAGATGAGGAAAGGAGCACTGGTCAAAGGACAGCATGCTGACTACAGTGGCCTGCTTCTACCAGGAGCTCTACACTGAGAAGCTGGTAGACCCAGAGGCCATGCAGCTGTGTCTGCAAAGCCTCACCTGGGCCCTCAAGAAGGATGAGCCGCAGCAGCTGGAGGAGGACTGGATGCCAAAGGAGCTCAAGAAGACCCTCCAGAGTTTCAAGAATGGTAAGACTCCTGGGTCAGATGGCCTGTCCAAGCAATTTTACCTGATATTCTGGGGCCTGGTGGATCATGATCTACATGGACAATTTGAACATCCTGTGCCAGAACAGGGACTTGGTAGAGAGAGCCCTGGCATACACACAGGTGTACAAGGTGGTGGCAGGGGCCAAGCTCAACATGAAGAAGAGCACCTGCCTGGCCATGGGTGAGGTGAGGGACCTGGAGTCCCTGGGGGTCTCTGTCCCCTATGAAGGGATCAGGATCCTGGGAGTAGACTTTGACCCAGAGCTGAGCATTAGGACAGTATGGGAAAAGACAGGGGCCAAGGTAAAACAGAAACTGGGGCTATGGCACATGCACTTCTTCTTTATGGGGGGGGGCATCACACTCATGAAGGTGGTGTTGTTACTGGTGCTTCTGTACACCACACTGGTCTTCTCCACTTCCGAGTGTGTCACCCACAGGATCCAGAGGGTGTGGGTCTTTTTCTGGGGCTCCAGATAGGAGAAGATCACTCGGAAGAACTTGTACAAGGACAAGAGGGCCAGTGACCATGAGAAACCACAAGAAGATCCAGGAGATGGTGAGACTAAGGAACACCCATGGACCTGCTCCCGGGCAATGCATGCCAGGCTGTTTGGTAGCGCACCCACCACAAGGATCTGTGCAAAGAGCACAAGGACCTGAAGTGGCTCACAACCCACTGAGCTCTCTCTATATATATATACAGCCATATAGGTTTATACAGCCATATATTTTTACCAAAAAAAGCTTGTAATATATATATAGAGAGAGAGAGACAGACAGACAGACAGACAGAGAAACCAAAGTGCTACTTAAAAGTGTTTTTTATAGAGCAACAGTGCTAACATTTGCAGCTCTTTCCAAAACTGGTAAAATGCAGTAACTCTGGATTAACTAAATCTATGGATAGTATATGCATCTTGCTATAGTTGTTTTAAGGTCATTTTTTTTAAACTTGCTCTTCACTTCCATATACTTAGGGAGAACATGGTCGGGCAATAAGGAAAGGGGGAAGGGGCTGCAGTGGAAAGGAGTTTGGGGGGACAAAGGGGTTACCTGACACCCCCAGATTTATTTTCCCTAAGGTAGTGGGGAGGGGGAAAGAGTGACACATTCAAGACAAACATCAAAACACTAGATTCTATACATGGAAAGTTATGTCAAATGTATATATTTTTCATGTATAGAATAAAAATACCGGGGGTGGTCATATTATAATTGAGGTCATCTTATATGTGTGTAAATATGGTACATGGAAAAGAGTGTTGGTGTAATCATTCATTGAGTCAAAGGCCTCAGTCACTTGTCTTCAAAGAGTTTTGTTCCATCCTTTGAGTCACATCTTGTGTGCTTGACCCATAGATAGCTCTGGTTGTGCTAAAGAAACTATTCTGTAATGGCCGCTGGCAAACTTGTGAATCACTTTTATTTTGCCCTCCCACCACTTGTTATTTCATTCTCAAATTTTCTTCTGGGTCTTGCTTTAAAATGTTGATAAATGTTATGCTTCTATTTGGACTTGATGTCATTTTGCCAAGCGTTAAAGTCTCCTTTTTTGTCAATGAAAGCTTGAATTTTCCTATGATTATCATCAAACCAGTCCTGATATTTCTTTATGGCAAAGCCTAGAGATTCTTTGCAAGCCTAATAAATGTCTTTCTTGAGGTTCTCCCAGTGATCAATGATGTCAAGATTACTAGGATGTTGGGGAGTTTCTTATTGAGGAACTTCTGGAGATGATCACTTTTAGCATGTCCTTTCTAGCACTCCAGGTTAAGCTTCTTCCTTGGTTCCTTCTTTTTTATGTTGTAAATAAACAGGTAGTCCCACACATTTCTCTGGACATTTTTTTCTTTATAGTTAATAAGTATGTTGAAGTACAGTTTTGGGGCAGGGGAGGGTTCCCTTTTTAAAACTTTATTTCACAAAAGCAAGAACCCCCCCACACACACATAAAATGAATAATATACCAAACATTAAAATCAAGCAAAATGGATCAGCATAACTATAAACATAATAAACTATATCAAACATTTCCTTTATTCATAAAGCAGAATATGCAAATGATCAAAAATGGATTTCCATCACATAGCAAAAGACCTTTCAGTTGCTATGACATTTCTGAATCCATTCTGAATTTACTTTAGACAATCTGTAAAAATTAAGAACACTGCTTTCTGAAAAACCAGCCTGTGTAGAAAAAATCCACACAGCATCCCCAAAATCAACTGGAATATGAACAAATATACAATTAATAGTCTGATTATCATATCAAGAACAGGAGGATATTTTTTTGTGGGAATGGAAGTTGGGAGACCGTTCCTCTATTTTCGGCTCTGTCATAGGTCTCCGGTGTGATTTTGAGAAAGTGTTGAAAGAGTTGAGCTACTTGAACATTTGAACATGGTCGGGGGTGGGGAGGGGGTAATCAAAATGAAGTGCATCCTGGACCAAAACAAATTTTCAAAATTTGGAATTGGAAGAATGGGACAATTTCTCTTTTAGGTAACATGCTTCTTTACCAAAAGGATTATTGAAAGCTGAAAAAATATAAATTTTTGATTTTTAAAAAGAAAATCATGAGGAGGCAATTTCAATAGTAATGAAAAAAATTATTATAAACTCCTCTGAAAATTATATCATTTCCGACTATTTTTCTTTAGGAGACTTTTGGCTCTAGATGGACTTTTAACATCAAAGTATAAAAAGCATAGATCCTCAAAGGATATCTATACAAGCCAGGTAATAACAAGGCAAGGCTAAATTACAGACCTTGATGATAATTGTTGCCTGATGTTTGTCATTTATGTCCTTTCTGACATGGTGATCTATTGCTACATATTATGATATTATTACTGATTTTTACTGGTTCTTTAAATAATGGAGCCCCATTCCTAACTAGACATGATACAAAATGTAATAACTGCCTCCAAAAACTTTACAATCTAAGTATGAAACAAGAACAATAGGCACATACTAAGAGAGGGATTGGGCACACAAGGAAACAGACTTCAGTCTTAAGACAGGATTAGCTGTGCTGAGATGTTTCCCAGCACAGCTGATCTACTTCATTGAGCCCCTGTCCACAGATGTTGCCCATTGTCTCACAGGGTTGGGCCCCTGCCACTCCCAGGGCTTCTGAGGCCTGATCCTGTGGGATAGCTGCAAATGGGGTAGCCCCAGACTTCCATTTGCAGAGCCAGCCCCAAGTCAGGGGGTAGCAACTCAATGTACACATTTGGGGAACCTCACCATGTGCCTCTCCAAACAAGGCGAACCTAGGCAGGTGATCCCAGGGCTTTAGGGACTCCTTAGACTCTGGGGTGCCTGCATTCTCCTATCACAAAGCAAATGAACATCTGCTGCAAAAAAAGTGATACAAATTTATACTCCCTAGAATTGAGGCTACAATTTTGGGCACTTGTGGTGTGGTAAGGGGCATGAGTGTCTGTTTGCTTGACCTTTGTGCGCCATAACAATTTTTAGAGTGACTCAAAGGCACTGTCTGTTTCCAGCCAGTGAGCTAGTGTTGGCTAGCAGAAATGTTCATGCAAGCAGCCTAAACTTTGTCAGATTTTTAGGCATCATGACAAAAAAGAACTTTTAGGGATTTGAAGGAAGATAATGAAGTGGTTTCTTTTCCCCTGAGTACAGTTTCTTAGATAAAAATAACATCATGATGTCAAAAATCAGCATATACTATATCAAGACTTTGGATATTTTATAGTTTAGAGGGATTATCATGACTATTCCATGTCTGTACCACTCCTGAGAGCATGCCATGAAGTATGCCTGTCCACTTGCTGTTCCACATGTTCCAAACTAAGAAATGAGATGATATCTCCTCTGCATCGCTCTCAAAATCTCTCTCAACTAGAGGTACACCAATACATTGGTCTGATATCAGATCAGCACTGATATAAAGAAAATAGCCTGCGTCAGAAATCAGCCTGATGTGGCTGATAATTTGGCTGACAAAAGCTTGTGCGTGTGTGCTGCCGCAGCGCAGCTCATAGGTGGTGAGGAGCTCGGCCCAGCAGCATGGAAAGCTGCATGCAGAGCTGATAAGTCTGTTGTGGTGGAAGGGGAGGAGGGAGGGAAGGGGCATGGTGGGGTAGACCAAGGCCACCACAGTGAAGGAGGGAATGGGTCTGGGTCTGGGACAGGGGATGAGGCAAGAGCTGCCCAGCTGGGGTAGGGTGGGCTGGGCATAGGGCAGAGCCATGGCTCATCTGGGGGGTACTGGAGGGGTGACTCCTGCTGCTGTGTGCTGCTCATCTGGCACTCACCCACTCATTTGGTGGCTCACGCCCCTGCTCTTGACACTCATCTGGGAAGGGATAGGAGAGCGCATGTTCCCGGATCTGCATGGGGTAGAGTGAGGCAGAGCAGGAAGGGCTGGGGGCAGGCTGGGCTGGCTTGTGCTCAGGGTGGGTGGTGGTCATGGTGGTGGTGGGAGCGGGAGTCTATGGGGGGGCTATGATGAATTTTGGGGTGGCAGCAACCCTCCCTGTAGCCCCCTCCCAGCACTGCCAGCATTGGTCTGGGCACAGCCTGGTCTGGGCCAGCCCCGGCCCTCTCTGCCTCCCTCCATGCCCCCCAAGCAGACCCGGGGGTACCCCCCCTTGCCCTCCTGGATGAGTGTTGGAAGCAGGGGTGCAAGCCACTGGATGATGAGCCACCAGACAAGTGGTTCCCCGACAAAAGGCACATAGTCAGGGGAGCCACCTCTCCCGCTCCCTGTGACCCCTGGACAAGCCTTGGCTCTGTCCCACACCTGACCCACCATGGCTGGGCAGCACTTGCCCCAGCCCCTATCCTAGCCCCACTCCCTCCCTCACTGCAGGCTTCCTTGATCTGTGCCCCTATGCCTCTTCCCTTTCACCACAACAGACTTACCAGCTGAACACTGCTTTTCAAGCTGCCTGGGTGGCATCAGAAATCAGATCAGTATCAGCCAAAATGTCTCCTTAAAATTCAGCTATCAGCCCCCAAAATCTCTATCAGTGCACCCCTGATCTTTGACAGAATCCTATTAACTGGCATGTTATTCCTACCTTGCTAATGAGGAACACTATTAACTGTGACGGAGAAAGGGAAGGGAAGGCATGATCAAAAAACCCATCAGCCACTATCTCACGATCTTAGCATTCATGTTCATATTTCAAGACCTTTTTCATAGAAGAAAAATTCTTTTTTCTTTAAGCAGTGGTTCCTAATCTAGTGATTTCTATATAATTTGCATAGAGCAAATCTCTTAATCTCCATTTAGATTCCTTAAGTAACAGTTTCACACGCCAGAGGTGCCTAAATCCAAGAATGCAACATACGAGAACCTCACCTTAATACTCAGGTGCCTGAAAGTCTATAGGTACTTAAAAGTTTACCAGAAAAGCTTTGTAAGAGATTTCCCTGATCAAGTGAGAGCAATGCCAAACCTAAACCAGTCTGAGATTCACAAACTGAAAATATTTGCACTTAAAATCCCTGAGAGGGTCAATTCAGTAGGTATATTCAAAGTATGCTTAACACACCCTGACAGTATTGAATTCAGCCCAAAGCATAGGAACTATAGTCAGTTTCATTCAAACACAACCGGGATATACAATGCCTATCTTTTATACCATAGTTGAATCATTAGAGTGCTCACTCAAGATATGATCAGAGGCATAACAAGTAAGGTTTCCACCCTAGCCAGCATTTCCCAAATATGGTGGGTACTTCTGTGTTCCCCTATGGAAGCTGCTGCCAGCACCACCGAGTGACATCGATGGCAGCAATGAACAGAGGGAATTTTGACCTAGAAAGAAGTAGTTGTAATAGGGTGCAGGAAGGTCCTTACTTTCAACTGCTGCTGCCACTAAACACAGACTACCCAGAGGCCTCCATACTGGCACCCTCTCTAAGTCAACTCCTGGGGCTGGTGCTGTGCTTGCCCACCTCTAGCTATGTTACTAGAAATGGCACAGCTGGCTGATGTCTATCATGAATGGAGGGTAGTCACTTTATCCTACACTGAAGTTTTCCAATGACTTCTTATTGCAAAATGCATGCACAGTCCTGAAAGAAGGAAACAGAACCCAAGACTCCCTGACAGGGAACACTCACTGATAGAGCTAGGGCTACTCCCATTTAATTTTTTTCTAGCCCTATGAATCATGTATCCCTAGCTACACAGTGACACTGCTTCAGAGGCAGACATGGAAAATTCCTTCCCACGCAGAATAATATACAGCCTGCTAGCTTGGGCTTTCTAATAAGATAAGGTGGATATAGAGAAGTGGTAGGGAGAATTTAAGTGTCTAACTTGGGTTTGTGAATTCCACTCCCAGATCTGGGTGCTTACAAGATAGGCTTTGGTAAAGCTTAAGCATTATTAACACTAAGTTCCTTTCTGGTTCCAATACTTCATTACTAACTGGGTGTGTCTATATATGCATATTAATGTGCAGAAATAATCTTTGGCACGTATTGTGGAGGAGCTTATTGCTCTAAGCTGTAACATTTACATATGCACCTGGAACCACAGCATATTGAGGCAGGTTGGAGCAGCCCCAGCTGACAGGGGACCCAAGGGATCAGCCTGCCAGCCTGGGGCTGCCTGGACCTGGCTCAATGTGCTGAGGAGGAGCTGGCTAGGGCATAAGGGTGCTTCAGTGCAGGGCTAGCTGGGAGGCATCCTCCACACTGAAGCATTCTCATGCCCTAGCCAGCCAGGTTAGAATTTACATGTGCATTGCTAGTTAGGCAGCTTGTGACAGGGGGCCATCTCATGGCCTGTCTGTTTGCCCACCTGCCTACCTGCCATGCCTTTGATGTGATCAATTAATAATTGGTAACAAGGTGGGGGGCTGCCCATTTACTGCTTGATGCCAAGGGCATAATGCACAGCTCCTAACTTTCCCTTATACAGTGTCCCATGCCTCGCAGATGACATCACTATATGGCTTCAGCCCCAGAGTAGACCTTCATTTTCCCTTCATGGCTGTGGCCCCCTCCAGGACCCTTTCCAATCATGTGCCTGGCTCATTGAGCCACACCGCACCTTCTGCTTGCTCTATAGCCTGCTCAAATCTTTTAAACTGGTAGGCACCAAAGGCAAATCACTGCAGTTTTTGTATGTGTGGGTGTATGGACTGATGGTATTAGAAACTGTGCAACACTGTACACTGGGCTGATAGAGCATCAGGATAGAAATCAGTAGCTTTATGTTCCATAAAATCAGGGACTTTCTTAAACAGTACACAGGCCAGCCACCAAATTCTTCTTGTTGAATTGATTTTACAGATTACAATGGCTCACATATTATAATTATTACAGACTAATTTTTTAGGTCAGGGGGTTTCAACTTTTTTAAACAATTTCTGCCTCTAAGTTTCAATTCGTGTATCCCTTTATATTTTTTGTCTTAAAGAATGGGGGGGAGGTGGCAAAGTGATGCCCCCATGGCGAGGGAGGGAGTGGGGCTGAGGCAGGGGCAGGGGCAGGGCCAGGTGGTGCACAGTCAGGGTGGAGTGCTGGACAGAGCTGTGAGAGAGGTTCATCTGGGAGGCACGGGGAGGGGGCCAGAGTCCCTGCCACAGTGTGCACCCTGGTGGAGGTCCATGGGGCATGTGCCCTCCAGATCTGTGCATGGGGCAGAGGCAGCTGCTCTTTCTGCACCCCAGGGCTCCAACCGCCATGTGATGCCATGTACCTGTTGTGGCTGCGTAGGCAGGGGACAGACATGCACACACACAAAGACACAGATACACACATGCAGGCACAGACACAGACACACACAGATTAGCAGATACAGAGCCACACATGTGCACAGACACACACAGACAGATACACGGAGATGCAGACACACAAACACCCACACAGCAGGTAATTTTGTGGTGGGGGGAGGAGGGAGCATGGGAGAGGGAAGGGATGGCAGGGACAAATTAAGAATGGCGGGGGCGTGTGTCTGTGCCCACTTCCAGGATCAGGACAGTGGGAGAGAGGAAAGTACCCCTCTGCAGCTTGCAGAAGCACTGCCTGGCTGGCTGGCCAGCAAGCCACGACTCACGTGGCAGATGCCGCCACCCGACACTGCTGCTACCACACCCCACGCCGCTTTCCCACAGCCAGTTGCACATGCAGCTCTGAGGGCTGCTGATGGGTGGAGCACTGGGTGCAAGGCCCATGGAGCAGCACATGTGACTGGCCACAGGAAAGCTGTGTGGCAGCAGCAGCATGGGGTGGTGGCCGTGGCAGCCACATCATGCAAGCCCTGCTTCCTCCTGCCTGGCCGGGAGGTGCATGTGTGGCCTGTAGAGGGATACCGCTGCCCTCGCCATCCTGGACCTGCTGAGGTAGGGGGCAGGGAGGTGCTGCGCTGTGCCATGTGGGGCCAGCAGCACCTACTATGCCCCTCCTCTTACCCCAGGTAAGATATGAAATATGGGAAGGCACCAGTGGAGATGTCGCTGCCGTGCCCCAGGGCACGCTCCATTCCTGCTCGTCTGCATACCCCCTACATCCTTTCTAAGTACCCCTGGGAGTATGTATACCCCAAGTCAACAACCTGTTTTAGGTCATAATTCACCGCTGCGCAGAATGGCAATATAAGCACAAACCATCATCACTGTCATGAGTTCTTATAAGAGATGTAAGGTGAGGCATGAGTGGTGCAGAAGTCCAATGCTGACACTCTGCAGAGGGGTCGTTTTCTCCTGCAATGATTCATCTTTTCTAATAATTACAGAATGACAGCCACCGTATTAAACCCCATCAGGACAGGGTTGAAGTGGAATGTAGGACTCCTGCCAGCTACCTGCACATGAGTTTGTTTCACCCTCAGTGTAGAGACATACGGAAAACCAATATACAGCCTACCCTGGCCCACCCTCCCACATAGGACAATCGTTTTATTATGAAGATTAACTGAGTATCTAAAGTAGACTGCTTTCAATTTTGTTTTAAATCGGGGATTATTCTGATCTAATACAATGCTGCTGCATTTGTCATTATACATTCAAATAACACCAAGTCATTCAATAGTTGCTGATTCATGTCAAGATTGTGACATACTGGAATTTTCTTAAAGGTAATTGCTTTCTTGCACAGTTTGGCTTTTCGCTAACAATGCTGTTAGTGGCTTTTTGTTTCCTCTCAAAGGGAGTTTCAGGCTTATTAGGATTCTCTCAGAGGACAGGGAAAATATCAGAATAAGATGGCTAAACCAGCTTTAGGTGACATGCAGAGATTTTAGCCAAAGGGGAGACTTTAATTTGTTTCTTCAAAAGTTTTATAATGTATTTCTTTCTGTCTGTGCACTGCTGATCTGTAATTGTCTTACTCCCTTCGCGTTTTATTGTTCTCTGATATCTGTCTTCTCTACCATTAATTCTTACAAGACTGAAGTCATGTATTTTCATCTGCAGTTTCTTTTCCCTCTCACTCCTCCACAACTGAAGTCCATGTTCCTCCCACCACCTGTTCCTTCTCTCTATTTCTCCTCCACAACTTGGCAAAAATATATATCCTTCCCTTGAAAGTTTCTCTAAGGACTAGCAAATATTCAAGTTGAATCTGATTCTGTAGCAGTCGGCCCCAACTGTCAGATAGCCTAAAATGATAAGAAAAAGAACGGTAATGTTGGAGCGTATAAACAAAGGTATGCTCATGTTGCATGATTTGTATATTTTGTGCAACTAAAACATAATATGACTGTGAGAGAGTCATGGGGAACAGGAAAGAAATGCCAGGAATGGCCACACAGCAGTCTCACACTCACCAGATCCTGGAGGCAGCACACCAAGACATGCCAAAGGCACAGCATTTTAAAAGCCTCTCCCTCTGGATTGGAGGAGAGCTGCCTGGCAGGGCCATTTAGGGCCCCGGTAAGGGAAGAGCATAGAGGACGCCATCAGAGTGAAGTGCTGCCATTAGCAGCAAATCTGCTTCCACTTCTCTGAGTGTGTAGATGCTTGCCTGGGAGCATTTAATCATGTATATTTTACTTACGAGTAAACTGATCCTGCATAAAATGCATGTATAGGCACATGCAGTGGAAATCTATAAGGTTAGCTAACCACATACTATTTATCTATGATGTCTATTAGCCAATAAATATATATTTAGAAGTCTACAAAACATAAATGGTTAATGATGATGATGATGTTAATAACAATACAAATTAAACAACATCTTTCATCTGAGGACCTCAAAATGCCTTTTGTATGAATATGTATTTGAGGTATGCATATTAAAAACACTTGAAAGATGCATATTAATATGCATGCATAACTCATATCTCATATTACTTATAAAAATTACTTTTTTTACTTAGAAAAAGCTTAACAGTTTTGTAACAAAGAAGACCAAATTCTGAAGTCTTATCCTGACT
>JAGPOW010000261.1:149443707-149459799 GCA_030014935.1 Caiman crocodilus | reverse complement strand
CATGGCAGTAGTGCCTCACATAGGCTAACTCTGCAGCCACAGCCCACTGGCAGCTGGCCCAGAGGAGCAGATGCCTCATCCTGGTTTGGCAGGTGCACAACAGGGCACAGCCAGGCAGCAGCCCCCACAGCCAGACTGCTGCAGTAGCTAAAGAGTGCAGGGAGCATTCAGAGATGCTTCAGCAGTCCAGTTGGCACAAGGGGTAGTGTCCCCAAGTACCAATTGGCTGGGGCCCAGAAGCTCCTGAGATTGAGTGGCCCTGAAGTTACTTTCCAGGGAAGTTTATTGTACTGATGGGTCCAGGACAGGACAGCTTTTTATACAGCTGGGGACAGCACAGGTGCTGAACCCGGGCTGTAGCTCTGCCTGGCTCCAAATCCGGGAGGAGCCAGGCTGGGTTATTTTGCCCCAAGTGGCACAGTCTGCTCCACAACAAAGTGCATGTCTGAGCACGTGCGCTGAGGCAAAAAGCCCTCACTCAAATTTGCACCGCTTCTATTTGAGCTGATGCAAGTACACATGCTTGCATATGTGGATATGCCCTACCAGTAGTAATTTACGTTGTACCTCCAGATTTAGGCAACAGCTGAGTAAGGATCTTGAACATCTACATTTTGGACTTACATACTTAAAAGGGTGGTTTAAACTATAAACAGATTTTCTGTGAGAAAGGATTGAAAAACCAAAAGAAAAAATCAATATATAAATTTAACTTGGAAAAAAAAATAACTCTGACCTTTTGACCATGGGACTTTCTTTGAAAACACTCTGCAAATCAAAGTCAGTACCTAGTACACATTCACTTGCTTAATTGATTTTCTCTTGTAAATTTCCTTCAAATTATTCCTGAAGGTCTCATTAGCAAACTGTTGATATTTTTATCTACTAAGGGAAAAAGTATAGGTATGAGGAAAAAGTTTGTTTTCTTTAATCCTTTATGGCAAATGTTATAGCTGGTGTTAACTCACTAAGTGCAAGTTACCATAGGTAAAAACTATGATCTATACTATTCTTTGTACCTGTATTGTATAAAAGGGCAATTTCCCCCAACAGATGGCACTCTAAAATTATCTCCAATATACTGCATTTTCTCAATTATATGGGGAAAACGACAGCAATGAAAACAGAAAACAATGGGGGCAAAATTCCATTCACAAAGACTTCCAAATAGCTCCAGCTATTTTTGAAAGAAATGGCATAAATACTTGAGAACAAAAGCAAGCAAAGAGTTAGCAATAACATTTTGACCCCATGGTCTTCTTCTGGAAAGGAAAGGTTATAGGTACTGAATTACTCTGAATTACTCTGTCTGGACTGTATGTCTAGAAGAGGAGTTTTGTTTTCATCACAAGGATGCAACATTTTTTTTCATAGAAGTGAAAAAAATTACAGTAGGCTCAGTTTTATACCAGCATATTACTACTGCACACTCTGCTATGCTACTAATGCTGGAACATAAAGTAAAAAGTCCAATTAAAACTATATTATGAAGTGATTTCCAATATAACTGCACCATTTTTTGCAACAGCAGTCACTACCAGTTTCAGTACTTCAGCCTTCATTTTTAAAAGTCCCTAATATTTTTCTTCATGTATGATAACAAATGTTTATCAGTTAAAGGAAAGGAATAAAAACAATCTTCACATGTATATTTGAATCACTGTCCTGCAACTATTTAAGCATCACTCATTTTCTAATTCCCTACATTATTCTTATGTGACATTATTAAGCTATAAAATGCTTTGAATAACATTTATGTACAAATAACAAATACATTCAAGAGATGTCAAGACGCTACATTTTTTCAATAAAATATTCTTTTATGGACAGCTCCTATCCCACTTACTATGCTCCCAAATATACCTAGGCACCTATTCAACCTTGAGTCCCTGAAAATCCATTAATGACCCTATGTTTGTCACACACAGTTATATTACCATTAAGACTAAGTCACAAAACTGTGAAGAAGTAGGACCCACCTAGTTACTGTTTTAATAGGTTTTTAAGGAATTTGAGCAACTTGGAATGGGAACATATTTAAGTGAGTATAGACATTTGCTCCTAAGTACAGGCTTGGTTCAAGGCTCATTGAAATCAAGGAAAAGATTCTCACTGACTTTGCTGTATCCTGGAAGAGGTCTGATATACGTGTCTGCACATAGCAGCTATCTAACTTTACTGGTTTATGTATTACCTTCCGAAGAAAAAAACAGCTGAACATGAACAAAATGAATAACAAGGTAAGATGGGAGCACTGATAGAGGTACTAGCATCTTGGAACCTCTGAAGAATGATATAACACTGCCTGTTAAGAGGTTCCTCCTCCACTGACCTGCTGAGAATGATAGATTCAGAAATGACCTCCCCCCACCTCCCCACCCTTCAGACTAAGAAGTAAAAAGGAAGGATAACGCTACTCAAAACTGGGTAAGGTATTTTTTTCAGGAAAAATCATTTCCACTGCCAGCAGATACTTGGGGCATGTTAACATGGTGCATTGGCAGGGTTTTTTTGGTCATCAGGTACATGTTCCTATAGCATTCATGCCTGTGGGAAGCCATTAGTAAGTCAGTGCAGAAAGGCAGATACATCTGGAAGTTTCAGGGGAAGGTGGGGCATAGCCATCCACCAAGTTGGGGTGGCCAAGTGGAAGCCTTGGGCAGACCCCATCTGGTCCACACCCAGTACCCAATACTGAGCATGCAAACATGTGCTTGCAGAGTCAAGAGAACTCATTTCCATTTGGGGAGAGTAGGAGACTCAGGAGTAGTTCTTCACTGGGCACTACAACAGGGTAGTGTTCAAGCAATTGGCCAAAGAGATGGAAGTGTGGGGCCCCCACATGGACTGGGTGCAGTGCCTGGTGAAGACCAAGCAGATAAAAGTGAAGTACACATGTGTTCACAATGCCAACAAGATGTCTAGTGGCAGGAGGTACACTATGCCTTTCTATGAGGATCTATCTGGTTTCCTCATCACCAGTGTGGCCACGATAGAGGAGGTGGAGCAGATGTCAGTAGGAACCTCCCTCACCTCCAGCAGGTTGTGCAGGAGGGCCGTAAAGAGACAATGAGGAGCAGGTGCCAAGAAATAGGACCTCAGGGGCCCTGGGGTACAAGGTGTGCTGCTGTTGGTCCCAACTCACTGGTTCTGGTCCCTGATATGCCAGGAGAACCAGGCCAGGAGCTGTGGCTGGAGCTCGAATTCAGTTCCCTCAACAACTTCCCAGGCCCTGAGTCTATAGGCTCCCCCCAGAGCATCCAAGGGACAGCTTTGACAGCACAGTCACTGAGAACAGCATAGGCCCTGGATACAGATGCTACACCATACACCTTGCAGGTACAGTTCATATGAGTATTGACCCCATCCCCCCAGGCCTTGACTCCACTAATTGGAGGTGAATACATGTGCCCATGGACACCATTTCCTATGTTAGTGCTATGCCTGTTCCACACCCACTTCTCCAACATCATTTTGATGGGCACTTCACAGGTGCTCAGATCACCTGCCAGTTCCCCTGGTCCTAGTGCAATGAGTTACACAGCACCTACAGCACCCTTGCACACTCCTGATTCCAGTGATGACCCTGACACCAAGCAACCAGATTCTGCTGGCCAAGCAGATATGGCCCTACCCTGTACTGTGTGGCCTACAGGGCCCAAGTCCCTCTCTGGGACAAATGGCATCTATGGTGGGGTCCCACTGCATTAATAAAGTAGAGTGGCTGGTGGGGAAACAATGGGAACATCATTCCCTCCCTCCACTCCCTTCCTTGTGTACAGACCTAAGATGCCTAGCTTCTGTCCTTGAGCATTTCACAGCCTATCACTCAGTGGTTGCATCTAAAAGTGTGCTTTACTGCAAAGTTGAATAATTAGCTCTGCAGTAAAGAGCAAGTGTCTACCTGTGTGCCCTTATTAGGGCACCATAAATTAATTGACTTTATTGTAGGATAGTACTGCCTAGGACAAATTCAATCCTACAGCAGAGTTTAATGTGCTTAAATGCACACATAGACAGTGACCGGGGCTTTCTGGGGCATGAGGGGGTTACGGTGCAGGGGGTGTCTGACAGCTAGCCCCACATTGTAATGCCCTTGTGTCCTAGCCAGCCCTTCTGAAGCATGTTGAGCTGAGGCAGAGCAGCTCTAGACTGGCAAGCTGATCCCGCATGTCCCCCGTCAGCTGTGGATGTGCCACCCTGGTTCAGCATGCTGCAGTCCTAGGTGCACTTGTAAACACTGTACCCAGGAGCAATAAACTCAGGTACAAACTGCACTGGAGTTTATTTCTACATGGGAACTGCCTGTGTAGATGCACCCTGAATGTGGAAGAATGCATCTGTAACCCACACAGAGAACAACCAGAAACCAAATCTCAGGGGTGCTGGGTGGAGAGCTGCTGCTCCTGGACCCAGCAGGAGATAGGCAAGACAGGGCACTTACCATTGACAATGTCTTATTTCCGTGTTAGGAAGTTGCTGGGATGGAAGCTGGCCTCAAAGCACAAGAGCTCTAGCTCCTCCAACCACCAGCTACTCCACTCCATGCAACCTTGGTCCTGGACCTGTTGCAGAGGAGCACTCCAATCACAGTGGAAATAGGCAGTTGCCAGCTACAGTCTTGGAGCATGAGATGAGCACCACATGTAGCTGCGGGTCATGGAGTTGGGATCCCGACTGAAGGAGACTGGCCCCAAAGGACCCTGGGTAAGGAAGTCTGAGTCCCTTGGAGGAGTGCCAGGAGCTCTTGGTCCCAGATTTGGCTATGCCTTCTGCCCTACAGCTGCCTCCCCACTTTCCTGCCTGGCAGCCCTTTCAGGTGAATAGTGGGTCAGGGATCACCCACCTGTCCAGTTTCTACATGTAGAGAAGTCCTTGGTCTTCACCCCTGAGTCTGGGAATTAGTGTGCTGGGTTTAAGTTCCCTTCCCTTCCAAATGTCCATGTTGGGAGCAGACCTGGACTTGTTCTCTGAACCCTCCCTCCCCGGCCCCACCATCACCCTATTACTGATCCTTTTTTCTTAAAATGAAATGTCTAAGGGATAGATGAGGCACATGTTGCCAAACATGCTGGGATGTAGATTCCAAGCTGTTGTATACTGTCAAGCTGTAATGAAAACCTGGGGTGTAATTAAACGATGATCTAAAATGAATCAGGGCAGAAATTAGTTGATAAAAAAGGGCACAGGAAGTTTTAAGTCACAAGGAAGTGTTCAGATTAACGAGAGAGAGTGAAACTGCACAGTGGGTGCATTAATGTGCTTCAGGGATATGCATTAAATCTAGTACCTCTGGGCATTTTTACACATGCTCCAGGGGTTGGTGAGTGTCAATTTAATTAGATCAGCTCTGAGAGCCACTCCACCCACAGCGTCTCATATATCAGAGTTTCCGGGCTTCAAAATGGTGGTGGGGGCACTTGAACTAAAGCCTGTTAAATGAGCTTTAGTTAAACCAAGCCCACCACCATTCTGAAGCACAGGGATGCTGATACATAAGATGTGGAGACTGACTAGAGAGTGCTAATTAACACACCGATGCACTGAAATTACAGCACATTGGAACAGCTTCCTGGCACATCTACCAGACCCCTCCATCGTGAGGTACTAGAAAACTGTGCAATAGCTTATTTTAATGTGCATTAGTGAAAGAACACATTTTTGTGACATTTTAATGTATATTAAAATAGGCTAATGTACATATGTGTAGCATACCCAGTATAGTCTAAGGGTGTGCAAAGAATTAATCAGAAAATAAAATAATCAACGAATTCTATTTTGAAGTGAAATGCTTAGCACCAAAATGCCAAGTATTTTGAAAGCTCCACCAAAAAGCAATTTAAAAAACCCTCTGTGCTGTGTTTAAGGGGCTTTTAAATTATTTTTGCTTCTCTATGATTTTCAGTGAGTGGCTGAATCATGGTGAATTATGCAACACTCTCCCACATGGCATTCTGAGACTGGTTTAGTCCTCTGATATGCCAATGAATGAACTAAACTACATGCCCCAGAGGGTAAACTGCTTCTATATTTGAAATAACACTAAGGGTTTGTGACTAGGATGAGATGCATTGAGTATTTGCTTGTGGAGTTCCTTATGAGTACACTGAGTGATGATACATTGGCCCTATTATCCCAATCTCTGTGGAGGAGCAATGTATAATGGGCTATGCTTGTCTTACTGACTGCTCTTTAGCTGGCTTTTTCAAATACACAGTGGTTCTGGACTGGCTTTACACACATTTCTGACCGTCTGCTTGTCAGATGACTGTAAAGCCAGAAATGGTTTACAGGGAGATCACTCCAAATGTACTACCAGCGTATTTGGACTGACAATAGTGGCAATGCCTAGGGGGTTTGCAGGGGTGCATGTGTACCCCCTGAGAGCACTGGTGCATCCCCTGACAGATGATGCTCCCTGCTTAGGCTGCGATGCGGTGCAGGGAGTGGGGCACCACGTGAAGTGATATTGGTTGTGGGGTGACTCCTCCCCTGGTCTGCAAGATCATTTAAGGGGGAACCCCCCAGACATTGATTAGCCATTGAAGAGGGCACATAGCCCCCTGACTCAGGTGGAACCCGTCACCCATGACTGACGGGTGATTCCCTGAGATAAACCATGAGTGATTCCCTGAGATAAACCAGCTCCCTATGGTTTTAGCAACCCGTGCAAATTAAAGCAGCCTTCAGGTTACTCTCCAGTGCATCAGAAAGAGGATCAGCACTGAATGTCCAGCCTTGGAATGACAGTCCCACTTTCAAACTTTGTCATATGCATATAAAGTAATGTTATACAACATATTCCCAGGTATTAAAACACAGACCTTGGCTTTTTGAGAAACTAAACGTGACAGCTAGATGAAACATTTTAGTTGAAACAGTTTGCTGCTGGACAATGTGATCACAATGAAAACAATATTATTTCATTAAAGAAAACAAGTCTTTAAAAGGTTGACATGTCAACATTGTCAGTTAATATTTGTATTTGGGGGTGGGGGGCAAAGCAACTCCACTTTCAAACTGACTTGTAATCCTTTCAAGTTCAAATATGAGGAGCCAAAATTGAAATGAAACGTCTTGATTGTCCTGAAAATCAATTGCTTGGGGTTTTTTAGGGTTCCCTAAACAGAGAGAGAGAGACAGACAGAGAGAGAGACTTTTCACCCATATTAAGGATGACTTTTATTTTTTATTTTTACAAAACTGATTTTTTCCCACAGGTCAGAATAATCACTGAATTCTAAAAATAGTTCATATTTTTATGGTAAGAATAACTGCCAGTGCCCAATGAGGAAGGTAGCACTTTTTCAATGAGCAATTTAAGGAAAGCTTTTAAATTTAAGAAGCTTTTAGAAAGCTTCAGAAATGTCATACCACATTCTTCCACTTCTGGATGAACCTGTATCTAAAACTTAGAACTAAAAATTAGTGCCACAGAGTTAACTACTCCATCCTGAAGAAAGGAGGGATTTGAAATACCTAGAAGATTTTTTTAAAAAGCATGTTTAAGTGTGGTATGAACTGCTGCATAAAGCCTACATATAAAAATCATGATTAAATATGAACTTCTATGCTTTTGTGTTATTGGGAAAATCAACATTACCATGGTTAAGTTTCTTGGGGTATTAAATGGCATGTAATTAAGGAAGAAACAAATAGATGCGGGAATTACATTTTAATGCTTTCTATGTTAATAAATAATAGATATAGTATTCATAAGACCTCTGGAGATAAGTCATGGGGGAATGTAAAAGGCAGTGATAAGAATAAAACAGAAGGAATGAGCACATAACCATGAAAGTCTTGGAAAAAAAGATACATGTCTCTTGCCTTTTTTGGCAGAAGTGTGCAATTTAAAATGGGAGTCCAACCAGCGACTTTTTTTTAAAGCCAAAACCAAAAAGCTGAGACTGGAAGCTCACCACACTTTCATCTTTCCTGGTGCAGAAAGCCTTATATATTCATTTCATAACACCCCATTCCCCCCATAGCCATGAGAGAGGTGAGTATAGGGCCTCACAGATACATTCATCACACAACAGGGATGGTGGGTTATGTGCCGCAGAGTGGAACTAAGTGTGTGAAACTACAAAATGCAAAAAGGACGAAGTCTGGTCCCTCTTGTCCCAGGTACTAGGGACCCCTATGCTTCAACTGCATCATGCTGGAATTCAGTACCTTTTTAAGCAGAGGCGAGAGGAAACAGTTTTCCCTGGAATCCCTTGAATCTGCCAATCAAAAATCGGGTTGCTCTAGTTTTCCTATCTTAAAAGGGAATGGGATAGAGTCTAGCAAGATTAGTCAATAAGAATTAGTCAATTAATCAGTGGCCATGCCCACACGAGACGCTACTGCACAGTAGTTCATTACTACTGTGCAGTAGCGTCATGGGACACAAACTATGATGAAACCCTACTGCACAGTAATAATGAGCTAATGCGCAGTCAGTGTCGCCACGAAGCCATGCAGAGATGCTACTCTGCAGTAACACAGGTTATTATGCAGTCATTTAGTACTTGGGTACGCCAGTACTAAATGACTGTACAGTAACAACTGTGCAGACAGTGTCTTATATAGATGCGGCCAGTGAGAATTAATCAATGAGAATCCTACATCCAGAGGTGAGGGTAGTGAGATTACTGTGGTGGAGCACGAATACAGGGACTGCCTGGGCCCCTTGGGAATGCTGTGCTCTCAGCAAGCCTATTCACTCCCGGAAGCAAGCAGCTGCCAATATTTTAAGATTATCTGAAAAGAAAATGTCCTATAGCCCGAGGTGAGCTCCTCACCCCAGAGGTGCAAATCCTTACAGGAGGAAAGGTTTTAGGGACTACAGAATCGATTTATTTCACATTTAAACCCCATCAAGTCTTCACAGTCATAACCAGAAGAGAATAATGCCACCTGGCAAATGAACTTCCCTTGAGTTGTTCGCCCTGAAATTGTTTACACTTGGTTCTATATAAAAACACACACTATATATATATTGGCAGAGCAGCATAATACTCTGCTTGTGCTTATTTAAGTGGAAATTAAGACACTGTAGAAGGGCCTAGGGATTCTCTTTCCAGTGAAAAGTTTGAAAATATCTGCTTATTGCTGCAATGAGCAACGTTCTCTTGGCAAATGATATGCTCCTTACAAGCTTTTCTGTGAAACCCAGTTTTTGTCCCCTAACCCCTTCAGGTTCAGGGAGAGGATTTCAACAAGGATCTCCCAAGAACTCCCTCCCTGCCGCCTCACCACTCACCTACAGCTAACGACTGCTTCCCATGGAAAAGCAGGTATAAGATGAGTTGGTACAGTTTATACCCCAAGCTATTAACACCCTTTTATCATGACCTTTTGCTATGTGATGATTTTACTTAAGAATTATTTTCCCTTTTTTAGAATGTAAGTTCTTACAGGAAGAGATTGCATTTGATTTCATACAGCACCTTGCATACTGCAAGTGTTACAGAGAAATGTAGTAATTTATTCTTCCATTTTTATCACTATTACTACTGCTTGTAGATTAAATTCAGAAAGGCTTGCATATGCCTTATGTAGTTTTTCTGTCTCAATACCAATGTTAAATTTTGCCCAAGCTACTCTTCTGGATTTCAGCTTCAGCATTCTTATCAGCACTATGTTATTTTTAGACTACTATCACTTACCTCTATATATAAAGCCTGAGCCAGGTGTCTGAGTTTACTTAGCAGTGGCATCCTTCAGGTAAATTAAACAGGCGGCTTCCAGAGAAATCCCTTCCTCTTCCAGCCTTCTGTTTTTGATACGTAATATTGCATTACTTGTGTGTAAAGGGTGTGTGCACTGAGGGAAGGGCACTGGTGATGCTAGGGAATCTGTAATACTGATTACATGATTCTCATACTCAAGATTGTAAGATGCAGCATCACTGCTGACATAAGAAATATATTTCACTAAAAACAAACTCCAGTAAAAGAATGCATGCATTGTGCCTAAAAAAACCTATATTATATACATTGTAGTAGCACCTAGGGTTGCTTGGTAAGGGTTGGTTACACCAGGGCAAACAAGCAATATATTCTGGTGTTTAGAGTGGGATTTGCAAGAGGCGAAGATTGTGCGGGGTATTTTTTACTGGACCAACTGCATGGCTGAGATAGACTTAGACCTGATAACATTGCATTCAAAAGCTTTGCTAGGTCTATCCTAACCATGAGTTGGTCCAATAAAAGATGTCCCCGTCTGTGCATAATGGTTAAGAGATGCCTCGGCACAGCTTGTGTTGAGCACATTATGAGCATGGGAACAGGGAGTTTCCCCTGTAGCACGGGAAAAGTTTTGGTGCAAGATCAGAGCCCGCCAGAACCTTGCAGCTGCACCAGCGAGTGCATGCTTGCGATTGGCTTACGTTAAATTATGCATACGTGTCAGTCAGCGATTGGCTAGCAGACCGAATAAGAGACTTGGGCATGCCCAACCAAACCGGAGGAGAGCTGGGACACGCATGAGGAAACATCCGCGTGCGTTTCCGAGCCACAAAGAAGGCCTGATCAACCGATAACGACTCCCTGCCAGATTCATCCGACGCCCCATACCCTGCGTGAGTTTGAGCTTCTGTGTGCCTGAGTTCCTGTTTTGAGTTTTGTAACTTCAAGGAACGTGCCTACAGCCTAAGGACTCTAAGTAAAGTTTGTCTACTTCCAACAACCCGCGTGCCTACCTCTCTAATTCCACACTCCATCAGCGGCCCCACTCCGCCAGCATTTCTCGGCCCCCACATCCCCCACAACAATCTTTGTCTCTCAAAATTTCTCACCTATCATGGCTACAACATCACGCCATCATAACCTCTTTGTTCATCTAACTGATTGTTAGGAAGCTGATGGTGAAAGTCCTGCTCAGTTTAACTGGAATAGAGCTAGGAAGACCCTGAAAATGGCTTTGAAAATCCCATCCTGTCCATTCCACAATAAATAGGAAAAGCAGAGAGAGAGGAAGAGAAAGAAAGACAAGGGGATAAGCCAGTGAAAAAACCCAGGTGTTCTGACATTCATTGCCGGTGCTGTAGCCACTGGATCATGTTGCCTCATAGCATTTGAAATGAGGATGAAGGGAGAATGAGTATTTTGCAGGCAGCAATTCCCTGCAAGCAATTTTATTTTGCATTAAAACCCTCTGCCATTTGATAACAATCTTTTACATTCCAAAGGCAAACAATTTGCTCTTCGGAAGCATTTTCATGAGTCCCAAAGATAATTAATCTCTGGAAAGGATAGTTTAACCATATTCAAAGAGGGGGGTGAACCACATGCAAGGCAGAAAAATTATTCTAATCCTCTCTTCTACGTGTGATGAAAAAATTTTAACAAGGGACTCTTTGGAGCCTCTGAGGATATCGCTGCTTCTCACATAAGTCAAACACTACTCACTTAAAGGAAAGAAAGACTATAGCAAGCAATGCAAGGACTATATATCCAGTTATCAATAAGGAAAAACAACACCCACAAATCTAAACAAGGAACCACAAGTGTCATGCAGACCAGCCCCTGGCAGGCACAGGAAACCATGTAATAATCCTCAAGAATTCAAAATAAGCATTGACAGGATTGTGCATTCAGCGATAGCCTAAATTACTGAGGGACTTCTTACACATTGCACTTGGAGCTGCTCAAATGTAGATCAGTGTTACTGACAGATCAAATGTGAAGCAGTCACACCTTTCAGCTACAAACCTTCTCAGTCTGTCCCCCACCTGCACAGCTGTGACCTGTCACTAGACAGGTGGTGAGTAGTGGCCTGACTAGGAGCTACAGCTGCGAGTACAGGGCTGGTGAGCCAAAACAGACTTCTAGCCCTGTTCTAGGTGAGGGTGTGTGAGAGATGGGTTAAGGTGAGGCAGAAACATGAAGCTGGGAGGCGGAGAGTTAATGGGATGGAAATGGGTAATGAAATGGGATGTGGAAAGGAAATGTGTTTGATGGGTAGGGGTGAAATGAAGGCAGTCAGCCAGTGAAGAATAAAATAAAAACAAGTAACAAAAAAAAAAGAAATGAAGAGAAATTAAATTAAAGCAGGTCTCAGTTTTAATCAATTTGGAATTGGGGTAGCTGGAATGTGGGAGTGGTGAGGAAAGATACTCTGGGGGAGCTACTGCTCCTGCCCTGGAAGGAAGCTCCAACTCGTGGGGACTCGACACGAGTTCCTACTTTGTTCCCATCCCATCCCTCCTAGACCTGACTCCTGGACCCATCCATGTCCTTCAAACTGGCTAGCTGGCATGTGTTCTGCAGGCTGTTTGCACAAGGTACCACCACTGGAGGTAAGAATGTCATGCCTCCAGGAACAGAACGGGGAGTTTGTTTGTTGCCAGGACTGCCTCCTGAGCAGTAGAGTTCAGAGGCCTGGAACGTCTGTCCACATAGAACAGGAGAGTGGAGAGGGGAAACGACTGCATCCTGGGATGCTAGCAGACCTGCAACTTCGGTGGCTCATCTGTGGGGAATGGCCACACCTCAGCGGCACATGAGCTAGGTAACACGGATCAGAAACAAACCCGTCTTGGAGCAGCATAATCTTAAACTGCCTCTAGTATGCTTAAAATTAGTTTCAGGTATTAATGTGCAGACAATCCAGGGGTTTAGAGCTCCAGGAACACCCTAAAATGAATGTGTCACAAGTTCCTGAGTATCATGATTTCTCAGTTCCTACTTCCCCCACTCATACCCTTGCTCGTGCTGAGTAGTAACTGCCTGGGTAATGCACCCTAGGGAACAAAACATTCTCCACTTAAATCTGTGGTATTCTCTTTTTACACAAAACTCTCGCTGCCATCAATCAGCTCAGCTCTACCCAGTATTACTGTAAAGATACTTCTATAAACTTGTGGCCAGCCTTTGGCCTTATTAGCCACAGGTGTAGTTGAGAGCAGGGCCAGCCTAAGGATGGTCACAAAAAGCCCGTGAACCAGCCAGGAATCTCTAGAGCTCTCCAGCTATATCCTTTCTCTTCCTCAGCTCATTCTCTACCCTCTGGCAAGGGCAGATTAAATTCAGAGGAGAGGATAACTGCGTGTGCTGGGGACAAGCCGTGATCTACTGCCTTCCTGCAGGCACTGGACCACTGGAGGGCACCAGACACCAGGCTGAGGTCAAAGTGAAGTCAACACACGTGGGGACCCTGGCCCAGGCTGTGGGCACCACTATGAGAAGAGCTGGTCACAGCATGGGCACATGGTCAGGGGTCTGGCAGCCCTGAGGCTGGTTCTGTGGGGGTAGCCTCTCCACTTTGTCCTGGGTGCCCATGATTGCACACTGTCTGTAGCACTGGCAAGTCTCTGCAGGTAGGCATAGCTTTCCAGGCTGGCCTGGGGCAGGGCTAGGTGGGAAGCCAGCAACCCACAGCAGTGGCTGCCCATATGCCTGGCAAGTCCAACGTCTTCAAGATTGGGGTCAGTCTCGGGCTGACCCAGCACAGTGCCAGCACCCGCTAGTTTGGGGAGCTGCAGGTTGAGAGCTACACGCTCCATGACAACTACTCCCAGGCCACCAAGCACCATGACGTAGGTGACTCTCACCCAGCCATGGACACAAGGTCAGTCCCTTTCCCTCAGCCACACAGGGCACTACCATGCCTCCCCTTGATACATTCATGTTTATAATGGTGTGTGGGGTGCCTCCAATTTTCTGGTTTCCCAGGGCCCCAATAAATCTTAATCTACCACTGCCTACCGGGTGTGCTTTGTGATGTTTATATTGGCTCTTCACTATCCAGGGATTTTTTCAGCAAGGAGGAGTCCCAACTGGGGAGATAAATGAGGCCAGATCACATTAGAAATGTCTTTAAAAAGTTTTAAGGCTCCTTAATTTTAACCAAAAGAAGGAAGGAGTGAAAGTCCCCCACATCCCTCTTCCATTTGCTTTCTCAGGTCTGGTGGGGTTTTTTAAATGAGATGGCTCTTCTTATTGGAAGTTTTTCTGTAAGATTAAATGACATTCTAATTTTAAAAGACTTTCAAGCTTTTCCCAGGCAAGCGGCCTTCCTTGCCCTATGTGTTTGAGCTCTGTAGCCTTTACTGACTTCATACAAAACTAGGTTTCTTCTTGTCTCCAACTGTAAAATATCCCAATTAGGCCTTGAAGGTAGAAGAAAGGAAAGAACTCTGTCCCTCCCTTTTCTTCAGAGCCACACTTAAAGATCCTCAGTTTAAACACATTTGGAATGCACGGTGAATAAGATTTGCTACAAATTGGTTGCCACTGACTCCTACTCTCTTTTCCCTTGTAATATGCAGGTCTCCTTTTCTTAGATTAAAAAGTGATAGAAATGCATCAGAAAGACAAAGATGTGGTTTAAATTTCCTTCAAGTTTAGCTTGGCTTACGGCTGGGTATTTGTCCAGCACATACCATTATGCAAAACAGACCCAGGACTCCTTGGCTGAATGAGTAAAAGGAATCATATTTGGAAGTGGGGGAAATGAGGAAAGAAGCACCTGCTATTTCTTCCTCTTTTACTTAAGGAATAATAATAATAATAATAGACCTGTAACATTTAATAGAGAAGACCGATCTTTCTGTAGAACATTTAAATCAAGCTATAGAATGCTAGAACACCAATATCATTCCCTAGACAGTAACCGTACCTGGATTAGTTTAGCTAAACAGGCTCCATTTACTTCAGTGGTGTTATGTTTGTAACCTCAGAGGTCCTAGCCTAGAGGCTAGTTAAAAACCCAGCGGTAAGGACCTAATTTTGTACTCCATTCTGTCGCTTTGGAGAGCAGATAGAGAATGATCTTTTGAAGAATATTAGAATCCTCTTCAGTATCTCCAAACTCAGTGACTCCTTTCCCCACAACTTACATAATCGTACATGAATGGAGCTTTATGAAGAAAAGCTGTGCACCAAATGTGGTACAGTCAATAAAATGGAAAGCAGTCATAATGACACACCTGACATCGACAGTCTGACAGTAGAAATCATTTTACAATGACAAAATGATTCTCAATTATTGTATCTAGGCTTGTGCAGGTTGTTGGAACTGCACCTTGTCATCATCCTTTTCATTTATCAGATGGTAGGTGTCCAGTTCTCTACCATTCTGTGAACAAGTGGAAATGCAATGAAATGAGTGGCAAATGGCATGCCAGGGTAGTATGATTACTGTATATTAGAGATGTTTTTGATGTACTTATTTGTCTCCCATCTTTGGCAGATTACTTGAAAACAAGCAAGGTAGCAGCATATTACAGGCAGCCTGGTATCATTGTACAGAGCTCACCATAGATTGCAGATTGATGACTAAGGAAAGGGAAGAGAACAAATGTGTTCTCTTCAGAGAACAGACAGAGCAGGAATAGAGTCCTTAGGCAAAGTTTGGAGAAAAGATCAAGGAGGTCAGCACGATGTAATCAGACCAAGGCTTATGTTCATGTCCTTTGGATATAGAGAGGTGAGAGATGTCTTTTATCCAAGTCAGGCCAGGACCACCAGCAGAACAATAAGGGAGCAAGAGAGAAAATGAAGAAAGACATTTTGTTAAGTTTAGATCATAAACAGAAACTCTCACTAGTTTTTCTGTGCACTACCATTTTACCAAAGGAAAATAGATACCACTCTACTGCTAGTATTCCTGTAGATTTCCCTATAGTTATTATCACAAATGCTGGGTGCGCTGCAAGTACATACATTAGTAAAGTGCATATCTCATTTTGTTATCTAAGGGGAATGGGAATTATTTAAGAATCATGTCTATGTACCTGCTGCATAAGAGCAAATGTTAAATCATGGGTAAGCCAACGCTCCAGAACTTCATAACTTGAAAAGGGCATGGCTATTTGTGGAGAAAAATAGTTTCTAGCCTATGGCTATTTAAAAAATTAACATTTCATGACAATGGAAGAATTTATCTAAAACAGTCTCCCAGATCCTAATGCAAGAAGTGAAAAACTTACAGTTAAATACTTGTTGTTGTTGTTCCTGTATATGCCACTGTATATACTATTGTATTTAGCAGGTAGCAGGCATCCAATTCTTTACTGTTCTAGAAAAACAGGGAGAGCATGATATGATAGGTAGTTAGGTTGGAATTGTTTATTAGAGGTGTTTTTCAATATGGTTTTTT
>JAGPOW010000261.1:149413889-149443314 GCA_030014935.1 Caiman crocodilus | reverse complement strand
TTTTTTATATGCCAGTGATTCTCAACCATGATGTCCTGGGTGTCACAAAATTCAGGAGGTAAGAAATCACACCTCCTCTCCTCTGGGGCTAGGTACCCCAGCACCCCACAGACTAGTGGCACTCATAGCAGCTCCCTCATCATTTCCTGTGCTCCCAGCAGTTTGCTCTGCTGCACACACATACGGCTACAGGGCTACCTATAGGACTGTACCTTTCAGCTGGCTCACCCCCCATTCTATCCCTCCACCTCCCATGTTCCCAAGGCCAGTGAGTGCATGTGGCTCTGGTTACAGGCATTTGAGTCCCTGGTGGAGAACTGCTTACCCCCTCAGGTACAATGCAGGGGCTAGGAGGGCCAGATTGTGGGAAAAGAAAGGCACAGTGGGGTGAGGTCCTTCCTCCACACATCCTCACCTGGCCTAAGCTAAATTCTAGCTCAGTGGTTTTCGGCTGGCATGTCCCTAAATCACAAGAAGTTATAAACAGCTGCCTTGAGGCTAAAAAGATTTAGAACCACTGACCTATGCTATATTAACAGTAGTGGAAGAGGAAAGCAGGTCCTATCACAATAATAATTAAAAAAACCTATAGTATGAGGTTTTCAACATCTAAACAAAAAGCCCCAAACAAGCAATACAGAACAAAATATCATCATATTTAAAGTATATGCGAATAGTTCCATTATTTGTTTTAAAAATAAGGCCTTTGGAGCTACAGCATATAACATTTCTGTTTTCAATGTGTTCATCTTATAATAATGCTGCATGCCTCAGTTTCCATACTGGGAAAAAGAAGGGGTGAACTGTATTTAGAACCAGAGCTATGGGGAGATGTTTAAGCGCTCTATTAGTGGGTAATGGGCCATCAAACAAGAACGAGCTAATTTGCCTATGTTGACATATCAAGTGGATTCCAGCCCAGCACCTGAAAAGACTCCCCACT
The DNA here is from genome assembly GCA_030014935.1 of Caiman crocodilus. Taxonomy (NCBI): domain Eukaryota; kingdom Metazoa; phylum Chordata; order Crocodylia; family Alligatoridae; genus Caiman; species Caiman crocodilus. The sequence continues at coordinate 149,442,371 of JAGPOW010000261.1, read as the reverse complement.
GTTCCTGGTGCCAGAACAGCACTTTAGAGAAACACAAAAGGCCTTATTACACCTTATGCTTTAAGCCTCACAAATGTTGGTCTGCATTAGTGCTAGCTTGAGTTTGGTGTAGTCACACTTTCAAGTCAGCAGGTGCCTGGAGGACTGAAAGGTAAGAACCCAACGCTGCCATTGTGGGCTTGCCCCTGCCCTGGGGACTCCCCTGGTTCCCCCACCACTACTGTGGCTTGTCGCTTGGCCTCTTGGTGTTCCCTCCTGCCCTCCTGACTCCTAGAGCTTTCCCCTTCCTGCTTACCTGTGGCTGCCCATGTTGTCTACCCCAGAGAAGCGGGCAGGGAAGGGTTAATCAGTCTGCCCAGCTGCCAGGCTATTGCTCTTCACCACCCAGAGTAAAGGGGTGCCGGGGCAGGCAGATTAACCCTTTCCTGCCACTCCTATAGGACAGACATAAATAAGAAGGGGAAGAGCAGTGAGTGAAGATCGGGAGGGGGAGCAGTGGGCCCAATCTGAGCCAATGAGGGATTGGTGGCATGTTTACACTTAAGTGTTGCTTAGAGCGGTTGCAGGTTAGTATAACACAAGCTGGGTAACATAGATCAGAGATAATCCTGATCTGGAGTGGCATAACTTTGTACTGCCTAACACGTGCTGAAAACTAGTTTCAGGTGTTAATGTGTGGACAACCCAGAGATTGAGGGCTCCAGGAGCATCTCAACGTTACCCTGCAACAAGGTCTAAAAACAACTGGGGAAAGAGAGAAAGGCAGGAGGAGACTAAAAAGAAAATAACAGTTTTTTTGTTTTGGGGGTTTTTTTGTGATAGAGACTGCTTGGGCTTCTGGACACAAGGACACTACCTACTGTATTGCTATTGATCAGTACATTCTTTTTTCTTTTAAAAGACCTTCATCTGACTTTGGGTTTGAGTACGTAAGTTTGAGTGGGGGTGTACTGTCACCTCGAAGAAGTACAGTCCCTCTCCAAAGATAATAAAGGGATTGGAAAGCAAGCCATATGAGGAGAGGCTGAAGGTGACAGGTATGTTCAGCCTGTAGAAAAGGTACTTACAAGGAGACATGATAACAGTCTTCAAATACTTGAAGGGCTTCTTAACAGAAGAGGGAAAACACTGTTTCTCTTTTGCTGCAGATAGTAGGACAGGGACCAATTGCCTATGAGGAGAGACTTCTCTTTTAGAACAATGAGGCAGTGAAATAGCATCCCTACAGAAACTGTGGTGTTCAAGAAGAGAGAAGATGGACAGCCACTGGTCAGGGATGTTCTAGACATAGCTATACTTATGTTTTGCTATGAATATTTCCCATACTTTTGGGTTTTGCTGGTTGCTAGATGGGGCTGGGAGGGAATTGTGTCTCTCCCCCCACCTTGCTGATACGTAGGCTAAAATAAACCTCTTACACTTCTCAGAAGCATTAGGTGATGGCTACAGCGAAGGCTAGGGATTTTGACTCGGGTATTCACTGCTCTGGCTGGGACTTAGAGCTGAAGGTTCCTGGCTTGAGGATCTTGCTCCTTTGCTCAGAGTCAGACTATTCATCATATTGGGGGCCAGGAAAGAGTTTTACCCTATGGTCAGAGCAGTATGGACTGTGGCATTTTGCCTTCATCTCATAGGCAGAGGGAGAAAAAAAATATTTGGGGGGGGCTGAGAACATGTGCACCCCAACCAAGCAGTTAAGTCTGTGAGGGAGGGGGTGGGAGGAGTAGATCAAGGCCCCCACGGTGGAAAAGGAGTAAAAAAAAAGGGAACATTTATGATTTTTAACTATATTAATATGCAGTGTGTCCTGCCATGCACCCCCTCCCTAGTTTTATTTTTCTGGCATGTTGACACTTTGGCACCTTATAAGGTAGACATTGTGGCTTTTTCGGTACTCCATCCTAAAATGTTGCCTACCCCTGGTTCAGATTATGGATTTGTACAGGATGGCTTGGATAGGGTTGATCCTGCCTCAGGTAGGGTAGTTGTATTAGATGGCATCTGGAGGTCCCTTCCAGCCCTATTTCTCTATGACCCTATGATTCCAAGAATTGAAACAGCAGGTAGCTTTTTAAGAGAAAACCAGGCAGAACTAGGGAGGTCAGGGACAAAACTGAACCCAAGGATCCAGGGGTTCATCCTTTTTAGAAGCTTTACTTGGACTGGCTTAAGGAGGTATTTCAAGAGACTTTGTAAGTTTGGAGACCTCAAGCACATGTTCCCCTGGGGTAGGTAAATGAATACATGCTTGTTTTGATTTATTTAAAATACAGGTTTTCAAGGTTACAAGGGTGTAGGTTGTAGTCATGTTGGTCTAAGGACATAGGAAGATAAGGGTTTCTGATATCTTTTATTAGATCTACTCAAATAGTTGGAAAAATTCTTCTGAGCAAACTTCCCGGTGTAAATACCCTTCATCAGGCTGAGGAAGCATATGCAGTTGGTGTGTGCTCTTCCTGGATGGAAAGAAAGGTGTACTCTTCATTAGAAATACAGATGCATTAATGGAGAAGGGGAAACCAGGGCAGGAATCCTGGACACCACCTTTTTGGGTGAACACACTGACACCATTGGTACATGGCAGCCTGTGCTATCCGATGCATCGTGGCTTCTCCAGACACAGAGCTGTCCTACTGTGCCTGTGACTTTTCAGGACTTGAACAAGGTAAAATAGAATCATACTTAGGTGCTGAAGGACACTAAGATACCTAACAGATGAAACAGGATCTGGCAGAGAGATTTCAGCCTTTACAGAAAATAAGACAGTTATGTGCCCTTGTGGCACACCTATCTCTGATCCTTCTTGCAAGGGCATTGGTAGAACGCTGAGGTTGTCATACTCTTGGCAGAACAGAGAAAACGTTTCTCTTTTGCTTTCTCTACCAGTGGAAGACAACAATATCAATCCAGTTGGGCTGGTAAAATAGTTAAAAATTAAAAGACTTGGCTCTGCAAAGAAAATCATCCACTTTGTTAAAACTGAATCTCCAAATGTCCTGAATCTATTGCTTCTCTATTTATCGTATGTAAGGGATGAATGAGGCACACAAGTACTGATGATTGGGTGGACTTGTTTGAAACAGCTGCAGGAGGAGTTGCCAAATCTGATTTCATGTAAGATAGCACTGAAAGCCTAAGTGCCTGATATGCATTAGAAATGTTTTCCATTCTTTAGTGCATACAAAAGTGCACTGTTGCTATAGAAAATATTATCAGAGCCATAAACTGCAGTATGCTTTCCCTGGTCAACTTACGCTGTACGGTATCAAGAGTTTAATAGATGAATGTCACCTCTTTTGTAGCTCACTTGCCCTTAATGTCACATATTTTCTACAATCAGTTGTCAGCTTTTTTTTCCTAATATGGCACTAGAAGTAGTTCAAAGCTCACAGGCAAATGCATCCAAATTTGCACAGTAACAGAGTAGTAGTTTTCTCTTGAAAACTATAAATAAAAGAAACTCAACCAAAAGAAAAAATAGCTCCTTTGGCACTGCTTCCATTTTTTTGTGCAGCTTTCTTTGTCATCCTTCCTCTGACTACCCTTTTCTCGCACCTCTCCAATAAGGTGTTATTACCCACTTTGTTCCCTGGGGACCAGACTACACGACATATAAGCAAGCTGAGCAGGAGTTCCATGTGGGCTTTTCCTTCCAGAGATATGAAGCAACACCATACCTACACTACAGGTATGTAAGGGGTGGCGGGGCTGGAAGAGGGCATCAAGGTTGGGGGGAATCTCTGCCGGCCCACTTGCTCCCCCAACCCCACCAGATCCCTGCCCTGCCGAGTCCCACCCCTTGCCTACCCCCTGAGCCCTCTGACTCCTGCCCCCAAGCCCCCTGAGTCCCCCAATCTGTGGCCCACATTGCCTCATCCTCTGTCTGTCCCCCAAACCCCCCATGGCTTCCCCACCTGGCCCCATCCCCTGAACCCCACCATCACTGTCCCCGCGTCACCTGGCCCAAGCCCCCGCCAGCCCCCAATCACTCCCCCCCCAGCATCCCACCAAGTAAAAAAAAAACCAAAAACCAACATCAAAAAATGCACTCACCAGCACGACCAGCAGCTGTCATGGTCACTGACCCACCTTCCGCACCCCCTCACAGCACAGGGCTGGGTGACAGCCACAGCGGCCCGAGCCAGGGCCCTGCTGCCCCCTGGGGACAGCACAGGTGCTGGCCCTGGGCTCTATCTCCCCCTGGATGCAGGTCCAGGAGAAACTAGGAAGGGTTATTTTGCTCTAAGTGGCACAATTTGCCCCACCAAAGTGCATATCCAGGCACATGTGCTGAGACAAAAAGCCCCAGCTCAAATTTGCACCGCTTCTATTTGAGCTGCTGCAAGCACTTGTGCTTGCATGTGTGGATGCACCCACAGAGTGTATCACTTGGGATACTGTAGCCCGTTCCCTTTTCCAGTATAACTCCCTGCCTTCTACTTGCCCAGTTTAGGGTACATTACTCATCAGAGGCATAAAAATGTAAGCAGAGCAATAGCAGGGAGCATATGGGGTGGGGGAGGAGGAGGATCCCTTGGGCATCTATTCTGTTCTATTCTTTGTAGGTTTTATTCAACACTAACCCTAGCATCTGTATGCCTTCCAGTAGAGATGCAACTCGCTCTGTCATGTTTTTGTTCTCTCTTTTGCTTCCCAAGGGGAAAGATTTCTGCAATAGAGCATTTTATACTGTAGTTTTTAAATATAGTATATCTCTCTATATGCTTCTGCATGTATGTATGTAACACTATGTTTATACTACAGAAGACCAGGTCAAAGAAAAGGTCCTTCCCCTAGAATAATGGTTCTTGTTTCTTGTGGGAGATGACTGTTGAGGTCACTTCCAGTAAAGTTCTGGGGTTTTTGGGGTTTTTTTCACAGCTATATTTATTGTAGAAAGTTATTTGCCAAAGGAGAGAACTTGTTGACCCTGGTCAGTATTACATAGCTTTAGTCAATCTTACAGATAAAAGAGATATAGGCAATTGAGAACCTCAAAAGTCAAGGAGTGCTGAGGCCTTGCCCTGGATCTGATATTCTATGAGAAGTCAATGTAGAGAGCAGAGGACAGGTCAGAGGTCTTTGCAGTAGCCTGTATTGCTCAGAAGATGTTGTGCAGTGTTCCGTGCCAACTGGGTTTTCCTAAGCGCTGAAGGCCTCGTGTCCATGAATACTGCATTTTGTACTCCACTGATGGTTGCTAAAAATCAGATTTAAAGAAAATTCCATTGTAGCAATTATTGTCTGTGTTTTTCTTTCAGTAACTCCCTGCATGTCTCCATGAAAATTGGATCTCTGTTGCTAAGGAGATCTGTTGCTAACCTCTGTTCAATCTGATTCTTTTTTCTTTCATTCAAAATTGGGAGGGGTGGTGTTTCTGGTTGATTAGAAATGAGTTTCTATTAGTTTTTGATCAGCAGCCAAATTGAAAAAACGGAGAAATGTGTAGATGATATAAGTATTTATTATGGCCATGTGAAATTTTAAACATAAAATTGAGAAAGAACTGAAGTTGTAGTTTGGTATTCCTAAAAACTCTAATCTCAGACTATATTTACATAAAGTTGTTGAATGCTTATGAACTTGTATTTAATTTCAAATGGGTATGGACAATTTATGGTCATTGTGTATGGAGGGTGGGGTGGTCATCCAAACCATGTACAAAATTCAATGTTGCACAGTTCCAGTAAAAGTTCACAGTTCCTGACATGAATCCACAATGTTTTGAAGTGTTTATAGAATGCATGTTTTCTTGAAATTGGTTAATTGATAAGCCATGTGTAGTTTATATGTGCAGGTAGCATTGAGCTGTATTTACCTCTATCGTTAATATATCTCTATGATATTTGATATGAAACATAAAAAATTACATTAATATTTTGGCCATGATTGTTTAGTAAGGATATACTTAACTTAAGTTTTCTCGCCCTATTCATATGTAAGATAAATGCTTGTTGTCTTTCACGGGTGAAGATGACTGCATCCAGCAAGGGGCGGGGGGGAGGGAGAAAGAAAAGAAATGGGAAAGGAAAAAAGAGAAGGGGGAAAAAAGGAAAAGGGAAACAGGAAAAAGGAAAGAGAAAGGAAGAGATGGAGGCTAGGTCATATGAGTATGTAGGTGACTTATAAGCCCAATCTTTGCCTGGAACAGTCTTCTGCAGCAGGGGCAGGAGAGCGATGAGGACTGGATATGAGAGGTTTTCATTTTTCTGGCCATGCGTTTCTTCATTGCTTTCGCCATGCATTGCCATTCAAAGGCCAGTGCTCCATTCTGGATTGATCACCTCCAGGATGGATGGTCATAAAACTGTTTAGAGACACCCTTAGGGTGTCCTTGTACCATATCTTTGGTGATCTGTGAAAGCATACTCCATTTAACAGTTTGCCATAGATTTTCTTCAGCAGGCGAGTGTCGGGTATTCTTGAAAGATGCATCAGTTTCAGTAGAGTATGAATATTGGGGAGAGCTGATCTTCTGAGCACCTCAGTGTCCAGGTTCTTGTCCTGCCGCTTGATCTTCAGTATCTTTCACAGGCAGCACAGATGGAAGTGGTTTAGCTTCTTGGCATGGCACTAGTTTTACAGGCATATAGGAGGATTGGGAGAATGATGGGTGTGTAAACCTTCAGTTTTGTTGATATTCCAATGCCTGTGTGGTCCCAGATTGACTTATGGAGTCTGCTGAAGGCCATGCTAGCTTTTGCTAGTCTCAAGTTGACTTCATCCTTGATGTGAACAGCACAGGAAAGCCTGGGAAAAAAAAAACTTTCCAGCCTTTAACTGAGATGTGTGATTCCTGGGATGTTTTGCGTGGTGCAGGTTGAAACATCACTTCAGTCTTCTTCATATTGATATTGAGTTCAGAGTTGTCACAGGCTGATGAGAGAAGGTCTGTGGACCATTGCCTGTCAGCCTATGAGCCTGCATATGACTGTATGTTATACAGTCATGAAGCATATCTGTCTGGACTTTGGAGCTTGCTCAGAGTCTGCGCAAGTTGAAGATGTTGCTGTCAAAGTGCTGCCTGATCCCCATGCCAAGGTCATTGTCTTGGAAGACATCTGACAGCATGGCAGAGAATATCATACTGAAGAGGGTAAGTACAAGTACACAGTCCTGTTTGATGCCATTTGTGACCAGAAAGGGGTCAGAGCATTTGTCATTCACAAGGGCACGTGTCATCATGCTGTTGTGGAACTGTCAAACTATGTTGATGAATTTTCTAGGGAATCTGTACTTCCTCATGATTTCTCAAAGGCCTTGACAGTTCACCATGGTGAAGGCTTTGGCTTGGTCAATGAATGTGAAGAGAAGGTCAACGTTCTGCTCCTGGCATTTTTCTTGAAGCTGCCAGGCTGGAAACACCATGTTAGTGGTTCAACATACTTTTCTGAAGCTGCATTGGCTCTCAGGCAGTAGGTCATTTAGATGGGCAGTCAGCCAGTTGAGGAGGACTCTTGCAAGTATCTTACAGAATGATGAGAGGAGGGAGATGCCCCTGTGATTGTCAGAGAGTTGGTGATTTTTCCCTTCTTCTTTTACAGGTGGATGATGGAAGCATCCTTGAATTCTTGAGGGACTATCTCCTGTATCCACATACCGCAGAAGGTTTCAGTTAGTTTCTCCATGAGGCCATGACCACCTGATTTTTATACATCCACTGGAATTGCATCAGCCCCAGGAGCTTTGCCACTAGACATTTGCTGTATGGCCCTTTGCACTTCTGTGATTATAGGTGGAGCTTCAAGTGAAGTGTTGACAGTGATTTGAGGCAGCTTGCTTATGGTGTCCATGTTGATGGAGGGAGTCTGATTGAGGATGGTGCTGACGTGTTCAGCCCAACTCTGGAGGATCCGGGCCTCGTCAGTTATCAGCGTGGTTCTATCGGCAGACAGCAGGGGGAGGGCCAAGGACCTGGGGACTGTAGACAGCCTTTAAGGCATCAAAGAACTTTTTCATGTCATTTTGGTCAGCATTGTGGTTAATCTCATCTGCTTTGTTCTTCAGCCATCTGTATTGCTTCTCTAAGAGCTTGCACTGAATGGCCTTTCATATCGAGCCGTAGGCATGTTGTATTGATGGGGACTTATCATAGACATAGATTCTCTGAAAACATTGTTTCTCTTCCAGCAGCCAGTGTATCTCCTTGTCATTCTAATCAAAGCAGTGGTGGTGTCTGCAGATGCTTGGTCCCAGGGTTTTGAGGGCTGCTGAGTGTATAGCTTCATGGAGCCACTTCCAGTTGGCTTCGATGGAGCCAGAATGGAGCGGTGTATTGTGAAGCCAATCTTTAAGATGGTTTGCAAGAGACAGCTTGGTACTGTCATTTATCAGCCCTGCAGTGTTGAGGTGCTTCAATCCACTTTGTCCTTACGAACACCATTTAATACGAATTGTGATCTTTAGTGAGGAGATGATGAGCCGATCAGTCCAGCATTCAACGCCACACATTGCTTTGGTTACATAGACATCATGTCTATCCCTCCTTCAGATGATGATATAGTTGATAAGATGCCAGTGCTTGGAGTGAGGGTGCATCCATGATGTCTTCTTCCAGCTGGGGAGATGGCTCACAATGTTAGTAACTAGGAGCTCATGTTCAGCACATAATCTGTGCAGGAGAAGACCATTGCTATTGCAGCTTCTGATCGCATGCTTCCCAATGACACCATCCCATGCTTGCCAGTCAGAGCTAATTCTGGCTTTAAATTGCCAAGGAGGATAAGACTATCAGACTTTGGTACAGCAATGATCACAGTGGAGGTCATTGCAGAACTGGTTCTTGACTTCATCAGAGTTGGTCATGGTAGGGGCGTACGAACTGACGATAGTGGAGCAATTTTTGCCAAGCAGGGGGAGCTTGAGCACCATCAGTCAGTCATTCAGTCCCTTAAGCAGGTAGGTCAGCTTCTTGACAAGGCTGTTGTGTATAGCAAAGCTGATACTTACTTCCCTTTTGGATTTGCTGCTACGACAACTCCAGAAGAACGTGTAGCCAGCTTTTCCTTCTGTGACCTGCCCTTCATCAGGTAGGTCAATCTTGCTGAGAACAGTCATCTGGATGTTGTATCTGCCCAGTTCTCTCCTCATGAAGGCAGTTCTACTTTCAGGTCTGTTGGTGTTTCCATCAATCAACATGTGTATGCTCCACGTGCCCAGCTTGAGAGGAATTGATTTCTTTCCTTTTTGAATGCCAGCTGAGGTATGCTGGTCCAGGTGAGGTGAAGTAAGTAATGTTTGGGGCACCTTTTCTAGCCCCTTCCTCACTCTGGGAGGTGAACGGTATGATCCTGAATAGGGTTGCTTCGTCATTCAGGGAGCTGCCAAGTTCTACTGCTGCTTCTGTCCAGTAGAAAGCGCCCCAAAGCCCTGAGCCACCTGAGTGTAGGTTTTCAGCTACAGCTTTCAGTGTGTCTACACCTGCTGCTTCATCATTGGCCCGTCACCACAGGGTTTGTGCTGGGTGTGAGTTGTGTGAAATTTGGATTTAAGTGAGTCAGAGTTGTGCAGCATTGGTCTCGCTCTTTCATCTGAGCCAGTTGGTAACCAGCGGCCAGATAGTGTCAAGATGGCTGGAGATTGGTCCAGATGCAGCTGATGATCAGGAGATCTTATCAAATGAGCTTTATTTAAAGTGCCCCCACCACCATTTTGAAGCATGAGACACTGAATACAAGAGATGCTGCAGGCATATTAATTAAAGCGACTCTCAAGAGCCACTTTAGTTAAAATGCACCCCCCAACTGTGAGTACATATACAATCCTAAAAAAAAAATGAAGGAATTGTTTACTCAAAATCATGAAGAGTGAATTTAGGCAGGTGCCCCAAAGATTTCCCATCTGCACACTCACTAGCCCAGACTCTTATATTTTGGATACTCTAATAATTATACTATTGAAGATGGGATACCTTTCCACTGCTCTGCACCTTGGCCTTGTTATGGCTAAATTATGCTGTTCCAGCGATACAAGAGTTATAATTCTGGCTTAACCAGACACTTGGGGATTTCCCATTGGGAGGAATTCCAGTGCATAATCACCTTCTTCCAGCTCTGCAATAAGCTACACCAATTTATATTTCCTTTCACATCAGGTTACATGACCTGCTGCCCTTATGCCATCACTATTTTTACCTTAGTGTAACTTCTTTGGATTCTTTAGGTTTACCCTTGATTGCAAAGATGTGAGGCCCAAACCAAGCCAGAGTCCTCACTGATCATTATGTATACACAGCACAAGGAAGTGCTATGAAGAGCTACCTGGAGTCTTTCTGTATGTGGTAGCTCTGGATCCAAAAGCAGTAAACCTTCATTAGTGTGACAACACATAAGTTAAATAGCTGTGTTGAGAAAAAGGGATTATTAATGTGAGTGCTGTGCCATAATACCAGGACTACACTTTTTCCAGTTCAAGCCTAATAAACAGAGCTAGATTGGGGTATCTGTTCATAGTACTGTCCTGAAGCTTATAGACATGGGGACAGAGATACACTGTCATACCATCTCTGATTTGGGCTTTCACTTCTACCAAGAGACTTGCTTGAAGTGGGAGGAAGCAAGGGAGTCCAAAATGTTACATGGTATTTCCCACCTCTTGTGCTTAATAAAACCTCTGTCTAACATGAGATTTTTAAAAAGTTACATAAAAAAATATTTCTATATGATCTCACGCTAGGCAGAGTTATCCTTATGCATAATCATTTTTTTAATGTTAGGGTTCCTGCAACAATACAAAGAGTACACAGAATTACTTTGAGTTTTCCTGGGATTAGCTAAAGGGCACAGATTTGAATATATAGAAGAATAACTGCTTGTTCTTTTTTATATCTTGTAATTAAACGGAGGAAAGCTGTGGTTTCTTGTGTGAAAATAATTTACCCATTAATCTTAACTACAGTAACCTAGTCACAGCATTTGGATCAAGCTACAGAATGGATAAAAAGCAGTGGCAGCACTTTATTTCACATACTGATATCCAATCTGCATTTATTTTTTCTGCATAATGTTCTTCACAGCCTCATGAGAGCTTTAGAAAAAGGAGAGAATAGAGTTACAAAGACAGAAAGCTTCCCAAGGACATACCGTGAATATATACTCACTTAAGCAGAGAGAGGGGGGAAGGTGAGCTGAACTTTCATACTTATTAGAGCTAGCAGGTAAACCTCTTACCACATTTTCACAGCAACATTGAACACATGTACATATATTACCAGTCTTTTGATACATGGTCCAAAGCTGTAGCTGGTGTAAATCAGCATAATTTCATTGGAATGTATATATTTATTCCTCCTCTCCAGTTTATATCCTGGTATTTACTGTTGGAGTATATACATAGAGACTTAAATCTATATTTAGACACCTCTGTGTGAATAGCAAAGCAATTAAAGATTGCTTATTTATTTCAAGATCCTGATGACCCTAGAAAAATCCCAGGAAGCTACTGTATCATTTTTTTATTTGCCTGCATTTACACATAACTCCATTCCCTTGTGGAGTGATTCTGTGAGACTGAGAATTACAGGGGATTCCTAGGATATTCCCAGAGTAACAACACCCTCTTGAATCTGGCCTTATTCTCCCTTGAGGATATATAATAATATTAAAATATCTGGATGTATTTAGGAGAAGCAAGGAAAAGAGAGCTATCAGCAACATTTCATTTAGTCCCTAGCTGGGAAGAACATTTAGATATGTGCTTATTCTTAAGCACTTACTTAAGTCCCATCCCTTTTAGCCAGAAAAAAAATTAAAGAAAAATAAACCTACCTGTAAGCATATGATTATGTCCCTGGGGATTTTTGCTTTCAATTAATCATAGGCTGATGTGTTTTGCTGAATCAGGGCCTTAATGAGGAATTATTTTCATGCTAATGTAGCATAATCTCATTCTGAAATGGAGACTGGTTTTAGCTAGTTGTTTTTTAGTGACATATGTAAAGTAATACTGAGTGGTTGAAGTCTAGTTGCCATTCATTATTGTCATTAAAGCCAGCTGGAATATTTACACTTTTTTTTTTGGAATATTAAAAAATGTTCTTTTTTTTTGTGACCATGAAACAAAAATGTCATTTAGGTTTTGCATTACAGCTCCTATATAATATGTCTTCTTGGGCCCAGTGTATGGCCTTGTTCCTACAGTGGCACAGAGGTAATAAGGGGATGCAGTACTACTTACACTACAGAGAACAGTATGGAGTTGAGGCTAGGGTGGCCATCATAGAGGCCACTCTGGTTTTCTGCTACTCTGTCCTCTCTTGATAAGAAACCGGATGCCTTTATGTCCTCTATTTTTGTCCTATATAGAGGATTTAAAGATATCTGGTTTTGTATCAACAAAGAACATCTAGACTGTCTTCTATGAGGGCCATCCTAGATGAGGCAGAGGTCAGGGAGCTAGTTCTGTTCCCTTCCCTCAACGTATCAACCAGAGCAGCTGTGCATAGATTACAGTGAGTATTTCCTGGAAATAGTGAAGGAACCTGCTCTTTAAATCAGATTCCAACCCCCTCCACCCGGCCCCCCAGGCAGAACAGAACCACAGACTTATAGCAAAGCCTTGTTTGAACCCTAAGTATGTGTTTATACTCTATCCTTTTAATGGGTTGTTGAGTTTGGAGACAGAACTGCTCCATTTCCATCCGTACAGTTAGGGTCACTTCAGGTACCGAAACTGCACAGACTTCATAAACAAGCACCATCCTGAAAAGTACATCTGTGTCTAAAGAAGTTTGTAGCTGCTATCACTCGGTTGTGTCTGAAAGAGGGAGTCATACGTTCTACAGCTTTATTTCACATAGTTGTTTGCTGCTCTGACACGACTGTTTCCAGGTCAAGGGCCTAAAAGAATCCCTGCCTAGTATCCATGTCATATCCTCGGTATGGATACGAAATGTATTTATTTTTAAATCCACAAAAGCTTGTTAAATGAAAAAAAATATAAATAACTATTAAAAATACTTGTTACTAGGATTTTTTTTCAACTGAAATTTTTTATAGCAAAATATGCATATTCACTGATACCAGCATATTATATGAATCCACATCAGTTTAACGAATTCATTAACATTAACATTATTGAAAAATGAAGGTTTTTTTTCTATTTTAAACAGAATATTTCATGTTTTTAAGTGAAAAAAATTACTCAGTTTAAAAGTATCCTTCATCTCACTTTAATTTTTTTAAATATATTAAATTGCTTGAAACTGAAATTAACTTGTACTTCAACCTGACTTTTAAAATTTTTTTTTCAGAATTAGCAGTTAATCTAAAAAAATCAATTATTTCCTCAGTTTAATCCACAACAAATTATTCAGCCAGTTCTAGTTCACTGTCTTCATTCAATGCAAGATAGAAGCACATGTCAAGAAAAAAAAAAGCCTTTTGGATCCTTATGGAACCTCTGTAGTAAGTTACCTAAATTTTAAATCTGCTGAAAATACCAATAGAGTTAAAGGATTAGGAATTGAACTGCAGCTCACAAAGTGCTTTTGGGAGGATTTTGCAAAGTGGCAACTTTGGCTTAGTCTTGTTCCAGCTGAATTCAGTGGGAATTTTACCATCAAGTTCAATGGAAATAGAGTTAGGCCAACACTTTGTATTAATTGCAAAGCAAGTCATTTTCACTGCAAATATGGAAAGATCCTACTAAGCAAGGCAAGCTGCTATTATCCTGACCAACATCAGAATCGTGTTTATGTACATGTATGTGGTTGCATTTACATGTGAATATTAATGTGACACTATAAACTCTGGTGCAGTTCACGCCAGAGTTTAGTACTCCCAGGCAATGTTTACACATGAACCCAGGACTGTAGCACATTAAACTGGGGCAATAAAGCCCCAGCTGGCAGGGGGTCCTGGGGGAGGAATGGGGGGTCAGCATGCTAGCATGGGACTGCTCTGACCCAACTCAGTATGCTGAGGAGGGGCTGGCTGGGACACAAGGGTGCTTCAGTGGTGGGCTAGCTGGCAGGCCCCCATACTGAAGCACCCTTGTGCCTCAGCCAGCCCTTGTGTCAGCATCTACAGGTGCATTGTGGAGGAGTAAATAACATCACCATATGACAGTACTTGTATCTGGCAGTGCTAACCTACAGTAGAGTTAATTAGTTTATTTTGGCCTAATAGCTCTGCACATGTTGACTGGTGCTACTTTACTATGGAGCTAATTAGGCAACTCTATGGTAATACGCCCAGTGTGTTTAGTCTTAATTGCCCAGTGTGTGATAATCAACTAAGCTTCCTAAGTGGTAAATATTTTCTAACTTGTTTGGGAGAAAATTTGGAATCAGTTAAGTGGCTTTCAAATACCAAATGTATAGACCTGCAATACTTCAAATGATTTCAGTAAGATTTTTACAGAGATGTAAGTATAAACTGTAGAGATTTTTCTTTCCCTACACATATTTGTTTCTCTCCGCCTCTGCTGGGACTTGTATGTTTGGGGCTGTCTATCCCATGTAAGACCATGCTATGGAATACCATTATGAATATATGCCCCACTTACTCTCTTTAACTTTGCATTTACCCACTGCAAAAAAATACAATGTGGCCCCTATTTGGTATGTTCTCATAGCCCATCACCAGTCACATCGTCAGTTGCTAGCAGTTTTCAAATGATGACTACACAAAACTTTCCATGATTGAGTACATGTAAAGTAGGAATAAGTAGGGCCTATTTTTATGATAGCAATCCCTGACACTGTAAATAAATTTTGTTTTACATGGCACACAGTGAACTGGATGATCAGAATCTATTTCAGTGGATGTTCAATAATTAGCCATCTCATATGTATAAAAACACAACAAACTAGGCAACAATACTAAAAAAGATGTTGTTTCGTTAGTTCGGTAGTCATTAGAAGTATATGTCCAACTCTTCTTCATATTAATACAACAAAATACAATAAAAAGTCCTTTTTTAGATATGAGAGGAGTCGGAAGAAAAGCAATGGTAACACTGGACCCTTGATAAACCAAATGAGACAACTGACAACTGACACCCAGGAAAAAGTCAACCTGCTTAAAGGATATATCAGTTTTTCAGCAGCCTAATAGGACCACCCTACTGAACACAGTGCGGGATGGCCAAGGTGAGGGTGAATTTATACTCTACATTGCTGTAGATCAAGTAAAGGAACACCTTGAGAGGCTGGACACCTTTAAGTCAGCTGGTCCAGACAGTTTACACCACAGGGTACTTAAGGAGTTGGCAGGCATCATAGCTCAGTCCCTGGCAAGGACCTTTGAGAATTTGTGGCACTCAGGTGACGTACCTGAAGATTGGAAGAAGGCCAGTGTGGTGCCTATCTTCAAGAAAGGGAGGCAAGTAGATCCAGGAAAATAAAGGTCTATCAGCCTGACCTCTATCCCAGGGAAGATCTTAGAAAAAATTATCAAAGAGACCATTCTTGACAAACTGGCTGATGGCAACACAGGTTTATTGCAGGTAGGTCTTGCCTGACCAATCTCATTTCCTTCTATGACCAGGTAACATATCACCTGGACAAGGGAGAAGAGATTCACATCATATATCTGGACTTTAAAAAGCCTTTGATCTGGTGTCCTATGATCTCCTCGTGGAAAAATTGCCCAACTGCAGCCTCAGCTACATCACAGTCTGAAGGCTTGGAAATTGGCTCCGAGGTTGGGCCCTGGGAGCGTCCTTGGACCTATGCTCAACCTATACTCTTTAACTTCTTTATTAATGATGTAGATATTGGTATCAGAAGCGGACTGACCAAGTTTGATGATGGCACCAATCTTTAGGGTAAAGCATCCACACCTGACCTTGACAGGCTCAGAAAACGGACGGATAAAAACCCAATGACATTCAAAACCAAAAAATGCAAGGTACTCTACCTCTGGGAAAAAAAGCCTGTATCATGTTAATAGGCTCGGCAGTGCTTTGCTTGCTAGCACTATGTCAGAAAGGGACTTGGAGGTTGTCAGAGCTAAATGGTTAAAAAATGCCGCGGCACAGCTGTGTGTTAGCACATTGCGAGTACCCGGTGCAGGGATTTCCCCTGTAGCGGGAAAGAGTCCTTGGTGCAAAATCAGCTCCCTTCAAAATCTTGCAGCTGCACTGTTGAGTGCATGCTTTCGATTGGGCTTAGTGTAAATTATGCACACATGGCAGCCAGCAATTGGCTCGCTGGCCGTACAAAAGGAGGTACCCGCCCAAGTTGGAGGAAAGCCCGGATGCACGGAGGAGAGTTTCACATGCTCAAAGAGATCCTTACGTGTACCGTGGCGCCACATTGGGGCCTGATCAACCACCAACGACTCCCTGTCAATGTATTCCCAACGTACCCCGTACCCTACTGTGCCACATAGAGCTTTCTACTTTCTGTTTACAACTCTTCTAAGCACGCCTACACTGCATACCTCGACGCAAGTCCCTGTATCGCTGGTAAGTCAAGTTTTTTTCTCTGCAACCACTACGTGTGCCTAATTCCACTCCATTGGTGGCCCCATTCCGGCCCATTTCTCAGCCTCCACAGAGGTCATGATTGATCACCAGATAAACATGAGCCACCAATGCGATGTCGCAGCTGGTAAAGTGAACAAAACTCTGGCTTGCATTCATAGATGCTTCTCAAGCAAATCTCAGGATGTCATCCTCCTGCTGTACTCGGTCTTGATGAGGCCACAGCTGGAGTACTGCATCCAATTCTGGGGTCCACAATTTTAAAAGGATATGGAAAAGCTTGAGAGAGTCTAGAGGAGAGCCAGGAACATGATCAAGGGTAAAAAGAACAGGCCTTATGATGACAGGCTAAGAGCCAGCGGACTCTTCAGCCTGGAAAAGTGCAGGCTCAGGGGTGACTTAGTGGCTGCCTAGAAATACATAAACGTACATAAGGGGTGTGCATCAGGGGAACACCTGCTCACCAGAGCACCCCAAGGAATGACAAGCTCCAACAGTCACAAACTCCTCCCGGACTGTTTCAGGCTGGACATAAGGAAAAACTTCGTTACTGTTCGAGCCCCCAAAGTCTGGAATAGACTGTCTCCAGAGGTGATGCAAGCACCTACCCTGGACTCTTTAAAGAAATACTTGGATGCCTATCTTGCTGGGATCCTTTGACCCTAGCTTACTTCCTGCCCATGGGGCAGCGGGCTGGACTTGATGATCTTCAGAGGTTCCTTCCAGCTCAAATGTCTATGAAATCTATGAAAATCTAGCCTTCTTGAGCATCTTCATGGAAGTCATTTTTCCACCTGAGTTAAAGTTCATCTGAGTTAACATTTCCACACCCAAGTTAATGTTTCTAGCTAGAGTTAAAAACAGTCTGCAGGGCTGTGAAACAGGATCTACATTTCCAGGAACAGCAAACAGGCAGCAGAACACTTGATTAATGGAAACATTGGGTGCCATTGAAAAGAGAAGCATTGAATACCATTAAAAAGGAGAGAGTCATTAACTGTGAAATGAAAGGTATAGAAGGAATCAGGCAGATTATAATAAGCTGTGAAGTGAAGTGATTTAAAACCAGGCAGTAGGTTTTAAGCTTTGAGTGGACCAGAAATCAAAGCAAGGTGCATCTGTTCACTGCATGCCCCACGCTTACTCCCAGATCCACATGTGGCCTGAATTCATCATTATCTTGTCTTATGCTTGGATTGGATTGGCATAGGGCCAATCTCTCGTTTTGTGTTTGTACAGTGCCTAGCACAGTGGATTTCTGATTCACGGCTAAGGCTTTGAAGTATTATTATGAAGCTCAGAATAAATAACAGTGAAAAACTGCAATGCCATTTGAATGGCTTGAGTGAGATTAAGGTCAACTCAAATTCAATTGGAACATGATGAGGATGATTTACAATTTCCAACTGCTTCCTGAAATGATTTTGTTTTTTTAAAACTTGTCCTTCTTCATGATGTAAAGGAAATCTGTGGGACAATGCACAGTAAAGTGTAGAGCATGGATCAGAGTCCATTGGTCTAATAAGCAATTTACTGACATATTAAAAATGACCCATTATTAATTTCTAGTTACACATCTAGAAACTCATGGGTCCACCCTAGTAAATGCACACCCAAACCACATCTGTTCAATATTATCGACTTTTATTTTCTTTCCACACAATCACAAAGATGTGGATAAAGGAGAAAACCTTTTAGTTTAGAACCATAAATCTTTATCTCTCTCTGTATCTTAAAGTCCGATATCAATAGGCCTCATCACACAAATTTATATTTTGTACAGAGTAGCTTTGGAAAAAAAAAACATTGTAAAAGTTATGGATCTTTTAAAAGTGACTAAGCTTTTTAATAACAGTAAAACCGAATACAGAGAAGCAGAAATATGAGGTATTAGATTGCCAACTGACATTCAGAGACACATTTTAGATTTAATTGATAATGGTTTATTGTGTAGCCAGTGAAAAATCAGGAGTTACTCCACTTGAGTGGAACATTAAACTGGTGCCAAAGAGTTGTTAAATGAGAGAAGAATGAAGCACAGAGACCTCAAAGCAAGTTACAATGTTGTAGAGGGTTTTGTTTGGTTTTAATTTGGGGACTTTAAGAGGCCCATAGTGAAATTGGGATGACATTCAGTTCTTTGCTGGCCACATGAGCATCCAGATCTAGTGTCTCAATGCCAAAAATGCCATTTATGCATAGGTGGGGATTCTGTTTTTGGATGGGAGACCTGCACACCTGCGCAACTGTATGCAACTAGGCATGTGCCCAGAATGCAGCAAAACATGAAAAACACAGACACCTCTCCCATCTTCTCCCCACATATAACTAAGCTATGCACCGCAGAACCCAGCATCCCCCTCACCCAGAAGGGGTTTGAACCCGACTATCATTTTCTTTCTAATATCATTCCAGTCACAAAACCACTGGTCAATCACTAGCCAATTCCTTTTCTAGCCAGCCTTTTGAAGCTTCCCTTGAGGCAACCACAAGATGCAAGCCTACACGTGACCGGGAAAAAGGACAAGCCATAGTGTGTGGCTTAATGAGAGGGCTGCTAGTTTGGAAAGGAAAGTAAACCCTGGTAACTTTTTCTCTAGTGCAGCTGGGGGCCAACCTTTTGGCAAGCATGCTACAAATTAAAACTCCTGCCCTCCTCAAGCACTACTCTGATCTTCTTCCCCTGTATATGATGCTCTGCTTCCTGATCTATGCAGTGCTGGCTTCCCTCCCGGATCTGCTGTGTGGCAGTCTCTGTGACAGCGGTTGGAGTGCTGTCTTTGGAAGACGGGGAGTTTTAGGTTCACGTATTCTCTGTGTGAAGGGGCCCTACAGCCTAGGACCTCATGTCTATGAAGGCAACAGATGGACATATAGCCCTTTTCTGTTCCCGAGACTGGGTTTTGGCTGACTTCATTCCTGGGTATCTAAAGCAACTACACATCCACAAGGGGCATAAATATGGGCCCTGGATGCTATTTCACATGCCCAATCTGTGCAAATAGTTGTACATTGCTGTCCAAATGCTCAGTGCTGTTTGGAAAGGAATAAAAAAGCCAATATGTTTGTAATTAGCAATTTGGAAACTTACACAACTAAAAATGGCATGTAGGTAACGAGATCTAGATGTCTACATGACCAAATAAGAACTCAAATGTTAAACTTAGTGTGTCAAAGAGACACCCACAAGCAATAATTCAATAGCAGTCATACTTCTGGGAGTCCCAGGCCAAGACTTTAATATAAGAGTGACTTGGAGATGTGGTCTCTCCAGAGCAGGGTCAAGGCATAATAGCTAAGCAATGCAGAGAAAGTGTTATGCTTGCTGCTGTCTGATCTTTACCTGCTCTAGTAGAAAGCTGCATCCCCCAGGATACACACTCTGTCACTTTTAATTGAATTTTTAGTGCTTATTAAAATAAATGGGTACACAGAGTTTTGCCATTAATGTTACAACGTCATGGTATGGAAACAATGTTTTCTCTTAACATCTTCTGAAAAGAAATGTGCAAGTAATTGTAAATTACTAATTACCTGTGGGAGTTTCTTATACTCATGAACATTAACACAAATACATCAACACTTGGGATGTGCATTCGCATGAATAGCAGACCAAGTGGCTCATGTACAAATTCAAGCACAGTCTCACAATAATGGAGGGAGACTCTCCCATAAGTAACTGGTAGTCCCACCACAAGCTGTCTCCTCTCTGATAACATTTCCAGAAGTACTTCCATCACCAGAAGATGCTTCCTAGAATAATATATAACAAAATGAATAAATCAGAGTAACGAATGTTATGACAACATTCAACCTCTAAAGCGGCAGTACTTCTAGAAAAGGGAAAATAAACAGAGCTGTGCTTATAGGTGATAAGGGAAGTTGTTATATTTGTACAATATTATGTTCCATGACACAAATTTATGTTGCTCTCAAATGAACAGAAAGGGAAAAGGCCTGTATATAGTAACTAGAAATATAAGGAACTATCCCTGCTTGTTGGATGTTTGCAAAATGCGCTCCCTGGTCTGCAGTTAGAAACTTAGAATCAAAGAATCACAGAAAAGTTGTGCTCAAGGCAGAATTATCCATACCTAAACCAACCTAGACGAAAGTTTGTCTAGCCTGTTCTTAAAAACTTCACGAGAAAAACTTTCTTGTATCAGTACTAGTAACAATGCCTGAAACCAAGAGAGTAACTTGTCAAAGGTAAGGTGGGAGAGAAGAGCGCTGTCAAGGTCTTGCCACTTCAAGGACAGAAAGTTGGTAAAACACTGACAAAAGTGGGAGAACCATTCTCCCTACCCTCTCCGGCCACCTTCAGAGAAAGGCAAACACCTTCACAGTCTATGTCCATAAAACTATGGGGTACAATGCCTACCTTGGTTGGATCTGGTGTTTAATTCACTCCCAGTGGGCACTGACCATCCTATCCATTTCAATAGGATTTGACAGTTCTTTGAATTTCAGAGACAAGAGTTTGACACCTAGCAAGATCAACCCACATTCTGAGATTGTAAAAGGTCTCTGTGTAAGCTTTTCAGTCTATAATTCTGTACTGAGGCATAACTATAAAAGTTTATGCCCTGGACAAAACCTTCTCAGAGAGATGGTGCTCTGCGGTGTTGGAAGGGAGTGGGTGCCAAGCTGGGGAGGTGCCATTCTAGTACCCCCTTTAATTAAGTGCCAGGAGCTGCTGCCCTGCTCTCCCACTCAGTGTGCTGCTCCCGATTAATTCTCATACACAGCATCAGTAGTTGTGATACAGGGCTTTTTCACAAAAAGCCTGCACTCTAGAAATTTCCTCCCAGTGTCACCATTTAGATGTTATTTTCATTATATTAAAATGCCTCGATAACACAACTTTTTTTTTTTACAAGAGCTAATGGCTTACATGCCATGAAAACCTGATGTTTTTGAACAATGGAATAAATGCAGTCTGATTCAATGCAACATATTATTTTGCACCATAGCATTTGCACTTTTGAATCATCCTTTATCACAGCAATTTGCTTGCCTTGACTCATATTTAAAATCTATAAAAATGTAAATGTTGAATCATCTGTCAGATATTTGATACTGAGATTACATCCTGTGATAAACTTCCAATTTAAACTGAGCCAGGTGGTGGGTGAAGAGAGGTTCCAACAATCTGGATGACCTCTCTCTCTCTTTCTATATAGATCTATATCTAACTCGCTCTAAATGTCTATATCTATGTAGATATGCATAGATGTATATCTATGTCTATATAGAAAGAGAGAGAGAGGTCATCTATAGATCTATATCTATCTATAATATACTTCTCCCTCTCCATCCCACTCTTTCTATAGAAGTGGTACTGACATTCAACTAAATCTACCATGATACATATTCCATTACACAACCAAAGTATCTACGCTGAATTGTTAAACACTGAGGAACTCTTGATTTTCACTCTATAGCCTATGCCTCTAGGGCTATGTGAATGGGTATAAAAGTCTTCATTTGCAGCCAAAGAAACTCACTGGAATGTGCAGTGTGTGGCATAATATAACAATGTTTATCTTGTATTCCTCTTTTTTGTTCATTGGTCCTGGTAAAATTGATTTATTTAGACAAAGCATGCTTTTTGACTGTACAAGTCAGTGACTAAAACCATTTTCTATACCATTTTCTTGTTTCAAATCTGCTTGCTAACTTCTGTCTAATCTATATATGGGTTCAGAGTTTAAGAAGCTTAACGCTTCTGAATTTTTTCCCCACTTGCATCTGTTTAGAGCCCATAGCTTCTTTGAATCTTACTTTCTACAGATAAAATAGATTGTCGTTATAGAGCTGGTTCTAGAATTGAGAAATGCTGTATCCAGAATGAGGAAATATCACAGCCATGGTTGATTTATTGTAAACAGAAAGTCCCTTTCAGTGACATACAGAATGGTCCAATAGGGTATAGAGTTCAGTACTGTGACACTGAAATCATAGTTCTATTGTCTCCAGTAGAAGCAGAATTGGCCCCATAATAAAAGCTTTATGCATATA
Organism: Caiman crocodilus; assembly: GCA_030014935.1. Classification (NCBI taxonomy): domain Eukaryota; kingdom Metazoa; phylum Chordata; order Crocodylia; family Alligatoridae; genus Caiman; species Caiman crocodilus. The sequence goes on along the minus strand of JAGPOW010000261.1, from coordinate 149,419,922 downwards.
TACTCAGCACCAAAAAAAAACCCCAAAACCCAACTAATTCCTTTTGAAATATTTGGCCTGCAATTAGTCCCCTTTAATATGAATATAACGTCATTGCAATCAAAGAAGTTACAAGGAGAAGATGGCATAAAGCAGCAGTAAGCTTGTAAAACTGCATCTCAGCACTGCCAGTGAAATCACAAGTAGAGAATGCCTGAATTTTAATGTCATTTTCTTGTAGTCAATATCTCCATTGCTCTTCATCATCATACATAGTTCTCATGTGCCACTTTTCATCAACAGTTCCCCAAGTGCTTTCCAAGGCATCTAGTATCATTACCATTTTACAAATGAGACAAGAAAGCCCTTTTAAAACAGTTTGAGCACCCCGCACCTAAAATCAAGGAATAACTTTTAAAATGCTGCCCAAAATACCTTCCATAATATTACCTAACAGGCCCATGAGAGATTAGGTAGAGTTAGAAAATGAATGCTTATATCCTGTGTCCCTTGCCAGCATTACACCATTACGCACCCAGCCTCCCTGATTTAACAGCTAAATAAATGCTTTCTCAGGGAGTTTTGCCAAACCCTGTAGCTGTGCACATGCATAAGGAAAACATCTTATATTAAATAAAGGCTAAGTAAATGATGATGAAAAGGATAACTTGTTAGTCAATATTCAAGCAATTACATTTTTTCATATTGCAATGCCAATACCAACTTGCACTATGATTACCATTATTATTCTATCTTGTTATGTAGATTTATACTTTGCAATATTAATGATAACAGGTTAATAATAATTATTACTTTTCCAATAATAGAATCAGTTCTGAGTACATTGCTAAAATAATTAAATAGTACAAATTCAAGGGCCATATTCTAGGAACAAGTTTTCAAGTGGTACATGAAGACCTTAGTGATTAAATTTTTCTAAAGTTAATGATGGTAGAATCTACATAATCCCTAATGTGCTTCATTCCCTACATTCAGAAATGTTCACAAAATGTGTGAGAGAGAGATTTCTGCATATGTTTCACGAAACTGGTTATTTATGATCTTCTAATACAATTGTAGTATTTGGTGAAGATCAAGCCTTTCAGAGCACTATGAAATTTTTTTAGTTATTTACAATTTAAAAGAGGCTCAATGTCATAAAGGAAAAAAAATGAAACTCAGTGGGATAGGTGAGCTCTCATTACATTAAAATAAACCAGCCTTAAAAATAATACAGTGGTGGCAAAATATCTTTTAAGGATTCACTGTCATGCAGCCCATGTATGCTTCCTGATTCACCCCTTGGATGGAGTTTACTACATCCTGGGTGCAGCTACACATTAATATTAATGAAATGCAATAAACTCTGGCACAGTTCACTCCAGAGTTTATTGCCCCTGGGTACAATGTTTACATGTGCACCCAAGACCTCAGTACATATTGCTGGGGCAGCATAGCTCCAGCTGGCAGGGGCCCTGGGGATCAGCCTGCCAGCCTGGGGCTGCTCCAACCTGGCTGAGTGTGCTACACAGGGGCGGGCTGGGGCACAAGGGTGCTTGAGTGAGGGGGATACCGTCAGGTAGCCTTATTCCCCAACAAGTCCCATCAATGTCTACACATGTGTTGTGGTAGAGTAAATAACTCCTCCATAGGATGATACTTGTATCTAGCAGGACTAACCTACAGTGAAGTTAATTAGTTTACTCTGGCCTGATAGCACTGCACATTTAGACCAGTGATGCTTTAATTTGATACCCTTTGAGTTGATGTTAGGTTTAGGTCCTCTTCCAGAAGTGTGCGTAAAGTCGGGAAGAGGGACAGATATCTTGCTGAACTGAATGCATAACGTAAACTGAACATGCAGCATTTTGTCCTCATGATAGGAAGAGCTGGAATATTGCTTGGACCCTTCTTCAGATGGTAAAAGTGGGAGGAAACCTCCTTGAACTCTCTCCCCTGACTTGCATGAGTGCAAAGGCCAGATAGACTATAGACCATGTCACATAGTAGTTTTGGGTTGCCTTAACCCCTGGATTGCCCCCACATTAACTCCTTAAAGTTGTTTTAAGCACTCATTATGAAGCTCAAAGTTCTGTCACTCCAGAGAAGGATTATCTGTGATCCTCACTATGCAGTCCTGTTCCATTAAGGTGTAACCACTATGCACAGATTTGCCACCCAAGTTGAAGTCTTCCGGTATCTCAGGATTTCTCACATCTCCACCCATAAAGCAGGGATAAACACCTGTCTTAGCTCACCAGCCCTCTCGGGGTAACTCAAAGCTACAACTCTTAGTCCTGCACAGGGCCAGACACAGGCATGGTCAAATTGGGCAGCCGCTCAGGGCTTCGACAGAAAGGGGGCCCAAAAATGGTAATTTAAAAATGATTATTATCGTTTTCTCTGGTGAAGTGGGGCCGATACTAAAAGTTCACCTGGGACCACCAGAAATCTAAGTACTGTGCTGGTCCTGCCCCTGCTCACCAGGCCTCTAGTAGCAAGTCACAGCTGTGCAGGTGAGAGATATGCAATCAGAGAAGGTTTCTAGATAAAGGGTGTGACTGCTCCAAATGCCAAGCTGGCACTAACAATGATCGATATTTGTGCAGCGAGTTCAGCCTCCACATAACCTGGGTGAAACAGCTCCGGAGCTCCCCTCACCCCCAGGGAGCATGGGGGCAGCAGTAGTAGCAGGTGGTAGATTCAGGGAAAGGGAGGAGAGGAGTCAGGATGTGCCTCTGAGCAGAGAGGGGAAGGCAGGACACTGTTACCAGCTTCAGAGAATTAACAAGGTCCACGATTGTTCGCTGTCACTCACCACCCTGTGCCACTGCCTCCCAGGAGCAGGCTCCACGAGTGGAGGGGTGAGGACAGTGGCTGTCCTCTGTGGAATGTGGGGGCTGGGGGGGAGTTTGCACACCACCATCCAGCACTGTGTGCAAGGCCCCCCCACCCCCATGTCTGGCTGCCACCACTCACTTCCCCTGCTCCACAGCCAGTCCTAGCCCTAGCCTCAGCTGCCTTCTCTACATCTGTCCGCTGACACCAGAAGGGGTACACTCCTTAAAATAGGTTGAAAACTCCTGCTCTAGGGCCATGGGGAAAAAGCCTATATTCACCCTCTCTACAATTGTCCATCAGGCATTTGAAGACTTATTAAATCTAAACTTCTCATCTTCATAGTAAATAACCCTAGTTCTTTCAGCTTTTCCTCATAAATCTTGCCTGCCAGCCCCATAATAATTTTTGTTGCTCTGTGATGGACTCTTCCCAAACTGTTCACATCTTTCTTGAACTGTGAGGCTCAAAAAGAGACACAGGTCTCCAGATGAGGATTCACCCATTCTGAATGGAGTAGAAGAATCACTTCCCTTGATTTGCAAGCAACATTCCTGGTAATACAACCCAATTCCCTCAGTACTTTTGGGTGCGTCCTGTCTGTCCATGCTGACTTGAAAACATCTAACTTCATTATGTAACGCTCTACCTGTTCTTCCACTATTCTAGGCTGTCGTCTCCTCCCTGTCTTTGCTGCCAGTGCTGCTCATCACCTGATATCTGCCCCTATGTGTGAAGACTGAAGTAAAGAAAGGCATTAAATACTTCAGCCTTTTCTGTATCATCGTTAATTAGATTGTCTCCTGCATTCCACAAGAGACCTGGACTTCCTCTTACTTTTGGCATACTTGCAGAATTCCTTCTTACACCTTTTTATGTCACTTGCCGGTTGCGTCTCAAATTGTGCATTGGCCTTACTTATATTTTCCCTGCATGCCTATATGATACTCTTGTGGCAGGCTTGCCAGCAGCTTGAAAAAGTTCAAGGATGTTCCCCACCAATGAGGAAAGGCGTGGGGAGAGGCTTACTCCACCCCTACCCAGGGGTGAGGTGAAAAGGACAGCCCAGAGAGGGACTATGCCCTCCTTTCTCTGATTGGATCAGTATTGATCTTGGGTGGAACCTCCAAAGGGGACAAAATGGAAGTGTGCCCGGCACATGGGTAGTTTTCATGAGGGACACAGAGGAAGGCTAGATCGGACCAGTGGGGTGGAGCAGTTGCCCCAGAAGAGCCCAGAAGGTGCCTCACCAGATGGGGAGTGGCAAGCACCCAGCCCTCCCCATCCCTGCAGTGATGGAGCACAGCATCGGTGCACAGATTGGTGAATGGCGGGTCTGGGAGTGGACCGAGACCTCGGAGCTGCATGCAGCAGTTTGGGTCTCCAACCCCCAGCACAAGGCTGGGTACACAGTGCATAGATGAATCTGAAGGATCCAGGAGCAGACCAAGACCTTGAAGCTGCACATAGCAGCTCAGGTCTCCAAGCCCTGCACAAGGCAGGGTAGCCAATGTACAGGGCAGACGACATACAGGTTGGTACACAGAGGGTCCTATAATGAACCAGGACCATGAAACAGCATTGGGCCACTTGGGTCTCCCAACCCCTGGCATGGGGCAGAGGCCACAGGCGTCATAGGTTGCTCCAGGCTGAAAGCAGGCTATTGGTGCATCTGATGGTATATGGGACCATGAGCAGGCTGGCTGGGAGAGCCCCACAAAGCGGCTGAGGGCCTGCAGAGGGAGGAAACACTCTCCTGAATAGATGAGGAGAGCCTTCGCAGGTCCCGGGAGTGTGAGTTGCCCGACCGGGGAATTCCCACAGGGAAGGAAGGTCCTCTCTTTGGGGCAAGCTGATGGGAAACCCCCAGAAGGGGCAAAGGAAGAGGGTTAGGGATAAGGCCCCATGCACTGATTTATTTAAGTAAGGTTATAGAGTGCTGCAAGAACATCATGATGTCCAGTTTCTCTCAGTGTCCCCAGGTTGCCAATGTTGATTAGAGCAGCTTGCTGCCTTCTGCACTTCCTTTGGGCTTTGTGCCTCATATTTGGTGAACATTGTGCCTCATGTTTTGTAAATATTGCGCCTCATGCTGTATGAACCTTTCATCCTATTAGAGTATAAGAATGCATAATGTTTGATGAAAACCACCCCCTGTTTTGAATATCTGATTCCCTACCTGTCTATAGAGTGTTTGCATAGAGTTGGATTTATATTATCTATAGTTCCTGTAATTTATACATAACTTCTATATCATATTACATTTATATATCGTTAAGCCTCAACAAGTATCCTGGCTCTGCCCTAAGTGATGGGGAGAAAGCTGCAGCCAGACAGCTACGCATCCCTTCATCTGAAAAAGGGGTACATCACTGGGTACCACCAGGGTTACACTCTTATACTTTTCCTGAGTACTATGATCAAGTTTCCACTTTTTATAGGGTTCTTTTTTGAATTTCAACTCCTTGAACACATTTCTGCCTAGTTAGCTTGGTCTCCTTTCGGACTTCCCATTATTCCATCATGCATTTAAACAGAGGAAAGACTTCTCAGAATATGGATAAGGAGGGGGAAAAGGCCAGGGCATCTGAGTTCTTCTCACCTCAGTGTAATAGTTTATTAGATTTCATAAATTGGTCTAAAATTCTGGAGATAGGAAGTCATTCTATATAAAATTCCAGGGGCATAGTATTTGTCAGAGGTTTCATACTATTATTGTGTTTAGTGTCATGTCCTATCTCTGCTATTGATTGATACCAAATATTTAAAAACAGTGGTTCCCAAACCCTGGTTTGTGAATCGAAAATAGCCTGCAAGCCCATAATGCATTGTTTATCTGGTGTACAAAGTGTACCACCTTCCTCCCCTTCTCCCCCATCTTTTTAATAAAGTTAAGATTAAGGTTCTTAGCAGACTATAAGAAATTTTAAGGACAGACAGTGCTTTGTTGTTCCAAAATGTCTGGTAACCACTCCCTTCACATATTTTAAAAACAACTCTTAGAAGTATTTATTCCATTAGGACTTCTACTTCATAAATCACTTTACAATAAACAATAAGTCAGTATCAACATTGCTGAAATGGTTATTCCCCTAATTTACAGAGTTCTTTATAGGAAGTAATGGTTTGCACCAAGTTGAAGCTTGGTGAAATTCCACTGGTAAAACAATGGGAGTGTCACCTGGGTTGAAAAGGACCTTAAGGGTCATTGCTAAA
>JAGPOW010000261.1:149373058-149395427 GCA_030014935.1 Caiman crocodilus | reverse complement strand
TATATATATATATTATCCAATTGCCAATCAGGAATGACAGAGGGGGGAGTGGATGAGGATGGAGCCCCATGCCCCCACCATTTGGGCCTACTTCTCCCCTGTAGAGGCCAAGAAACGCCGGTGGAATGGGGCTGCCTATAGAGCAGAATTGGTTGGATGAGAGGCAGCAGTGGGTGAAACAAAAAACTTTACTTACAAGCTGTATACGCGAGGTAGACAGTGTAGGCACAATCCGTACACAAACAAACAGAACTGTAGACAGGCACACCCATGCTCACACTCACGCGGGGATGGGATACATCATGGTGACCATGACAGAGAGTCATTGGTGGGTGATCAGGCCTCCTTTGTGGCCCCAAAGTACACGTGGGGATCTCTCCCTATGTGTGTTCAAGCACTCCTCCAATTTGGGCGGATATCACTCAAGCCTTTTATATGGCCAGCGAGCCAATTGCTGACTGCCATGTGTGCATAATTTACACTAAGCCAATCATGAGCATGCACTCACTGGTGCAGCTGCAAACTTTTGGTGGGCTCTGATCTTGCAGCAAGGACTTTTCCCGCCTTACAGGGAAAATCCCTGAACAAGGGACTCGTAATGTGCCTAACACAGCTGTGCTGAGGCACCTGTTTAACTGTTCAGCTCTGACATGCCCCCTTTCTGAAGGCACAGTTGTAGCCGGGGCACATTCCAGTTGGGAAAATCATCGCGTTGCCCGACGGGTTCATACCGCAGACAGGTATAAACAAAAGCAGACAATGAAGCAATCTTGTTTTCCAGGGATCTGATCAAACAATAACCCATCAACAGCTCTAGGATCTTGCAGGTAGCAGTGAGGCCACAATTCCTGCTGCTGGGATGGTGACAGTCCCAGAGCATGTCATCTAGGATTCCATGTGCAGTACGAAATCCCGATGATTGCTTGCAAAATCTGTTCCACACTGACTCTCAATGGTCCACCTTCATGCCATGCATAGGTTCCCTGGCTGGCCTGACCTGCAACAAGTGCTGGAAGCAAAATAGGCCAATAAACATTGTACGTCACCATTGCAAGATGGATGGTAGTGGGGGAGGAGTAGGCCCAGGCCTGAGTGAGAGAGGGGCCCCACTCCTCCTTTCACCCTGCTGCTGCCATGTTGGCTCAGGCTCATTTTTCTCTCCCCACTGTGGTGTTGAGCCGACTTCTCACCCAAAATTGTGCCCACTCCTCCCCCTGTTGGGCCCAGGCCCACTCAGCCCCTCCTCCCACTACCACTGTATTGGCCTGGCCCTCTCTTTCCCACCCTCCATTGCTGTGGTGCGTCCACTCCTCCCCCCAATCAGGCCCGCTCTTCCCACCACCACCGCCATGTCAGCTCATGTTTGCCCAGCAAGCAGTGACAACAGAAGTGGGCGAAGGGCCCAGAAAGGGGGAGGTGGTCTTGCCCTCTCCACACTATTCTGACCCTGGTCCCCCCCACACCACTTCTGCCACTTCCAAGGAGCAAGTGGGGTCGAGGCCAGCTCTAGTGGCCTTGCCACCCCCCGCCTCTGCTCCATCATCACTGCCTGCAGGGTGCAGGGTGGGTGGGTAGTGATGCAAGCTGCACTGACTTCATGTCTCCCCTATGTCTTCTGTCTCCCCGCCTTTATGATAGCACTCTGCTTTGCTGCCACCTCCTACAATGCTGTATTCACACTCTGATTGGTTGTTTCAGTCAGACAAAGTGTTATGGACAGACAGACAGACGGATTAAGGCTTTTATAATATGAGACTATACTGGTTTGATCATAAACTATGAACAAGACTGCCAGCAGGCAGTAGAGGGCAGCATCAGGGCCTCCTCAAGGCTCACTGAGCTACTGTGACAACCAGCTCCCTCAGTCATTGCCCTCAGAGGGTACTCAGACTGAGTGTGAGGGGGAAGGGTGATGGTTGAGGTTTTATTCCCAGGTAAGTACCAGTAAGTATCCAAAAGAAGCCCAGAGATGTCTAGAACACACCTTAGTTTTCCAAAAGGTCAACCCTCACATGCTCTGTCACAAGCACAACTATATGCCGTGGACAATCAAAACCAACTAAACTCCTCTCAGGATCAACAAGTCAAAAAATCAGTCAGTCTAATCATACACATCATGCCTGAATGTTAATCCAACAACCACACCCCAACTGAACAACTTGGTTGCCTATAGTCCAGTTGCACCTCTCAAGAGTCCAATCAACCTCCTCACAGGAACCCACTCACACCCAATTGAACTCAAAAATCGCATGCTCAAAACCTTTTCATGACTCCTTTTCCATTACCAAAGTTATCTCACTTGTCAATCATCACTCTTGAATCATACCAGCATGCACACAACACCCAAACTACTGTGCACCTGGCACTTAGGTGTAGCACACAGTACCAAGTTGTTTCAGGTAGGCCACTGCACATGCTCCTGGTAGTAAGTGGGTAACTGACATCAAGGTGGAAACTTGAGCTGATCTAGAACCTTCCACCTTCTAATCAGTGTGCATATGCCTAGAAAGGAAATGAATAAGGGAAATCCATGTCCAGCATGCCTGGCTTCCTTCCCTTCACTGTTTAAAAAATGGGAGATCCCGGGATGGAGAATGCTGAAAACGTTACATGTCTTTTAGATGACAAAGAAGAAACACTACTAAAGTGACTTGTGGTTTGGGCAGGAAGTACAGAGAGGTCTTTTAAAACAGAAGGATCTTGAGAACACTTTCCAAAGCAGGGACATGTAACAAGCTTTTCAGAGTTTCTGTTAGGGTAACAGTATTTGGATCTTAGGCAGCCCTGAATTTGCAGCTAAATAAAATGCTTTAGCCTGTAGCCAGCAAAACTGCTAACCACAAGGCAGAATGTTATATTGAAAGCAACATTACAAGATGCTTAGGCAAGCAGCTTCCTAACTATGTAGTAGTGTTGTAAAGATATATAGCTCATTGTGTAAGGAGAACAACATGTAGCTCGCCAGCTATCGTCAGGAGATAAAGCAGAAGAAAAACCTTGGAGATCATGCTGAAGTCAGCAAGAAATGGCAGGTGACTGGAGGAAGCCAGGTTCACAGTCTTGAGCATGTGTTCATAGCAAAAAAGGCATGTACATGAATGAAACACGTAGGCAAGTCCATGCTAATGAAGTAAATGGTAAACAGAGGCAGAGCTTGAGATAGGAGGAGATATGGGTGGAACATAGGAGGGACAAATGTGGAGTAAATGTTAATGAGAATGAACCAGGGTTTATAAGTATAGAAAGGACTAATATTCATTGCACGTCCCTGGTTTGTTGGACCATTGCCTAAAGCTGTCCATTCTGAATAAAGCTGTTGTTGAGCAATGTGTGCTGGTGTTTGCTCCCTGTTTGCTCCCTGAGCAACTGGATCATCATCCCCCTAGTTGTTGTGCACCACGTGGAGTTGGGGTCTAACAACTTCAATAAATGTAAGTTTACATAGATTAAAAAGCTAATCTCCTAGTATTCCTGACAGATTTTATTTTTTCTTTCTTCTGCGTGGTTTCCCATTGGTTATCCTAGGAAACACTGGTGAGTCCAAAAGTCTAGTGACCTGAAGCCTTCACCAGACTGAACCGTAGAATATCTCCCTTCTAGTGAAAGATTCTGATGCAGGAGTGTTTAACTGTCACACCTATGGTATCTCCACTCAGTTTGAAGTCCACCTAATAAGACTTCCAAACCACACCTGATGACAAGTGTTTTATGAAACTGTAGTGTATCAGTGAGAAACAGTATCCAATGAAAAACAGGAAAAGTACAAAGGTGAACAACACTGGTTCTACAACCATTGACAAGTTCTACTCATTTTATATCATTTAAGGTCTGACAAGTTACATTAAAATTAATTTAAAAAATCAAAATCACATTTTGAACTTTTCATTATTGGTGATTTAATTTCAAGCTTACTCAGTAAAACCAGGCATTCTAAATGCAACTACTCAATTAGTCAACGCATTAATTCAATATTTAACAATTACTACTATCAAACCCTATATCTCAAGGTATTGGGTGTCTACACTTGAAGCTTCTACAAACCAAAGAATTCAGTCTGTCATCATTTTGAGTCTAAGTATTGGACTAAACTAATGAGATATAATGCCTAGAGGCAAAAATGGTATCTTTTGAAACCGAAGCTAAGATCTTTTGAAATGGAAGAATATTCTAAGATACATTCAGCCTTTATTTTTTCTGCTAAAACAAACAATCATTTAACTCAGAATACAGAATACAGAATACTCAGAATACAGGAGCTATAGGGCTTTGCAAAATGGCACTGTTGGGTTTTGATTTACGTGTCGACATTTTGATGGAGCAGCATTTCATTTTGGATTTTGCTTTGATTTGAAACCTCTGTTCCATTTCATTTCGTCAAAACAGCTTTGCTGTTTTGATGCTGTTTTGACTTTTTGCCCATTGTCTATAATGGGGAAGCTTGAAACAGCCTATAACTTTGTCATTTCAGTCCTTATCTGGATAAAACATGCAGGAATGGTAGCCCCTTCTGAGGGCATGAATCCTGCCAAGTGTCAAGGAGATAGGTTTCAGGGAAACTGTACCTCAAAGTCTTGAAAGCAAAACTCATGTTACATGTACGTGTTAAGCCACAGTGGGTTCAAAACTGCAGGCTTGCTAGCCTCTTCTGAGGCCACACAGCCTGACATTTTTTTCAGGGAGATAGGTGCAGGGGTTTTGGGGAAACTCCACCTCAAGCTGTGGACAAGCAAAACTCACGACATGGGTGACACTGTGTGTGTGTATTAAAGCACAGCAGGGTGAAAGCTGCAGGCCTGCTAGGCCCTGCTACAGCCATGAAGCGTGCCAGCTGCCAAGGAGATAGGTGCAGGGGGAGTCTGGGTTCTAGGGCTCTGCACCTCTGGCTGCTGACAGGTAAAACTCGTGACATGGGTAGGTAACACCGTGTGTGTGTTAAGGTGCACCCTCACTGGTGCTGGGGCATCTACACAATACTGTAGTATAACCCATTGAGGCCTCTTCCTCCCCTAAAACCTCAGTCCAACCCACCACTTCAAATGGCAACAGGTATAAAATAAGTTAGTGAGTGAGCAGCACTAGCACAGTCACACCAGCAGCATCTCTGGTAGCCTCGCCAACCTGTCACAGAGCCTTTCTTTTTATATGTTGTGTGGGATATATGTTCCTCATGGTGTGTGATGGATTATCTTGTGTATTTATGTTTATATGTTTATTATGAAAAAAAGAGAATAGTTAATATCTTTTAGGATGCTTTCAGGTTGAAAAACCCTTCGTCTGGCTGAAGAAGCATCTGCAGTTTGTATGCCTGTTGGTCCTGGATGGAAGGAATAGTAAAGAAGCCAAAGGCTTGCCTGGCATGCAATGCAGACAAGAAAGCCAGTCAGTGAAAATGGAAACGGAGCTATCAGGGGAAGAGGGACAGGCTGGGCAGGTGGAGGGGAATGTAGTAGTGCCGGCAAAAGTGCAGAGGTACCTGGGAAATCAGATGTTCAGCAGGTTGCAGTGTGTCAGAATTCCACTGCCTATATTGAGACCATGAGTTTCTATACCTAGGAGGCTGAAAAGGCTGGCTTCTTTGCTATTCCTTCCATCCAGGACCAGGAGACACACCAACTGCAAGTGCTTCCTCAGCCAGACAAAGGTTTTTAAATTGTTTCATAGTTTCATAGTTGGTAGGGTCAGAAGGGACTTGAGCAGATCATCAAGTCTGACCCCCTGCCATGGGCAGGAAAGAACGTTGGGGTCAAACAACCTCGGCATGGTGTTTATCTAACTCCTTCTAAAGACCCCCAGGGTAGGAGTGAGCACCACTTCCCTTGGAAGTTGGTTCCAGTTCCTAGTCACCTTGACTGTGAAGTAGTGCCTTCTGATGTCTAGCCTGAATCTACTCTCTGTCAACTTATGGCTGTGATTCCTTGTTACTCCCAGTAATGCTTGGGGGAACAGGGACCCTGCCATTCCCTGCTGGTCTCCCTTGGCACAGGCAGTAGCACTGGCACTTGCTTGCTGCTTCCCTTTCCTTGCTGCTTGTAGCAGCTTCATCCCTTTTAGCTGAAGGAGAGAGGCTACATCTTCTCTTCCTTTTCTAGAAATATATACATGTATTTTCATTCCTGCATAATTAAAAAATGTATGTGTCTGGTGCAAGTAAGAAATGTATAATAGCAAGTATATGGTTTAGTCCCTGTATGAATTTAAAAGTGTGGGTGCAAGAGTGTTGGTGGTATTAGGTGTGTGTGTGATGCAAATAAGAAATGTTAAACATCAAGTATATGGCTTAGCCTCTGTATAAATTCAAAAGTGTAGGTATAAGAGAGTAGGTAGGTGTGTGGTGCAAATAAGAAAAGTATAAAAGCAAATAGAAACATGGCTTTGTCCCTATATAAATTCTGCAATGTATACTGTAAAGCTTTAAATGTATAGAAACAAAATATAAATGTATTTCACTTTCTATATAAATTAAATTCTACATTAAACCTATCCAATATAATTATAGAGTTCAAAAGAATAAATAAATGAATATAATAAAATAGAAGAGCCTTGAAGAAAAAGGTATTCTGAATCTGAAATCTCTCTTGCTACCAAGTAGGGAATCAGTAGAACATCAGTGTTATTAGCCACTGTTGTCTGACGCTGAGCTGCTGACACACAGCTCAGTCACTGACACCAAGGCAGAAAGCAGGGCCGTTCAAACAAAGCTGCCTCTTATGCAGTTTTTCCATACCTCCTCCAGAGCACTGGGATTGGAGGGACTTTAGGGAAAGATGAGAGTCACACAGTCAATAACAAGAGCACTCCTTCCCCCCTCCTCCCCCTCCCTCTCCTTATTTTGGTTTCTGTTTCCCTGCAGGAAACCCCAGCTTGAGCTTTGAAACTCAAAACATTTAGAAAATTTCAAAATGTTTTGACTTGCCTCATTTCATTTTGAGGCGGTTTCGAAGCTCTCTATTTCATTTTGATTTCGCTGTTTTAAGCTTAAAATGAATGGAAACAGCATTGAAACGAAACTGCAGGTGACATTTTGCACAGCCCTAGTAGTTACTTAACAGCAACCACCGATCCAAGCAGCTTCCTCTGTTATTACAAGGTCTGAAAGTCAAGTATCCCAGCATTAAAAACGATACTGATCATTAAAGACACACTGCCTGGCCACATCCTATATAAATCTCTAACCTTTATACAGTACTTGCACATCTAAATGAGGCTTTGTGTACTCATTCAGAGAGTACCCTGGATGGGTCTATCAATAAAGATCTTAATGTTTTTGTGGTAAGAAATGGGGGGGGTTATTAACCCTCAGATAAGAACAGGTCAGGGATGAAAGGGCCATGGAGCCTTGTTTCCCTTTTTCTCTAGTTTTCCTGTTTAAGAAGAATCCAAAGGCAATATAACAAGTAAGCACTTTATTTACAAACTGCAATACAGAGACTCGCGTTGATGCACACAGTGTAGGCACGCTCCGTAAAGTTATGCCGTGAAGCACATAAATGCTTCGTTTGCACTTCCACGCCGGCAGTTCCCCTTACAATAATTCCGAAACTAAAAAAACATAGGGAACTTGAGAGCTCTTCAGGCATCCAACTGATGCAATTATCCAGGATGGGGGCATCCAGGGGGAAAGGGAGCCGTGGATGCAGGATGATCAAGCCTCTCCGTTGTTGTGTGTGTCCCACTTTCTTTTCTGCAGGCTTTGCTTTTATACTGCCCTAATAGCCAATGGGATTGGATTTTTTTCACGCGCTGAACGAGCTGCATGAGCCGGGGATTTTGCTGCATGCATTCTTCGCGCAGCTCTTAGGCTGCACCCACTGCTCCCCCATGCCGCGAGCACAGCTTGCTGGCGTTTGGTCACCTTTTATTTATCACATGCCCCCTTGACCAAATGTCAAACTCAGATATGCTTGAGCTCAAGAGTTTCCCTTCTTACACTTAAGTCCCATATAACTAAACATATAAAAATACAACATTATTAACAATGTATCAAAAGTGTGGTTAAATGCATAACAATGATGAAAAGTCCCAACTGAAACTTAAAAACAGGTCTGCAAGCCAGCCATCACTGAGACCGGCTGTGACATTAGTGCCTTTGGCTGCCATTTGGACTCCGCTCTCGGTGTCTGAGTAGGCGGCCATCGCTGCATCGACCCAGATTTGTTGCAGCTTGGCACGTGGTGGTTCTCGCGATCGGGCAGTCACAAATTGTCGCTTCATCACCGCTGGGCCTGCAAGGAGACAAACAAGCAAATGAACAAACAGACAGACAAACAAACAAACAAACAGAAAGATACTGCTCGGGTTTGTAGACGACTTCCTTGTGCACTCGCGGATGTAATCAGCGAGGGTCTGTGTGGGTTGGTCTTGATCTCGGGAGTTTTCAGGAGACTGATGCCCCCTAGCACTGATCGTTGGCTCTCATCTCTCAGGATACACAGTTGTTGCTTCGTGAGCCTGGAGTTTTTTAGGAGGAACCCAAACATAGCCCTTTTCTCTGGTGTCCTTTGTGCCACAGCCAGTGGCTCACGCCAAGGATCAGGCTGGCACCACGGCAGTCCTAGGCCTTCAACCAGGTACACCGTAGGATGCGGTTCCATCCTACCAGAGGCTTTCACTACGGGATGCATCAGGGCCTGCAGCCGCAGCAGCTGGCTTAGCAGGTGCTCTGCGGTCAGGTCTGGTGGTCGTCCATTATGCTACACATGAAATTTATGGCACACTTGACCTGCAACGAGAGCTGGAAGCAGGATGGGCCAATAGATGCTGCTTGTTACCACATTTAAATTAGTAGCATGTCCCTTGCTCTATGAGGTGTGGCGTGTTAGAAAGCTAGCCTCTTCTAGATCTAACAAGTCTGATTCTCTTTGAACAGAAAACTCATGTTTAGGATGATGTGCAATAACAGTTCGTGCACTTTTACCGTGTATCTTCTCCCATGAGATCTATATTATTGTTTCATTCATACCAATTATGCATTTTAACATGACATTCTTCCCCCAGACTGCTGTTATGTGGGGATCAACAATCGGTCCAGTTAAGGCACTGCAGCAGAGGCAGAAGAGTAGCAGCACCAGAGCGAGCCTCAGTCCGGTCAGCTGGGAGCAGGTTTTCTTTTATTGTCACTCCGGGGGGCATGGTCAAGGGCGATGACATGGCTGGCCCGCCTCCTAGGGGAATCCCCGTGCCCTCCTCGTGTTCCTTTGCACTATTCTCTGGCAGTGGCTCAGAGCCCTCCGCCTGCTCCAGTGACTCCACGCTCGCCACCCGCAATTGCATTTCTGAACTTACATTCTCCTTCAGCAGACCCACTACTGCACGGAGCTCCGCGGCCGTATCGGGTACTCAGTATAGGACCACAGGGCTAGCGAGGAGACACCCTAGGACTGCGGGGGTGAGACCAGCTACAATCCACTCTTTAAGCGGATCCCCGTTGTTTTCAGTTGGGCAGATAGAGACACAGCCCCCGATCTTCCCGTCTTGCTGGGTCTGATGGTATGCCACGTGAGCCCCTAAATCATCGGCGTCTGTGGTTGGAGGCTTGTGGTGGTTTCCCCACGGGCAGTACTTGACTAGCTTGTCCGGATCTCCTTCGTTTCCCCGTTGCCCTGAGGATCCTGTTCGTGACTCCATGTGCACTCGCGGATGTAATCGGCAAGGTCTGTGTGGGTCGGTCTTCATCTCAGGAGTTATCAGGAGATAACCCGCTGCTTCCCCACGCCGCGAGCGCAGCTTGCTGGCGTTTGGTCACCTTTTATTTACCACAGTTTTGATCAAAATAGGATTTTGTCACATGCCTGCATCTGGACACGTGTAAATTTATTCTTTCTGCAAGGCAGGCCATTTCTCATAGTACTAAACTATAATCCAAATTCACTGATCGCATCTGTGGAAACAGCAGTAGAAGTATAATGGTGTGCATAATGGAAAACCATGGCTAACAGCATTACAGTTATTTAACATAGTAGTATTTAACATGATATTTAACATATCATAACATGTGATATTACATCACCATAGCAATGCACTATGGCAACATAGCGTCAGTGGACACAAACTGTGATGCCACAGCTACTTCACTGTAGTGACATGCTCCCTCAGTATAACGCATTGCTAAGATGACATAGGGGCTAAAAATAAGTGTTCGCCACCAGCATGGTTCAGTATGGACTATTACTGTACTGTCATTTAGTATCTCCAAAAGGAAGTAATGCAGAGTTTGAACAACCGAAGTTTGGATAACTAAGGATACACTGCACCAAGCTCTTAGAGAAGCAATGGGAGGCAAGTTATGTGGAAGGCATGTTATTTCCCATTGTACTCAAGCCCACCTGCAACAGGATTGCACTGTAGATATAGCAATACCGGTATCATATATGTACAGAATATTTAATCCAGCTAATTTCAATCTCACCTAGTCCACTACATTTTCCAAAACAAGCTCACTAGTCAAGAATATTATCAACTGCATGTCTCTTCTTTGCAAGTTTTCAGGTAGGCCCAATGAAGAACTTTCTGCAGCCCTACCAACCTTTCAGTCTTGACGGAGTTTATTCAAAGCATCCTCAGGTTTCCCCTATTACTTGTTCCCTGAATCCAGGTGTGTACTGCCACATATGGTATTCTCTCTGCATTCATTCCTTATGTACACCCAAGCCACCATATTTGTCTTTCTTGAACCTTTTGTAGTTGTTGCTATTTCTTGCCTGAGGCACTTCCTTGTGTCGTCACCTTTTATTTTCTGTAATTTTGAAATTAATTTATCAGCCACCTTATTTCTGCAGTTAGTATCTTTCATTCATTCGTTTAATTCATTCTCAAGTATCCTGACCCATCAACAAAATTAGTAAAACAATGCCTTATATACCTTTGTTTCATTTTTATTAAGGTATCTTTAGCTTTCCACATATGTCTGAGTTTTTTCAAACACAGTGGCAGGTTGTCCAGTTCTTCTTTTCATAACAACTTCATGATGTCCATTCCTTGATATTATTTCTCTAAAACAGTGGCTTTTGAACATTTTTGGCTGCATACCCCTTTATCTGCAAAATACTGCTCCTCAAACTCTTATACGTTGATGCATCTCTGCATGCTCATTCCTTTGGAAGCATGTTAACACTAAAGCAAACCCATCACTCACTATTACTCATTATTACTCACTGTGCATTGACCAATTAGACTCTCTAGTGCCATTATTAAAATCTTGGCATGTACCATACACTTAGCCATGTACCATACGTTCCCAGGAGGACACATACAGCTGTTTAGAAACTGCTGCTCTACAATAGTCACAGTTTTCGCCTTCTAGTTCTTTGCTCCAGTTTTGCTCTTTATATCTTCTGCTTCTTTTTTTCTTCTATAAAGTTGACCTCCAGTCTGGATTTTCTGTTTCTGAAGGCTAAATTGTCCATTATTCTCTGTAGTTCCTCTTTAGCTACTGTTTTGAAATGAATGTAATCTGGGGTTCTAAAGTTATTCAGTCTTTCCATGTTACATGGTACCTCCCATTTCCACTCTCAATACTTGGTACAGAATATCCTTTTTATCTAAACCTCAGATTTCCACACCCTCCATCATTTGAACAGCAACTTTGTTTACTAGCCTGGAACTGTTGGTACTATGTAACAAAGCATTTTAGTGTTACTGTATACCTTTTAATAGCTGAACTCTTAAGTTTTGTTATGGTTTAATAACAGGCATCGTGTGCTAGTATATATAATTCTTCACAAGATGGTGCAGTTTCACTTATCCAATGACTCCACTTATCCCAAGGGTTTTTTTCTGGCAGGTGCTTCCCAAGTGGTTTGGATATTTGAGGTCATACTGTACTGCTTCCAACGCTAAGCTGAACGAGTCTGATAATATTGTGCATTATTGTCTAACCATCACAGTCCTTTTGAAGCTCTAAGTTTTTTTGTCTATTTTACCCTACTCATAAACTTACTGTAGATGTCTTTTATCTATCTCATCCCTATTTCAGAGATGCCATACATTTGAACAACTTGCCATAAACCTATCTTCCAGATGCCACATATCGTATTTACTTTTTAAAATGCTCCTGTTTCCTGTCACCTATATGCAAAGAGTATTGCATGTAGAAACTGTGCATGTATATACTTCTGCAAAAAGTATGTCAAAGATATTGCTAGAATAGTGCCTTGTCTTCTCGGAGGTACTCCTCTAAAGAACCTGAGAGAAGCAAAAGAAATACTCACAGAATAATCATCAGGTTTCTTAGCTGTGACAATCCGGCGTTAACATTTTATTTGAATCAAAGACATAGATGTCTTTCTTTATATTCTTTCACCATAGCTCCCTAAACTTTAATAAGCAGGCGTTCATAGTTTACTGAAAGAAAGATGTATCTGGTTCTTATTATTTGGACAAATCTGACATTGAGTATCTAGGCATTTCTTCCAAAATTGCCCTTGACTTAGATCATGCAACTGCAAGTTCTGGGCTTGTTATGAATCACTGTCAGGTAGCTGTCAATGCAAATAGTCCATTGTGTGTATGTGATTCAAGTGCAAGGTTATTACTAAATTCTCACAATTAGAAAAACTTACAAGCAACTATTCAGTATTTCTTTTGATTCTCATAAGCTCATTAGGACAATTCCTGATAGTAGGCAAAACACCATTGACAAACCAATACTATCACATGCTTTTAAAACTCACAAAAATACTGAATAAATTTCTGTCACTACACTCAATTCCTCCTACTTAATCCATTTTAACTGTTCTCAAAAACTCATACTAACTTTATCCCTTCCAAATAGTAACTTGATGGTTATTTCAATGTGTTTCTTTATTTATTAGATGTCTCCATTTCCTAATCAGCCCCTAAATAATAACAGGCAAAACCTTCTAAATAGTTGATACCCACTTGAGGACAAGAGGCTGGTGACCTTTGTAGATTTTAATCTGAGATGCAACCAGTTGCATTTCCCTATGGTTTTGCTAACTCATAATAGGTTTCATGAGACTTTCCTTTTTTTTTTCTGATATTCTATGTAGTAAGGCTTTTCTTAAAGTGAAGGTTATGCTTTTAGTATGTTGTAAGGGATCTCACTCTCTCTGTAATAAGCACAACAGACCTTTTTGGTGTAGATCAGATCTCTAAACGGATTCTTGAATCCCCCCCTTTTTTTTACTGTGCACATCCTGTACTTAGTTTTGATCTGTTTCTTTACATTCCAGATATATCCAAATGTTTACGAATGCCATGCAGGTGGTGGAGTTTTATTTTTTTTTAACTTCTGATATCTGCCACATCTGCCATGATCTCAGAGGTGAAAACTGAACCTCTGCTTAACTCCATTCTCAAAGGTAAACCCTGTAACTGAAAAATGCAATTTGCCGAAACAAACGCTGTGTTTTAAACCGTGCCATTTGTTGTGGGAACACATTCGATTTTTGGAAAACAAGCTGCTGACACATCATGCAATAAAATATCAACTCTTTGTGTCTAATCAACTTAGTCTTCAAATTGTGAAACCTGTCTTCCTTCTAGCTGGGTAGGATAAAACTACTTTCTGTATAGTGGCTGTGTCTACGTGAGCAGCAGACTGCTGAGTTCTTACAGCACAGTCATTCAGTGCTTGCATAAATAAGTACTAAATGACTGTGTGATAACCGGTGTTACTGAGCAATACTGTCACCACATGGTTTGTTTCTAATGCTGTTAGCAGCAGCAAAGAACTACTGTACAGTAGCTCATTACTACTGTGCAGTACCATCACCACATGGTTAGTGCCCGGCGATGCTAATGCGTGGTAGCAACGAGCTACTTCACAGTAGCCTGTTACTTCTGAGCAGTAGTGTCTCATGTAGACATGCCCAGTTAGAATCTAATTCATGATATTAAATAAGTAGTATGAGGGTTACTTTCTCAACTAATTCCACTGCAACCCTCTCTCTGCTATTTCTGTACACTGGTTTCTAAAACTACCTGTTTGGTACATTTCTGCATATAAAAAGATTTCCCAAAACACTCTTATTTCTGCATACTTCATTCCTTCCTGGTGAAAAAGAAAAATCAATACAATAGAGGCATGTTTATGCCCATGCAATCATTGCAGGGTACAAGGATGTCATTCCTGTACGGAAGGTGAACTTTCCCTTTCGTGTATTTGGCACCATTGAGCAGTTTCCTGACACTGAAGCAATCACGTCAGTTCTTGAGTCCTTGTACATTTTCTATTTGGGACATTAGTTTATGTCTATATGATTATCTTCCAGATATAACACGTAGCCAGGAATGTTCACATTTTGACACATTTTTATCTGAAAGGAGTTTGGTATTCAGTGGAATGACGATTCGTCTCTAGTGTGTTGTCGAATAATAATACGATTAAAATGTTCTCAACTCTGAAGCAGCTGGCAGAATTTTCTGCGGATCTGAGTGTTTCTTGTTTACAGAGCAGTCGTTGACTTCTGTGAGCTCTCATTACTTGTATAGTAGTGGATTCACAGGGCATACCTGCAATGTTGTGCTAGGGTAATCAGTCATGCCAGTGAGGAACTAAGTGCTATCCATTTCCTCCTGCTCTATATGTATTAACACCAGAAATGAGGCAGTAACAACATGTTGGGGGTGCCCTGTGCTATCCGTCTGAGCATGCTGGTGGATGCAGACCTTGAGTAGTGATGGGGATACCCTCAGAGCTCTTCACTGCCTCACTTCTAGGGTTGATGAATACAGAACAAAGAGTTGATAGACAAGGCTTATTTTTCCGGTGACATCACTGTGAATCCTGATACCACATTGTAGATACACACAGTGTTGTGAGTTGTTTCAACTTTGTAGTAGACCTTTTTAACTTTGTGAAGAAAAGATAAACAAGATGAAGTGGGCAAACAAATTTTAGTTTTTTAACTGCTTCATCCTGTTCAGCTCTTCATGGACACAGCTGACCTTTCGGATGTATTCAGTGGCTGATCTGTTCCAGCATGGTCTAGAATAAATTGTTGGGGACCAAACAAAATGCCCAGCAGTTTTGGGTTTTTTTTCAGTTCTTCCAGCTGTGTTTCAGCTATTAAATCACAGATGGCCTGAACTATTCTCTCACAGTTTACAGAATCCTTAGCAAAAACTGGCTGAAGCTCATTAAAGCTGCTCACAGTTCTGGCTTCTCATTTGATGTGAGCATAGTGACACTTCCCAAGTGATTTTGCAACCTGAATTAGAAAATTAAAAGAGGGGCTAAGGGGTGAAATCTCTGTTCTCTCTCCTAAAATATCTGTAGCATCCTGTTGACCAGCACTGATCTGGAATAACCTATACTCTCTTTGCATATGTCCAGACAACACCAGTTCCTGCTCTTTAACCTACTTCATATCAAGAGAAAAATCTCAGGCTCATGACAGAAAAGGTGAATCTGTAAGAGGAAAAGGCATAATGATTATCCTCTTTATTTGCTGAATGCAAACAGGAGTACTGTGCTTCACCCACAGGGGAATCAAAGAAAAGTACAAATCATGCCAGTTTGATGTCAACACTACCAATTTCAACCTAAGCCTGATTAGTAATTAGCAATTAGTTCAAGGATATTATTCAATAGGAGACCACAAACAATTATCCCAGAGAACTTAGAAAGACTTTCATCAGTTTGCCAATTATAATCTAAGAACGCAAACAGTTTTATCTGAAGTGAGGTACCTATTTGAGGTCTTTCAAAGTCTGCTTGCTACCTTACTCCAACCCTTAAAAAAGGAAAAGAAAAAAAACAAAACAGTTAATGCCATTTTGTTGGAAAACTTGTTAATATTCATTATTCAGGTCCAATATATTCTCTCCTCACTCCATCTGTTGCTTTTCACACTCAAAAGGTGAATGGTCACCATTTAAACAAGCACAAATCTTTCCTTTCTAAAAAAATTCACAGTACCTGACAGCCTCATTAACACATCCACAGCCATACGCAATCAAACTTTCACATGCCTGACCATCAAAGCTTGATGAATAGAATCCCCCTCATGGACATTTATACTTCTTACATCTTTTCAATGCCTGCTATTGTCAGGAAGCATCACCAGTAATAAATCCATGAATTAACTTGGAGTTTCTACGGCGTACACTATGAAAACATGCAAAATGACTTTTCTTAGAGTACTTGCAAATGCAGTGCTTGTTTTGCATGGGAGGATGCCTTTCTTGTGCCAAGAGATCCAGGATTCAAGTTCACAAAGAGATCACACAACACCATGCTTATATTTGTTTTCTCTGTCTGTTACTAATGCCACTTCCAAAACCGACAGACTGAAACCCTAATTAATATTTCTTGTTCTGGGAGCACACTGAGACTTTGGAACATATTCATAAATCTCAGAGAGTACTTTCCTCTGCCATTTTCAACTGCAAATGTACAGCAAGGTCTGATAGTGCAGTTTCTTTGTGTCATGTTTTCAAAGCTAATGACAACAGACCAGCCTATCATGTCATCAAAAATCTTCTCTCCACATCAATAAACTCCTCTCCAGAGCTCCACAAACAGATCCGATTCTTTTTATCAAGACAACCTCCACAATCACATCAAAATGACCCCTGAAATGCTTCAGAAGGGTCGCCATCATTGCGTGAATTAAATGGCATTTGTTATTCTCACATAGAATCAATGTGAGATGCCAATTTATCACAATTTACCATGTAGAAATCACATTGTGTTGTTCATAGCAGGATTGAAGCAGTGCTCTCTGGAGCCCTTATCAACTTCTCAATTTTAAAGAAAATGTTTGCCCTCTCCTATACACCAAGCACAATTTGTAGAGTAAATCTAGAAAGGACTGTCAGTTTGTCAAGCATTTACCTTCACTATAACAAAGGTCACAGGCCTTCATCCAGTTCCTCTTGTATTGCTATCCACCCAGTGAGATGCCATCAACACTCCCTCGTCCTTCAATACAAGTGTTCCATCTTTCTTCTTGCTTTACAACTTATAATGAGTCTACAGACTTTCCTAAAGCTAGTTATTGTTTTGGGAGGAAACATTTCTCTTCTCCCTTGGTTCTGTTCAGTTTAGGAAGGGAAGGAGGATATGAGGGTCACATCTGGATGAAGTTTCCCTCTGTGTCTTCCCAATACATTCCTCAACAAGCCTTTAATCCTTTCCAGTTTTGCCAGTCTTGATCATCTAGATTTTTCCCTCATGTCTGCAATTGTCTCAAGGATCTTCAAATCTGGCAGTCTTTCAAATGGCCTATGATGACTTCAAGGGCAAAAGGAACTTTATTTACAGCCTGGATTGAAAGGAGTAAGACATAAGTGACCACAGCAGCAGAGTCTGGACTAGAGTTAGACTTTACCCCCAAAAAAAAACTTTAGAAAAAAGCTGGGCAACGCACGTCCTGGCAGCATGCTCTGCCTGAAACCGGAGCCTGGCCAGATGCAGCCACACTCCAGCTGTTGGCTAGGATCCCTGCTACTCGATTACTGCCTCTGGGGCTCCAGGAAGCCCCCAAGACCTTAGGTAAGGCTCCTACCTCACCCAGGGCAACATGCACTACAGCATGCATGCATGGCATTCCCTGGGGACAAGGAACAGTGGCACAAGTATGTGCCATTGCTATTTGTCCCCAAGAAAACACACATGCGCACTTGTCCAAATGTGTCCATAAAAACCAGGGAGGGAGAAAAGCTATTCAAATTAAAAGACAACTATGACACAAGAACAAGTGGGAAAAAACTGGCCATGAAGAAATTTAGGCAGAAAATTAGAAAAAAAAGTTTCTAAAATAGTTCCCTATTTGGTTTGGGGGGGTGGGGGGTGTTACCAGATTTGCCCATTACTTTGAGGTGTGCTTATTTATTAGGGATATGTTTCTAGGGTCTTGGTAATTCTGTCAATGTGCTGCTTGTGTTACTATACGGAGCTGTATCTCTCCCTTCTGCAAGCCCTCACCCACAATGGAGCTATCTTGCAGGACTCAGTTTCAGTGGGGCTGGGTTCCTCCAGTCACCAAATCAGTCATACATACAAACACACACAAATTAATGTGACACGCCTGACCCGGCCGGGTTGATCAGCATGGACAGGCCGACACCCTCACATGCCAAAAATCAGTTCATCAGAGCAACAATAAACTGAGTCAGACACAAGCACACAGGTGAACAGAATCCCTCTGAATCCGGCTGGGCGTCCAGCTGACACCCTCATGGGCCAGCATTCAGTTCATAAGGGTACATCTGAGTTAAACTGGGTCAATCAGCCTATACAAGCTGATCCCCTTATGTGTTTCAGACTCAGTACATCCCAATTTTTGGCCTCTTGATGAGCAGACCCCACAGTATTTTGGGGCTTCACAGGGATCTTTAGCTTAGATAAAAGAAGTATTGCTGCATATCACAGAAGGAAAGAGAAGCAGAGAAGGAAAAATACACCAAATTACTACCAGTTTGAAAATAAAAGTTATTTATTGTTAAGCAGATGAAATACATAATGGTACTAATAGTAATAGACACGCAAAAGAAAAACAAACACATTACAATGCTATCCTGGTTTCACTAAGTATTTGGGGAAACTTAGCTCAAGCTTAACTAATACAGTTCAGGTTCAGAAATGTATGCCTAGAGAGAAGAGAGAGAGAGCGCGCTGGGTTGTCACCAGTCCAAGGTACTCAGGCTGCAAAGCTGGCAGGCACAGTCCTTGATGGGAAATGATCTGTTCTTCCAGCGTCCCAAGAACAACAGGGGATGGTCAGCACAGGAGTTTTTCTTCTTTTCTTTCTTTCTTTTCCTTGTGAAGCACCCATACTTTTTACAGATTTTTTATACCCTCAGTTCAGCTGCTTTGAAGCATCCTAAGTAGTGTAAATCATCGTCTTTTCTCTTGACAAGGGGTTATCTGGTTTGGAACATCTCAACAAACTGATTGATAATCAGGAAACACATAATGTTAGGGAGTTACCAGATACTTGGGAGCCAGCTTGAAATTCCTATGGATGGCAGATATACTGATGGAATATCTCATAGTTTCTTCAGAAACAATAGATAGCTTGCAGCATCAGGATTTTGGATTTTTATTTGTTGTGCACAAGCCTTTTCTTAGCATGACTTTTCCAGATCTTACTATAGTCTTTTAACAGACTTAAGATAATTATTGGGGTGCTCATAATCTTGTGCAGAGAGGACTTCCACGAGTCATCTCAGGAAAGGTATGGCAACACCTGTAATTAGGGCTCCAACGGTCTGGACGCTGTGATGAATCCTTAACCATTGTTCAAATATTGCCCATACACCCTCTGACTCGGTCTCTTGCCTCAGCATTCCCTAACCCGGCAACCGAGTTTTAGTCAATCAAGTTTAAATAGGCCTCCCATAGTGGAACCGGGGAATGTATGGCCCGAGATGCCTATTAAACTTAAAGGTATGTGTTTGTGGGGGGGTGGGGGGAAGAACCCTTTGTAAATCCAGATTAGAACTGGTCTGATAATTGCTGAGCTGAGTGTGTGTGAACATGGGTTGATTCGCATTTGGAGCACAGATTTCCCATCATGCAGTGCTCCCCTGCTTCTCTGCTCCCAGAATTCACTGCAGTCTCTGCTTCAGGCGTTCTGTTCTCTATCTCCCATGTAAATGAATGGTCATCTGGTTCCATCCCGGATGCAAATGAGACGTAGGGCAGTTGTTTCACTCTTGTCACCCTTATCTGGAGGGTCTTAAGTGTGTCTCTCACTGCATCTTAATTGGTTTCATTTATGTAGAGGAGGGGAAAGGGGTGGTGGTCAGACAGACTGCATCCTGTGCCAGGGTTGCCAGAGAACACAGCTGAGACATAATAGAGGTAGTGGGGGGCGGGGGAGAATCTTAAATCATTTTTAAAATCAATCTGATCATTTATGAAAGGGATTATATAATGTGGTTCCATGAACCAAGAGGTCTCTTCCCATTCTGTGTTCCTACAAGTTACAAAAGCTAGGCTGTCCTTAAGCAGCTGGTGTTTTTAGTTCCTGATTAGCACAGGGCAAGGATGAAATCTGAGCTACAAAGAAAGAGCTAGATACAATTCAAAACAGATTCACAATGGAAATAAAATTGAGGATGTGGAGAAGGTAAAATGACAGAGGGTTAAGAGGAAAAAAAGACTTTTAACCCTTTCTTGTTGAGGCAACAATTTGTCAAAGATCCAGCATTCTTTATCTGGTATATTAGTGCCACAGGTACAGCATTTTATTATAGTTGTTATATTTTATATTGTGTCCATTTTAACTATTTCATGGCTGGTTAGATGAATGACAGATGATGTGTACTCTGATGGAACCCACAATGAACACACTTCCTCCACGGGTCATAAAGAGCCATGATTCAAGTCCAGATTCTCTTCCTATTAAGTGTGTAAGTGGATGTGGGTGTCTAAGTGTGCCACTCTGCTCAAGTCCCTGAGAAACTGTTAATGCAAAAAGGGTGGGTGAGTCTTTCTTGCTAGTTTTTGGTGACTCTATCTTAGAGGTCAGATGATGACATGTTACAAAAGTGGATGAATTAATAGACCTTCAAAGACTTGTGCATCCTCCAATAGAATCATACTTAGATTCCTAAGTCTACCTAGACAAGTTGTCACATAGGTGGTCAGTAGCAGGGCAGCAGAATGGACCTTGGGTCAGATTCCAAGGCCAAAAGGGTGGCCTATTTACTAATAGGCCACCCTTCTACTTCCTGTAATAAGGGATCTGCTTTAGCACTTCTTAATTGCCTCAGAAAAATGCCTTTGTTATTGTGCAAGCTAAAAACCTGGAAGATTGCAAAACTGTTTGCTGCCAGGGGAATTTAACCCAGGGGATCATCTTTGTTTATTAAAAAAACTATCATTGGACAAGAATTAAATTCATGACTGCTCTGTTAGTAAGGGTGAAATGGAAATGTTCTCAGTTTCCACACCATACAGAAGTCTAAAATCAGTATCTTCAACCAATGCTGAACAAACATGGTGGGGTGGGGGGGAGGAGACAGAAGATGTGGAAATAGGAGGGAGGGGAGGGAATCACAGTGCTATATTCATATACAGTTGCAGTTGCATCAGGTTGAACCTGCCATCCCTTTGCACAGAAACAGAATAGCCTGTGCTGGTCAGCTTAAACATAAGGATGCTGGAGGCAAAGCTGCTCTGATTCCAACTTGCCAATAATGTTACGGCTTTGTCTGGCTGATTCTTAGAGAGTTGATTGTCCCTGAAATATTCAATTTAGGACCAAAAGTTGAGACTTCCAAAAGCTTTCCTGCAAGACTCCCTCTTATTTCAGTGGAATCAGCAAGAACCTTGTCGGATTTAATCCTGAATGCACTGTAGTAAACCAGCTGCTTTATGTGATGATTTGCGTACCTGAGTCTTAAAATGTAATTGCTATTTTAATACTGGCCTACTCTTAGCATAGTCTGGTTTTAATTATATGGGGTTTATTTTCCTATTGATGTACAAGATGATTTATCCACATAGCTTCTACTTATACCAACAGAAAGCACTGACCTAAATCATCTGATCTTCAGTGGGAGAATGAGCCAGAGCAAGGACACTAGTCAGCATTCAAAGAATTAAAACATTGAACAAAAATGGTTTCCATAAGCTCCTTGAGGCAGAGTTTTTCTTTTATTTTGTGTTCTTTACAGCAACCACAACAATGAAGCTTCAGTCCCAAATGGAAACCTTGGCCAGTACCACAATATAAATAATAAACTTAAATCCCAACATTTTGACACTAGGGATATACATTATTAAGTGTCTTAAATGCCAAACAGATGCTAATAATAATGCCAGCCCTACTATTGCCAGCCATCTCCTCTTGTCATCATCATGTCTTCTGAACTAAATCTGACTGACTAAAGTCAAACCAATACAATGAAAAAAAAAACTGCTAAAGAGTTGTCAGTGTTAATGCTCAACTTCTGCAAAGGTTACTAACTCTGAACTAATATTAACAACACTCAGAAATTTTAGTCCCTGGTATAAAAAGGGCACATGAGAGTAAAGCTGAGGTGTTTTGGGGTATATCACCAGAAGTGTCAAGAAATAGAACACTATCTTGGATTATTTCTATAGCTGATTTAGGTGTTGGATTTTTTTTTTAATTGTTAAAACAAAAATGGAAATTTCCTTTTTTTTTAATTTATTAAGTGTCTCTCTGACTTGATTTGCTGTCTTTCTCATTCTTGTTATTTCTTTTAATCTATTACAAATGTTTGTTTTAATTCTTCAAGGAAACAGCATTTGGAGGAATTTATTGGGCTATTTGTTTCACTTTAATAACTAAAACACTATTTTAAAATAACATTCTCTGTGAGGTATGACTTTTAATACTGACATATAGGGCTAGGTTCTGTCTTGAGTTACTGCTGAAGTCAGTGGGTTTACACAGGTATAACGGAGGCTGCATGCAGCCCAGTATAT
>JAGPOW010000261.1:149319053-149335208 GCA_030014935.1 Caiman crocodilus | reverse complement strand
TTTAAGGTTCTGGGAATCACTCTCCTTCAAGCATCTCTCTTTTAAATTACACACAAAATAGGTATGGGGCAGGGGAGGAAGGAGGAAGCAAAGCCCCCAAATACTAAAAGGCTGATTAGAAGTAGAGAAAAAAAAATAAATAAATAGACATTATATGTTTAATCTGCCCCCAAAGGATAGCAACAAAAGTGAACACCTTACATCTGAAAGCAATGTGCTCTCAGTGACCATTCTGGTCAGCTAATTAGAATTTCACCATTCGGGGGGAAAAACAGGCTTGTATTGCCCCACAACAACAAGTCTATTGATTTTCCTCTTCAGGTTTTCCAAGCAGCTTTTAAAAACTGCTTTTAAGAGACAGTTCATTGGGAAGAATAATCCCTTAACAATTATTTAATGACTGCATTTCCAAGGCTTAATAACAGGACTCGTATTACCTTTCACTGCCCTCACTGGCTGCATGGTTGGTCCCCCTTAGACATCCTGGTAATCTCATGAGCAGATAAATTTTTAATATTTTATCATGACCTTTCAATTTGAACAAAAGTCCCTCAATCAATAGGCATATTGTTTTTATTCTAACAATAAGGTCGGTTGTACAGTCCTACTTTCAGTGGAAGTGCTGAAGGGCGGAAGATGCTTTTGGAATAGAAATCCATTAGTCTTTGCAGAATTGAGGTCTAACTGAAACAATTCATTTGTGGCAAACATTAATGCCATAATGGCATATATCAGAAAGAAACCTGAAATCTTAGCTACCAATGTACATCATTTAATGCCAATTGGTATCTAAGATTTCAGGTTTCTTTTCAATCTTTGCCATTATTTGCTGCATTTTAAGCATATATGTGCATATATATTTGTCCCTTAAGAAAACTGCAAGCCTGATGCTCATTCTAAACATTCTTTTTCCTGGGGTGGTTTCTGGAGAGAACTGATAATGCATCTGGTGACAGTTCCCTGTGACTGTTTGCCAATAGAGGGAAGTTGGACTGTGGGGGACTCTAGATTTATCTTCCAGAGACTGGGGACCACAGAGGAGATACCTATGTTATCGCTATCAGTGCTGAATTTAGGCTTATGCTACTTAAGCTACAGTCTAGGGTCTCATAATATGAGGGGCTTCTAAATAAGAAAATAAAACAACCGGACTCAATATCAATTTTACAATAATCAGTTGGTAAGTAAAGGAGATAAAGGACATATGGAGAATGACTTTCTAAATATGGACATTTTCGTTCTAATACAACAAAAATATACATACATTGGATTATTTTTATCATATGGAGCTTCTTAAAATGGCCAAAGTTTAGGGCCTCAGCATCTCATAATCTGGCACTGACTGCTATATTTGATTGATGCTTCCCCAAGCTATGAAAAATCCCAGATATTATTCTGTTGATAACTGCCACTGGGCACACTCTTATTCAGTGGCCAATGAGCCCTTTTTTGCTGAGGCTACACTATCAGGTTAACATTAATTTACTGCAGGGTAAGAGCATGGACATGGCAATTATCATAGAGCTGCTATAATGTGGCAAATCCTTACCCTCTTATCCCTCATTGTAACTTCTTAGGCCTACTTACCGAGACCTGAATCTCACAGAAGCACTTCATTGTATGTGCCTTGGGTAAAACCCCCATTCAACTTAATGAAAAAGGCAGCAGAAAGAATCTGTGCACTTCTGGGTGTGTCTACATGTACTATTAACACCAACAACAAACTCTGGTGTATCTTATGGGTTTCAACACTGACAAGTGCAAGGTGCTGCATCTGGGGAGGAAGAAGCACCAGCACACCTACAGGCTGGGGAACTCCCTTCTCGTCAGTGCAGAGGCAGAAAAGGATCTTGGAGTCATTATTGATATGAACATGGCCGACAGTGTGGGGACACGGTCAGGAAGGCCAACCGCACCTTGTCATGCATTCACAGATGCATCTCGAGCAGATCCAAGGAGGTGATCCTCCCCCTCTATGCAACACTGGTCAGGCCGCAGTTGGAGTACTGCGTCCAGTTCTGGGCACCGCACTTCAGGAGGGATGTGGACAACATGGAGAGCATCCAGAGGAGGGCCACCCACATGATCAGGAGGCAGCAGGGCAGACCCTACAAGGAGAAGCTGAGGGACCTGAACCTGTTCAGCTTCCACAAGAAATGGCTGAGGTGGGATCTAGCGGGCATTTACAAACTAGTCATGGGGGAGCAGCAGGCACTGTTCCCCTGAGCACTACCAGGAATGACTAGAAATAATGGCTACAAGCTGGCAGAGTGTAGATTCAGACTAGACATCAGGAAGCACTGCTGCACTGTCAGGGTGGCTAGGATCTGGAATCAGCTTCCAAGAGAAGTTTTGCTGGCTCCTACCCTGGGGGTCTTTAAGACGAGGCTAGATGAACACCTTGCTGGGGTCGTTTGACCCCAGCGCTCTTTCCTGCCATGGCAGGGGGTCAGATTTGATGATCTGCTCAGGTCCCTTCTGATCCTACCAACTATGAAACTATTATGCCAGAGTTAATTGCTTCTGAGCATGCCATTTGAATGTGTGCCCAGGACTGCAGCACATTGAGCCAGGTCAGAGAAGCCTCAGCTGGCAGGGGATGCAGGGGTTCAGCTTGCCAAGCCAGGGCTGCTTCAGTCTAGCTCAATGTGTTGCCGATGGGCTGGCTAGGGGATGAGGGTGCTCCAGTGTGGGGCTAGCCAGCATGCAATGCAACCCCCGCATTGAAGCACCGTCAAGCCCCAGCCAGCCAGGTCAGCATTTACACATGCATTGCTGCAGAGTAAAAAACTCCACAGCAGAATAGTACATATATGTATAACTACTACCCTGCTGCAGAGTTAATTGGTTTTCTAGGGCCTAACAAGGCCACACATGTAGATGCAAGACATTTACTTAGGAGCTAACTAGTCTACTCAATCTCAAAATTTAGCATGATTAGCCTGTAGAAACTCCTTCTTCATTAATTTTATTACTGTTTTGTATTTATTTTAAGAAGTTCCTACTATTTTCTTCAGCTCCTTTAAGCTTGTTGTATTATTTGCCTTTGTGTTTTGGTGCTGGTTGGAAAACAACCATTTTTTTTTTTATATCAGAGTAGGCCATTTGCCTAAAATCTCACTACTCTTAAGGTCAGATGCAACATATTCCTTTTTCAACTTTCCTGGCACCTCCATGTTTATCTAAAATGTATCTAAGTGAGATTATGCTCTGTCAGGCTGAGATACCTTTGCCTTCAAAGCCTCTCCACTAGAGATCTGTACTATTTTCCATAGTGTTATATATCATTCTGTCATCTTTTAACTAAGCAGCTCCCTTAGCAGCTTGCCAGAGAAACACTTTATAAATAAAATCATTGTTATTTTTTTAAACATAGCTCCCCTTCACTAAATAAAGCCATTGTTTGCATCTGACAGGAGAAAAAGGACAAGGTTAATTATAAAGGTAATAGTATTGTGATCAAGGACTATGAAACTGTTCAGGTCTTGGTCTTCCATTTTTGCTTTCAGTAGAATCATAACTCATTAAACACCAGGATCATACTTAAAAAAACCCCAAAAAACAGCCATTACATATCTCTGGCCATGATTCAGCAGAGCACTTAAGTAAGTGCTTAATTTTAAGCACCCAAGTCATCCCACTGACTCTCCCAGTGCATAAAATAAAGTATGGGCTTAAGTGCATTTCTGAATCTGAGCCAAAGTATTCAGCATCTTGCAGAATTGAGCCCCAGGCATGCAGAAGTAGGGTTTTACTTTGCAATTTTGACATCCACATCTAAAACCGAAACTCCAGCTCACCTCCTAGGATTATACACTGTCATAAACAGGGAAGGAGTAAATGGCCCAGCTGTTCCTTCCCTTCTCAGACTGGGTAAAACTGTACCAGAAAGTCAAAGGAATGTTCTGTGTCAATTTTAGGTTAGGTACTATTTCACATGCTTAAGTGCAGAAAATTGGGTCCAGAGAGATGAAGGAAAATGTTCTGGTTAAAATACAAGACTAACATTCAAGAATCCATTCTTTCCCCTGCCACAGGTAGCTTCCAAAAATATATTTTAATCCTTTTGAGCTCCATTTTTCCCATTACTAAAAGGAAGGTAAAATAAAAATATCTAAGATATATGTGAGTTTCAATAACATTTGAAAAGTTTATGAGAGCCTTAAAGGTAAAAAAAGTTGAAAAGATTATCTGTGGAGCCATATTTTGGGGCATGGAAGAGCTGCTGTTAACTAACCATTGCCTAGTTCAGGGTCAGTAATCTTTTACTTAGTGAACTGTAGCTTCTGAACCAGCTGCCATCATGTGCCATGGATCCCCTGCTGCCACCCTAACTGTCCCTGATCTGTGCAGAGGGCTACTTTCTTGCCCATTTAATGCACCTTCTGACAAAAAAATATCCTGTCAAATAGCCACAATATGCAGCAGCTAATTTGATGGCAACAGAGGTTGAGGTGATGGGTGAAAGGGCAGGCTCCTCACAGAGCAGACACAGCTAGCGCAGCAAGGGATCAGCCTGCCACTAGTAAGACTTGGAATATAGACTCCTGGTCAAATTAGAAGGCACAGAAGCACCAGGGTTTCAGCACGCCATTACAAAAAACATGCAACAAATTAGACCCTCAAAGGCCAAATGCAATTACTTTGTAGGCTGGATCTAGCCTATAGGCCATGGGTTGCCAACACCTGGCTTACATGACTGAATTTATACAAAATAAAGATGGGTGAAAAGCTGGCTAAGGTGGGTGAAAAGCTGGCTCATGGGATGCACTCAGAGAGTGGTGGTGGATGGATTGTTTTCTCCCTGGAGGGATGTGGGCAGTGGTGTCCCCCAAGGCTTTCTCCTTGGACCAGTTCTGTTTAATATCTTCATCAGTGATTTGGATGAAGGGGTTGAAAGCACCTTGTCCAAATTCACAGACGACACTAAACTATGGGGTATGGTTATCACACTGGAGGGCAGGGAGCAAATTTAGACAGATTGGAACAGACTGGGGAAATGGGTGGATCAGAATAAGATGCAATTTAAGAAGGATAAATGCAAGGTCTAGCTGCTCTCTTTCTTGCATCAGCAGGTGTAT
This sequence comes from Caiman crocodilus, assembly GCA_030014935.1. Classification (NCBI taxonomy): domain Eukaryota; kingdom Metazoa; phylum Chordata; order Crocodylia; family Alligatoridae; genus Caiman; species Caiman crocodilus. Next base: position 149,330,127 of record JAGPOW010000261.1, on the reverse strand, counting down.
CATGAGTAGGTCTAGAGAAGTGATAATTCCCCTCTATGCAGCACTGTTCAGGCCACAGATGGAGTACTGTGTCCAGTTTTGGGTGCCACACTTCAAGAGGAATGTGAATAACCTTGAGAGGGTCCAGAGGAGGGCGATGGGTAAGATAGGGTTTGTAGGTAAGATCCTATAAAGACAGACTGAATCTGAATCTCTTTAGCCTCCACAAGAGAAGGCTGAGAGGTGATCTTGTGGCTGTCTACAAACTCACTGGGGGGGGGCAACAAGGAATAGGGGGCACTCTGTTTACCAGGATGCCCCTCAGGGTTACCAAAAATAATGGTCACAGATTGAGGGAGAATAGATTTAGACTGGACATAAAGAAGAAATTCTTTACAGTGAGAGTTGCCAAAAAATGGAATGGGCTTCCAAGGGAGGTGGTGCTTTCCCCTACCTTGTAGGTGTTTAAGAAGAGATTAGATAGGCATCTAGCTGGGGTTACTTAACCCCAGCGCTTTTTCCTGCCTGGAGCAGGGGGTCAGATCCGATGATCTGTCAGGTCCCTTCCTACCCAAGATATCTATGAAAATTAAGAAATCTATGAAAATATAGAAGACTAGCCTCTTTTCACTTGCAGATGTTTTAGCCCTAGCATAACTCCATTGACTTTGATGGATTTATTTCAGATATATATTGATAGGAATGATGCATTCAAGCAACAAGGTTTTATTTTCATCAAGGACTTACCTCCTACTCCTGGGGAAAGGTTAGCTAATCAAGTGTGATGATGTCGGAATTCAAAAGCCACATGGCATATATCTGAGAGCACAATTTGGCTTGTAGGATTTATGCAGCATTTTAGTCTTCGGGCTGTTGGAGCAGACATTGATTCCCTATGAATATTGTATCCACTTTAGTCATTTTGTGCCCTGCTCAAGCAAGTCAGGGAAGGGAGGAGATAGGATGTATAATATCATAGATGAGGTTTTCCACAGCCTGGGGAAACAGCAAACAAACATAACAGTGGCATAGTGGATTTTTCTGCAGCCCTCAGCCCAAGGAGAAGTGGCTAGACTCCATTATATAGGGGCCGAGAAATGCTGGCAGAATGGGGCCGCCTATAGAGCAGAACTGGTTGGATGAGAGGCAGCAGTGGTTGAAACAAAAAAACTTTACTTACAAGCTGTATACACAAACAAAACTGAAGACAGGCACACCATTGCTCACACTCACACGGGGACGTGATACATCATGGTGGCCAGGACAGGGAGTCGATGGTGGGTGATCAGGCCAAAGTACGCATGGGGGATCTCTCCCTATGCGTGTTCGAGCACTCCTCCAATTTGGGTGGGCGTCACCCAAGCCTTTTATGCAGCCAGCGAGCCAATTGACGACCGCCATGTGTGCATAATTTCCTCTAAGCCAATCATGAGCATGCACTCGCTGGTGCAGCTGCAAACTTTTGTCGGGCTCTGATCTTGCATCAAGGACTTTTCCCGCCTTGCAGGGAAAATCCCTGCACCCGGGACTCACAATGTGCCTAACTCAGCTGTGCCGAGGCACCTGTTTAACCGTTCAGCTCTGACATGCCCCCTTGCTGAAGGCACAGTTGTAGCTGGGGCACATTCGAGTCGGCAAAATCATCCCATTGCCCGACGGGTTCATACCGCAGACAGGTATAAACAAAAGCGGACAACGAAGCAATCTCATTTTCCAGGGATCTAAGCAAACAGTAACCCATCAACACACAACTACACATTAACAGGTTGGTGATAAACAGTTCAATTATCAGGACTTCAGTGGGAGTCATCGCATCCCGGTCTCTCGAGGTACTCCCTCTTCTCAATATATTCTCGCCCTCTAATCTGGTCATACACATCTCAGTGGACTTGTAGAGATAGTCTGCTGTCTCAAAATATTGTCTCTCTCTCTTCGATCTGGTCTGCACACACTCCAGCTGACCTGTAGAGAAAGAAACTCTCAGAAAAATTAATTAGCTTGTCTCACAGAAAAAACTAAGCATTATCACAAGGTGATTTGTCATCTGGCTCATCCTGGCACTGGAACCCCATCTCGTATGCCAGGTTCCATTGACCCTCATCGCCCAAAACTCGCAACGGCTGCTTCATGAGTCTAGAGTATCGCATCAGGAATCTGAACATCTCTCGTTCCTCTGGCGTTCTCTGCGTCGGCTGAAATCGTCCCAGGCTAGACTCATGCACTCGATGCTGTTCTGTGTCGCTGAACTCTCTCTGACCCGGTTTCACAAGAGCTTGCAGTTGCAGAAGTTGCCGCCAGAAATCACTTGCTGACTGTCCAGCTATTGGGTTTAGCAAAATTCGAAGAACAATGGCAGATCTTCTTCCGTACACCTCAACACATGCATCGATAGACATCAGCGTGATTGGAACAGCTCCAGGATCTTGCAGGTAACGGTGAGACCACAGTTCGTGCTGCTGGGATGATGACAGTCCCAGTGCAGTAGCAGAGAATGAGCATGAGGCTAGCACATGGCATTTTCCACTGTGCCACGGGCAACCCTCAACCAGTTCTAGCTCCATTGTGTCTTCCCGGTGTACCGATCCTGTTCGTGACGCCATATGGGGGCCAAGAAATGCCAGAGGAATGGGGCCACCTATAGAGAAGAACTGGTTGGATGAGAGGCAGCAGTGGTTGAAACAAAAAAACTTTACTTACAAGCTGTATACACGAGGTAGACAGTGTAGGCACAATCCGTAGGCAGACAAACAAAACTGAAGACAGGCACACCATTGCTCACACTTACACGGGGATGTGATACGTCATGGCGACCATGACAGGGAGTCGATGGTGTGTGATCAGGCCTCCTGCATGGCTCCGAAGTACACATGGGGATCTCTCCCTACGCGTGTTTGAGCACTCCTTCAATTTGGGTGGGCATCACCCAAGCCTTTATGCAGCCAGCGAGCCAATTGTTGACCACCACGTGTGCATAATTTCCTCTAAGCCAATCATGAGCATGCACTCCACAGTGCAGCTGCAAACTTTTGGCGGGCTCTGATCTTACACCAAGGACTTTTCCTGCCTTACAGGGACAATCCCTGCACCCAGGACTCGCAATGTGCCTAACACAGCTGTGCCGAGGCACCTGTTTAACTGTTCAGCTCTGACACATTAAAGTGTATGGTTTCTAGCCATACACCTACAGTCACAGGGAAGTGTCACCAGATGAAACAAGTCAGCATAACCCTTTGCTGCTCACATTTGCTCCAGGACCAGGAACTGAGCAAAGCATAGCAGAGTCACCATCAGTTTCCTGGCTGTACAACATGCAATTCACTGGGTATGCCTACATGTGCACCTCACTGCACAAATGGTACTGCACAGTCACTTGTTAAAGGAAGTACTAAATGACTGTATAGTCACTTCTTGGCCTCTTGAAGGCTCAGATCAGCTGTTAGCATACGCTTCCCAGATCAATCTGCTGGTACTGCACAATTCCGGCAATGCACAGATCATTTCTGACCCTACTGTTCAGTAGCAGTGACATCATGGTTAGTGATTGATGTTATATCACCATAGCAGTTCATGTAGACACACCCACTACAAGTAAACTATGGCCCATAACACTTCTCCAGTGAACCTAATGTAAAGATATTCTGAGGGCCATGGATTTCATATTCTCTAGGCACATCTACATGTGCAATTAATGTGAAGAATTTATTGCTCTGAGTTCATTGCCCCTGGCCCTGCCATTTGAACATGCACCAGGGACTGCAGCATGTTGATCTGGGTTAGAACAACCCTGGCTGGCAGGGGACCATGAGGGTCAGCCTGCCCCCTGGGGCTGCTAGCCTCAGCTCAACATGGTGCAAAGGGTTTGGCTGGGGCACAAGCATCCTCCAGTGCAAAATTAGCCAGCAGGCAGCCCCTGCACTGAAACACCTTTGTGCCCCAGCCAGCTGGGGAAGAGTCTATACATATGCTGCTGCAGCATTAAAAACTCCACAGCAAGGTAGTACTTGTAATTAACTATACAGCAGGATCATCTACAGGTTCATTAATGTGCCTTTGCTACTGCACATTAAGTTTAGTACTTCTAGTCTGAGGTACTACATAAAGGTACATTAGCCCATGCTAATATGCAGTAACAAAGGCAAAAAGGGTTGTGTGTGATACTTAAGGTGAAGTAGAATAATTCTACTGAGCACTAGCACGTTAGCAGGGCTTTTGCCATGACATGCGAATACACAGTAGAATAAGCTACTGGGCATTACAGGGTCTCATGTAGATATGCCCAACAAGTATTACCCTGCTGCAGAGTAGTTTAGTCCAGCATAATAGGGCCACACATGTAGCTGCACAACATTTACTGTGGAGCTAATTAGTCTACTCTGTAGTAAGCATTCCATGTAGATGCACCCCTTATGATCATAACACTGTTTGATTTGCCTACTGTATTTGGTGGGATATCTTTGCTATGTTGAGCTGTTCCTACTTCTTTCATTAGAAAACATAGACGTTCTAGAAATAGTGTGCTGCATGCTACAGTTGAGCAAAAGCTTTTACGACAAAAAAAAGGCAATTATATGAAGAGAATGTATAATAAGACCCCATGATATATCTTTAGATAGAAAGTAACTTTTTAAATGCAAATCATACTAAAATATATTTAAAATGCCCTTGGATTTATATTTATTGCGTTCGATCAAGTAGAACAAATTTGCACTGGTTAATTTCATACAACAACCACCAGATGTGCTTTAAGGCCATATTCTGCTGTTGGTTGCACCACAGTAAAACTATAATAATTCAACTGATTTTATCAAGGTTGCCCCAGATTTACCTGGGTGTAACTGAGGAATTTACCTAGGTCTCCAGGCAAGTGGCCTGGGAAATGTGTTAATAGTTACTGACCCAATATTACCCTTATATTTAAAACAAGGCATAAATTTATGAATTAAAGAACCCAACATGCAGATGTATATGCAGGTAGTGAGGTTTTCTCAAACTTCCCCTGCTTGAGACTAATAATGCACTCTTTTAGCCTAGAAACCTATGTGTGTGAAATACAAAACCACAAACAATGAGAGGTCATCACTAGACTGCAATTCACTTTAATGAGACCTGAAGTCATCATGGATTATCAAGCTCCGTATTCAGACAGGATATGTTCTTGTGAGAAGAGTGAGACAGATGACTCAAATCACTATGTGGGGTGTTGTTTGTTCTTTGAAGATATAAGAGGGAAATAGATCCCTCCATTAGCAGAAAATTATAAGTACCAAAGAAAATAGTTTGCATCTAACACCTTATAGCCTGTCATATATTTTGTAGGTGTGATTGTACTGCTTGCAAAAGAATAAGGACTAAATTCAATCAGTTCCTGGTTTTAATTGTTTACTCTACTGTTTAATATTGCTTCCTTTTATCTCTTTTTCCTATCATATATTATGTTCAATATTATTTTTGTTTAAATTAGGAAAATGTGTAATTTCATTGCCCATTTTTACCAATAACCACAACTTATGCGAATATCATTGTTGTTATATAATACGTACTTTTAGTGTTAAGTCTGTTGTATTGTTTGAGTGAAATCTGTAAGTAAACTATGACTACTACAAACTGAGAGATGAATTGGGCAGGAGGTCTCAGTATAAAGGAAAAAGGAAGCATGCCTTAAAAATGTTATTATCTCCTGCTAAACTAATTCCACATGACAGCATAATATTGTGAACAAAAGACGTTCTGGTTTGCTAAGATGGGCTCTCAGAAGCAATGACTGGCTATTTTCCCACTCTTCTGACTACTCATTTAATAGCAGAAGGGGAGAAAACATGATTTCCCTCCTTTGGCACCTTAATTCACTTTTTTTAACAACTTAATGGGTTAGTGACAAGAATGAGTTGTGTTTTTCTACCATGAAACCATAGAACTATAAAATGTCAGGCTGGAAGGGGCCTCATGAGGTTATATAGTCCAACTCCCTATTCATGGCAAGTCCCCACTACAAAGGAAAACTAGATATCCTGAGTTATTTTGTGCCATCCTTATTCTGCCTGTGTTGGGATGGAAAGGAGCTGCAGCTCCATGGGAGCAAGGAAGGCAGGGGACAGCAGCAGGGGGAAGGGGACAGCAAGAGCTTCCTGGTGACCAAGGAGGTGTCCCGTGTCATGACTGGAGCCATCAGGAAGAAGTCTGTGTGTCTCTTGAGACAGACTACAGTTGTGCTTGTGTATGGAGGGAGGTACCTTACTTCTGTACTCTAGTCCCTGATTTCTTCTAAGGTTATTATGCCATTTACTGCTCTATTGTTTGACCTTTTTCATTAAATGGGAGCCTAAAATTAAGTCTCAGAAGAGATGCTATAGGTCTTGATGAGCCAGATCTTGGCTCAAATTAAATTATAACTTTTCTCTCATAAAACTCTTTCTTCATGAGTCAGGGTGGGGGAACTAAGATCCATCTGGTAATATCTGCCGACAATCACCTTATATGTAATATTTTTGTTTTAAATTCCCTCCTCACTGCCCAAATCCAATTAGAAAGTGGTGGGTTTTTTTTTCATTTAGCCTCTGTTTTCTTACTAAACTGCTTGCCAGGTTTTCAGTAGCATTTGCCCCACGTGAACGATCTTCCCATAAACACTAAAGAGTTCAAGCATCAAGATTTTCTGCTCCACAGCAAGCATTGCAGGATTTCACCATGTCCTGAATATTAGAATGGAACTAATTAATTAAATAAATGTCCTTAACAAGAGAGCATATGGAGTGATCTCAGTAAGTGCATTATGATTTTGTTTCATAAGAATATATAAGTTTTTACCATTTAGGTTACAATTCTCCTTTTCTCCCATCCCTGCAGCTATACATAAGGCCAAGCATATCATAACCACCACTAATGCACAGCGTGAAACAACCATGAATTAAAGGGTGGGTTCTGTTATACAGTGGTGACAAGTTCTATAATAGCCCATTCTGTGCCATTTGAATGCAAGTTGAAGGGAAAAGAAAGGCTATAGCTAAGTCCCTTGAAGTCCAGAAACCCTTGCTAGTTATAAGTCTGCAGCATAGTCTAACAGCTACATGGAGGCTGTACATGGGTCTAGTATCATTGGACAAGTATCACTGTGCATGCATCAGCATCATTGCACACACTGCTCTGTGCACACACACACATGCATACCCAAGTTCAGTAGAGGTTTGGCTTCTGCACAACTGCAGTCTAGATCTTCTCTCGTACAAAGACATTTCAAGGGTGATAGATAGTTTGGAATTTGGGGCTCTGGTTTTGAACTGCCTCTAATCAAAACTAAAATAAATAGTAAGATAAAGGGGACTCAAGGTGGAACCATTACTGTTTCAAGCAGTTTTGAGGATTTATAATTCACCCCTGTTGGAGAAGAAAACAATGGCATAAAAGGTCTGTGTATCCTTAGCTACCTTGTTTTATTTACACATACGTGTTTGTCCTGGAGTCAAGAAGCAGGCTGAAAGTCTCTTCTTTCAGTTTTCTCAGCAGGGTTCCTAGATCCCATTCCTAAGGAAATAATTTTACCAAAAAAATGCTCAAAGAATCGTAATAAGTATGCTTGGAAGGAACCTCAGGTCACCTAGTCCAACCTCTGCTCAAGGCAGGACCATCCCTCACTAAAATGACTCAATTTAGAGAGCTTAAGGTTAAAGCAAATTCTCTTATTACTCCTAACAGTTCCCTCAGAAAGAAACTGATAGCTAAATAACAATATAGGCATTCCTGCAAAGACTAATCTGTGCTTCCACAGCAAAGGAAGTACTTGGAAAACCCTAACGATAGCATGCAATGACATCAGAGGAGTACATTCACCAAAATAAAAGACTTGCTCAAGTTCTGCTGCTTACTTTTTTGCCAGTGTGTTGCATCACTTATTGTTAAAGAAATACAAACCAAGAAACTGACCATCAACTTCCAGCATTAGACACCATTACAAATCCTTCAAAAGATCTCAAAGTAGATAGGTGCTCATGACACACAAAAGAAATCTATTCCAAATAAACCAGAAATATTTAGTAAATACCAACGTTAACTATTAGTAAATAAAATTGGAGAAAAATGAAATAACACACACACACACACACACACAAATTAGTTTATGTCACGTAGGCTTGGACTGGATGAAAATGCCATATGGTTTCAAGTCTACTTTCCCTCAGTGAACTCATGTAGATGAGCTGAAGGATACTTTTTAATGCTCAAAATACAGTTTTTAATTAAAACATTTCTATAAGTCATTTAAGCAACTTCATGGAGGAGTTCAAAATTGAAATTGCATTTTTTTTTGGTGAAAAGGAATTTTTTTACACAAAAATGATATCACTTTTAGAAGAAAAATCTTGAAATTCAGTAATAAAATGGTTCACTGTATTTTCTAAGTCTTTCTATGAAAATTTTGGTCATTACTGAACCACTCCTAGTGACATTTAAGCCCAGATCCTCAAAGGCAGTAAGATATTAGCTTACATAGAAAGTAATATGAGTTACATGCTTAAATAGATTTTTGTATTAAAAATAATCTTGAAGATCTGGGCTTTAGTTTATTTTAATATATACTTGCATGGTCCTCTGGTTCAATAATTAGTCTTTCTGTACCTTTAGGTACAAAGAAGAGTGAACTATGTACCAACAAAAGAGAACAAGAAAGACTCAAGTTAGCAAAGGACAAATCCTGAAAAAAGAACAAGGAAAAGGCAGAGAATAGTGAAGGAGAACAGAAAAAGGAATGACCTTTAGGCAAAAGAAAACCTTAATGGGAGAGAAACCATACCCAGGTTACACAGGGAAGAGACAGGTCTTCATGACAGAAGACCCCTTACAAGGAAGAATTAACATGCTTTTACTAAAGGATATCCAGAAAAAGTGTTCTGCTGGTGAGGATCAAGGATAGGGCCAAGGACAGGCTATGTAGACCTGTAGCCTAAAAGGGTCTTATAAGGAACAAGGGCAAACAAAATTACTATTTGTTCTGCTTGTCATGACTGGAACGATAGCGTTTACTAGCAGAAAATGAAAAGTCATACACTTAGGGACCAATAGCAAGAAATTCTCCTATAAACTGGAAACAAATTATTTGGAAATGATACAGGAAGAGGAAGGTAGGAGTCAAAAATATGATGCAGTTGCAAAGAACAGGAGGTTGATATGCTGAGAAGGGCTGCAGGAATGATTACAGGCAGAGAAAGGAAATGAGAGAAGGATGAAAGAGTTTAAGTGTAATAAAAAAAACGGAGACAGGATATAACTGCATATGGGAGGGTATTCAAAAGAACAATTGGAGTTAACTGAAGATCTCACAGCACTGTAGAAAGGTTGGCACTGCTAGAGAAGAGAAGGTATGGTGAAGTCAAATGACATATCTACATTAAGTAGGGAATTTAGGGTGTTGTAGCTGTGATGGTCCAGGAAATGTAATAGAGATAAGCATTCTTTTGTGATATCTTTTATTGGACCAACTGAATAGCTCGAAGAGAAGTTACACAACATTTCGGGCACAAAGTGTCCTTCCTCAGATCTTCTGTGAGACCCTCATCTCTGATCTACACTACCATAACATGTCAGTTACAGAAGTAAGAGCAGAACCCAGGCCCTTCATAGATAGTGCTTTATGTCACATGTACTGGACTCTACCGCCTCCCTTTCAGCTAGGATGATTTTTTTTGTCATAAACAGAAAAGTGTCCATACATTCTGCTACAAACTTTCATTATGCATTTTAGGTGTGAGATTACATGCACAACTTCACCATCTGGCAACCACAAGAAACTGAACAAAAATAATCACTCATCTAACTGATACACTGTTGATTTGGGATCATTATAAATGTCATTAGCTTATTTCTGAAATGCATTACATGAAGTTAAGAAACTTGCCAGACTCCCACTAAGGCACAGCAAGGCATTCCTGGAAACTTTAAGTTTAAAAAGAAGTTTTAAACAACAAGCAGCAAAATACTTCTAAATTTCACTTTGAGTAGATTGTGGGAGCCCAGCAAGGGACTTCCATGCTCCTTTGCATGCGGGCACAGCTCTGGGAAGCATAGGAGGGAAAGGAAAAGGTGAATTCCTCCTTGCCTGGCAGACAATCGGGGTGGCCTGGCTGCTTGGCTATGCTCAGCTGAGCTCAGCAGTATCTGAGCCTGGTGGGAGGTTTACAAGAGTGCCCCCAACCTGGGGGCCTTGGCAAGGGCAGGCAGACTGTGTGCTCCCCCACTCTGCCCCTTCCCCCACAAAGTGGTAAAAGTGTACCCTGTTCACTCCTGAAGTAAATTATGTCACTTACAGAAACCCATGTAAGTTTGATCAATTTTACCTTGGGTTTTCTGAAAATATGTACTTAGCCAATTAGAAAGTTATTTCCTGGAGTAAATCTAACCTGAGTCTATCAGCCCTTGCTAAGAGCTGGATTTCTTCCCCTAACCTGTGTTCCCAGCATACTTTCTTTCTAAGATTGTTATAAATCTATATTTGCATGGTTGAATGTAATTCAGATCTCTGGAAGTATCATCCAGCTTTAGGGATAAATAATTTTAATATCTAATATTAATGCTGGGACATAATCAATATAGCCTTCAATAAGGATTTTAAAAAGATGGCCAAGCTGAGATCAGGGCCATTAATCATCCAAGCTTCTTTGGAACTACATGTTTCTGCTCCTGTGACACAGAAACATGGTGTCAGAATGAGTTCTTGAGGCTTTTCCATTTGGTTTCTGTTATGACAGTAGTTTTCAAACTTCCTAAAGTTATGGAACCCTTTGATATCACTTCTTCTGCTGGAGAGCCTCTACCTCTGGTTCTGCAGGCTATCTGAACAGAAACAGAGCTAGATTCATAGATTCATAGATTCGCAGAGGTTAGGGTCAGAAGGGACCTCAATAGATCATCGAATCCGACCCCCTGCATAGGCAGGAAAGAGTGCTGGTTCTAGATGACCCCAGCTAGATGCATATCCAACCTCCTCATGAAGACCCCCACGACAGAGGAGAGCACCATCTCCCTTGGGAGCCCATTCCAGACCTTGGCCACTCTAACTGTGAAGAAGTTCTTCCTAATGTCCAATCCAAATCTGCTCTCTGCTAGCTTG
>JAGPOW010000261.1:149267056-149280967 GCA_030014935.1 Caiman crocodilus | reverse complement strand
TAAGCAAGTTCTGTAGGTTCAGCTTTGCATGTAAATGTAATTACAATATTAAAATTATGGAAAAAATTTTGAGCAGGTACCTATACTATAAAATGTACCATTAGAACAGCTTCTGTTTTGCATTCTTGTCGGAAACAGTAAAAGATAAACTATGGAGTGAATAAATATGGAGATTCAGCTAGATACCTTATTTCCTTTCCTCCTCTCTGCCCCCTGATCCCTAGGTAATCATCACAAAGGCCCAGTGACTTGATGCTATGAAAAAGGTAGCATTGACACTACTTATAACATAGCTATGTAATATATTCAGACAAGGAGCCTAATTTTGCATCAAGTTAGATCAGTGGTGGAATTCCCATTTGCCTCTGTTATTGTCATAGCAGGGTCCACGGCAGTGCTGGAAGGGACCATGAGAAGTCATTTAGCCCAATACTGAAGCCAGATCTTCCTTATCCAAACCATCCTACACAAAACCACAGTCTAACCTCTTAGCAAAATTACAGCCAACCCTGATACAACACCAAACATAACATCCTAATCCAGCATGAGTAAAGGAGGGGAACTATGATGGCCAACATCCTGCTGCTGCAAGAATTGTTAAAATATGCTCACACATCCCAGGGAAAGGGCCCCACCCTCACTACAGATGAATGCAAAAACATCCAAAGTCCAAACTAATCTGAACACAGAGGCTTGATGCTTGGTTACTCTGTACCACACAGCGGGCACATCTATTCATGGCACTATGTTGCCATAGCAGTGATTTATGGTGACGTAGCATTGGTGGTCACAAATTGTGACAGTACAGCTGCATCATCATAGTGACATCCCCCTTTATAGCACATTGCTACAGCAATGCAATGCTTAAAAATAACCATGTGTGGTGTGTACACCCCATTACAGGGTGTTACTGTGCTGTCTTTTAGTACGTCCAAAAGGCAGTACTAAATGATGGCGCAGTACCAAAATCACCATAGTGACACATGGTCCATATCAATTACAATAGAATAAAATAGGTGCTTAGGACTGTAAAGGACCTCCCAGGCAGTGGAGTGTCTTCCCGTACATCCAGTGTAACACATACCAGAATGGTAATATGTTGCAACTCTTCACAGATGTAAAATGATCATGGAAAGGGCAAGGCAATTAAGAATCAAGCTACATGCAGTATTTGTCTGGTGTCAAGTCAGTGCCTTATGTAAGCCTACCAACAATTTACCATACTAATGAATACCATTAACCTTGATTAACCATATAGACATTTTGTACTTTTCTAAAGACAGGACATTTTATAGTAGCTATTTGGATGTTGAACTGGATCAGCTCTTATTTCTTAAGGTCCTTTGGTAAACTGGATAAAAACATAAGGATAGTAATATTTTCATAAGATAATTCTACATAGAATCACATAGAAATTACATTGAAACATACATTGTAAGGTCTCTGTAATATCATGAACATTACTTGCCTCAGGAGTAAGTGCTACACTGTAAACTCCTTAAAAGCAACTTAAAAGTCCTCCATTTTCCATCTTCTCCAGATATTCTAAATCAACCCTGAAATCATTATCTTATTTACCAAAATTTGGTGGGAGGAAGTATCCAATTAAATTCTGAAGCGATACACAAAGGGCACATCTACATGAGACACTACTGTGCAGTCTGAACCGCGCATTTATTTAGAACTTGTATTAGCAAGTACTACATGATGCGCACTAATGGAGTTACTGCACAGCATCATGGATGCATGTCTTTTACGTGATGCCACTGTGAAGTAGCCTAATAATACTGCACAGTAGCGTATTAGCACTGTTTGTGCTGTGACAAACTATTGGACAGTATTTTTCAGCTACTGCACTGTCAGCATCTTGTGTAGGTGCACCCAAAAAGTAACTTTTTCAACTGGTACAGTTATTAGTGATGATATATCTCTTACTTATCCTTTACTAGAGATATACAGAACTTTTTCTGTGAAAATTATTTTCCTGCTGCTATTTTTAGTATTAAATGATCAGTCCTTACTACCAATTCTTAAATACTTTTGATTTCAAGGCTATCTTACCGGTCATCACAACTCCCACTACCTATACCTTGTGTCATTTGATTGTTCTAGAGTATTTTTCAGGTTTTTCCTTATATGTATTGGTACAAATTCTACAGCTGGTGGAAAGTTTTAGAACTTTTTGAGAATGGCTTTTAGAAACATTTTGGCTTTTGGAAACCACTCTTCTACACACCAATATTAAAATAAAATCATTAAAACCTCTACTGTACATCTTGGCAGCAGGAAATGGAAAGAAAGATCATTGCCAATTTATTTACTATGGGAAGGGCTCAAAAATCATAAAGATAAGAAACATAGCAACATCTGAATGGACTGATCAGTAGAAGAGTACATTGTTGACTACAAAAAAAGTCAAATCACAGTATCTCCTGACAGCTCCCCAATCCAGACTTTTTATATATCCTTTTCCTGCTCAGAAAGTTTTAAAGGTTCTTAGTGGGACAGGCTTCATGAATTGAAAACAACATTTTTAGCCTTTTCATGACATCCTACCTCATTTATCATGATTCTCGGGCCAATGGCTTCCTACATCTGGAGGCTAAGCATTTGTCTCATAAATTATCCAGATGACAATCTAATTTAATTTTTTTCTCTCTCTCACTCTCTCTCACAACCCCTTTCAATTAAGACCTCCAAATTTTAAATTTGCTATTCAAGCTCTTCATTTATAATATGTTTTATCCTGGGATTTGTTGGCCATCTCCCTCTCTAGAAGACATTTAGAGTTCTTCTTAGATCTCAGCATTCTCTGCCTAAAAGATTTCCTCCAGGTGTCTACAATTTCTGGTGACTATAAATTTAGCAAAGTTGGTAGTCATCCAGTCAACATACTTAGAACTTATGAGTTAATTATGAAGTGTCTAGACATTTCAGGAACTGCTTTTTATTACTGCTTGGGAACTAAATGTTACAGAGAAATGAAAAAAAAAATCTTGTACACGATTACTTTTTGGTATTCAAAGAAAGAGATATTTCATTGCTGTCAAAAACTGACAGCCTTTGCTTTAAAATAAAATCATTTTCATTTTATACACTCTGGGTTCTCTGTGGCTTCAAACTGTACTGTAACTACTTTAAAGGGGAATTATTTTCCTACAGGTTCCTAATGTAATAGTGATGTTTTTATCCTTTTCTAATTGTATTGAAGGGTATGGATAAAAGAATCAGCATAGACTTTCCAAAAGAAGTGTATCACATCATCATCATCAACCCAGGGGAACCCCTTTGTCATCTTATATATTTAGAACTGTAAAGATGTTCATGTATAAAGACAGAGGAGCCATTTGATCTTGTTCCTAGCATGTTTTCACTTAGATGCTTATTTAATCACACAAAACATATATTGTAGGGTCTTTGTAATAGAAGCTATTTCCCTTTACAAATTGGCCTTGTAAAAGAGGCAGTGCATTTAAAGGTGCCATATGCATAATAACAATTAATAAAACATCTAAAGCAATGCAGCAGAGGATGTACTCCAATAATTCAGCCATGTCACTCAACTCATGAAATAGATAACATCCCTGAACTCATGGAATAAATATAATTTCTAGTTCAATTTTCTACAATGAGTCCTCAGGGCTCTGGGCAAATACAGTAAAATATTTCTACAAACATTTGTTTTAAATATTTATTTTCTTCACTGCAGTATGTCTTCTGTGCTCATTTTAGATAAAGATTTAGGAGATTCTGTTTACTAACACAAATGTTCACTAAAAAATATTTTAAGTTCACATGCTCAAACACTTTCTTAATCTGTAGATTCATAGGTCTAAAATAGAAAGGATTATTTTGATCATCTAATCTGGCTGTATAACACAGAATTGTTGATGACTTAATACAGGCAAATATTTCAGAAAGATATTCTGGCCGATCATCTCTACATCTAGATCTCTATATAGCTATCTATATCTTATCTATTTATCTGTTTCATTTGATTTTCATGTTTCAATTGATAGTTATTCCTTCATCTCCACATAAAAATATAGTTGTAGTTCCAGGTTCCCAAGGACTGGTTAGTGACTATGGGGAGCCACCCAGGTTATATGATTTACATATGTGTGTGTGTATGCGCACGTGTATGTGTGTGTATGATTTTCATGTTTCATTTCAGTGTGTGTGTGTGTAATGCACTGACATTTCTTATGTATGTGTGCATGTGCACACCCCCCCACACACACACGAGGAATATCAGTGTATTAATAGTTAGTCTTTCACTGAGCTCCAAATTATAATTACTTGCCTTACAGAGGTATGGAATACTCCATTCTACCATAAATTTCACTCACCTAATATCCTGCGCATGGCCCAGAGTTCAAAGTAAGCAATGGATGTCAGAGGACAGCAGTTTGCTACCAGTTTGCTCTCCCAAAAGGGATCAGCAGGATGTGTGGAGAGTAACTTCATCCAAGCCTTGTCTCTACCTTGGCTGTTAGGGCACACTTTTAATACCCAGGTCAAGAATGGTTTAGAAACCAGATTTCCTGTTTCTGGGACAAGTGTTCTCACCACTGCATTATTATATAAAATGTGTGCAGCAGGACTGCTTCTAAATGAAAGTGACTATAGCTGGGCCTTCTGTTGACCTCAGTATTGTCCATGAGCATTAAACTTCTTTACCAGACTGCAACTGCAATGGCATTATGCACAGTGGATGCATCTATATGTGCATTAACTTGCTTTAGTTAATGCACATTAAATCTGGTACCTCCATTTTGAGGTATTAGGAAAATAGACATTAGCTTCTCTTAATGCACACTAACTAAAGGGCATTTTTTTTAGTGATAGTTTAATAAGCATTAACCTACTTTAATGTACGTTAACTAACACGCACATTTTTGAATGATGCTCTAATACACATTAAAATAGGCTAATGCACGTTAAAGTGCACGTGTAGATGTGCCTGCTTGTGAATCTAAATGGGCTTTAGCAAAAGACAGGAACTAGAAAGTTTAGTTCATCCAAGAAGGCAGAAGCTTTAGTTTTATGCAAAAGAACGTCTACATTTGCCCACGACATGTCTAACCATACCTGCTTATACATAACAAACCCAGACATGCAGCACTGAAGCTATTTGGGTGTTGTCTCTCATAGATACTCTCAAGTATACTGGAGAAAGAGGCCCTGAGAGTACTTTTATCACTGCATGTCAGGGTCTGATGTGTGGAAGCAAAAGCAGGTACACGGAGTGCAGTTGGGAACATCCTTCCCTGGACAGAATAGAAGCATGATTTAGACCAGTGACTCTTAATGAGAATGCCATATGTACAAACATGATTCACAAGGGAAACTCAGTGATTTCAAAGAGGAATCCATATTGTCAAAAACATTCTGATTTGCTGAAGGCTTTCTGAGGTCTTTGTACCCGAAAGACTGCTCCAGCATTTTGCTGTTATCAAAAAAATGAAATGAAAACTAAGAGCTGATATTTTCTGAGGGGTGCATCAAGCCTATCCAGGTGAGAATCACTGCAACTCCAGTGGCATTAAGCACAGGGACACTGGGTGCATCTATACATGCATTAACACACTTTAATTAATGCTCATTAAATCTAGTACCTCCATTATGTGGACATAAGTAAATTGTCATCAGAAAACCTACCTACAAATTCCCTAAACTATTAGGTGAGATGCTTGCGGGTTACTGCCTTGGGCTTAAATGGCTCAGTTATGCCTAAATAATACTTAAGTGCCGCAGGGCTTTTTAGCTATCACTCTAGTCTGTCTCCATATGCTTATTATGATAAATATTGAAAGATCCAATTCCTATAATCATGAATATTCAGTTTTCCAACTCTTTAGCTTCTGGAAAAACCAAACAGTCCTTCTAGAGTGGCTATCATTGTTGCCAGAGCTGGGAACAAGACAGTAAGGTACTCTCTAGACCTGAGTTCAAAGGACATATTACTCCTTTAATCTTCTCAGTTTACAGAAATGTTCATGTAAGAAGGGTAAAAAGAAGCCTGATGTTCACAACTCCCCAAATCTTCCTAGCTAAATTTCTGGATTAAAAGGGTGCGTACTACCATGCACAGCAAATGTTCCACAGTAGTGACACTTTTGCATTTATCATTCCCAATGAGCTATCCTTTTATAGTCCTTTTCAGTGTTTAAGCCCAGGAATAACACCCATCACATTTGAAGTATAATAGGGTAGTAACCCCTTGTTGTGGCTCTAGTTTCATACCATGTCCTTTTCAGTTTTGGCTTTATATAATCCAACATAGTTTGATAGAGATAGGCCAGTTTGGAGAAGAGGTGATGGGAAGAAGGGGAAAAGATACATCTCTTTTATTTGTTCTTGAAGCAAATGGAAACCAATAATATGTATCTGTTCAAGCTGGAAAATCATTGGTTAGAAAGTACAACTAAGTATATATTGAGGGATTAATATTTTTTGTTATTTTTCTCTTTTTCTTGGAGATATTTTATTTTTAGCTTACATTTTAAGTAAATACAAGTCAACAGTCTCTGCCCTGTTTTTAATTCAGTTTCCAATTACTTTTTGCAGCCCAACAGATAGCTGCAAATAGAGTTTCTTAAGTTTATACCCTTCTTAATATATAACTATGTGAATAAATAATGGATAATGAATTAATAAAAGTATTGGGATCTGGAAGAAGATCACTAAATTTCAACAGTGCTAATGGAGTAAAATATTAGACTCTGAATAACTTGTCGATATTATATTAAACTTATGTTTGCATTGGGAAAAAAATGATGTATATACATGCAGAATCAAATATAGACATTGAATCTTTGCAAAACATACTTATTAAGCAGGAACTCTTGCATGTGTGTATTTGCACCAAATCAGAAAAGGTGCATGTACCAAATATATTTCAATTCACATATAATTTTGAAAATCTTACCTTATTCTGTATTTTTCCTATCTCTTTTCTTTGTAGATTCTTTGTAGACTGAATATGATTGATGCATGAAATGTGTGAAATATACTCCCTAGTCGTTAAGTAGAATGTAATCTTATTTTACTTACTCATTAATAGGTGCATTGCTATATAGATACATTTAATCATAGCTGATTAATTTATTTTGATCAAAACTAACGTTAAGTCTTTTTACTTATTTTGATGGTTGGAATCCAATTATGACACAGAAACTAGGCTCCTGTAGTCGAAAAAAATAATTGTTAGCTAATGGTGCCTATTCACAAGCAGTAAGGCTGCTCTGATGTGCTGTAATATCAGTGCATCAGAGCAGACTTGCTTAACCAAGTCTACTGGAGTGTGCTAATTATCATGCTTTGGCAGACTACAGCATCCCATGTATCAGCATCCCTGCACTTCAAAATGGCAGCCGGGGTATTTTAACTAAACGAGCTTTAGTTAAAGCGCCCACACCTCCATTTTGAAGTGCTGGGACACTGATACATGTGACGCTCTGGGAACTTTAATTAGAGCGGGTCTAATTAAAGCACCACTCCCCCCACACAGACACACTCCTGGAGGATGTGTACATATGTCCAAAGTTAGCAGTACAAAGTCAAATTCTGTTTGTTTCCATCTATGCATTTCCATTGGTGACACAAGGTTTACAAAGGTTTACAAAGTATACAAGTCTATGTAGTCTCAGATTCTATACTGAGGAAGTTAGAAAGAGTCAGTCCATGCTGACTTTGATATCCCAGAATGAATTTGCAGAGGTGGTAGTTTGACAGAACGAGCAAAACGACTCTTACCTAGTTACCTTTCAACTAGAAACCATTGAGATGCAGAAAAATGGAAACATTCTATGCCATTTGTATCTGCCACTAATTCAGGAAAAATGCGGCTTAGAGTGGAAAAACTCTACTAATAAAAATTAATTAATCCCCCTCCCCACCCCCAAAAAAAACCCTTATATGTCAAAATAGGAAAATACCCCATGTGCTTAGAGATCTGCATTCACTGTTATCATTGGAGCCATCTAATAATGTCTAGTACTGCTGTAGAGAAACTGGTGTAAAAGAAGCAATAGACTTATTCAAATACTGCTATTAATTTTTTTCTGCTATTCTGAGCTGAGCTCTTGCATTCAGGTTTAGTAAAATTAATAATGTTACTTCTCATCACCATGATTCTGATATTTGTCATGAGCAGGAGGCAGAAAAGGTTTATAATGAATACAGAAAAAAAATTGCTTTTGGGTTAGAAAAGGTTGAAGACAATTCAAAGAGCTAATGGTTTTGGATTTTAATGAAACTTTTGATGGAGCATCTCCCAAAGTTTTATTCTCAGAATTCAGCTCTGATATGAGCATTGTTGTATAGAATGAAAACTGTCTGAAACCGGGAAAATGGCTAAAAGGCAGACTTAAGTAGGGATGGAAAGACTCATATCTAAATACATATCTATGTACTGCACAATCCATTCTGATGTTACATGATGCAGAGGTAGCTAGCTGTGTTATTTTTAAATTAGGCATATTAAATCAGGCAGGGTAGATTTTCATTTTATAGACTAACTAAATCAGACATCCACAGGCTTTCACAAGTAGTGACTTACTTCAGATGCTTCCTCAGAGGTGAAGCATCTGATGATGTAAGTATAATTGCTTACATGAGTTTATGCATCTCTGTTTTATGATAGAGCATAAATGGAGAGAACCTAAAGGGTACATTAATGGAGTTCCCACGTGGTCTTTAACTGGGATATGGCATAAAGGCAATTAAGGTCAGAGAAGTAATATAAAAGAAAACAGAGACAGCAAATATGTGACCATGTAAAAAACAAAAGAAAAGAGGAACTATCCTGCCATTAATACTCTAGGCCAGTGATGTCAAACTTACATTGTGTCCTGGGATGGATTCAGACAGGGCGTCTTGTAGTCTTGATCCAGCCCAGGGCATGAGGAACTGGTGGTAGCTCTGATTCTGCGACAGATCATGTGATGATGGTGGCAGTCACAACAGCTCCACTTCCAAGCTTCAGCACATGAAAATGATGGCAGCTCTGGCCTCCGCTGTGAGCCCCATGACTAGCTGGTAGTTTCAGTTGCAACATAGGGCAGATGGCAGAAGCTGGGAGCCAGCAGCTGGGAAGGTAGGGCCATGGCAGTGGTGACACATGGAACAGCCAAAGGGCCTCAGGGCTGTGTCAACCCTCATTTGATCTCCTACTGCCCATCATCATGTCCACTGGGGTCCCAGGGCACCAGGCCCCTGTTTCTGCATCAGGCCACTCCCTTTGGCCATACCCTTTAACTTCTGGTGGCCCATTGGTAGCCTAGTGAGCTAGATAGAATATTTTACTAGGTTGAAGCCAGCCTACATGCCATATGTTTGGCACCTAGGCTAATCTTGCCCCGCCTCCCCAATTCCCTTGATTGAGAGGTGTATGACCCAGGGAAATATTTCAGGAGTTCAAAATTTATTTTGGGAATCACAAGGGTCATGACTTTGAGTCCCCATGCAGAAGTCAATGTCTTTAGCATGGTCCACACAGACTCAGGATTCCTCTTTCCCTGCACAATGGAGACTTCAGAGCTATGGGGAAAGATCTCAGAGAGGTGCACCCATGAACATATGAATACAGTTTCCCTGTGTGTGGAAAAGGGAATATAATCTCTGTTCATGACCAGAAGAAGCAGTGGCAGCTGCAGAACGGCTCCACTGCTTATCTTTATTCTGCGGTGGGCAGTAGGACCTTTCTCCCTTCAAGATGTTGTTTTGCTATTTGCCCCATTCCAGGATTTGGCCATTGGTGGGAAAATTCGTTCCTATATATGTTATTTAATTTAAACATTCTCCCTTGAAAAGCACTTATGATATGGTGTTTAAAGTTGCCCCTTTCATAGAAATCCAGAAAAGCAAATATCCTTATTTTTTCCCCTTTCCTTAACTAGAAAGAAGGCCTTGTTATGTGGTAATTTTGGGCAGCTCCCGGAGCTCTTAACCCCTGGACTGTCTGCACATTCATACTTCAAAGCAGTTTTAAGCACTCATTATGTGCCTGAAAGTTATGCCACTCCGGGGCAGGATAATCTCTGATCTACACTATCCAGCTCCTGTTCCACTATGGTGTGGCCACTCCCCACTGATGTGCCAACCAAGTTGAAGTCTTCTAGTATCTCAGGATCTCTCAAACGCCTGCCAGTAAAACAGGGATAAAAGTTTGTACTGCCTCACCAGCCCTTCAGTGGCAACTCACAGCTAGAGCCCCTAGTACTGCCTCTGCTCACCAGGCCTCTAGTGGCAAGTCACAGTTGTGCAATCACAGAAGATTTCTAGACTAAGTGTGTGACTGCTTCAAATCCAAGGTAGCCCTAACACTGATCAGCATTTGAGCAGCTCACAGCATAAGGTATAACAAGGCCCAGAGAGAAATATTTCCATGTTGCCTGAGCTCTTTATCTCATATTCCAGTCACAACACTTCCATTTCTCCCTACCCATTTCCCTACACTAGCATAAAATTATTATTTTCAACAGTATTTCACCTTGGAGATAACATACTTGCCACATCGCTGTAACAAAAATGCCATTTCATGTCTTCAGGGTGGGACAAACATAATGGAAAGATAAATTATTCCTAGGGGGTTCTCATTCTTGATAACTAGCATGATGTGCATAAATATTTTCTTACTTTCCCTTAAAAAACAATGTAATCCTATCCCATAAGTGATGCTTCTTTGGATTTGTTAAAATGAAGATGGTGAACCTAAGTTACAAGGCTGGACATGTTTTCTGAATCAGTTTGTATCAACAAGAACTTGACATTATAGTAATACTTTCAGATGAACCGTACCTGATACAATACCTGACAGAGTTACAATTACGCAACAATAAACTAATTCCAATATAGACAGGCACCGTGCAAGTCTTTTAGTGAGGGTCTAAGAAAAGGGTCCAAGAACTCCAATCAGGTATCAAAAAAACCGTTTGGATCGAACCCCTTTTCCTTAGCAATGAATCTTCTGTGGGTACCTGAAATCCTAGCCAGACTGCCACATGTCTGAAAACATGTTGTCAGCCATAACTAATGGCTCTTGCTATAGAACTGTTGCTGACCTAAACTTTTTCTGACAGTGGCTTCTCCCTACTCATCATATTTCACATGAATGTATGTGAGTCCATATTCATGTGTTTTGCTTGATGTAAAAATCAAACCTGTTTGTTATGCATCATCTTAAGCAGGAGATGTATCTAATTCAGTAGGTGACAGATTTGTTTGTATGGGTGATATATACGATGTGGGAGATGATGAACCACACTCAGTTCGATACATGACAAATCTGATTTTGTGGGTGACATAAGGTGTCTACACCAATATAAGATATATCTAATGCACTAGGTTATGTATTCATTTCAAATAAGATCTTTTTCTTTGGCGAATGATACTTTATTTCCCCCTCACTGTCAGCAGCTGAATTATCTGAGAATAAGCTGCATTAGATTTATGTTTTTCTGTGTGTATCTTTATTGCAGTACATGGTGTATACTTTGCAGTATTAATGTAACTATTAATAGATGATGTGTCCATTTAATTTGTATAGTATTGCAAAAATATTTAAGATGTTGTATCGAACATAAATAGAAAGTAAAACAGTAAATGGATGTACTTGACACAAACACGAAAACATTTCCCTGGTATATACCACCAAAACATCCTATTCTGCAACGTGGGGAACCGGTTCTGTTATGTGGTATATATTTATCCATAAGAAGACACCTTAGATAGGGCAGGAAACTTGAAGAATCAGCAACTCAACCCCAAAACTCAACCAGGGAGAAGGAAATAGTGGTTGATATTATGATTTGTCAGTCCCTCTCTCTCCCCACAAAAAATCACAGAAAAGGGTCTAGAGTATAACTTCCCAGCCACAAGGCCAGCCTGGAGACAGCTTTCACCTACCTGATGCAGTTCATAAGGCAATTACTGCAACCTTATGTCAGAAATAATTACACAAACTCAGTGGCCTTGACAAAGAGAAATGGACAAACCAGTTATACTGTGTTACTGTTAGGTCTAATGTACAAGTTAATTTTCCTTTGTATGCTTACTTATGAGAATTATTAGTGCATTAGTTTCATGTAGACAAAGGTACAGGAAGAATACATCACTAGTTAAATTTATTTTTGAGTCAGTGGCTTGGAACTGCAATAACTATTCTCTGTCTATTACAGTTCTCTACAGAAAGCCAATGCCTGTGCATCCAGGAGTTGGAATCAATGGGGTTTAACTGTATTTTAAAAAGCCTGGAAAAGAAAGGCCAATTTTTCCAAAAAGGGTCACTCAGCATCAAGGCTAGATGGGGTTGCCAACCCTCTTAGATTGGCTGGGAGCTACTGGAAAAGGCATCGATCTCCTGGTGACTGTTGAAAGCAATCTGGGAGATTGATATTGTGAATGGTTTGAACAGTAAAATTAATGACTAGAAGTGCACTGATACATCAGTTGCATATTGGATTAGCACTGATACAAGTATTGTATATTGTATATTGCTGACATTATCAGCAATCAGCTTTGTTTGGCTGATATGGCTGATAATGTCAGCAATAAATGCCTTGTGCATGCGCAGAGGTGTAGTAGGGCACACAAGCAGCCAGGAGTGCATCCAAGCAGCATGGAAAGCAGCTGGGTCTAGCTGGTAAGTCTGTTGTGGTGAGGTAGGGAGTGGGGCTGGGCAAGGGAAGGGGCAGGTGCTGCACAAATGGGATGGAGTGCAGGAGGCACAGGGAGGGGGTGGCGGCTCCCACCACTGCACACACCCTGGGAAGGCATGACAGGCCTGAGACCCCAGATCAGCTCATGGGACAAGGGCAGGCTGCTGCTGTGTGCTGGGACCAGGGCGGCACTGGGCTCTTCTCAGTGGTGAAGTTGTCCAGTGCTGCTCTCAGGGTGGATGACAGCGGTGCTGGGAGAGGGCCTATAGCGAATTTGGTGTGGCTGTAGTCTCCCCCATAGTCACCTTCCCAGCACCACTGCCATCTACTCCAAGTACACCGGCCCAGGCCCCTGCCAGGATGATCTTGGCACCACCCCAGCCCTAGCCTGCAGTGGCAGCCTGCCCTTGCCCTGCATGCAGATTCAGGGGCACGTGCCCTGCATGACTTCCTGGGGTACAGCCCCAGCCCCCTTGCCATGCCCGCTGGATGCTCATGGCTCCATTCTATGCTCTGCCCTGATTCTGAAGCACCTGCCCCTGCCCCAACCCTGCTCTCTTCCTCGCTGTGGAGGTCTCAATCTACATCCCCCCACATTCCTTCCCCCATCCCTACCCCCACAACAGACTTACCAAGCTTTCCAAGCTTCTTGCCTACACATCAGGAATCAGATCAGTATCAGCTGATCAGGCTCATTAAAAATTGGCCATTGATATTGGCCCAAAGTTCTCTATCAGTGCACTCCTATTAATGACATTGTGTCATGTTAGGGGGAAAAAAAAATCCCATGATAACTTCAGTCAGAGTTGGCAACCCTACGGCCAGAATTTTAAGGCTGGGTACAGACAGTCAAAATGCCCAAGACTGAATCAATTTAGTCTGCAGGTTAGTCTAAACTGCACAGATGAAATTGAAAGAGAAGTGAACAGACATTTACCTGTGATTCTGCAAATGCAGCCACATTTCTGCAGTGGCTCAGGCCAGAAGTTGGGAGGGCACTGGGGTAGAAGGCTACCTCTGTTTCTCCCCAAAAACTCTGCTCTGGGACAATTTGTTTAGGATGGGCCAAGTGGAAAATACACATCTTATCCTATCTCTTTAGGTAACCTGAGCTGGATACATTCCTGAGGGAGGGAGGAAACCTGCTCCCTCTGCCTACGTGACTGGCATCACATACCTGGGTAAGGGGCTTGGGCTCCCTGGGGAGCTAGGAACTGCCAGTCTGCCCAGCAACTAGTGATGCATTTCA
>JAGPOW010000261.1:149251552-149266956 GCA_030014935.1 Caiman crocodilus | reverse complement strand
CTACGTGACTGGCATCACATACCTGGGTAAGGGGCTTGGGCTCCCTGGGGAGCTAGGAACTGCCAGTCTGCCCAGCAACTAGTGATGCATTTCAAATTGTCTGGCTGATGGCCAGCAGATGCTGACCTTCATTGGACCAGATAGATGAGGTCATAAGGGCTACATAAGTTAAGGACTGCCCAGGACGAGGTAGCAGCAGCCATGAGAAAGACTTAGAAAGAGAAGAGCTGGACCATCTGAAACTTGCTCTTTCTCTCATAATGCATGATCAAGGACCTGCCTGCCTCCAGAGGGAATCTCCACCTGCCTCGGGATGATACTTCTGAAAAATCTACCTAAGATCTAACTAGATATATAGCTTTCAGGAATTCAGATGTGTGATCAAAGGCTACCGAGCCATGCCAGTTTGCTCTATGGGATTTCTCTGATATTGCTCTACCGCGTACCCTATTCCAACCCTACCTCCTGTAACCAATAAAGTTATTTGTACCTAGCATGGAAGACTTATTAGGAGTGGGTCTAGATTATGCCTTGGGTCCCCTTGGTTCAGCTGTTTAAGGGAGACCACTACTTGTGCTTCCTAGTGAGGGAAGCACCCCCAAGTGCTTGAAGTAAGTCAAGTACCATTGAGAGCTACTAGGCCTGTGTTACCCAGAGGACACAGAGCCAGAATCAATCCCAGCCCTGGGTGGTGGTAGTTTTTACCCCCAGGCTAGTGGGTGTGCTCCAGGAAGGGGGTCAGCCAGACGTGAGGTGCTCCCAGGGAGGCACTCAGAGCCTGGAAGGTGGTCGGGCACAGTGAGGTGGGTGGCTTAACGCAGGAGCACCCCCTACTGGCCCACCAAGGCACTAGAGGAGGGATCTCTGGCTGTGTGTTAACTTCCTCTTCCTGCTGCCCCCAAGGTCTCTTGGATTTGCAGTCCAGAATTAAAGCAGCAGGACTCTTCAGAGTTGCTCATCACTTCCTCTTCCTGCTTCCACAAGCTTCTGGGATTTGTAGTCCACAGTTGCAGCCAGCAGTAAGTTTGGATGGGAAAGGGACATTTAACCCCCCTCCTTGGCCCCAGACCCTAGCTGGGGTTTACTTCAGGGGCAGGGGAGCAGTCTCCACTGTAGACTGGGCTGCATCCCCAGCTGTACTTGTGTGTCCCCTCCCCCCACACCAGCCAGACTTCATTGTTTCAGCTAGGGAGCAGAGGGGCAGGGACAGGCCTACTCTCTGGAGCAGCCAGAACAACTCAGCCCAGAGCTGGAAACCATGCTGGGGGACTGTGCTTTAACTTGAACCAGGAAGGAGTCTAGGACAGAAGTTTCATAAACTGTTTTGACCCACGTCTGTTCAGTCTTATCCAACATTCAACCAGGTTTATCTTAAACCAGTTTCACTTAAAACTTTTGAGCATCTTTGTGGACAAAATAACTTAAAGATAAATTATGATAAATCCAAAATAATGTATTAGGGAAGCCTTTTGATTAAATATTAATGGATATGGGGGAACCAAACTTGAAGTTTTCAAAACCTATAGGTATTTGGATGTATTATTCACAGGTTCTAATCAAGGAAACATCATATTCAGTCAGTTAAAACTAAAGCAGCTCAATTGGATGTGGCTATAATGAAATTTTATGAAACCACAGCAGGACAATCAGTCCAAGCTCCTATATCAGCATATAAAGCCAAAGTTACCTCTCAGATCTTACATGGCACTGAAGTATGGAGTTATGCCACTAGCAAAAATGTAGATGTACCTCAGGAAAAGTTTCTTAGGGCTCTTCGGGCTTTTCCTCCTTCAACTCCTGCATTGTGTTTGAGATTAGAGACAGGAATGGATTCTATTTTAACTTACATTAATGATATTAGAATGGCGGGATTTTGGTTTAAAATCCTGCTCCCCTTACCATCTCATCTGCTTAAATTATGCTACATCGAGATATTAATAATCCCACTCCTCTTCAGTCACCCTGGTTAGCTTTTTTTCCCCATGCTTTTGCACTTTCTGGGATGGGATACTATCTCAAAGATAATGAAAGATTTTTCTCCCCCATAGAAAAGGTTTCAGATTTTCCAGACTATACAAGATATTGCCAGGCAGAATGATTCTGCAATGTCTAGAGCTAGTATTGCCCCCTTATATACTCTTTGGAAATTAGATTGGGGAGGAGAAAGGTATCTACAGCTGGATCTAGATAATAAATGGTGATCTTTGACTAGACTCAGGACTGAACAGATGTTCAGAGCTGCTCTGGCTGGACATAGATTTGGCACTTAGCCAGAATCCTTAAATTGAAATTGAAATTGAAAACCAGTTTCAGCCACGTTGACACTGGTTTATGTGCACTGAACTTCTGTTCTGTTACAGGTTTAAATCAGTTTCTGATCACTCAAACCAGTTTAGGTATAACTTCTGTCCCTAGCCTAAGAGATAAACATTTGGGGAAGCATTGGTTATTAACCCAGAAGGCTTACAGTGTGAGCTGCTCAGTACCCAAGCAGAAAGCAAAATTGCTTCAGGTTGCCTGTACTGAGCATGTGGGTCTGCATGGAGTTATAGAGACCCACCAGGTAAGGAGACCCTTATTGCACTTGGTATGCTCTTTTTCCTGCTATCCAAAGGAGTCTGGGGCTGTTTTTTTCTATTTGTCTTTTGTTAATATAACTAATCATTACAACTTGACCCAGCACTAATGCAGACATGTATTAAAAGACAATCTCTCTTTGAAATTTAAGTTTAAGACACTGTGGTAGGAACATAAATAATCGCCCGTTCACCCGCCTCCCCCAACAAATGAGAGGCCAAGGAGAAGGGCCTTCTCTCTCATACTATAAGTTGTCCCTTTGTGAGTATCTAGACTTCCATGTAACAGCTTTGTTTAAAGTTTGAGCCAGTCAGACAGATCTTCAAAACCATATCATTGTAACTGTAACAACTATTTACAAGGTAGGCCTATTAAAGACTTCAATTATGTATGCTAATGTGATTATTTGCCATTTTGTCTGATAAACCAGGGAGTGAAATATAGATCCCCAGAGCTAAAAGCACCATTGTTACTGCCCCTTGGCCATTACAGATTCAGGGTCGGCACAGAAAATAATAGCTCATAGCATGCACACACCAGTGGATTGAACTAACAGTATGACCTCATTCAAAGCCCACTAAAGTCTAAAGGGGAGGTTCCATTGATTTTAATAGACTATGGATCAGACCTTTTAATTACAACAGCTATGACCTTAAGATTTGTTTTCCCTTCACTGTTTCAGCTGCCTACCATATTTCTGATCTCATACAAGTGGGGTCCCATTGGTATTATTTCACAAAACCTCCAAAATCAAAGATTTATTTCAGTTATTAAGAAAGCACTTATTTTTTTCCTGTTATTGGCATTGAACTTTGATTCCAGCATTACATTCTCAGAAAGCTTTTGTAACAACTGTATTTTAAGACCACCTTTTGGCTGAAATGAAACAACAGTCATTTAGAACCAAATGTATTTAGCAGAGGTGCAACTAGCAGGTTGTACACCTGGACAAAACTTTGCAGGGAGGGAAGGGGAGGAAGAGGTGGGATGCTGCTACTACAGCAGTGGCATGGAGTAACTGAACCCAGATGTTGCTGTTATAGCTGAGGTGTGGAGCTACTAGTGCAGCTACTAATGCAGCAATTACCACGGACACATTAGGAAGTTGCTATTCCTTCTGCAGCAGATACCGTGGATGCTCCAGGAAGCTGCTATTCTAATGGCCTAAGTTGCCACTCAGGGCTAGTGACCCACTCACGCACTCCATATTATACTACCAGAACCTAATTTCTATGCAAGTGCCTGAACTCCTGTTTTCCTGGAAATTATATATTCATTGCAACTATCCTTTGTGATAGGACAGCATTCTTTGTAAGTCTTGTTGTATTTTCTAAAGGCTCAGTTCCTGAGGTTATGGAGTTATAAGAGAATATCAGCTTTTGTTTAAATAAGTAAAAAAAAGTATATAGCTAGACTGGGGTGTCCCAATGCTCCGGCTGTAGGGTGAACAAACGTGACAATGTGAAATCTGGGATGCTACCCTTCCTAAGTTGGTGGCACTGCTGCAGACAGGGGCAGAGTTTTGGCAGTGTGGTGCAGCTCTGGTATGACTATTCAGGCAGCTAAGAGAGTCAATGGCCCATTCATGACCCGTTGTTATTTACTTCACAAGTGTTAACTATCATCACCCCTTTTTAATAGTCATTCTTTTAATCAAGATAACGTATTTTAGGGCAATTTTGTTGTCTGCTATTTCACAGTTCATGCCACTCCACCTCCCCACTGGACTGCTCCCCATACCCAGCACCTGGGATACTCTAATTTTCACAAGCTGGCTGGGACCAGCTTCCAAAATCCAGAACTGTCCCAGCCAAACTAGAATGGTTGGTGACCCTATCCTCCTGGGACTTAGAGCTGGAGGCTCCTAGTTAGAGCATCTTGCCCCTCTACTCAGGGCCAGACCAACTGCCATATTTGGGGTCAGGAAGGAAGTTTGCCTCATGGTTAGATGCACTCCAGAGGTTTTTGCCCTCCTCTGTAGTGGTCGGGAGGGGAAGTGGCATATATTAACAATCTTTTACATAAGTAGGACATCAGTTGCTATTGTCCACTTGCTTTACCTGTGGCAGGTTAGGGTGTTATGTCTTATGTTATGTCAGGGTTGGCTGTCGTTTTACGAGGATATTAGATTATGGGTTTGTATAGGATGGTTTGAATAGGGATGTACCTGCCTCAGTCACGGGGTTGGGCTAGATGATCTATGGAGATCCCTTCCAGCCCTGCTTCTCTACGATTTCTGTAATATCTATGATTATCTAAAAAACGTGTTTCACTTTGTAGTAAAAGATACAGGACTCCAAATCTGAGCTTCTCAGAAAGTTTTTAGTGACACATTCTTGATGAATATTTACATTTTTGGTCAAAATCGGCCTGTTTTTTAAACGTTCCCATTGAAAAATAGGTGTTTTGAAAAATCTATGTAACGGCATTAACACTGTACTTACCGAAAGAGATAGGAAGGGTTGCAGAGGCTCAGTGTGAAGAGACAGTTTGATCCAGTAAGGACACCATCTGCCCTGCGGGCAAGTGAAGCTGCTCTGGAGGTAGCCCTCCTGCAAGTGGGAGGAGTGATGTAACCCCAGCAGGGTTTGGATGAGGAAGTTAGCAAAAGCCTAGGAAGAGCCCTGGCCTGGAATTGGCTGAAGGAGCTTGTTTAAAAGTGGGGGCAGAAGTATTGCACCCAGGGTTACAGATATTTTAAAGGAGTTTAGATAAGGGAACTGCTCCAGCCTTCAGCCCAGACACTGCTCCCTGCTGAGCCAGGAGATAGGGGTCTGGGCAGGAATCAACTCTCTTGCAGGGACCACAGGGGAGGAGCCACCGCCGGCTGCACTGAGGCCCCTGGAGCTCGGAGAGGGACGTTGGCACCGGGGACCATCTATGGCTCTTGTGCAGGGGCACAGATGCAGCCCTGCTTTCTGAGAGACCAAGCAAGGCACAGTGCACACAGAGTCCTCATAGTTACCCTGGAGCATACAGGTTTTAGGCTGTGTGTGTAAATAAGTTGTAGATAGTTTATTAGTTGGTGTATCAGTATTGGTTCCTTATTTATTGAGGGTGATTTGTGTGCATTCCCCTGGTGTGAGCTGTATCAGAGAAGCGTTACCCCTTAAGCCACCATCACCGGGTTATGTTTGTGTAACATTATTGATTTTATTATATGAATTATGTATTATCTTGTAAAGAATTAAATTATCTGAATAGTTTTATAATGGTCGTCAAGATTGTTTGACTGTTAGAGGAGGCTCTCCGCTTGGGGACCCTGCAGCAGCTACCCAGGGAGCTGAGCAGGGCTACCAGGTACCCCAGGATCCCACTACTGAGGTGAGGGCAGAGGTAGTATTGCACCCAGGGTTACAGATATTTTAAAGGGGTTTTGCTAAGGGTTCAGTTTTAAGATATCTTTTTTTTAAACAAAGTTGTTTTACAAAAGGCATTTAAATGTCTTTAAACAGTTAACATTAGAATAATATAATCCACTTTTATCACAATGGAATGTTTTACTCAATTTGAATTTTTTTTTCAGAATTTAATTTTGCAAGGAAATTTGGAAATTTTGAAAAGTTCGAGTCCAGAACAAAAATAAAATGTCACAGTCATGGAATAAACACAGAATTTCCCACAAAACAGACAATCTATACCCTATCCCAGCTTCTCCTAAAATGCACTATTTTTTTCAAAAAAAGGCTTATGATGTTAAGTCAGCCTTATATTTTAAGTGCCAGACTCATGATTTGCAACCTCTTTTTTCATCATTGTGGGAGTACTTTACAAGCATTTTTCAATTACGTGAGTGTCTATACAAACCCAAGTTATGGTCTAGACCTAGCACATACTCTCTTTCCTGCTGCCCCACTGTAGTATATTTTAGGTTCTCTATAGCTTGGGCCTTGCTTTTTCATTTGACTAGACAATAAACTATTTTTGTAGGGCAGTAAACTGCCTTTCCACTTTGTTTCAAATTTGTGATTTGTATTCTGGAGCAAATACCTATCTGGCTTGATATATCTGGAGCATTTCGGAGTGGGGAAAAAAAAGAATCGAATTTTCAGGTATATTTGAACTGGGACCTGGGAAGGAAGCCCAGACCTAGGTGTTAATTGTGTCTTTGAGGTGCAAAGAATGAAATGATACACTACTGCTTTCTATGCTGCTGCTTCTGCAGTATCTACTCCTGAGCAGAGGACTGTCATTATAATATATTTCCCGGCTGTTTTTCTGCTAGCTGGATTGTTCACCCATAAGTCTGCATTGCTTCCAGAAGCATTGGAGCAGGCATCACTATTCACTAATAGTGCTTTAATGCCCTTAGTCCACAAATAAGATAGGGCCTTATTCTGACAGCACTGTAGGTTTAGTATTAGAGCAGGTAGTCCTGCAATGGAGCCTCTGTCCGCCTATATCCCTGCAACCAGCGCACCAAATGCAGCCGTTCCGTCTACCTGGGAGAACTCTGCTTCTGTCTTCCCCTTAAAGTAATAGGGAGCGCCTGGCTCCCTGTTCCAGGGAGGAACAGGAGATAAGCCAAGATCAGGAAGCCAGGAGCCAAACTCTAGGACCAGATTATCTATAAACAAGACAGATAATTTTCAGAAGTAAATCTATCAAACAAGTAGATTCTCCCCAGACAGCTTAAGTAATAGCCTGGCTGCCCCTGATTCACCTGATATACCCTAGTTGACCAAACAGACCAAGGGTAGGAAACTGCTTGTTATTACTTTCCATGCTAACGTGATTACAACCTAGGTTTCTTATAGCTGGCATGGGTTTCTTTGTATAGCCTGGTACCTCCTGTTTTACAGGATACAAAACACTGTGGCCTGGGCCTTGTACTTATCTCACTTACCTCATGCTATTGCTTGATCCTGTCTGTGTTTACTCTACTGCCTTGCAAATTACAATCTACACAGAATCAAGGTAATATAATCTCTGCCCAAAGTGCAATGTACCAACAGCATTACCATCATGGAGCTTCTCTCCACTTGTGAGAGATGCACGTGCATCTTGATAAACTGCCTGGGGATCATAGGGACAAGGGGTTTTTTTAGTAAAAAAAGCCCTTCAAGCCAAAACACTACCCTTGGTAGTCATAAGTAGCAGCTTTTTATGTTCAAACTCAGTGATCTACTGGCCAAAAAAGTTATAATTCTGGAAGATAGGAGAAAAGGCAATTAAAGACCCACGCAAGTAAAGAAATTTACCAATGCTTGTTTCAGAAGAGTCACTGTACCATTACAATAGTTCTACAATGGGGTAACAAGGAACAATGGTCAGAAGCTGATGGAGAATAGGTTTAGGTTGGAGATCAGAAGGCAATATTTTACAGTTAGGGTGGCCAAAATCTGGAACCAACTTCCCAGGGAAGTAGTCCATGCCTCTACCGTGGGCAAGTTCAAGAGGAGGTTGGATGATCACCTGTCTGGGGTCTTGTGAACCCAGCATTCATTCCTGCCTGGGGCAGGGGGTTCAGGCTAGATGATCTGTTCAGGTCCCTCCTGACCCTAGCTACTATGCTACTATGATATAATGCTAAGACAAACCATATCAGAAGGGAACAAAATGCCACCTACTCCCATGTCATAGTGAAATGTATGTGGTATCTGGTCTGGAGAAGAAACCTGGAGCTAGAACTGCTGAGAGTCTGGGTGGGGAAAAACTAAATCCGCTAGTTAAGCTCCCTTGCATAATTCACTTTCAGTGGATAAACTGACATACTAAACCTGTTTATCAAGAGAGCTGACACTGTACCAGTCATCAAAAACTAGGCTTTGAAATTGCAACATTAACTATGAGACTGGAGAAGGTACACTATGAGGTTGGAAAAATAAATAATTCTTGCCTATGACCTATATGAAAACTACTGTAAAGATAACTCAGATTGGAAGTTCTCCCTTACCTAGTAAGATGTTTAGGGAGCATTGCTTTGTTATTTACTGATACAGTGCCTAGCACAATGAGGCCTTGGTCTATAATTAGGGCCCCAAGTTCCTACAATATTACAACAACAACCATAATTCAATCACCAACTATCACCAACTAAAGTGCTTTCCCTGTAAGCACATTCAGGCTCTCAGTTATTCAAAAATGCTATATTGGATTGATACATTAAAAAAAAAAATGGTGATCTCCGAATGTGTATGTATGGCAAGAACTGCCTTTATGAGTTATATTCTTAATATACCAAGGAGAAAACAAACCTCTTAGAGGTGCTTTTTGTTGAAGGGATGAGCAGATATAATCTTTATTTCTTATTTTTCATGTTTAATTTTCATAAGATGATTAAAGTTCATAAGTGATATGAGCAAGCCTTAGGTTTGAATTTGTTCTTTTCATCCTGTCTTTTGCCCTTCCAATCTGTGAAATGACTGATATGGAGTTTACATTAATTGAAAACAGTGTAGATAATCTTTTGCATCTTGGGGGGAAAAAATGCATTTTCAGATTTTTGCCCTTGATAACAGAAGATCTATTAGCATCTGGTGAATTGACAATTTTGAAACATTTTACACAAATGAATTGCACTTTACAAACTTAGACATGTGCAAACCTCCAATCATGCACTCTCCTCCGCCCACAAAGCTGAAGAAACTTTTGAACCTAATTATAAACTGTTTTTTTTTTTCCCTCGGCTCTTCTTTCTGAGTGATGGCAGCGCAGTGCAGGGCAATTTACCTTATTAGGGAAGTGCCATAAATTGCTGCTAAGTGAGATAATGTACCACAAAGGGTCACCATAAAATATGGAAAAAAAAACAGGATTTCTGTACCTGTCCATAACAATTCAAAATCAGATATGCTGAATAAGGTATAGACACATTTCCAGTTTATATCTTTTCTCTTTGATGCTAGAATTACCAGGATTGTTTCAGAAATTAACTTCAAGAGAGCTAATGAGTCTGCTCCAGTACGTGCCCACAAACCTCAAACAGATATGGCAGACATCCCTCGCAGATGCAGAGGTATTGATTCAATTAGGCTTAGAGGAAGAGAAAGAAATGCTTGTAAGTGGCAACATCTGAGGATGATGGTAGACTTGCATTCCTAAATAATGCACATTGACCATGCAGAGAAAATTACTGGTCCTTCATTTATGGCTTGCCTGCACTAACATGCCTTTCTGGGCTTCTGCTCCTTATATTCCAGATCGGTTGTGTCAGTTTATTTATGCATATAGTCTAAGCCTATTTAGAAGATAAATAACATACCCTCTGAACTTTTAACTTGCCCTACACAATCAGAGCTATTTTTTTCTCTAACAAATTTGAGCATACTCTCCCCAGCTCCCACCAAATCTCTTCCCTATCTCCAAAGATCACACATGACATGTTGTCATGCCATCAGGAGTATTCTTGCTTGATTCATTGCCAAAAGAAGAATACAGCTTATGTTTTGGTCTCTTCTCACTTCTTTCCTTTGTGCTTCAACTTGACCTGTGGTGTCACCATGCAATGAACTAACTGTAGCAAAGACTGCCTGGTATATACACACTTCCCTTCATGTGGTCTCCTGAAATATATTAGATACAGTCTGTGCATAGACCCATAGGCCCACTTTACTCATGTCTGTACCATAACCTCACTTGGATATAGTTGGGAACACAGAAAAGGGTATCTTTGGATTTTTTAAACAGCTTCACTCATTTCCAGCTGGAACTAAATTATGGTATACAGTGTACTTACAGGAGTCAGATTGCTTTATTAATAATTATGTAACATATAAGAGCCATTTTGGTCAGTGCTATTACATATCAGAGAGGGGTTTCCATACCAGAAGAAATTATACACAGAATCAATGTAGGGCATTAATTAATTTAGTTCCTTCAATTTTCATGTGCTCTTTCATGCTTTTATTATAAATCTTAGTAGTCATTAAAAAATGTGGGTGACTTCTTAGCTCTACAAAAGTCAATGTACCCCCTGTACCTTGTATTTTATCAGTGATTTGCTACCTAACAACTTACAACTTGCATTTATTTGTGGACACAGTAAGGGTCTAAATTAAAACTCACTGAGGTCACATGGAGGATGGAAGAAATCACATGGAAGATAGTTATATACAGCCTTTCTATGGCAGGTAGCACTGTCTTCTAATGTGCTGCACAGTTTTGTACATGCTCCCTTTCAGACTAAAAGGAGTGAGGCAGGCTAATTGACGCTTACTATCAGCAGCACTGGTAGCCCTGGCCCTTTGTCCTCCTGAAAGTGGGTTACAGTTCTTGTCTTCCAAGGAGTAGCGTGAATAGACATGAGCCATGTTAAAGGATGGCACTAACATCTAGACATGACCCCAAGTTGACCTTGGTGGGATTTGGATTAGACTCTGTTGTTTAAGGGCTAAATAGCTCTTCTGAAAGAACATAAATATCCTCAAAAATCAAAGTGAGCAGGGTCTGCATAGTGTGTATTGAGGTCCATATTCAAAAAAAGTATAAGTCACAGATCAGTAGTCCATGGTGGATTTCATAAGTCTTCTATATATTCACAAAGGGTGAATGTCCATTTTTTCTTGGTCATATAAGTCATTTGGGGGCATTTTGGAACTTGGTCTTCCAGGGGAATTCTCTTCAAGGTACATATAGAGGTTTTCATAACCACGCAAACTGAGCGTGTGTGGTAGCAGCCATATGGACACATAGCAGACTTATACACCTAAAAACAAAAATTAATCGGAACCTGGATAGTGGACTTAGACTTAGCCTTGGTAATAGAAAAAGGCTGTGTATTAGGCCTGTGTGAATAGGGAAGTATTCAGTTTGGATTCAGCCAATTTGGAGGACAGTGTTTTGATTTGGAGATTCGGATCACTGTCCTGAATTGATTCAGCTGAATCAGCTTCAGAAGATTTGGTGCTGATTCAGAGAGATTTGATGATTCAGATTGGCTGGGGAGAAGCAGGCACAGCTGGGTAGCTGCAGGTTCTCCCACAGCTCTTCTGGCTGTGCCTACCTCTCCCCAGGCTGGGGGAGCCAGGGGAGAAGCCCTCATTGCTGCCCTGCCCAGCCCCAGCCCCCACCTGGCCCACCCTCTACACACTTAAAAAAAAAAAAAGCCCCACATTCACCGACTGCAGAAGTGGCAACTGGGGCTTCTAGTAGCTCATGGCAGAGCCCCACCATGCAGCATGGAGCAGTGGAACACACCAGGAATCCTCCTTCCCCCGCATCTGGTACCCGTGCAGCAGCTGCCCCATGTCACAGTTGCAATGCGGCTCGGCAGGGTGATGCGCACAGTCTGGGAGCTGGGACTGCTGGGGCTGAGCACTGCAGGGTTCTGTCTGACACGTGGAGCTTCCCCAACTCCCTGGCAAATCAAGCCAGGGGCTGGAGAATTGAACAAAGATTTGGGGAATTGAGTCAGGGTTGGGGAACTGAATAGGGAGCTGGGGAATAGAAGCAGGGGGTTGGATAATCGAGCCAGTTCAATTCCCTAGCTCCCTGCTTGATTCCCCAGCTCCATGTTCGATTCCTCAACCCCTGGTTCATTTCTGCAGCTCCCTGTTCAATTCCCCAGACCTTACTTTATTCCCATACTCCCCATTTAATTCTCCAGCTCACAGTTTGATTTGCCTGGGAGCTGGACCAGCTATATGTGTCAGTTGGAGCCTGGCAATGCTCAGCCCCTGTGGCCCCAGCTCCCAGACAGTGTGTGTGGTGCCCTGCCAAGTCGCACTGCACCTGTGCCATGGGGCAGCTGCTGCACAGTTGCCAGGTGGGAGGGCAATCCCTGCTGGCCCCCACTGCCCCATGCTGTGTGGGGTGGGACTCTACCACGAACTCCCAGAGACTCATTGGGTCTTCAGCTGGTGAGTGCAGGGCTTCTTTTTTTTTTAAAGTGCTGGGAGGCTAAGTTGGGCAAGATATGGGACCAGGTGGGGCAGCTAGGGGACTTCTCCTGTGGCTCCTCCAGCTGTGCCTGCTTGTGCCCCAGAAGGGCTGATATGGGGGCTCTGCCCTGCTGCTGCTTGTCCAACTGGCATGGCAGGGTGGGAGGGTGTGATGCAGGCACAGCTCACTCTGGGTGGCAGCAGAGCATAACCTCTTCCCAGAGCTATCAGTGCTGGGAATGGGGGCTTTGCTCTGTCGCCGCTTGCCAGCCTGTGTGGGCAGCGCAGGATGCAAGTATGGCAGCTCTGGGAGTGGGGTCTATGCCCTGCTGCTGCTTTCTCTCTTCCACCTGGAGCAAGCCATGCCTGCATCCCTTCCCTCCTGCCCCAGCTGAGCAAGCAGCAGCAGGGTAGAGCCTCCACTCCCAGTGCTGCCTGTGGTTGCCGAGTATGGTTGGCAGGGCTGTGGCCAAGAGCAGGGTACTTTTGACCAATGGAGCAGAATTAGGCACAGACATGTATTGGCTAAACTGAGATAGTTTTACTTACACTGTTGAAGTACACAGCGACTTTCATTATAGTTGCACCGCGTAGAGCTCTGAACAACACACAGGATATTTTCAAGCATGCAGGACACGGGGTACATCAGGACGGTCGGCGACGGGGAGTCGCTGGTGGGTAATCAGTCCACCAAGTTTACTCCGAGATGCACGTGGAGTTCTCCAACTTGGGCAGAAACTGCTCTAGCTTTCATACGGCTAGCGAGCCAATTGCTAGTCACCAGGTAGGAATAATTTACAACAAGCCAATGGGTGGAGCTCCCTCAAACAATGCAATTGCTAGGCTTGGTGAGAACTGTTCACTGCACCAGGGTTTTCTCACCGTACCAAGAAGTCTCGTCGCACCGAGGAATCTTATTGTGCCGAGAAATTCCACTGTGCCGAGGCATTTTAACTACTGAGTACTGACACTGCCATGCCCAGATCCCACACACGGAGCCCCCATCCCCGAGTAATACACTCCCCCTGCCCTAGCTGGGCACCTTGTCCCATCCCCAATCTCTCCCCCCCTCTCCCTTCCCTTTCCCTTCCCCCAACCCCAACAGATTTACCAGCTGGAGGCAGCTGTCAGCTGCCTGATTAGTCTATGGCCTAATCTCCAAATCAGCTGAATCTCCATCCAAAGCTTTTCCAAATCTATACGGATGCTTTGAATTGATTCAGAGCTTTTACTTGGTCTCCCAATTCAATTCAGATTCAGAGATTTGGCCCCTGAATTGGGCCAAATCTACTCCGATTGAATCAGCTACAGAAGCTTTGCATAGCCCTACTGTGTGCATTTCCTTCATCCCACAGAGATCAAAGGGCTAAGGCACCCACCTGGGAAACTAAAAATCCTAGACTCCACTCACAATATGGTTTGAACTTGGGCTTTTGCTGCTGACTTTCGATCACAGCATACTAGCTAACACAGCATAAACCAGCCATTACCTAGCCTCCACCCCTGAAATACTTATTTGAAGCTGAGCCATTAATACAGTCATTAGATAAAATTGCAGTTCAGAGTAGAAGCTTCTACAACACCTGAAACAAAGGAACCAGCTAGAATTGGAGATGTCCTTTCTATCAGGCTAGCAGCACCTCATGAGCCACAGTCCCCTGGATTGATCTCACCCCATCTAGCTTTCATAGAAGTCCTTCTTATGGAGGCCTAGCAAGGAACCAGCTTTAAAAAGAGCACCAGAGAAGAGACTGGGGATATAGCTGACTTTGGGTAGGGTAGTTAAGGGTACTGTGCTGGAAAGTCAGAGACACCTAGGTTTAATTCCATTTTGGGTAAAAAAAGCTTAGAATCCAAGACTGCCAGTTTCTAGATAAAAACTAACCACTCAGCTATTTTGAAGAAAAGATGGGAGGGCTTTGACTTTTATGGTTTTGCCACTCTGTGACTCTAGCTGTAAATATGCATCCAATAACTGAATTCCTTATGGCACACAAATGCCCAAAATGCCTGGTAAATGACCAAAAAAATAGGCACTTAGATGACCTGGGAGAAACAGAATACCACCCAAATGTGCATGCTATTGCCACCCAGATGTCAGCAGTGTATACAGTAGTGGGACTGAATATAGTTTACCTGGGAGAGAAGTTGAAGATAAAATATTTAAAGCAAAATATTTTAAAAGCAATGTAGGACCTGGCTTGGTGCTTGATATTCATTTTAGGTGATATGTTCACAGTGGAAGACAGTTAACATTCATGAGTCTAGCACCACACTTTTAAAAACAAATTTTAAGTACATGACTGCTATCAAATACAAATGGTAGGCAACCAGAAACTATGGAAACTTAGTGCACTATAATACTGAGATACATAGATGATTCTTAATAGTTTCCGAGAGCTTAATAGTTTATTCACTATTAAAACATTCATTGAAAATACATGTAGAAAATAAAATAAGTGTCACTGGCTAATTGTTTTTAAGATTATATTTTAAACACTCTTATGTGTGCAGCTTTACCAGATGCCTCCATTTATGGGTTAAGCACACATAAAACCAATTGTTTTCCAGTCATTATTGACCTGTCTCCTTTCCACATCTGAATATTAAGATCTGACTTCCAAATTGATTTGTCACAGGCTTTTTGCATAGAGATACCATAAGGAGTATCAATCAAAATTGATTAATAACTAGAAGGATCTTCCTTTGTCTCGCCAGCTGTTTAGACGTCTTCGAAGAAAAAGTGGCACAGAACTTGATATAAGGCCTCTTATCACCTAGTTGTGATTACAAATGTTTTGAATAATTTCTCAATACATAATTGAGAAATTACATATTGATTTGCTGCTTAAAGAATTACAATGTGTTTAATCTGACTACTCGTTCAGAGAGGTATGAAGCATACCGTATAAAGAAGCCATGTTCGTACCAGCAAAAAGAAACAGCATGTGCTTGAAAAGAGAAAATTATTATTTTCCAAAGGAAAATCTGACCTCAGTTCATTAA
>JAGPOW010000261.1:149191445-149233697 GCA_030014935.1 Caiman crocodilus | reverse complement strand
GGGGGGCCAAAGCAGGGATGGAGAGTGGGCTTGATGCAGGGGGGGAGGAGTGCGCAGCAGGTCTGGCCCAATGCAGCCCAACACAGCAGCAGCTGGGGGAGGGGAGGAGTGGGCACTTCCTCCCATCAGGCCCAGGCCCACTTCTCCCTCAGCTCCCTCCCCCACATCAGCCCTGAGCCCACTTATCCCCTCCCCCCCAATGGTACTGGGTCAGGCCAGGCCTGTAGCTCTCCTGCCCCTGCTATGGCGGCCTGGCTTCTCCCCAGCCTTGTACCAGGTTCTTCCTGTATTAGGCCTGAGCCCACTTCTCCCCTTCCCCCACCACTGCGGTGGGGAGGGGGGGAACAGGCCTGAACCCCAAGCAACAGGAGAGAAGGGGGAAGTGGGCCTGAGAGGGGATACTGGGGGGGCTGGGGCTCCATCTTCTCCTGCTCCCCACCCCATCATTCTTAATAATCAATTGGCATGCATATATATACACATACTGACATACACACATACATATATATATATACACACATACATATATATATACACACACACACATATATATTTCAAGTGAAAGCATCTTTTGAAGTAAAAAAAAGATGGTTGCCTTGTTTAGAATATAGCTCTTAGATCAGTAATCAAAAGCAAAAAGGATTAAGGTCAATCTACCTAGGGCACTTCTTGACAAATAACTTATCTTAGCTCAGGTGGTCACCCACAAACCTGGAAAAACTAACGGCACTCTCCCCATATGCCCCTAATGGGCAGAACCTCCCTATTCACAAACTCTTTGAGGCTGTGTGCAAAGAGAGAAATTCTTACTTGGAAGCTCAGGCATGCACTTGGGAAAGCAAAGCAACAAAATGTGCAACTAAAGAGTATAAGACAACTTCCCAGGGTATAAGAAAACAGCATATAAGATAACTTTGAGAGGGATCAACTCAGTCCCGTCTCACCCACAGAACGCAGCTGCACTCTCTACCTTACCATCCAACCAATACATTTCTGGTTTGATCAGAGAGCAGCGGTATCCCACATACCACTTTTGCAGTCTGCCTCTTGTCCCAGTGTAGCTGTTGGCTTGTTCCGACATAACCACCTGACCCAGGACGGTGATTCATCTTTATTCAAACTCTAGGTAGGCATAGCCTTACAGAAATCCACGTACCTGTGCGGCTGTCTTCTGTGGTACATCTCACAGCAAAGTTCTCAGTCTGCATCATCTCTTGGTTTGCATTGTAAACTTCCTACAAAAGAGGAGCCAAGAACACCTAGGACCTTTAAGCAGAGTGCTAGCTGCTAAAAATGAAACACCTACTTCCTCCACAATTCCCTATACGGAAATTTACTATCCTTAAAATCTATGCACATAGTTTTAATAGCAAATCACCAAATGTCATTAGAATTGTGAGTAGATAGCCTGTATAAATGAAGCTCTTTAATGAAATAATTTCTTATCAAGAGCCTCTGGAGGTTAGAGATTTATTTTATTCTGCACCATTAAACTGTCTTTCTTTAGTAGGCACATTTTAGTAGGAGAGAAAATATCATCTTGGCTATCATGTTTGGACTAATTGCAAGCAATTTCAATTATTTGATTCTTCCAGAAATATCTAAAAATGTTCTCCTCTGTTTTCTTATCTTTGCTATAAAAAGGCACATGGTATATATAAACCCTCCTAGCACAGACAACTCTGGAGATGTGTCTGGACAGGAAAGGGGATATTTGACTTTTTACATAACTTGCCAATATCGTTCCAATTTCAGTCCATTTCTCTTTGTCAGCAATTAATCGAGACCAGTATGAAAGCCAAAATTGGCTTAAATGATTGATCTACTTACACAGTGACAAAGCAGCTGATGAACATAGCTGCATAGGTTAGTAAGCCAAAATAAAAAGATAATGAATAACATTACATAATTCAGTTTTAACAGTACAGTCCTTATTTGGAAGGAATATTTGTAATGATGCCAGGCCAGAAACTTGGATTCAGCAGCTCCAAATCAAGAGTTCAGGGCAAGTCATCCCTGGAACAAGCACCTCCTTCAGCAAACCCAGACCAGCCTCCTGGTCCCAGCTGGCCTGAGTGAGTCAATATGGGAAGCCAGTCCCCTGAAGCGACAGGGAGCAAGCCCTACCCGCTTCAGCCCTTAAAAGCTAGGCCCACTCCCCATTTTCCTCGTCCTGACGAAGGTAGAAGTTCTTGTTGCCAACAATCTGTATGTTTCCATGCTGATTTCCTGCATTTTTATATCCTGATTCTGACTTCAGCTTCCAACTCCAGTAAGACCCTTGGCAGTCTCTGATTCTGGTTCTCTGCTGTGATTCCGGTTTGATCTCTGGCTCTGGCCTCTGATTTCTGATGCCGGTTTACCCTTGGCTTACCTTGTCTCCAGCTTTGGCTTGTCATCCTGGCTTGTCTGATTTTGGCTATGGCTTCCAAATCCAATTCCAACAAGACCCATTCCACCCAAGGATCCATTCTGTAGACCCAAGCCCTTTAGGAAACCAGCCTGGACTACAACTGTGCTTTGGGTAACTAACCATATTTATGCAATGCTTTTATGACAAAAGTGATTGAAATGGGTTAGATTAGATAATGTTAGAAAGAAACCTTCTTTGATTCTACGGTAGCACATGTGACCGCTAGAATAAAAGCCAAGAC
Organism: Caiman crocodilus; assembly: GCA_030014935.1. Taxonomy (NCBI): domain Eukaryota; kingdom Metazoa; phylum Chordata; order Crocodylia; family Alligatoridae; genus Caiman; species Caiman crocodilus. The sequence goes on along the minus strand of JAGPOW010000261.1, from coordinate 149,231,043 downwards.
GCCTTTGCCATTCAAAATACCAGTTTTCTTTCTGGCATAAGTTTCTTTTTAAGGCTGAAATACACCCAGGTCTACAATCACAGCCCAGTTGGGTATTTTGTAAGAGCAGAGGAAAATCTGTTTAAATCTTCTTGAGTTAGGTGCATCTGAAAGATATATCTGGAATCTCAAAGTTTTAACCTTGCAAATATATTTTACTTATGCATGCAGTCCCAATGACAAAGGAAAATAATGCAGATGTCATGGATAGCTGCAGTTCTTCTCTACAACTTACAATAGAATCACAATGCTCATATTGCACAGCGGTCAGTGTACTGTACCTAGTTCAAGTCAGCATTGTAGCCCTCAGTCAGCACTGTAATTGGACCGGGGATGTCAGGCATCACCATTCAGTTCCCATGTTATAATGCCACTGGATCAAAAACTAAAACAAGAATGGTTATCTAGGGAGCGTATAGTACAGAAGGACAGCTATAGAGCATGAATAAAGCGGAACTAAAGTGTCAGTGTATGATCTCCAGTGAAGAGTACTTGTGGAAATGGCAGGGTGTGTGTTTGCTCGTAGAGAAGCAGAGGGATAGATGACAGGCACCTTAACTTTTCATTCCCCTGCATCTGTGGGTTTGCGTGATACATAATATATGTATAGCAACTGTAACGGCTACAAAACAATTTTAGCTATGCAGTATTCCTTTATGTTTCCTATATAAATAATAAGGGGAGAGCACTGCGTGAGAGAAATGAATCCCCGGCACAAGAAGGGCAACAGAAGCCTATTTACGTGTTTAGAGCTATACCGGGACACCTGAGACAAAACCTTACTGAAAGGCATAGCCCTTTCTGGAAAGTTTTATGCAATCAGATCTTCCATCAGTCAAATTGGCATGCACCCAGAGCCAGCCTTAGAGGTGGGTGACGTGGGTGACCACCCAGGGCACTGTGGTCAGGGGGTGTCATGCACACACAGTAGTGCTCTCCCTCCACCCTGCCATGCCCTGAGTGATCCCTGGACCAAGCAAGAGGAGTGGTGTCCAGCCCAGTCCACCTCCCCTCTGCCCCACCTCTATCCGCTGCTCAGGAGGAGCCAGGTAGAGTGCAGGCAGCTGTTTCCTTGCCAGACTATGCCCTTGCTTACCTGTCTCTCCCTACAGCAGTATCACTGACTCAGGGGGAGTGAGGGGGAGGCTGCGGGGGTACCAAAATATAGGTTTACAGGGTGCCATTTTCCCTAAGCACTTTCCCAGCGCTTCATGCAACTATATCATTCAAATTGGTTTGTGCATCTTTTCTCAACCATTTGGGCTTCTGTATCCCCTGATTTCATTTCCTAAACAGGCAGTACTCAAGTTCTCCTTGAAATCCATCTCTTTGTCAAGCTTTCCATCATGGGGACAATGTTTTTTAAGAATTATTGGTTGACAATGAAGCGTAGAGTTGCTAAAAGGAAAGTTTTAAGCAAGAACCCTAATTCAAAGGCTTACTATGAAAAGTGTATGATGAGAAGCCAAACAAATCCACATAGAAAGAGGCTAAGATCCAGCCACGTGTCAGACTCTGCACCTGTTGTTAACCTACTTTTATAGCAGAAAAATTCTGCCTCTTATTCTGCCTTCTAAAAGCCCATTTTAGAAGGCAACTCTAACTATGAAGTTGCTGCAAGGCACCTCCATAAAAAGAGAAGTGTGTATTGCATTGTGTAGGAATGCACCTTACCTTTCTTGATATAGGCCTCCCCCCAGCCCCAGGGAACTAAAATATAACACAGTGAAATAAAGAATTCTAGGTTATACCACACTGGAAGGCACAGCATTGCTTCTACGGTCACAGTTAAAATAAACAAGCATGGCCTTGTTTGTGATTGCAGATACATCTGCAAATCAGGACATGCTAGTATCTTTGTAGGCAAAGGTACACTATGGTAGCATAGTGCTTTCAAGAAGTAAGTTCTTTAGCCCCTTGTAATGCTGCATAACTCGTGCATTGCAGGAGGAGAGATGTGGCTAAGAGTCGCAAGTTAGCAGAACAGAAAAGGATGAAGTTCAATAAGAAAAAATGCAAGGTGCTTCACTAGGGAGAAGGAAACACCAGCATGCTTACAGGCTGGGAGAGGACCTTCTCGGCAACACAGCAACAAATAGGAATCTTGGAGTCACTGCTGACTCCAGGATGAACATGGGTCATCAAGGTGATGAAGTGATCAGTAAAGCTAGCCACACTTTATCATGCATTAGCATGTTTACAAAAAACAGGTCCAAGGAGATAATACTTCCCCACAGTTGGAGTACTGCATACAGTGCCATACTTCAAGAGGGATGTGGACATCCTTGGGAGAGTTCATAGGAGGGCCACTCATGCGGTTAGGGGCCTGCAGGCAAAACCCTATGAGGAAAGAATGAGGGCCCTGGATCTCTTCAGCCTTTGCAAGAGAAGGCTGAGAGATGATCTTGTGGTAGCCTACAAATTCATTGGGGGGACAGCAAGGAATAGGAGATGCTCCGTTTACTAGGGCACCCCTTTGAGTAACTAGGAACAATGGCCACAAACTTACAGAGAGCACATTTAGGTTAGACATCAGGAAGCACTTCTTTACAGTAAAGGCTGCCAAAATCTGGAATGAGCTTCCAAGGGAGGTGGTGCTCTCCCCTACCCTGGGGGTTTCTAAGATTCACCCGGCTGAGGTCGTCTGACCACAGTGCTCTTTTCTGCCCAGGGGAAGGGGTCAGACTTGGTGATTTGCTAAGGTCCCTTCTGACCCAAACATGTATGAATTTATTAATCTATGAATCTGTGTCTAGCTATAAACAGGCCAGGTCTGAACAAACAAAGGCATTTTTCAGGAAGCATTAACAGAAAAGATTTTCAAAGTGGATGTTAATACACTTGCTCTAGAAGGCAGGGGGGAGTGCTTTAATTAGAGGAGTTTTGAGAGCAACTCTAATTAAAGCACCCAGAGTGTCATGTATCAGGGTCACCACACTGAAAAATGGTGGCAGCGGCATTTCAACTAAGGCTGGTCAAACAAGCTTTAGTTAAAGTACCCCAGCTGCCATTTTTCAGCGTGGAGATGCTGATACACATGACTCTGGAGTCTGCTGGAGAGCAGTAATTACCACACTCCAGCAGACTCAGTGAATCAAATCTTCTCCAATGTGCGGTGAGTACTGTGTCAGAGCAGCCTCAATGTGTGTGTATAGGTGTTCCGAAAATGTATGTATTTAATTTATTTCTTTAAATAATGCTTATCCAAAATGCTAGATCCCTGGGAGTTTTGTACTTCTGCAAACTTTTCTTTAATTTAGTGTGTTTATGGATATTTTGTATGACAAGACAGAGATAAATCCATGGTTAGGGCATATATGAAAAAATATACACTTGAGGATGAGGAAAGAACACATCTTACAGGGTGCTTTGCAGACACGATGAAGTCAAACAGGGATCCTTGGCCTCTACTTTCTGGTTAATGTCTGCTCCCACATTCATTGAAGTCTTAGTTGTATAAATAGCATGGAAGGATGAAGGAACACAGGCTAAAAAACATGAAGTCAAATCTTGGATTCTATTTAAGATATACGATTCACCTTTTAAAGAAAAGCAAATGTTTGTTTAAAAAAAACACTGATGAGTACTTCATTTTCCCTTTTTTTTCAGCTGCACCCTGAATACTTTCAACACATACAACTACAAAAAGATATTTTGTCACCAGTTTAAATCTTTTTCAAGGGGGTGGAGGAGAAAATTTTCCTTGGATAATTAATCTGTCAGAAAGAAAAAGAATAGTTTACTCTGTGAAGCTGGTGATACTGCATTACAGTCTACTTTTCATCTCTCAAGGAGAATTTAACTGGCAGAAAGTGCAGTTAGGTTCCCAATGCCCTTTGAAAGACAATGGTATTTAGATAGTTCCCATTAGTATTTTTGAAATTCCCTCCCGATATTTTTTGATAAATGAATGCTTTCCTCAGAGAATATGCACTGCATTGTCTGTATAGCTCTAGTACTGTATTAAACATGAACAGAGGGATTAGAAAAAGATATAGTTTTCTATAATCTATCATTTTTCTTCATTTATGGGAATTTTATGGGCACTTTCATTCAAGGTTGAACAACCTTCTAAAAGCAAGGCCTAGGAGACACTGATTTCTACATTACAGATATTTTGTATATTACTTCTTCATAGGGATTTTTTTTTTCGGCAACACGAAGTATTGAAAGACACAGATCACATTGCCAACCTGCTCAACGTGCTTACATTTGCTGAGATCAGGGAACAGGCTGTCAAAATGGTTAACAAGTGTGCTTCATCGGTTCAATATTTCTAGAACTTTCTGTTAACTTATATCACCTGTCAAATATAATCAGGAAGGAAATTATCTTGTCAGAAGCTTCATACTTAGCATCGTCACTGGGAGCTTGCAGTTTTCCATATCTTTTGGGGGGGGTTCAGTGCAAATTACACAAAGGCCCTGCCCTTGACCCAGTATAAATGCACTTGGAGCAGAATCTGAAATCAAGTTAGTGTCATTTGATATGCATGCACTGTTCATCAATAAGTGAAATGCAGAGTCACAACAGACAACGTTTTTCATTAAATTCCTATTTCTTCTTTGTAGTTTCTATAACTTTGCATGGTCTCTAGTCTTTCCATGAATATATTTATTAGTAGTTTAGAGGCCCAAAAATGTGCACATGAATTTAAGTTTTTTATCAAATAAAAAGGGGGGAAAGGAGTGAAAAGCCAATTTGGTATGATATCTGCATAAAAATGTCTACAAAGGGTTCTCTGGAAATGCTGATGTTATGAGAATTAGCTGATTGGAGTGTGCTGCAAGAGATCTAATACATTCAGTGCCTGATGTTTGTCAGAAAGCCTTAGAGAGGAAAAGAGGTATATAAATGGATTTCTGGATGATGCTTACTGATTGGAATAGTTCAATGAGTTTTTTTAATGCCTTTTAAGTGGGAATGAAGAGGGAGAAAACAATAAAATTAACAGTTCCTTTAGGTCTACATACCTGTAAGTACTAGTTGTGTAAGGGTGTCCCAAGGCTAAAGCATAACAGAGCTTGAAAAACAGGAGGGGAAAAGAACAAGATAGGAAAACACCCTGTCATACTTGCAACCTTTCTAGAAAGGACTTCTTCATCCTAAGCAGTACAGTGCGCCTGGGTGAAGGAAACTTATTTCTACCAGAGTTGGGAGAGAAAGTGAAAAATAAAAAAATCACTACACTGGTTTATGTATAATGTCTGTACCTGGCCTGGGGGACTGGCCTGTAGAATTTCAGCTGGTCCACACTAGGCTATGCTGGCCAAGGGCCTAGTTAGCCTCACCCGCAGGCGTAACACAGACCTGAGTCAGCATAGCCCTACCTCCTGTTTGCTGTCATCTGCAGGCATGGGGGTGTGGATGGGGGAAGGGAGTACCTACAGCTCAGTATTTTTCTATCTCCATACAGTGTCCCTAGAAAGGGGGGGGGGGTGCTCCACGGAAGGTAGGATTGTACCCCTCATAGCTCCAGCAAGAGGCAGTTGGAGGTGCCTGGTGTGATTCCTACAGTCATGATTCCTGAAGTTGCACCAGGTATATGCTGCCATTGCCTGCCACTAGCCAAAGCTCCAAGGGGCTTGATCCCTCTTTCTGTGGAGCGCCTTCTCTACTGCTGCTAGCTGAGCTTCCAGTTCTGTTCTCCTGGAAGCCTAGGGCTGGGCATGAGGGAGGATCCTCAGTGACAGGGATGGGGGGAGTGCTCACCTGTGTCCAGCAGCCAGTCAGGGATGGCCTGGCTTCTTGGCTCCAGTTGGCATTCCCCAGCAGCCTGTGGAGCCCATGGGGCATGCAGGAATGCACCCAACCTGGTGACTTAGCTAGCGCTGGCGCTCTGCATGCGTCCCCCACCAAAGGGTGACCTTGTGTTCTGTTCACTCCCAATCTAACTTACGTTGCTTAAAGACACCTGCATAGCTTACACCAATCCTTCCTTGGGTTTCCTGAACACCTGTACTTAGCCACAGTCTTTCTGCTATTACATCAAGTGGTCTAGTTCTACATGTTCCCTTTGTACTGGGCCTAAACTCAGCTAGCTGCTTGTTTTGCCCATCTTTTCTTCGAAACAAAATGATGGAAATAATACTGCCTCTTTCTCTTTATGTTATCTTTATAGGCCCAGTCCAAGTGATTTAATTCTGATCCATCAACGTACTCCTGCTCTAATGAATTCTGATGAGATTTTTCTGTTCTAGCCATCAGGGCTCCTGAAACAATTCAAGTCCTCCACTGGGCTTCACTGTCCTTCTCAAGCATAAGGGTGTGGGCACCCCCTCGTCATGAATGACTCAAAAAGGTTTGCCTCATTGTCATTTAACCTACATCACAACAGATCCCAAATGGATTTACTCTCAGCAGATACAAACTAAAGAGAGGAGCATGCAACCAAGAGCATTTTTAGAAGTGTTTCCATAGTTGCCTTTGCAGAGCAGTTATTTTTGCTAGGATTATAGTAGTTATTTCTTTTCTGTATCGAGAACTAGTAGCTCATATTTATAAAATGAAACGACTATATAAGTGGGTCAGTGTCCTTATGCAATCGGCCGCTCTTTGAGGCCAGCTTCTCTTGGAGGAGAAAGTAAACTTAAATATGATGTGCACCGAAGGGAGGTGGGGACAGGGCAAGCCTCAACCAAGGAGGATCACTTCTGGTCTGGCAGCTGATGCTTAGAGGCACCGCATAATATGAGCCCCTAACCTATAGTTTTCTTAACTTATGCCTAAATCTGGCACTGGCCCTACTGTTTATCAAGCATCATGAAGATTTATTAATAGACTTCTGTATTTCATGGGTTAGCTGGTCCTTTAAAATCAAGTCTATTCTCATCTTTGTGCCTGCCACTTTACGGGCCAGAAGAAAACAGCCGGCAGGTGCCTGATCAGGGCAGCCATTTTAGGTTCAGGGCTGCCCGTATAAACAGGGCATTTTGGTGCTGGGAGCAGGTAACAACAGCACCTGGCTGCAAGTATCATTTGGAGGTAAGGGAGGAGCTGTAGCGGATGGTCAGGAGGCTTCTGGTCCTGGGCATGACTTAAAACTGCACCCTGCCAGGAGTGGGTGGCCTGGTGGGGCGCTCAGTGGTGCGGGAGCCTCCAGAAAATATCAGGCCAGTTACCACCCTGGTGAAAGGTGGGTTGGGGTGCCTTAACCCCTAGCCTCCACAGCTGGGTGGGTTACCCCCTTTGTAGGGTCTGGAAGGTGGATCCCAGTAAGAGACTGGGGCCATAGACTTACACTTATCTGGATATCTCCTGACTGGTCAATACTGGGGCCAGGACAAGAAGGGTCAAAGGTCCAGGGTCCCACTGTGAGGAATGCCTAAGAGCTGAGGGCCTGCGGTTCTGACTGGCCTGGAGGTGGGCCAGGGTTAGTAGCCAAGGGTCCTGGAGGGACCATACCCATAAGAGACAAGCAGTTCAGGGAGCTATGCTGCCCCGGATGGAGGTGGAATACAACAATTAATTAATTAGCAACAAGGCATGGTGGACGAGGAGGTGGGTGGTTAGCCCAGAAACAGGAGGGCCCTGTTACATCATCCTTGTTAATGAGGTACAATAGCTCTTGTGGTTTAAAAGGACGCTTGGGACTTTAGGGGTTACCCCAAGGCATTCTGAGAGGTGCTTTCACTACAAAATGTTTCTTCTTTCTTCATATCAGACCAAAGGAAAAAATTACTGGGTGCCTGGAGACATGCTGTGCGGCTGCTCCAAGACGCTGTAATTACAGTGTGTTGGAGCAGACTTGATTAATCGAGTCTGCTGGAGCATGGTAATTACTGTGTTCTAGTGACTTCCCATGTCTTGTGTATCGGCGTTCCTGTGCTTCAAAATGATGGTGGGGGCACTTTAATTAAAGCGTGCTGAATAAGCTTTAAAGCACCTCTCTGAGCCACTTTAATTAAAGCGCCTTCTCCCACCCCTGGAGCACGTGTGAAAGTTCCCACTAATGCCAAGTGTTAAAAATACATGAGGTTTGATTTTAAAAACATAAAATAAACATCAAAGTCTGGTCTCTGAGTTTTGAGATTTTAGAGGTCATATTTTCAAGGTCTACTTAAAAATGTCCTGTTTTTTAAGACGACAGCTAGGGAGAAGGAAGAGTAATCAGAGTATGGGCACTTTACAATGAGCTGGGGAGATGCTGCTTGGGAGTGCACGTTACCTTTTAGACTCTATTATATCTATACGTGGATCACTACAGACTCATGCAGCTGTAACAATTAGCTCATCACAGCTTGCCTCACTATTCTTTGATATCAATACAACTGGTGCATCTGTCTGTATTGACAGTATTGTAAATGCTATCCTAGGCTTTGGAAATTATGAGTTTGTGGGATAAAGTTCCAGTGTGACATTTGATAGGTCACTTAGACTATCTATGACTCATTCCCTCATAATAATTCTTCCTTACCCTGGGGCACAATGGAGATAGGAATAATAAAGATTGCAAAGTGCTCAGATACTGCTGTAAAGGGGAAGGGGCTCTATTATATAGCTATATAGCTGACATTCATGACTGTAGAAACTGAGGCTCTAAGAAAAATGCTGTGGGCTAAATCCTATTTCACTTTCAAACACATAAAATGGCACTTACGTAGCTCCATAACAGTAATTTTTGGCAGGTATCTACAGTTTGGATTCCACACGGGGAGGAATAGGATTGATCTGGCTGCATACCTGCCAGACGAGGGACTTTCATGTTTTAGCCAGACTGCCCAGCAGTCAAGGCACGAGCACAGAGTGCAGAAGCCCCAGTTTCTGACCACCTTTCAGCCCAAGACTTTTTGAAATCAGGTCTTCTGCTCCCTGGAAAAGTGTTCTAGCTATCAGGTCAGACACGAAGCATTACCTTAAGCACTCTCTATCCCCACTCTAAAGCTAGCCCACTGCACCTTGCATTTACTAGGCATTGGGTAAAACAGATAGCAGTGTGACAGTTTGTGCCACATTAGGAGCAGAAGTATGGTCCTTTTTCCTTTAAGAGCAGCATCTTTCATTGAGCCACCTTCTCTTTGGTTTGTATGCTTCCTCCTGGCTCCACTAATTTTGTACTCCTGACTACCCACTGAACCCTTCCAGAGACATACTGAGAAATACAAACTGCCTCAGGGGGGAAGAAAGGCCTAAAACCTGCGTCTTCAGTTCCCTGGAGAAGTGATGTAACTGGTAGACAACTGGGCTAACAGATGGGAATGTCCCTCCTCCCTCTCAAGCCGCAAAACAAACTTAGTTGAGGTTTTCTGTAACTCAAGTTTCTGCATCTGTATCATGTTACATGCTTGCCTATTTTTATAGGAGCCTAAGCTTGCTCAGAAGTGCAACTCAGGGTGACTTTTGCTTCAATTAATTCCAAATTGAGCCTAAATGCCTCAAACTGAAGGTATATTGCTTCATGGGTGCCGCAGAGGCATGTGAAAGTGAAATAAGTTTTATGTTTGAGAGTCACGTGTTTGTGTTTCATATCGGTATCATGTGAGAGAGCAACATTAAAATGTTGAATAACATTGAGACTCCTCAGGATGGAGCCTGGAGGGAGCCTGAACAGCCTCCAAAGTTGACTTGTAAAGAGAGAGAAGAACTGAGGGAAGAAGAGTCCCCACTCAATTACATTTTGGGGGGTTGGGGAAGGGCATTTAAGGCTTCATTTGGGATTTGGGGTGGGTTTCACTATTATCAAGAAGTATTTGAGAAAGCTTGGGGAAAGCATATGCTTCTTGCGGCCAAGGTTTGGGATTTCCAACTGGGCAGGGTGCCTGGAACCAGAATAACTGAGCATCTGGTCTATTAGGATGTTGTTCGTATGACGCTGTTTTTATTTGCTAGACACCAGAACAAGTTGAGCTTTTCAGGGGAAAGAAAAAAATTCTTGGGGGAAAAAAAATGACCCAAACACTAACTTTGCTTATTGTTTTGTTGAACTCCTATGTACTGGCTAGATGTCTCTCTTTCTTGGATCTTCATTACCCTGACACGCGTTAGAGAGACAAAGCCCCCTATACCTGAAAGGAAAACTAAGGCAAAGGCTTACATTTCCACATGACCTAGTAGTGGACTGATTGCACCCATTTGGTCTAGAAGATTATCTAAAATCTAAACAGGCCTTGAAAAGACTATTCAATAGTTCCTATTCAATAGGATCAATTGATGGAAGTTTCTCACTTACCTTCAAATATCTTGAAGAAAAAAAAATGAAGAAATAATTTAGTTAGATGCCTATAAAGGTTACCTTTGGGTCTTCCTGTGCTCAATTAAGTTTTTTTAAAACATACTGAGGAGAACAAGTTCCTTTAGGTTAATGAACTGCTTGTAAAAATAAGAGTAAAACACCCACCCAAGTCCAAGCTAGATATTTGGTACTCAAATGTATTTGCACAAAATGATTGCCTTGGGTTTTCCCAGGCTCCTCTGATATGAGGGATGGTATTGTTTAACTAGAAGTAAACAGGAATGGAAACTGCTACCTGAAAATCCCATCAAGTACTCTTATACTGCACTCCTACTTAGAATCACACTTTAATCTTTGGAAAGCTGCCAGTATAATTTGAAACGTAAGAACAAAACAGCAGGGTGGTTTCGAAATCTAGGGCTCTAACTAAAGTCCTCCTTATGAATGAACTTCTGCCTAAGGGCCCTGTCCTGCAAACACTTAAGCAGGTGCTTATCATTAAGCCACAAGAATACTGCCATCCAAATCAACATGCATCTTTATATGACTTTATAAAGCAGGTCTTGAACCTAAAATACCACTGAACCTTCTTCAACGCTTCTCCCAACCAGAGGCAAGCTCCTCATTTCAGCCCACCAAGCCTTACATAAAGAATTTAGAAGTCTTTACAAAAGACCTTTTCCTCTGTCTCTCACAAGGAGAGAATCACTCAAAAAAGAGGTTTAAAAATAGTACTAATAAACCACTTGGTTATTAACTTCCACTCTGAAATTCCCAAGAGACCTGTCTTTTCTGTGTTTGCTTCAATCAAAGTCAAATGGCAATGTTTGTATTCTATGTTGTATAAACCAAATGACCACATTACTCGTTATAAGAAATGATCATAAAGCCATGTAACCAATTATTTCTAAGCTGCCAACTATAGTTAATAATTTCTTATTATACAAGAGAAAAATCCTTCGTTTAAACATAAATGACGCACGTACTGGCAAAACAAATGCATTCCTACAAAAGAAATTCTTGGACTGCTCAGATGTTTATTACAAGGAAGAATTAAAGGAATAATATAAATGCTGTAGCCTTTACATTCCAGGGATGTCACAGTATTTTGGTATTGAGGAGCACAGCAAGGTTGAGGATGTGGGATCATGAACAATACTAATATCACTTGTTGTAATTAGGCTAATGATCCCAAGAGGGAAATCAAATGGCACAACTTTGTTATAAGACTTTGCTAGGGACATACTGTAAAATCATTACTGCATAATATCAGAACAGATGTCTGAATCGTGTGCATTAAAATATGTTCATGTTCAACCTTGAAGGTGGCCGACTCGAAACAGAATACAATATGATGAAGATTGGTAAAGATGGTTCAGAGTTTTACCTTCTTCTGTAGTGGGGTGCGCGGCCCACTCCCTGGTATCTCTCAAACATATTTTAACAAACTCTACAGCAACAGGATTCTGGCACTATGTCCTCCTTCTTTACCTGTGGCAGATTGTTATAGGAGCCTAGACAATGAATTTGTGTATGATGGTTTGGATAGGGATGATACTATCTCTAGCAGGGGGTTGGACTAGATTAGGAGACCTCTAGAGGTACCTTCCAGTTCATCTTCTCTATGATTCTGTGGAGGTGATGAGACCTTGCTGAGTCCCCTCAAGAAGAGGGCCTCTATTCTAGCCCTGGGTGCTATTTAGAAAGTTTGGCAGTTCACATAAAAATCAGCAGATGATTGTTCCTTGCCCGGTGAAGCAGGTGCATCATTGAGGTAGCTAAGTCACCCGCCTAGCAGCCACTTGGGTCCTACCTTGCTTGCCCCTGTGCCCCCTCAGATACCACCCTGTCGTCTCTCCTACCACATTTTGATGTTATGATTGGACAGGAAGGCTTCCCCTAGAGGGTAGAAGGGAGTTTGCTTCAGGTCTCAGGTCCTTCTTTGGGCTAATGCCCCTGGCCTTGGCCCAGTTTATTCTAGCTGAGTCCTACTAGCCAAGGTCCAGTGTGCAAGGATCCTTCTTTCACCTCTACAGCCACAGTCTGGAGCCACAGTCTGGACCTTTGATACATAAACAGGAATGAATAAAATATGAGCTTTATTGCCAAGAGGTTTCCCCAACTCTGGGTCAGCATTATATGGTGGCAATGCTACAGCACAGAGTCAAAATACCTATCTGCTACTGCCCGGTGATGCAGGGGCTTCCTCCCCACTTTCTGCAGTCAGGCCCTTCTCCTTCCCAGAGCTCTGCTCCCTGTAGTTTTTAGGGTTAGACTGCTTCCTTGCCTCAGTCCTTGGGCTTATATGCCTCTCTCTGGGTCACCTGACCCACTACTTCCTCCCTAGGCCTGTCAATCACAGGCCGAATTATTCTGGGTACACATGGGGAAGGCAACTATTTTATTAAAGGGCCCTCTGACCTTATCAGTTTCTATAAGGCAAAGTCCAGCCCATGGGCCAAATCTGGCCCCCAGCAGACTCCATTTCCCAACAGCTTCTGCCCACGTTGCTGCAGGCAGTTTCCATAGAGACCCCAAGTAGCAGTGTGGCTGTGATACCAGGAGGCCAGGGTTTCCATAGGGACTAGACCCCGTAGTGCTGGCAGGGCATACGGGGTAAGGAGCTGCTCTGGGATGGGGATCTTGCAGTGGTGACAGCATGGTCTAGAGTCAGGGCAGAACTGTGATCTGATGCCTGCATGCCTTGGGCAGTAAATCACAGTAAATCCATTGAAAGCCTGGCCCTGTGCTGGCACAGGCCCACCACTGCTGGGATTTACATGGAAATTGGCTACAGTGATACAGGGAGGGGCTGCTGGGAACTGAAGTCTGGACACCAACCGGATCTTCCATTTTCCCCACCCCCAGTCTAAGGGCTGGAGTCGGACAGGTGCTCTCTGGCTTCTTCTTGTCTCCAGTAATGAGATAGGGCCCCATTACAATGTGTTTTAAAACATAATAATTTTCTCTTTCCTTTTTTTAAAGAGACACTCTGGCTGGTTATTAGCAATTATGACAGTGCAAATGTGATTCTAACATCATTCTTCTGTTATAATAAATACTGACCAAAAAGGAATAATGCAAAAGCAAATGTCCTTTCTTGTAAGGCAAGCAACAGGTGATATGTATGTTGTTCTGGCACTTTTAAGGAAGAAGGGATCTCATTTGCCTCATAATGTTATTCTAGCCAGATTCTTTTCCATAATCAAAGATACCTTCTCTGTAACATCTGTTCATGCAAGAGCAAAGTAACATGATCAGAGAAAATGTTACAAGATATTAAAAGAAGCACTCCTATTTCAGTAGGATAGGGTTTAAAAAGGCAGCTACAAAAAGTCTCCTCTGAATGAGTGAATGAAACTAATTGAACTTGTCAGGGTAAACTCAGTATGAACTGTAATAGTCTTGCTCAGAGCTGCCATACCCAGGTGCAAAGCATTCTGTATGACAGTTCTGATTAGAACCTGTGTGTTGTGGAATTGAGACCTGATCCATTGTGCTGGGCACCCATGTGAAGTCTTTATGGAAACAACATCTCTAGAAGAACAGCAAAGCTCTCCCAGGACAATGTGCAAATCAGTCTTTCTCTACTGCATCCATTCCACTAGTACCACTTAGTAATGCAGGCAGCAACCCAGACCGTAACTTAGGTGGCTCTTTTGTGATGGTGCAGCACAGTGCAAGATGTGTTCTTAAATAGTATTTCAGGAACTAAGGTAACATACACTCCAAAATTTGCCAGGAATGCTCTTAATTGTGGATCTATGTTGTAGTGACTCTGAAGTCTCTCAAATATGACTTTTGTCCAATTTGAAAATTACTCCAGTTTTGGTCTGTGCCTACCGAAAGAATACAATAGGATATTACTTGTAACCATATGAATGCAGCCCTAGTACTTCTAGGTTAGTTACCGTGGGCAGTTTTCTGAGCTGGAAGCAGCATAGCATTGTTCACGCTGAGCTGCATCCAGACAAACTTGTTTTGCCGATCAGCAGAGTTTTAATAGCTTGTTCACCCATAGTGCTGAACTAAAGCAGCTACACTAACTGGACTTACTTTCAAATAGATCCAGAGGTCTTTAGAGTATCTAGGAATGTCTCAGACTTGTGCTCCTGAAAGTTAGTTTCTTGCAATTATCTGGCAGAATCCGCAATGTCATGATTTCTGAAAACACTAATCGGACGTACCATAGTCATTATGTGAAGATTATGATGAGTAGCATGGAATCAAGTGTTCTGGTCAGGCCACAAAATGAAATTATTGCTCTTAGTTATTGTCTTACTAGGCTTAAACACTCAAACTTACCTCTGAGTTTATGGTTTAAAATAGAATACCAAGATAGGGACAATATAACTTCAGTTAACGTCCCAGTACCATAAACAACCATACACAACATTGATAACAAACTCACTCAACCACTACAATGTATTCTGGAAGTGCTTTTTTGGGGGTGGGGAATGATGGCACAGTACAGTGACAGGCTTTTCTTAGCGATTCAAAACAGTAACAGTCATACAACACACTTGTTGTTTTAGCGGCGTTTATAGAGGAATGTGGCAGGCAGAGAAAGGACGTGTTAATTTTGCAACAGTTATCATCAAGCTTACAGAAAGAAACCAAGGATTGTGTGAAATTTATTAGGCCTGTGCAAAATGGCTAGCATTTGCTTCAGATTCACATTTGACCAATTCGGGGGAGAGCGATTCCTTTTGGTCACTTGAATCACTATCTCAAATCAATTTGGCTGAATCTGATTCAAAGATTCAGCCTCTGCAAATCAGTTGAATCTTTGAATCGAACATGCTGCGCTCAAAGGGAGGTCCCAGACCAGGCACAGTGCTAGTTTCCCCGCCTGCTTTTCGGCCTCCCACCCACCTGTCTCTTCTGCCATGCCTTGATCGAACGTGGAACATAGCTGAGGTGTTAATTAGGTGGAAGGCTGCCTGTTATACACCCCCATATGGGGGGGGGGCTATCCACCGCTCTGTTCCACCCCTACGTGGCCCAAGTCTTGCAGATGACATCTCAGGCAGTCGACTCACCTGTCCCCTTCACTCATTAACTGTGGCCCCTTCCATGAGACATTCAGTTTCCCTGGCCCCATCTCAGGCCAGTTGGGACCTCAAGCTTCTTCACACTATATGGGCCTCCCTCATGGTGGGCCCCTGGCCCTTTTGACCATTCCAGTCCTGGCCCCAGCATTGGCCAGCCAAGTCCCTCAGATGGGTCTATGTCTCCTGCCTGCACTCAGGGATTGGAGTCCCCCATTCCTAGCCTGAGCTAGCACCTGAGTGCTTCATAAAGCATGCCTAGTCCTGTGGGGTCACTCACCCCAGCAGACTCAGGTGCTTCTTGAAGCTTACCTGGCCTTCCCTGGATCAGCTGGTTCAAATAACCCCATCCCTAGGTGTGCAAAGGCACTCCTACCAACCTTTCACTGGAGTGGTAACTGGCCTCAGACTTCCTGGAAGCTTTCATGCCATTGGGAGCCCCACCAGGCCACCCACCCATGGCAGGGCATAGTTTTAGGTCATGTCTAAGACCAGGAGCCTCCAAACCATCCCCTATAGCTTCTGCCCTTACCTCCAGGATATTGCATACAGCCTTGCAGCCAGACAGTGTTTCTGCCTGGCTTGCCAGAAGCAAGCTGTTATATTTATATAGGCAGCTAGGGAGCTAAAATGGCTGCTGCAATCAAGCACCTGCTGGTTGCTCCACTCAGCCCTTAAAGTGGCAGGCACCAACAGTGCCCTGCCACACAGGGCTCTTCCCTCACCCACTCTCCCAGATTCATCAATGGCTGCCCTGCCTGGTCCCAGTGTCCTGATGCTTAAAAAAAAAAAAAAAAAAATCCCTGCACTCACTGGCTTTTGCCAGGTGGGGGAGGGGGAGCAACCTCCTCTTCCCCCCCACTGCCCCACACTACATGGGAGGGGCTCTGCCACGAGCCCCCAAATTCCCTGACGGCCACTGCAGCAGCTGGTGAGTGTGGGGCTTTTTTTTTGAAAGCACTGGTACACTGGTGACATGTAGCGCAGCCATTGATGGGGCTGGGAGAGTGTGCTGGGGCCAGGGGGCACTCAGGGGCTGGGGGAGCAAGCAAGGGATGGGGCCTGGTGGGGGTCCTCCTATGGTCCCCCTCCTCCCTCCTTCAGCCCCCCCCCCCCCACTTACTGACATGGTCCAGCTCTCTGCAGCAACAAGCGGGGACTGCCCAAATCTCTGAACCTTATCCAAAGCTTTTCTGAGTTGTTTTGGAGGCCTCGAATTGATTCATATCTTTTTACTGGTCTCCTGATTCAATTCGAATTTGGAGCTTTAGCCGAAGAATCGGGACAAATCTCCTCCAAATTGGATCAGCAACTGAAGCTTCACACAGCCCTAGCATTTATAGGCAGAGGCACTGGGAAATGCATTCATGGCAGATCTCATGTGCCCACTGTATAATTACTGAGTTTTGATTTTATTACCTATTTTTGTTACAGTAGAGAGCAAGACAGTATAACATAATAACATTTTAGAAATATGATTTCTTCTATTTCAATTTTAAAGAATGGTTAGTGGCATGTAATAGAAAGTATCATCTTTTTATTTGGCTTTGGCATTTTAATTATTAAATGGCAAAATGAAGAAGCCTTATGCTTTGATTTGAATTTGAACAGCTTATTTTAGTTATGGATTTGAATAATGTTTTAGAGAAACTGATGCTTCAGTGAAGAAAATTCAGGTGGCTTCCTCCTGAACACACCTGTAAATGTATCATTAAAATACTGTTCTTGCATCATGATATTCAGTTGAGGAAGCAGCCATGGCAATCTGAAAGTAAAATAGAGTGCAGCTGGAGGTCACAGCCTACAAGGAGAGTGAATGAGTTTACTAAATTAGCAATATTAAACCTATCAGTGGTGCTCAGTGGAAAAAAATGAAAAGTATAATTCAGTCTAGTTTGTGGAAAGATATTTTACATTCTATGTATTATCATTCAGGGCATTTGCATAAAAAAGATAATTGTTCAGTTGGTGTTCGTTTGCTCCACTCTGAATAAAAAATTAGTGCAACACCTCACATTATTTCAGTACCTTCCATGAAGAAATGCTTTTTGATGATAGGGCTGAACTCTACAAACACTTAGGTATATGCATCACTTTGTTCAGATTAACAACCCTACAAACCTGCTCATGTTTAACGTTAAACACACATAAGTAACGGACTAAGGTCTCCTATACAGCCTGTGCTCAAGATTCTTTGCACCAGGTGCTAAAATATATCTGTCTCTAGAGTAAATGCTAAAGCTGTCTAACAATGTGCAGCATTACTACATACCATTTTTAGATGTAAAGAGAAGAATATTTTATGGAATTAATATTATAAAGAGTTTTTAATTATCCATTTCACAATTTGTTTAGGAAATGAGGATTAATACCTTTGACCTTTAAAACTGTGCACTGAAACTTTTAATGACCACAGGTTGTCAAAATCTCAGTTCTAAAACTGATCTAAAACAAGGCACTTACCACCACAGAGTCCCATCTTTGCACTCTGTGGGCATATCTATACGAGACGCTAAAAGCATAGTAGACTAATTCTACTGCATGTTAGTGGTTCATGATGAAAGCATGCTAATATACAGTAGAATTAGTCTACTGCACGTTAGTCACGTAAGATATGTGCACCAGTGTTACTGTGTAGTAGTGTCAAATACAGCACATTAAATTTGTACCTATTATTACAGGTACTAAATAGACCATAATCATTAAGATTACTACATTACTACATTACTACATTAAGATGTAGACATGCTGTGTTAGATCACTGAACACACAGAAAGTTCTACATAATGAACTACCATTGGCTCTCCCTGATTCTTTTAATGCCATATCAATATAGGTACTTAATGTTATCTCCAAGCCTACCCAATAGCTCAAATCCAACAATGGACTCCAACTAGTGGTTTGTAGAGTTGAGCACAAGTTTTTGACTAATTTCAAAGTAAAGGTGTACCAAGTGATCTTTGAAAGCCTTCATCCAATGAGCCCCTAACCTGACCCTGTTTATAGTTTAAACCTGCCAGATATCACCTAGCACAAGGTGGCATTTAAATCATCTAATAAAATAAGAATTTTTATATTTGTGAGGCCACAGTAATCTGGAAAATAAATTCTGATGGCACAGACAAAGATGCTAGGTTAATTGTTGCTATTGGGAACAGATGGCTATCTATATTATGGTTCCAAAGATACATTTTTATAAACAGTCCTAAACAATTAATTAAAAACAATCAAGCAATAAGAAAGAAAAAAGTGGGAAGAAAACTCCAAAATGTTACTGTATACTGATATCATTGTTTCCAAATGAAAGAAAGGCTCTCTAAAGGTGGAAATCTCTGCAGCTCTCTTAACGTAATGTGGTTTACACTTATTTAAAGCAGGTGAAGAATTGGCCTTGTCTCATGAAAAAACTTTGGTAAAATATGATAGATCAGTGGGTTGCTTAAAGCACAGATAAGGACACCCTATGTGCCTTTCTATCAAATCTCACAAGTACACCGACATCTGAGATTCAATAATAACTCTCAGGAGCAAACCATCTGCCGCCCAATTTTCCAGCAATAAATGGGAGTTATTGTTGCCAGAAAGCTTTTTCTTAACTGGTTGTTTTACTTTATTCTGATTGCAGATAATTTCAGTGTAACAAACCATGCACCCAAAAGACTTTTCACCTCCTCAGTATGAGAGAATGAAACCACATTTTATTAAAATAAATAACCCAAACAGATAAACTTTGTCACTCATTTTACTTTTATACAGCAGAATTATTCCTTAGACTCTTCATACACAGCTACGCAGAGCCAGTTTACCATATCGATTAACCTTTCATATACTCCAGTGTATTTCATGCCAGACCACCACATAATTGTTCA
This sequence comes from Caiman crocodilus, assembly GCA_030014935.1. Classification (NCBI taxonomy): domain Eukaryota; kingdom Metazoa; phylum Chordata; order Crocodylia; family Alligatoridae; genus Caiman; species Caiman crocodilus. Next base: position 149,211,913 of record JAGPOW010000261.1, on the reverse strand, counting down.
AGTTGGACTTCCAAATAAGCATTCAGACCCATGCAATCCATGATAAAATATCCCCATGCAAAGCAGATGTAGTGCCAGATGTTGTTCTGCTTAGCAAAGCTCCTGTGATGTCTCTGAGTGTCTCTCAGCAGCCTGTGCATCTGTGCCATTATCAGGGGGTTGAGGAGTGTCGCTAGCGCATTAAATATCTGGTATCAAGACTGTGGCCATGGAGGCAGGGTGGATGCTGCATTTGAACAAATCTTAACATGCCAGTCTTCCACCTGGGGATGGAGAAAGAATAATAATTTTATAAATATTAGGTGGTGGACAAAAACACTGAAATAATATGGGGAAAAATGAAATGCTGCAAATGTATAGGAACACATGCATGTATGAAACACACACTTTAATAATACATATTCACCTGATCAAGAATACACCTCTTAATGAGATAAGGATAAAATGAAAAATCAGGCCTCTTATACCTATAGAGGTAGCTGCATTCTATCCAATGTGTTTATGCAAAGACATGGACCAATGACATTTTGAGATATTAAGTTTTCAAGACACCATCCCACTATAACATTAGGTAAGTATTTTAGTGTATGCAGTATGCATGAAATACTTCATATAATAGTTCCTAAATATGACTGACCAAACATAAGAATTAATCAATGTCTTCAGTGCTTATTGTGGGATCCAACTTATACGTGTAGTCACAGAGCAACTACTTTCAGAAGACGTTTGTTGAATACATATACATATATTAATGCATAGCAGTGAACTCCGGTGCATACATGTAGACCTTGGACTGCAGCACATTTTCATAGATTTGATAGATTTAGATTTCATAGACACTAGGGCTAGAAAGGACCTTGCAAGATCATCTGGTTCACTCCTTGCCCAAAGGCAGGAAGTCAGCTAGGGTCAGAGGACCCCAGCAACATAATCATCCAAACGCATCTTGAATGCGTCCGAAGTGTTCGCACCACTTCTGGGGGGAATGTATTCCAGACTCTGGAGACTTGGATGGTAAAAAAGTTCTTCCTTATGTCCAGTCTAAAATGGTCTTCCAGTAAATTGTGACAATTGGACCTTGTTTTCCCTAGGGGAGTCCTGGTGAACAGATGTTCTCCCAGGTCCTGATGTACACCACAATATACTTACAGGCTGCTACCAAGTTCTTGACAACCTTATGGTTTATTTATGAAATAAACCCTTCCATTCTTCTTTCCTCCAATTCCCTGCCTTCTCTTTTCCCATCTCATTTACATCTTGATCCACATAGTATTTCGATTCACAGATTGCCAATTCCAAATATTCTGTTGTGGTGAAGGCCAGTCTGTTGACCAACAGTAGGCTTCTCACCTTCTGTAAGAGGTCAGCGCCATGCGGCCTGGAGCCAAATTTTCTCTCTCTTGGAATAGTAGTGTTCTGTCCTTCAAAAAATCACCTACCACACCTGGATGTTAGAGAGAGATGCCCAAACCCTTTGAGAGACCAAAAGGATTGGTTATAGGCTCAAGAGGTTGACTTATCTTCAAAGGGCTCCACCATCCCCATGCCCTTCCTTAACCACACCAGACATTCTGGGCGTGTTGTTGTTCATCTACTGTACTGAGGGTCCAGTCTCAGTCTTATGGACTCCTTTGTTGAAGGGTCCTCCTCTAAGTTGGCTCCTTGTTCTGTTCTTTTCTGCACAGGTCCCAAGACAGCCACCTCTTAGTTCTAATCTCCCCCCTTACCTTCAGAGTCGGGATGGACTTACCCATCCTTGGGGTGTAATCGTGTTCATGTCTCTCTTCTCCTCTAGAATCCCAAAGTGGTTATCTCTGCCTCTCAGGACTGGACTCACCGACAGAGCAGTCTCCTCCGTCTCTTCACTGGCTCTCACCAGGTAAGTCAGGGGACTGGGGCTTTCCTCCAAGCCCCAGGGTTGGTACCTTCTCTTGTTGGTTTCCCTGTCTTCACCTTGTTCCCCCTTTCTCCAGTCTGACCTCGGACACTCCCTTGGCATCCTTTTAAATGCCTTTCCTTGTTAGCTGTGTCCCCCATGGTAGCATCTGATTTGCAACTTTCTTGACTCAGCTGTTTCTCTTTTACCTTTTCAACATGGCTTTTTTCTTCTTCTTTTGCCACATTGTTCTCCCTGTCTTGGGCTTGAACTCCAGTAGCTGGGCTTGCCAAGGCAGCCTTTGAACTGCCGTGGCCCCAGGTGGTTCCCTTAATTAGTCAGGGCCTGGCGATCTTCTTACCTCAGTTGACCGTAGTTTCCTTGGCATCTCCTGGTCAGTTTCTTTTCTCTGCGTTACTCCTTGCGTTTCTGTGGCAGTGTGCTTCAGCCACCTTGTCACACCTTCCATATTGTTTCTGTTGCACAAAGTGATATGATTCTCAGTCTCTGTGCCTCCAGTCCTTCGGGCATTAATCCATGCAAGACCATGTCATATGTTAAGTCACAGTTCATATTGACTGACCTAAAAAAATAATGCACTCCCTCCCATACCCTTTGCACAAAAGGGCAGTCCCAAAATACATACGGTACAGATTTTTCAGCCCTGCATCCCTCCCTCAGGCATGCCTCTATTTTACCAAGCCCCATTTATGCTGAATGCCCCTCACAGGAAGAATATTTTGTATTATCATCCATGTGCTATCCATATGTTCTCCTTTCACTCTATTATCTGTCACTGCTTTCAACACATTTCCCATCTGTTCTTCTGTCAGGTCTCCAACTTTTATGATCTTATGTTTCTTTCTTGTCAGATTAATCACCTTGTCATGTCCTGGAGCTGTTTACTCTGGTCCAGTGAGTGCCACCCTGCTCCTGAGCAGGGCTCCTTTGCTTTCCTGCCATGCCTTGATGGAAAATTATTCAAGGAGGGGTTCAGTGGTGCAACCTCCTGCCCGGTATGAGTAGTACTCATGTTCCCAGTGCGGTCGACCTTGGGGCTCCTCTTGAAAGATAACACTCCATGATCCCAAGATCTGCCTCACTCTTATCTCTAACATTTCCTATTCCTTTCCTCCTTTGCCTACGACATCCATTAGGACTCCCAAAAGCTTGAATATAGCCTCTACCACTCATAGCCTAAACTTCTTTAAATTTCCTCAATTCCCCACGCACATCAACATACTTTTCATCTTATTTAATTTTGCCCCTGACACTTTACCATACTTCTCAGTAGGTTTCAATACCCTTTCAATAGATGTGTTGTCCTGAGCCACTGTGTTCATATCATCCATTTATAATATACATTTAACATCATCTCCTCCGGTTGCTATCTGCACAGCACTTATCAGTTTATTATCACAAATTCTCTGCACCAATGGTTCCATCATGAAAGCAAAAAGATAGTGGGACAGTGGGCATCCCTGTTTTACCCTGTGCATATGGGGAATGCTTTGCTTCAATAACTATTACCAGTACTCAACGTTCTGCCTTTTTGTATAGCGCTTTGACTTATCTGATCACCTTGGCCAGAACCCCATGCTCCGCTGTATTTCAAACATGAAATTATGTTCAACTGTATCATAAGCTTTTTTCAAGCTTTTTTTAAATTTCAAATAATAAATGAAGTATTACTATATTTCTGTTCCTCTTGTGCACATCCAAAATGACATCTATCATTAACCATAGGATCTAGGATATCTTCTTCTTAGGAACGGAACAAATGTGTTATTCTTGTATCAAATCTGCTAAACAGCCATGCGTTCTTTTGTCCAATACTTTTGCCATCAATTTGTAGTCTACATTTTAAAGAGGTATTGGCCTTCAGTTGCCTAACACATGTTCCTTTCCCTTCTTGAATGTTAAAATTACCACACCTTCTGCAAAATCTTCCCCTACCTCCCTAGACCCTATTATTTCCTAGATGTCTCTTTTATATCTGTCTTTCATATTTAAAGGTTTGCTTTTTAGGAACTGGCTTATAGGTATGAAGGTATGCATGTATGTTTTAGAAAAAATTAACATGTGCATCAGGGATTAGTTGATTTCTAAAAGTCAGGGTCTTGTATATGCAGTTTTCCACAGCCCTCAAGGCAGACAGGCTGTCTAATACAACAATGCCAATGGATATACACCCATTCTGGGAAACTGGGGGCACGTAACTGAGGGCATGTACCATTCCATAACATGAGATAAGGTGGAACCAGCTAACAAGGTCCCAGAGTGGGGAAGAGGGAGGCTGAATCCTGGTTTTGGAGGAACAGACCAAATTAGGAGAAGTCCTGGAAAGTCCAAATTAGTATGTGTTCATGTGATGAGCTATGTGGACATGTGACAAACACAGACCAACCAGAAATAGCCAAGGATCAAGAGTGATCAGGAGGAAAGGAAAATACAAAAGTAGAGACTTGAGAGTAACAAATGGTCCCACTCAGGTTCCTCCTCCCCAAGAGGGTTCCCTCCTCCCTGGTCACACCCTGGTCTGTCCCAGTCACCCTCATGCTCCCCGGGTCCTTTGCCTCCTCATCCTTCTCCCTAAGAGGTGTCCCCATTCCCTGAAAGGGTCCCTGAGGGTAGCATAGATACCACCAGCCCATGTCATCCACCCCACTGTGTGGGGTGGGGCCCTCTGCATCCCACCTCCAGGCTGCTGACATCTGGCCCTTAAGAAAGAGCCTCAGAGTGTAGACTGCATCCTGGCCAGATGTACTTTGACTTTGATGACAGTCTAGGATGTGGTAGATATTATAGAATTGGTTGATTGTTTGGTTTGCTTTTTTTCTGTTATACTGTGTATCAACAAATTTGCCTATTCTCAAAAGGAAAGGTCTTGGTCAGTCTGAGGATGGGTTTCCTCTCCCGCCCCACCCCAACCCAGTGGCTCCCTCCCATGGGGGATTATCTTATATTCAGGGTTGTCTTATATTTGAGAAAATATGGTATATGCCGATTTACAATAGATCCTTAATATTATGCCATAGTAAATACTTTAGAATGATTTTTTCCCCCCTTTAGAAGCCCCCTGAGCTTCTTTGTATCTATATTATAACATCAGGTCTGTATTTACATGCTGTTTCTAAGATCTTTGTTTTTGTTTTATTTAGTTTCCCCCCTTATTTTAAAGTTACGTGAGTGGTTATACCATCTCTGTAGATGGTGCTGCATCTACACAAGACACTGACTGTGCAGTAGCCCATGGCTACTGTGCAGTAGCGGCATGTGACAGGAAGCATGACAGAACACTACTGCTGAGTAGTCATGAGCTACTGTGCAGTCAACATTATGAAAAAGCTGTTCTTTATCCTGATCGTGCAATAACTGCTTCAAGGTCAGGGTCTCATGTAGACATAGTTGGTATATTTATATATTTTTTCAAAAGTAAAGGATTTATACTTATTTCACTAATATATATGAATGATTTCTGTTAACTAGTTAAATTATGCATAATACATGTATCATTCTTAAAGGAGTAAATAAAGCGTAGTTTCAATGAGCAATGAACTATTGAAGCTATTTCTATTTTGTCCCAACATTTCCTTTTTTTTCCTGTTTTTCAGGGGAAAGGAACCCCTTACTCCCTGTTTTTTTAATTTTTCAAAGATTTTAAAGTAATTAACATCTTTAGGCTGAAGGTAGATACCTAAAAGCCTAAGGCATCCAAAATTAGTGGTCATTTGTCAAAATCTTAAGCTATCCCAGTGGTCACAATGCTCCTTTGAAAATAGAGAATCAATAACTTGCCAATGATGTCACTGGATTAATGACCCGGATACCTTGTTCCAGGCAGACCCATACCTTCAGATTGACAACAACCTTTTCATTCAATAATAGGCATTATTTTTATTGATACACAGTGATAGCAGATAAGAATAATGTGAACAATTTTATAGCTACCAGTCCTAGAGATGTCACAGAGTCCAAGCACATCTGGCCAGTACACAAGCTTCACTCTGTGGTTCTCTCTTGAATGTCAGATGTCAACAGCTTGGAGTCAAAGACTGAGGCCCAACCACCCCCCCTCCCCAAGTGGGGTGGGTGAGCTGGGCTGGTGGTGTGCCCTGTGTTGATGGTGGCCTTCAGTTCTCCTCTTGGGGACCCTTTGTTGCTCTGCACTCTCTCCTTTTATATCCTTCTCTTCCTCTGATGACTTCTTATTCCTGGGCTTCATTGATTGGTTTCCCTGTGGCCCTCATACTATCCATGTTCTGTCCCATCATCATATCCCATTGTTTCACAAACCCATCACACATCCTAATTTGTTTATTTACCAATTTCTCCTAATTTGGTCCATCTACCAAAACTGGAAATCCCAAGGACTTTACAGTTTAGCACTGTGACCTGCAGAGTCCTTTGTTTCTGACTGTGTCCATTTTTCATGTTATGTAACATTGTGGTACATTTCTTCATTTTTCCAGCCTGTGTGTTTGCTTGCTTTGAACATGGTGGACCTTGAAGGAAATTTTGTCACAAACAGGTTTTTACAAAGCAATTAATCCTTGCTGTTCCGCATGACCATTATTCTAATGCAATATCTACTTTACCTACAAGCCAGTTCTCAAAAGCAAACCTCTAAATATAATTTTCTAGCCATCAGCCAAATGCAAATATGGCTAATTTTCTTTATGCAAGCAGATGATATGTCAAATGCTCTAGTTGCATTCTACTACATTGCTATTTAAAAAATACTACAATAATTACAAAGAGTGTTTATATATTACTATACTAGTGCATATATTAATATATTAGTATATGTAGGGCACATCTACATAAGACATATTATTGTGCATTACCCTAATTTACTGCATACTACGGGCATGAGTCTACATGTGCGCAAATGCAAGTATCAAATTTTGTTGTGATTAGTTAATGCACAGTAACTGATATGTAGACATGACCCAGCACTAAATTTTGTGCCAGGTCTTTCCAGCAACTTGGGGGTGCTAGCCTGAGCCCAACTCCAGGGCTCCTAGCTGGGCTTTTCCTGCCGCAAGACTGTGATACTCTCTGGCAGCCCCTAACTGCAAGGTATAAAAGCCTGCAGTCATTTTGAGTGAAGGAGTGGGGTCTGGAGCTGCAGCAGTAGGTGCTGCCAGCTCCCAGGCCGTCCTACCTTGGGAAAGAGGCAAGGGAGTCAGGCTGCCTGTGGCTGGCACCCAATGGTCTGCTGGCCCTGGGGGAGCAAGCAAGGATGGGATGTCTTGGTCAGTGACCACATGGAACCAAGCTCACCCAGCTGACTTACTTTGGTCCCTAGGCACCCATGCATGGCCAACCCCTGATATGAAAGCGGGGGAGCAATTTACAGCCCCTAGTGCAGAGCATTTTATCTCTGCAGTGTTACAAACTCTCATAAAAAAGCTTCTATCCTTTGCCTCTGCAGGGCTACAGTATCCTAGCTTTTTAATGAGAATGGGGTGGTAGACAGAGTCAAAGGCCTTCCTGAAGTCCAGAAAGACTACATCCACCATGACACCTGTGGCCAATGATTTTGTGACCTGATGGACCTGCCCCTAATGAAACCATGCTGGTTGCCCCTGAGCATCATCCCCACTTCTGGCCCTTCATAGATATGCTCCTTGATAATCTTCTCAAACAGCTTCCCCAGGATGAAAGTAAAACTAATGGGCCTACAGTTGCCCAGGAACCCCTCCTCCCTTTTTTGAAGATGGGGACCACATTGGCCCTCTTCCAGTCATCCAGCACCTGGCCAGAGCACCATGAGTAAGCCATGCCAGGAGCCCTGTGATAACCCTGCCAATTCGCTCAACACTCTGGGGTGGAGAACATCTGGACCTGCTGATTTGAACATGTCCAGCCCCTTCAGAAGTTCTCTAACTCAGTCCTCCCTTTACCTAGGCCTGGAAGAGTCTCTCCTGAGTCCATCTTGAACCCAGTGGGGGAGTCCCAGCCCCTGCACAAGAAAATGGAGGCAAATAAATTGTTAAAAAGGTCTGCTTTTTCCTCTGGTGCAACCACCAGATTGCCTAGCATGTCCTGCAGACGCCCCACTTTACCTGATGCCTTCTTCATACTCCCTATGTTTTTAAAAAAGGACTTTTTGCTGTCCTTGATCCTTGATGCTAGCCCTAGTTCTGTATCTACCTTAGCTTTCCTAAAAGCCCCCCTACAGATGCGAGCAATGGAGGTATACTCCATTTTGATAGCCCCTCCCTTCCACTGGGTATATGCCTCCTTTTTGGCAATCAGGCATTCCCAAATGCCTTCAATGAGCCAGAGAGGCTTTTGAGCACTCTTGCCCTCTTTGATTCTTGTTGGGATTGTCACCCCTTGGGCTCTGAGTATCGTCTCCTTAAAGAATGACCACTCATCTTGGGCACCTAGTTCCCCTACTCTCCAGGACCCCAGTGTCTCTCCTACCATTATCCTCAACTCATTGAAGCTGGCCATCTTGAAGTCAAGAGCTACTGCCTTGCTGCACGCCCTTGACACCCTGAGCTGGATGGTCAAATCCAGCAGGCAATGCTCACAGTCCCCCCACCAGGTCATCGCTTGTAGCCAGGACCAGGTCTAGCAGGCCATTTCCCCTGGTGGGACTGTGTACCTCCTAAGTTAAGTGGAGGTCCTGTATCTCAGCCAGGTCACTGCCATCCAGTGCTGGAGCCATCTAGATGTGCTAGCTGCACCAGTGACGCACAATGAACTGGATTCTCCTGATCCGCCAGTGGCTTGTGGTGGTGGCAGAGAATCAGGAGGCTCCTTGGGTCCAGCCCTGCCACTCTCATCTGCGTCACGCACCTGAGAATCCAGCCATGCCTCACAGGGACACTTGGGCTATATTGGGGCAGCAGTATAGTGGCTGCAGCATGAGGCTGCCACCTGATGGGGACACCAGAATCCCCAAACTGAGGCTGGGGTGCTGGGCACCTGCCCTCAGGCTCTATCACCTGGCCCCACCCCATGCCCCCCAACTCTGGGCCCAAAATACAGAGACATTGTACATAGTTTTCACATTGTACATTGTTTTCATATTTTAAGTGGGTTTTTTATTGTTGGTGGGTGGGGAGGAAGGTAGAGGGGGCTCTGATTGAAGGGAAGGGGGAGAGGGCTCTGTGTGTTGGAGAGGGAGGTGGGAAGGATGGAGGTGGGTGGTGTTAGGGAAATAAAGCTTTTTTTCTTTAAACCATGTGCATGTCCTGAGAGTGGTGCTGGGGATGGGCAGGGGGTAGCATGTGTGTGGACTGTGGGGCAGGTGAGCTGCGGCAGGGAGTGCAGGAGGGGGTCAGCCCATAGCTGGTGCCCTGGACCCCACTGGTGCATGCATGGCTCCCCTGAGGCCTGGGCTGGGGGAATCTTCTGGGGCCAGCACCCTGGCCAGCAGGAGCGTGGGGCACTGGGCATCACTGGCAGGGTCAAAACAGGAGAAGCAGGGAGCTGGGCATCTCTGGCAGGGATGGAAGGAGGGGCTGGAGTAGCCATGGTGTGGGGAGGCAGGGTGGGCAAGGAGGGAGCTGCTGCGTGCTGCCCCTGGGTTGGGCACATGGCTCCTGGGCAGGGAAGGGGCTAGCCAGGGATCAGGGTATGAGGCTGTGTGTCCAAGTGCTAGTAGCTGGGTCTGGCTTCAACATGGATGCCAAGTGCTGGCAGCCATGTGGCCAAAGGCTGGAACTCCAGCCCTCCAGGGGCCACAGGGGGACATGGCAGAGCTAGAGTACTTGGCATTAGATTTAGTGACACCTACCAAAAATCACTTACTGTGCATTAGCTTACCATGCAGTAAATTTAGTCATGCTTAAATGCACATTTAGACTATAGTAACTTCAATTTGGTAACTTAAAAGTTACTCATGAATTTCTTAGAAATTCTTAGGCAAGAATGAAATTCTTAGGCAAGAATTTCTTAGGGTAATATCTTTTATTGGACCAACTATGTGGCTGGGATAGAGCTACACAAGTTTTTCAAGGGTAAGACATTCTTCATCAGGTCTGACCAGAACAAGCCAGGCAGGATGATAAAGAATAGTTATGGGAGGGTATGAGAGAAATTCTGAGGGAAAAGGGACACAGTATTAGCAGAAGAAAATCTGATTACTGAGAGAGCGATATCTATCAAAAGAGAGGAGGTTCATTTTCACTTTTTACATGTGGAAAGAATTCAGAAATCAGATAAAATATAATGTGTCATAAAATCAGTATCAATGTTTAGCCCTTGGTTCTTAAGCTTATCCTCCAGCTAATCAATTTGTTCCCAAGTTCAGTTTTTAGTGGTTCTAAGTAGATTTCGCTTCAACATAAGGATAATGAGGTCACAGACAGAGTGGTTGTTCTTTGAGATACGTGCTTCTAATGGTGTGTGTGTATCTATCCTTCATATTTTTGTGGGAGAGTTTATTTTGCTACATAGTTGCTGTTTAGTTTCATCCATGTAGTTGCTATAAGGGCTATAAGGGCACTTGGTGAATTGGATCGGGTGTATCTAATTTTGGGAAAGTCATGTGTAGTAGGGCTATGTGAAGTTTCAGTCGCTGATTTGATTCGGTGGCGATTTGGCCCGATTCAAGGGCCAAATCTCCAAATCTGAACTGAATCAGGAGACCCTTTAATCTCTCTGAATTAAATCAATTCAGATACATTTGGAGAAATTTGATGACTTGGACATAGACACAGCTTTAAATGTTTTTTCTACATACTCAAGGTACCACGCAGCTTGTGAATGCTGAGATGGCGGGGAGAACAGAGCATCCTTCAGGAACACCCCTGCCCCCCTGCATGCTTAGCCGTGAACCCAGAAGTGGACTGGAAGTACTTCCGGTCCACTTCTGGGTCCACCACCAAGCACACAGGGGACCCCCCCGCCCCTCCCCCCTGCACCTTTGTGGCATGTAGAAAAAACATTTCAAGCTATGTCTATGACCAAATCGCTGATTCTTTGAATCAACATTGACTCTGCATTCAGCCTAATCGAACAGGGACAGTAATCCAAATAAACTAATTGAATCACTGCCCCCGATTTGGGCCAAATCTGAATCGAACACAGCCCATTTCGTACACCCCTAACGTGTAGGAACCATGGATTTAGATTATTTTTTGGTGGGGGGTGGGGTGTTGATGATAGTGACAGTGGGGATGTTATGGTTAAGCATTTCTTGCCGAGGCAAGTCTCTCTCCCCCTTGATGTCTGTTGGGCAGCAGGGAGCAAGGTTAGGGGGTTGTTTGAAAGTCAGAGATGGAGGGAATGGGAATTTCTCTCTCCAAGGCTGTAGTTGTTTGATGATTTGTCTGACTGGTTACTGCAGTGGGAGGTAGATGACCACCAGGAATGTGTGGAGATCACATGGAGTTTTGTTCTTTGTATTATAGTAAGGTACTTCAGAATCTCTGGGTATCTCTTTCATCTATATGGCCTGTGTCTCTGCTGGAGTGTCCTTTTTGGATAAGGCAGATGTTAAGCTAGTTGGGTGGGCTTCTTTTCAGAGCAGGTGTGTTGGTATCTCAGGGCCTGGCTGTAGGTTAGCTTATCAGTGTGCTTGGGATGATTGCTGGTCTCCTGAAAATAGGTATGGATTTTCTGTATATAATGATTTGTAGGATTCCAATCTCGATATGGATTGTGGTATCTAGAAAGTCAATGCTAGTGTAGCAGTATTATAGGGAAAAATTGACTTGGGGGTGATAGTTGTTAAACTTGTAGTGGAAGTTACTAACTGAGCCCATGTATTAGTTCAGATAATAAAAAAAATCATCTATGTAATGCTGGTATAGCTCAGTTTTGATGGTGCAGTTTTCTAGATTTTTTTTCCCCTATAGGAGGCTCATGAAGTGATTAGCATATTGAGGAAACATTTTTGTCCTCCACATGGCTTATAGCCATGCCCATGGTTTGAAGAAAGTGTTGACTGTCGAAAGGGAAATTGTCATAGATGAGAGTGAAGTGGATTATTTGTGCAGCAAAACAAAACCATTATTAGTGCAACAGAACAAATATGGTCAACTACACAGTTGGTCCAATAAAAGAGATCACCCTAAAAATCTTTGCCCCTAAGAAAATCTCTGGACTATCATGCCTACAACATCACTCTCATAATACCATACTTTTTAACATACAGAAGGAGGGCTCTGTACAAGGCGTGTTATTTAAAAAGAATATGGGCACCAAAGTTGCTGGGATTCACCTTGAAAAGCCTGGGATTTATCACTGGCCAATACTGTAAGCCAAGCAATTATTTTGGGGGATTTCACAGGCATGGTGGATTTAGTACACACACAAATTTATGTTAAAAATTTCCCCAAACCTATCAAGAACTGCTTCTGTAATGTCTCACTTAAGCTGGAAAAAATGGTAACAATCTGCCACAGAATTATAGGGTCCCTGCTAATAACACGTTTAAAATAAAAAAGTAATTTGAAAGTCTGATTTAAACCACCCACAGATCAAGGAAATTCAGAGAAATGCTTTCCACTCTGCCCTTATGTTACTGCAAGCTTGATTTTGCTACCCTTATTCATATAGAGCAGTGCCTCCTTTGGTGTATAGAACCAGTGATTGAGACTAACCTTCTGCCATTACCCTCCATTAATAATTAGCAGAATTGAAAATAACAATCCGTAAGACCTCAGGACACACTTGTAATGATACGTGAATCTCAATAGGCTAGCTCCTGATGAATAATAAAAGGGTAAAATGATCCCCGAGCAAATGAAATGGCCTTTTTTAAAGTTTTCTCTTTTTTTGGCTTTGCTATATTTTTGATTTTTTGTATTTAACTATGCCATATGCAAGGTGGAGGTCTCAGGAAAACCGGTCTGGACAAATATAGTAGTAATCAGTTTGTATAAGCATGAATATAATAATTGGGAATAGGGAAGGGGGAGGGGATCCCACTGTGCAGTACCATCTGAAGGTTTAGATCCATGTGAGCTAGGCCCTTGATGCCAAGTTTTAGTGGGGCCTAGAGCCCATCAAACAGTGCTAAAACAAAGGTGCAGGGATGCAGGAGAGAGAAAGAGAGGCAAAGCCTGAGTGCTCAAATGAATCAAAACTACTGAATTATTTATGTTAACTGCCAAATGCACCTGCACATGGACTCAGCCATAATCCCAGTAATAAATATTACATATTTAAATAAATAAATGCCTTGACCCTGCCCAACACCCTGCCCAAATGCTCTACAGTTCTTAAAGACTCTATATACGTATAGGGTTCGAATGCATTGCTTTCCTGAGTGGTTATGATATAATGTGCACACACAGGTATCCAGGCAATCTGTCAGGTCAGCAATGAAGGGATTACACAAGAAAAATAGGGGAAACTGTATCTCAAGGAGAGCTGGTTAGGAATTGTTCTGACCTAAGCAGATTTTGGCAGAATTTAGCACCTTGTGGAAATGCATGAGGTTTGACAAACTTCTGCTGTCACGGAGGTAGATTTCTAATGGAAACCAGCCCAGTTTCTAGACAGCTTGACTGGTAAACTACTGAAGAAACTACATTTCCAGAGTCTATGGATTTCCATGGACTGCCCAATGGAAAAGTCTCCCAGGATTCTTGGCCACAGAGGCTTGTCCAAATTCAGGGTATCTTTTCATGCATACCTTCCTTCAAAGCCATGGTTCTTCAGTTTAGGAGTCCAACGTAATATCAATATTGGACTGAAATATATGAATGAAGAAATACTATTCCTTCCCTCTTTTCAAACTTCTGCCCTTCGAATTATTCTGTTCTTATCCATGCCATGCAAACTCAGGGGTATTGTTTCGATTCTGTGCCTTTTTCCAAAAAAATAACGAGAGAGAGAGAGAGAGAAAAGCTAAAATGAATTATTTTTTGGCAAATGTGGATTTTAAGGGTAAATTTGTATGAACACATTTTTTTAAAGTATAGGAACTCTAGGCATGTGATGCTTGGAGCAATTTAAAATTACTGGAGTGCTACTGATTTATAAATTAGTACTTGTAAGTGACTCAAGCAGAATAGTTGTGGTTCAATATAATTCTTCTTAAATTGACTATTTGCAGAGAATAAACACTGGAAATTGAAAGAGAGCATTGCTTATATCTTCTGGATATATCTCATGGAAGTTTGCTGTCCTATAATCCTATGTCCTTTGCCTTTACTGAACAAAGCAAAAAGTGCTGGTAAGTACAGTTTACAATCAGTTTTTGTGCCTTAAGGATTGTAAAGGACTTCTATATGGACCAACGCTTGCCCCAATATGATCTTGAAGAGGTTTAAATGGCCGCTCCTTCCTGGAAATAAAAGTGCAAGTAGGCCAAGCTGCATTTTAAACAATTGATAAAATTGCAATTTTTTTTTTTTAAATTCCAGGATCCCACACAGTTATGAATGTGCTGCAAACTAATACATATTTGCATTATCAGTTCTGCTCCCTTTGTACTGCTTAGCTTTTGTACTAAAGAAACAAAAAGATTTGTGCATGAGCAGATCTGGGAAAGGAGTGAGGTGTGACTAAACCTCACTGGCTGTGCTGCAGAGACACAATGGCATTTCTGAGCTCCACATGGTCAGTGCAGGCTCCTGCTGGAGCCACTGCTTTTGCACTGTTTTGCAATCCAGGGGATGAACACTTTTCCTATCACCCTACCCTCCCATCCCCTTTACACACAGTCTAGGGGTGCTCACCCCTGGGCTCCAGAGTTACTCCAAAACCTGCACTGACCACCTTAAATTCTAACTGTGCATGCTCCAGCAGGAACCTGTGCCAAACAGCTATTGAATTCAGAAGGCATGAAGTTCGCGGCTGGAGAGAGGGGATTCAATCTGACCACCGCACCTCCCCCAGATCCATCCCTGGGTTTATGTTTACTTTTCTTCTCTCAGTTACTGTAGTTGCATGCAATCTGAGCATGGACATGTCCAAATTGTGGAGTCAATTTGAGTGTAAAATGTGCAGAAAAAATATTTCCCATTATTTTATCCAAGTTTTTTATAAGTTTCTCACACCTCTTTTTCTCTCTGTATTCTATCATCATGAAAAAAACCCCCAGGCAATGTTTTCATACTCAGAACAGGAATCTTCATGTGGCCTTTTATTCTAAAAGTTAGATTGCACTAATTTTTCCCATCACAAAGCACTGTATTTCTATTTTGGCACAATCATATGATTTTTATCATTGATTTTAGGCCTTTTCTTGATACTCACATGCAGCGGGTAGGATTCAGATAAAGAGTTACCATTCAAGAAAGCATACACCTTATGTTGCGGGGAGGAGAGGAGGGGAGGAAGGTTGTTGCTTTCTTTTACTATAAAACATATCTTACTGGTTTACCAAATCTCAGTGATTTTGATCACTGGATATTTTTTCAGTTTAAGCATATCTAGTTTACAGCTCAAAAGTTTTGCACTCCTGAAAACCTATGAGATACAAAATGCTTGGCAATTTTAGATAGTCTGGACCCTAAATGATTTCTTCTCAAGCACAAAAGGTGTGAGTTATCCAAATTTGTAATCTGACTAACGTATGTGTCTAAGTTTGCAAACTTTTTGTGAGATTTCAAAGTCACCTCATTGGAGGCTCAAGCAAGCACACTTTAAGTCTATAATAAAAGCTCCCCTCTGCAGCGTGTTAGCCAGGTCCACGCAGCCCTGGGCTGGCAGGCTGACCCCCTGGGATCCCTACCAGCCAGGACTGCTCCAACCTGGCTTAACATGCTGGAGTCCTGGGTTCATGTTCAAATATGGTCCCTCAGAGCAATAAACTCTGGTGTAATACATGCCAGAGTTTATTGCTGTAGAATAATCGCATGTGTAGATGCTTCCAGGTAGTCTCAGGTAATGGTTTTGTCATGTGTCCCTTTCAAGTGGATTGCTGTCAAGGACAAAAAGTGACCACCTCCTTTTTATCACCATGGTTTTATTGATGGTATAGCTCTTTGTCCTCAGACATCTCTCTTTCTTTAATTAAAAATTCAGTACTTGGTTTGCTTTGCTTCGGGTGGTACAGCATCTTTTGGACCTATGGTTTTAAAGCAAATTTCACTGATGTCAATTGGATAAGAGCGGCGTTGTAGCTGTGACAGTCTAGGAAGTAGGTGAATGGCAAGCATTTTTTGTGGATGATATCTTTTATCTTGATTGGAATAGACTCAGATATGCTTTTGAGTATCACAGGACCCTTCTCTGGATCTCTGAGACAACAATAAATAGCAGATGGAGCAAAACTTTTTTGTTCCATCTGCTAAATTTTTTTTCCATCTGCTACTTAGTTCTGCTTTGTTTGCTCATCTCCGAGAGACCCAAAGAATGGTACTGTAATACCTGAAAGCTTGTTTGACTCTATCCCAACCAGTCCAATAAAAGGTATCGCCCACTAACGTTCTTGCCTCCCACTGATGTCAGTATGTTTTCAGTGGCTGGAATAAGGTGGCATGTTACGTGTTTTCATTTTGCCTGTGATGATGAACGTCAAGCACTGAAATACATGTTAAGCAGAGAGAGAGAAAGCTTTTGGAGAAGCAAGGTACATGTATTTTATGGCTGAGACAAGAAACATAATGAAAATTTCTGGGCCACAAGAAGATTTGAATTAAATTCATCCCTTTTTTTGATTTGGTCTGGATTGTTGCTTTAGATGTTTTGGAACAATCCAATAGCTTGGAAATTAGACAGATTTCTGTCTGGAGGGCAGAGTCTTTCCTGAGCTCCAGAGAGATCCTCACTCCTAGCAGTCTCCTGCTATCTTTCCTAAGCGAGGTGGAGCCATCTTCTCTATCCTCTTGCTGCTAGTCACCCGAGCTAGACCCCTGGCACTTCCCAGGTGGAAAGATGAGTCTCTACACCATGGAGCATGGCTGAATTTTCCCTGGTCTTTCCCACCCCAGCCCCAGATCCTTCAAAAGGGCAGACCTTCCTGTCACACTCTTGTCTATTCATTGTATGTTCACTGTTCGTCATATGTTCATCAGATTCCAGGTTTGAGAACTAGTATATCAAAAGTCAATTTCCTATAAGTGCAAGACACAAAAAATCGGTATTAGTTCCAGTCATTTTAGTAGTAGATAAAGTCAAGGTAGATAAACTCCGTTTTGAACATCTTTAGTGGTAGAACATTTACCTAGGGCATTCAGCCACTCTGGTGCAGATGTGTGACTGATTTGTTTAATGGGTCCTTTGTCAAGCATCTGCTCTAAGCTTCTTTTCCTTACGATTGTAAAACCCCAATAAAAATGTCTGCAGTACTTTCCTAAATTTTATAACCACATATTGCAAGGCTCTACTAAAAACAGTAAAAATGTCTCTCTATGGAAGTGTGCTAATTATTATGGGCAATATTAGGAAAGGAATTACCACCAGGCTCTTAAACCGAGCTCTTGATTGACAGTGGAATAAGTTCTGAATTGTTCTGAAGTCTAAAAGCATAATTAGAAAAAGCTCACTTTTGGAACTATTAGTGTTATTTTTAAACTTGCCAAATATAGATCAAAAGTGAAATGATAATACTTTTGAAGGTCTGTTATCATTTGTGCAGGATGGAAACTTATTTGGGAATTCTGGGGACATTTTTTTAAAAAAAAGCATCTAATTTGGATTTTAAAAATCAGAGTGCTGATGAAATCAAGCTTCAAAAAGCAGCAGTGTCATGCACAGTATTTAATGTCTGGTGAACCTCTCTGAAAATGTCAGCAAACAAGCCATTATACTTTGAATCAATAAAGTTATCAGGACCAAATTAATACATCCCCAAACAGAGTATTTCCTTGGTGGCTTAAGGGTAGATAACATTCCTATATATGACTTCTTGCTCCATTAAATCTTAAATTCTGCAACCATGGGTTAAACAGATTACAGTGTTATGTCTACTTCTTGAGAAATTATAACTTGATAGGGTGCCCGTAACCCTATCAAATTTACCCCAGAAGAGAAATATTATATTGACTTTAACATGGACTCATTTTCAAAAAAGGAGCAGACTACTTCATATATAAACTTAGCTAACAAATAATAAAATGTATTCCTGGAACTTACAAACCCAGCTTCGACACCTTACCCTCAATGGACAATGACCAAAGGAGAGCTTTTGGGCACTCAACAGTAAAAATAAGCATGAAGCATTTTTGTAATGGAATAATACGTTGTGGTATAGATAGGGGAGAGATACCTGTGTAACTTTAAACAAGCTATATCAGATACAAAAATAAGTCTCACTAGTAGTACAGAGCTCCATGCAAGTTAATGTATTGTACTTCTTGCCAAAAGTTACCCACCCTAAGCTCCATGTTGCTACATTCATCTACATTGTACAGGTGCACCGATACATTAGTTGCCTATTGAAACGGCACTGTGAGAGTTAAGCTACGTCCACAAAATAAATCAATAAATCACCATCTCTTGTTTTAATATGAACTAGTTAATTTATTTTATTTCTTGCCCACCATGACTTTGATGGGATAAGGTATGGAAATAAACACAGTCCTGAGAGATGAGGAAAATATCGCTTCTGCGGTTCAACAAAAATAACTCTTCTGACAACTATTATGTCTCTCTTAGACGAATAACATCTTACATATATTTAGTTCCCTTTCTCTGTGAGAACGCTGCTTGCCCTGTTTTCTTCTGCATGGGTCCAACGCGAATAGCAATCCTATGTCACCTTGTATTTACTACTGATATCAAAATTTTGGGGCTCTCTTGTCTTGGTTAGTTTTCAACCGCTCTCATTCCTTTCTCTCAATTTTAAGTCTCTGGGATGTTACTCAATATCTTCAGGTATCAAACTCAACAATTCAAAGTTCTCCTTCATTAACTCACTTCAGTTTACCTGGTAAGTCTCTCTCCAGGACCCTTCTTACATTCCTGTTTCTCTCTCTTGTAGTCTCTTCATTTCTTGTGGGTTGCTTTGTTCTCTTTTCCAGCTAAATCTGGGTTACTTCCCCTTTAAATCTGTCCAAACATCTGCTGCCTCTCTCATAGCAGACACTTTCTCCTCTCTCCCTCATCACATGCTGCTCTTTGTTTATATTTTCATCCAGGTCTCTCTCTCCACCATCCGGATAGCCCCACCCATTTTCTCCTCCGACTGGTTGCTAAGGTTAAGTTTTCTGTTCTGCTTCACTCCCCTGAAGTTCAGTGACAGACTTGGTGCCCTATCACAGGCACCAATAAAAAGGAACTGTACATTATTGGCTATCAGGTTTTTTTGGCTGTTGCAGATGATAGAGCTAGGACTAGCATCCAAGATCAAGGATAATAAAAAGTCCTTTTTCAAATATAAAGGGAGGATGAAGAAGGCACCGGGAAATGTGGGGCCCCTGCAAGATATGCTGGGCAATCTGGTGGTTGCACCAGAAGAGAAGGCAGACATCTTTAACAAATTCTTTACCTCTGTTTTCTTGGGCAGGGACCGGGACTCCCCCACTGTGATTCAGGATGGACTCGAGGGAAACACCCCAAAACCTAAGGTTGGGGAGGACTGGGTTAGAGTGCTTCTGGAGGGGCCAAATGTGTTCAAGTCAGCAGGTCTGGATGCTCTCCACCCCAGGGTGTTGAGGGAGTTAGCAGGGGTTATTGCAGAGTCCTTGGCATGGCTTTATGAGTGCTTGTGGTGCTCAGGCCAAGGGCCAGATGATTGGAAGATAGACAAAGTGGTCCCTGAAAGGGAGGAGGGAGGACCCAGGCAGCTATAGGCCCATCAGTCTTACCTCAGTCCTAGGGAAACTCTTTGAGAAGATTATCAAGAAGCATATCTGTGATGGACTGGCATCAGGGATGATGCTCAGGGGCAATCAGCATGGTTTCATTAGGGGCAGGTCATGTTAGATTAACCTGTTTGCCTTTTATGATCAGGTCACAAAGCACTGGACACAGGTGTTGCAGTGGATGTAGTCTTTCTGGACTTCAGCAAGGCCTTTGACACTGTATCTCACACCATCCTCATTAAAAAAGGCAACTGTGGCATCGATACCTACGTGGTCAGATGGATTGCTGATTGGTTGAAGGGTCGTACTCAGAGGGTGGTGGTGGATAGGTCATATTGGACCGGGGGGAAGTGGGCAGCAGAGTCTCCCAGGGCTCAGTCCTTGGGCCCGCACTGTTCAATTTCTTGATCAGTGATTTGGACAATGAGGTGAAAAAGCAACCTGTTCAAATTTGCTGATGATACCAAAATCTGCGGTGAGGTGGGCACGCTAGTAGGGAGGGAAAGACTGCAGAAACACCTGGATAGGTTGCAAGGGTAGGCTGACAAAAACAGGATGTATTTCATTATGGACAAGTGCAGGGTGTTGCACTTGGGCAGTAGTAACTGGCAACACACTTATAAGATAGGAAACTCCCTTCTTGAGAGCACGGAGGCAGAAAGGGATTTTGGAGTCATCATTGACTCCAAGATGAACATGGGCCGACAATGCGAGGTCACAGTCGGCAGGGCTAACCAGACCCTATTGTGCATCCACAGGTGTACTCAAGTAGGGCCAAGGAGGTGATCTTCCCCCTCTATGTGACACTGGTCAGGCCACAGCTGCAATACTGTGTCCAGTTCTGGGCACCCCACTTCAAGAGGGATGTGGACAACATTGAGAGGGTCCAGAGGAGGGCCACCTGCATGATCCAGGGACAGCAGGGC
>JAGPOW010000261.1:149161786-149181656 GCA_030014935.1 Caiman crocodilus | reverse complement strand
CAGTGGCAGAAGCAGGTAGAGCCCCCTGGCTGAGTGTGGTCCCAGTGAGCCCCAAGACTACATATGGCTGGATGTCTGGCTCCATCATGTGGGGCTCACATACTCAAGCCCCATGCTGCAAGGGGGAGCCTTGTACAATGAAGCCAGTGGTGCAGATCATGTAGCTCAGCCAGGGTGGAAGGGAGAGGGGCAGAGGTGGTCCATCTCCATAGCACAGAGTTCCCTTCTGCTCCTCATGATGTGCATTTAGCAATGAGTGGGGCCTGTCTGCTGGCTCCATCTTGTGGGACTCTTTCCAGAGGCATGCAGCTTGAGTGGAGAACCTGGGAATTGCATGGGATCCCTGCATGATGGAGCCAGGTGAACTATGCACCCCTACTGACCTGGGCTTTACACTTTTCCCACCGAACCCTGGGTCCCTGCCAGCCCTGGCCCCAGGGTACTAGCACAGGCCCAGCACTCCTATCCAGCTGCCACTTTTCTCCTGCCTACCACTGTCACCACTCCCCCCAACCTGCCCACACAGTGCCCTCCCACTCCTATCCCCTATTGCCTTCACCACTGACACCTATTCCTCCACCCCCACCTGCTGCCACTGCCACTCTTCCCCTGCTGCTTCTCTATCTTCTAACCCTCCCACTGATCCCTTCTATCCTTCCCTTCTTCTACCCACCTTCCCATCCACTGCCATTGCCACTTTCCCCACCACAGCCTGCTACCACCACCACAGCTACCACTTCCTCCACCCACCACTATCAACCTTCCCCTGCTTGCCATTGATTCCCTACCTGTGGGGCTGAGGTCAGGGTCATCCTAAGGGCAAAGATGAGAGCACAGCTTGCACTGCCCACATAGGAATGCGTGGGACTTGGCCCTATGTGGTGACAGCAGGGCCAGCTGGGGACTAGGACGGATACAGTGAATTGGTAGGCACCTGCTGGTGGGCCAGATGAAACCTTCTGGAAGGTCAGGTCTGACCCATGGGTTGCATTTTGCCTGCCCCTGGTCTAGAGCATTTGTAGTGGCTCCACAGTGTCAGGCCATTTGTGATAGAGGTATTAGGTCTCTTGTGGCTCCCAGCTGCACAGTAAAGAGTCAACAACTTACACCAGTGGTTCTCATCTTTTTTAGGCTAAAGGAACTCTTTGGAAAATGGTGGCTTTTAGCTTTCATATATTTTTTTCACTATTGGAAAAATACCAGTTACTTGCATACCACATACACTTTTCCCCCAAAAATCAGCCCTCCAAGATCAGTGTGTGTGCCTTAACCAGTGAAGCTGATTTTCTTCACCACAGTAGAAACCCAAAGACACCATGCTTCAGAATGGCTTCCGTCTTCTCTATCCCTGCCAGGAAGCAGGAGGGGTGCAATACAGCATTAAGCCTTTCACACCTGCTCTCAGATTGGAAGCAGCCTTTGGTGACTCTATGCCATGACTCCATAAACATATTTTTTTTTCCACATTCCGTCTTCTGAAAACAAGGTGCACACTTTACTTGAGGGCATATTGTAA
Source organism: Caiman crocodilus (assembly GCA_030014935.1). NCBI lineage: Eukaryota > Metazoa > Chordata > Crocodylia > Alligatoridae > Caiman > Caiman crocodilus. The sequence continues at coordinate 149,180,140 of JAGPOW010000261.1, read as the reverse complement.
GTTGGAAAATGGGGTAACAGGGTTCTTCTATTGCGAATAACTCAGAAAAGCCTCAACGATTCAGAATGTTTTTGATCCAGTAGATTCCTACTTGAAATATCTGGATTTATCTTTGGAATCACATCAGGTGGTTGTACCCCTAAAAGTGCTAATATTGCATGCCACCCCATGATATCTTTAAAAGGATCTCACAATATCCTAGGATGCCAGGGCACGTTGACTGAAAAGCATTAATGCAGATCCTAAGAACTTCTGCTACAGCCAGCAACACCTGAAGTCCTAGGCCTTAGTGCAATATGCACAACTTAATGGTCCCAGAGTTGCTGACTCAGACATAACACCCCAATTCTATTATAGGAGGGAACTTTTCCAGCTGCAATCTGAGTGTCCCAGTGCAGTGATTATCACATACTGCACTTATCCTAGGAAGGTCAGTGTGATCTTCTTGAATATGCTTAGTGAGGACATAGGGATGGCTGGCAGCTATGTTGGGCATATCATTCAGCAGGGGAAACGTGACACTAGCAACAGTTTCTATAAGTAGGGGATCTGCTTACCTTGCAGAGATACAAAGCAATTTCAATGGCTTGGTTATGAAGAGACAATTTTTACAATATGGGCACATACTGTGTAATTATTTTATAGCAAATTCTATAGAAATTAAATGTTATAACTTAACATATTATTATAAATATAAAATTAAATGTAAATCTAAATTTAAATATATTAAAAATACAAATGTGTTTACAATATCAATCATAACTTCTATAATAATTTATGATTATATGTAGGGTTCTCTAAAATGTTTAGAAATACTAATTAATTCTAACCTTGATAGGAACATTTCCACTTCACTGACTGGTACCTTCACTTCATCTCTGTCACAAGCCAACGGTAACTCTTAGTCATGTGACCTATGGCTGCAGTGATCATTGCATTGTCTTTGTATTGCAGTAAACACTGGAACATTCTAAAACAGTGTATTCTATGACTAATATGCTGGGGGGAGGGGAGTGGGTCTGAGTCAATTTTGTGGGAAATCATAGCCAATGCAATATCTCCTGGTTATTGCATACTGTGGCAGTGCACTCGCAGTGCGTGCCACTTCAAGGGCTGAGTCAGGCAGCCAGCGCATACATGATTGCAGCGGCTACTTTAAAACACAGGCCAGCAATATAAACACAGCAGTTTGCTGCTGGCAGCCAGGCAGAAACATTGCTTGGCTGAACTGCTGTATGAAATATCTGGTGATTACCAGCAAGGGGCTTTAGGTCCTGGGCGTGATCTAAAACTGCAGCCTGCTGGGACAGGGAGGCATGCTGGGACTGCTGGTGGTATGGCAGCTCCACTTAAATACCAGGACTGTTCACCTCCCTTGTGAGAGGTGTGTCAGGGCACCTTAATAACCCCTAGCCCCAACAACACTGTGGGTACAAGAGGGCCAGGCATGGCTTTGGCCACCTGAACCCCCACAAGGGAATGAGACCCCAGAGACCCCAGGGAGGGGATAGATGTGTAGCCCCAGAGAGGAGGTGGTAGTGAGACGTCTGATGAAGGGCAGCCCAAGGGGGTGTGCTGAGTAGGGCTGGGCAGTAGAGGGTCCAAACCCCTGAGGAGGCTGGCCATTAACCAGGTGAGGATCATGGGAGAGGCCCAACAGGCTGCATGTTGCCACCCAAGGCATGCTCTGGATAAAGCCCCAAGGCCTACAGGAGCCACTCCAAAAGGGAGCGAGGCAGAACAAGTTGTCGATGCAAGAGAGATGCTGTGAGAGGGGGTGGAGTGCGAGAGGCCCTAGTGAGAGGAGGGCGATGTGAATGTGTGTGTGAAAGAGGCTTGATGAAGGACTACTTTGGCCCGGCTTTAGGGAGGGAGCATAGTGTCATCCTGGATGCCATCTGTGAGGGATGGGTCAATGTGTAGGGGAGGTTTGGTGAGGTGGATCGTTCCCTCTGGCTTCAGGACATATAATGGGTAGTCTTCCAAATTTTTCGCCAATTATGGAAAGCAATTAGAAAAAGGAATTGTGGAGCAGCAAAGTCATGGCAGACTGGGCAGACTGCCCCAGAGAGACATGACCGACTCAGGACTCGGCCATGAGCTTGCCCCTTGTCAAGCAGACAATGCTGTTTTTTTGTGGTTTCTGCAAAAAACATTAAACCATGAATTATGTAGACTTCTATCCATAAGCACTGTGGGATTTGTGGATCACAAAATTCAGTTCCACTGGAAGCCTCTGGGAAGAGGAAGGCAGATTCCTGCTAGGAAGTGACCACGGCAAAAAGTGTATTTGTTCACTTTGTCTCGCTTATAGAGATCCATGAAACAGGATATACAGAAACATGATACCTCCTGCAGTTTCCCTTTCATGGACTCAGCATACTAGAAGTTCTCAAGGACCGTACATCACTGTTTTATGGAGAAATCCCCACAGAAAAAAAAGAATATAAAAAGTTGGGGGGGGGTATGTACTGTATGTGATTTTCAGTGTTTACTTTGTGCAGTTTCTTATTATTACTTATATTTGTTACTATAGTGAAAGGAGTTGATACATTTTAGACACTTTCTTATTTCATTATTAGCCACTGAGGCAACTTTAATGACAAGCACCTGACAACAGATGCTGCTAGACCATGCTAGTCTATATAGTGAACCCAAAGGGATCATATACTTTACAAAATCATTACACAGGAATCCAGAGACCCTAACAACTAGATGCGCATGGAAACTAGGAAACTAGATAGGTTCTTGCCTGTGTTTCAAAGGAAGTTTGTCAAAACCAGTTTGTTTCTGTTCTGTGTTTTTGCAGATCTGTCCCCTGATCTAGCAGTGGCGCAACATAATGTACAACTCTTTCTCTGAGCAAGGATACTGAAGACAGGAGGAAGATAAATTTATGTATAGTTACCAGGCAGCTACTAGACAAATATTAACACTGTATTTGCTATTTATCTTTTAGGAGTGTTTTAGGTAGAGAGTTAAGGCCTTTAATAGAAGACAAACTACAACGAAAAACATACCACAAACCAACCATCCCAAATGGTTTAATGTATTTTAATTATCTTGAAACAAATGTTGAAGTTAAAAGTATCTTTTTTGGGATGGTGGGAGATGAAGAAAGAACAGGTCACTGTTGGAGACAGACACATCAGAATAAGGCAACTAACTTTGAGACTGCTGCAAGAGTGGGCTGGGGTGACACGTTTAGTGAAAGTCTTTTTTGGAACCAATTGGCAAAAGCATTCAGTGGGAGCATCTACATGAAATGTGTTACCGTATAGTACATTAATCTACTGCACAATAAGGTGTCACCATATAACTATACGCAGCAGCTACTGCACAGAAAATTAGGCTAATACACAATTGTCCACTATCTGTAAATACAGGTAGTAGACTAAGTGAGCATTAGATACTGTACGGCACTACTTGTAGACTTTGATAGGTATCCAGATTTGCTCTCTGTCCACCATGCCAGCAGGAGGCCACAGGGGCTAGAGGAGTTTTCTGTCCCCAGTCCTGGCACTGTTCAGCTTCTAGCTCCCCCCCAAGAGATGATCAGTGGCAGGAAGGGGTTGCTCTCTCTACCTCTGACCCCCATCCTGGCATTGCATTGTTCCCAGCTCCCCACAGGAACTGGGAGCTGAGCAGTGCTGGGACTGGGGAGCTCTCTGCTTCCCCACTCAGCCAGAGGCTTGATAGCAGTTGCCCCACTCCTGGGGCAGCTGCTGGTGAGCCCCTGGCTGTGTGGGAAATACCCATCCCACAGGGGGCTGGCCAGGAGCTGTCCCCCATGTGCATGTGGGGCTGACTGGAAACCATGTATCCCAGTGTGCACAGGGCTGAAAGAGCTCTGCCAGCTGCAGCAGTAGCTGTCTCATGGCCCTGTGCACATCAGGACCCCTCCATATGTGCATGGGGCCAGGAGATAGCTGCCACTGCAGCTGGCAGAACTCTTCTGGCCCCTACACACTGGGACTAGCCCCAGTGCCCCATGCCAGCCCCCAGAGGAAGCCTGGAGCATCCCTTAACTTAGGGCAGGGGGAAGGGCACAGAGCAAGCCAGAAGCAGCCATGTATCAGGCTGCTCCTTTTGGGAAAAGATTTGCTCCAAACAGTTTGCACATATACACATGCTCCCAGGGAAAGCTTACAGTGTAGTATTTTCAGTTCGGTAAGCCTATATCACATTAATAGCACATGTAAATGTACCCACTGAGGCTCTCAGTCAGGGATCTAAAGAAAGTGGTAAGATTTTCATACCATAAGCTGGATGCAGAACATGTGAAAGTTTGGGCACGTCATTTAGGTGTCCAAGGGGAATATGCGGTTTTAAAAATCTGGTCTTTTGTATTTGGAAATGAGTGAATGAGTGCTGGGGAGGAAAAAAGGGTTCTCTAATTCTTGTTTAGGTACAAGTAACAAATTGGCTTCAGTAGCATTCCCAGTCCTTATTTGCTTTTTGTGAACACTGCTGAGAATAATGTTTGAGGAAAGAGAAAGTGTTCCAAGTACCTGTGCAAATATGCCTTCTTACTGGTAATGTTTGCAGGGCAATCATGGGATTTTCAAATAACCAAAGTATTAACTCCTTCACTTAAAAAAGAAAAAAATTGAAGGGCGACCCAGCAACTTGTTACAGAATATTTTTTTTTTCTTTAATCTACAATTCTGTTTAGTACATTAAGTCCTTGATTCTGTACATACAGATTTCAGCAAAACTATACATATCAATAAACTTATACATGCATGCTTAAGTCTGTAGAAATGTTAGTCCACTATGAAGAACATTGGATTGGACATGACCTAGAGCAATGCTTTTCAACCAGGGTCCCACAAGGCCCTGGTTTATTCTTTTAAGGGTACTGAGGGGTGCAACACTAAATTAGCACTGATACATGTCCAAACAGGTGCACGTTTCCCAAAATAAGCCCAGAGATTGCAAAGAGAAATCCATAGTACCAGAACCATTCTGACCTATTATGGGCTTTCTGAGTTTTTTGCAACAAATGAATTGCTCTGTTACATTACCATAGTCAAGAAATGAATGAAAGAGAGAGAGCTTTCTCTAATATAAATCTCAAATATAAGGAAGGGTCCCTTGAATCTAAAAAGTTTGAGAACCACTGACAGAGAGCAAGTCACTTCATCAACACTGTAACTCAACTTCCTTACAGGAAAGAAGGGATTTGTTTTATGTACTTCCCTCCTGTGAGTCTTGGGTGATAAGATTTAAAGATTGTGGAAAAGGTCATATAAGCACATACATATATTTTTGTAGGACTAGGGAATTTACAGACTTTCATCTTTAAAAAAGTTGTTTTGAAAATATAAAAGAAAATAATCTGTCAAGAGATGAACACACCCATGTTTTAAATCATATGGCATTGTGTTCTATTTCTGTATAACTGCATATTTTAAATGGTAATTTGTTTACTCAGATGTTTGTCTTGTAGTTGACAATGGTGTATTTTTTAATGATTTTAGGAGTGACTAGTTGGGAATGTGTTTTTGATTTTTATGTCTTTTATTGCAGCATGGTGACATTCAGAAATGTGAAGTTTGTCCTTTAATACAGTCAATTGTTGGCATTATGATACTAAACTTTTGATTAAATGTGTTTTTATTGAGATAACTACACCCAGAGGCTTAGGTAATAGAGGCTTAGGTAAATATAAATACATATTGTGAAAAAGCAATTGGATTTTAAGTAAACATTAGTATTTATGAGCTAGTTATATTGCAAAGATGCATGGAATGAAAACATCATATTATAGTCCAGAGTTCAAACTTTTTATGCAATTTACAGAAGTATAATTGTACATAACACCCACAGAGATTTACATGAGATGAGATGAGATGTACAGTTTTATATGAGCCCAATGAAAACTGGAAAGGACCACAAGAGCAGCAATGTCCAATTTCCAAATTCTATTCAAAGGGGTTGTGTATGGAAACCATACAAAACCTAAGACCTTGTATCCTTATATAGAAGGCAAATGTTTCTCAGTCATGGATCATTGCATAAAGGTGGATTAAAGCAAATTAGCAAAATGTTAGCTATCATTCTTTTTGCTACAAGTAGTCAAGTAAAGTAACTTGATTTATGCTTTAAAACAAGCAAACAAAAACCATTAGAGTACTAGAAAACTGTATCTACTTACAAGAATCTCATAGATCTAATACTTAAGGAGAATTGGGTATCCAAACCCTTATGAAAATCTCAGCTTCCATAATCAGCACTATGTTGTCAACATATGTTACTTTAAATTCACATTGCCAAATCAAGAGCCAGACCTTATAAAGGGAGATAAGGCAGAATGCCTTGTTTATTGACTACATGAATTAGACATAGACGTTAAGACACACCACCCATATAGGCACACACAAACGCACACAGGCAGACACAAAAACAAAGCAACCATTCCAGTCAGACATTATAGTTACCAGTAGCAGTTGTTCAATAATGGCACTGGGTGTCCAACCCCTGGCCTCATTGAGAGAGAGAAAGATTCTGTAGAGAGCAGCTTTGCAGCTGGGTGAAACAGACACATCTGTGCTTTGATGAAACAGCAGTTGAGAGAGAGGCTCACCCACCCTGGCATTTTTAAGTCTTCTTTCATAGGGATTGGCATCCTTTGTTTCAGCCCTTTGGGTTTTTTTTCATGCCCAGCTTCTGTTTTTGTGGTTGTTCTTCTCTCATCTTCAGCTTATCTCAACCCGAGTTCAGTTTGGTTGTCATGGTTGGTATCTCAGCCTTGGAATGTTCTTGCTGCCCATCTGGCAAGATGTGTGCATTCTTCTTCCTCCTTATCTCTTTTGTGCTTGGCCTCAAAGGGATTCTTCAGCCATTCATTAATTAGTTTACTGACTGGTAACTTACATTTGACGCCTTGTTGCTTACATAAAAAGTTACATCTTTTTCTCCTATCTCTATGCCATTCTCTCACCATTCACCCTTTTACACACACTTATACATAAAGGCTACGTGGAGTTCATTCACTTATAGTTTCATAGTTCATAGTTGGTAGGGTCGGAAGGGACCTGAGGAGATCATTTAGACCGCCCCCCTGCCATGGCAGGAAAGAGTACTGGGGTCAAATGATCCCGGTCAGATGTTCATCCAGCCTCCTTTTAAAGACCCCTACAGTAGGAGCCAGCACCAGTTCTTTTCAAAGTTGGTTCCAGGTCCTAGCTCCCTGACAGTGAAATAGCACTTCCTAATGTCTATCCAGTCCCTCCAAAAGTTTCCTGACTAGATCCTCACTGATCCTAGGCCTGGGTGCACCTCCCGTGAGGCCTGAGGGGGTCTCGGTGGATAGGCTGATCTGGTCCCTGCTCAGGAAAATGGAGGCAAAGAAATTGTTAAATAGGTTAGCTTTGTCATCTGGTGTGACGACCAGATTTCCTAACATATCTTACAGAGGCCCCACATTACCCAGTACCTTCTTTTTGCACCCTATGTATTTAAAAAAGGACTTCTTGTTGTCTTTGATCTGGGTAGCTAGTCCCAGTTCTGTCTCCGCCTTGGCCTTCCTGACTGCCCCCTGTAGCCCTGAGCAACCGAGGTATATTCCTCCCTGGTGATGGCCCCTCCCTTCTGTTGGGTGTATGCCTCCCTTTTAGCTAGGAGATGTTCCCGTATGCTTTTGGTGAGCCATGGGGTCTTTTGCACCCTCTTGTCCCCTTTGATCCTTGTTGAGATTACCTCCCTTTGGACTTGTAAGATTGTATCCTTAAGGAATGACCGCTGTACTTGGACACTCAACTCCCCTCCCCTCCGGGACCTCAATACCTACCTAACTATTCTCTTTACCTCATTGAAGTCTTCCCTTTTGAAACCCAGGGCTGCTGCCTTGCTGCAGGCTTTTGCCACCTTGTGCTGGATGGTGAATTCCTGCAGGCAATAAACTCCATCACCCAGGTGGTCAAGCACCCGCTGCCCCCTCACAAGGTCATCGCCTGTGGCCAGCACTGCATCCAACAAGGCATCTTCCCTGGTGGGGCTAACATCTCCTGGGTTAGATGGAGGTCCTGTATTTTGGCTAGGAACCTACGTGAGCAGTGAGACTTGGCTAACTACTCTTTCCAGCAGATGTCTGGAAAGTTCAGGTCACCCATGATGACCACATCTTTTGATCTAACTACCTCTGTGAGCTGACCTAAGAATTCCCGGTCTAGCTCTTCCCCTTGGTTGGGTGGTCTATAGTAGACCCCCCACCGTTAAGTCCCTTTCCCCTTGACTTCCTTGTACTCTAACCCAGAGCACTTCAGTGTGCCCCTCATCTGACCTTGTGCTACTTGATGAGGATGTGTAATCCTCCTTGATGTAGAGCGCCACAATCCCACCTTTCGTCCCTGTCCTGTCCCTCCTGTACAGCCTATAGCCCTTAATATGCACCACCCAGTCATGTGTTCGGTCCCACCATGTTTCTGTGAGCCCCACTATGTCTGGCTTGGTGTCATCTAGCAGGATGGTGTTGTCATCTAACAGGTGTTATCTATGTCTGGATTGATGTCATCTTTTGTATGTCAAGCAGAAGGATACAAAAAGGAGTTTTAAAGTTGCTAACAGGACAAGACTAACATGGTTACATTTCACTATTATTACACTCTATGGTAACATCAGCTACATTAGTTCAGTTCCTGCTACATGTCCCCCCCTTTGACCCTTCAAACACTAGTGATGAATGGGTCATAAATTACATTCGTCTGTAAAAGAATATTTTGTTTTCAGTTGCAGTTTTCAACATTTTGGGTACAGTGATTTTATTCAGCAACACATATAACACAGGTTAAGAAATAAACTTTCCATCACAATAAACAATATTATTATAGGATGCAGCATGGTATTAAGAATAGCTGTCCCTGAAGGAGCCCATCCTGTGAAGATGTTATACCAACGATATGCTAACATTTGTTTAGCTTGTTCTGAAACCTTCAGGATTTCTTTACCTAGATACAATATAGAAATACTGTGCACTTGTGCATTATTGCGAGTGGGAGTGGTTAATTGGGTTATTTCCACATTCTGCATCAGAAGGTTGAGCAGGGTTTTCCATCTGACTCCTATAGAAACATTAATATTTGGTAGGTAGTTATTTTTTATACCTATATTCTGAATTATTTGTTTTGTGAAATAGTAAGTGAAAAGTGGAGCTTGAATAACACTGACATCACACATACATTGCTGCATGGGAGGAAATAAAACATTTTTCCCTTATCAAATAATTTGTTTGAGTACTACCACACGCATACAAATTTATTCCATTAAAATACAATTTGGTTCACCCCAATAACATGTGGATAGTTGGTTGCTTTTGAGTAAGCAGGGTTTTTCCAAGAGTGACAACATGGGATATATCCATTGATTATCAGTCCATTTACTACACATTCGATAATCAACAAGTTTGTCTTGGTCTTTCAAATATTTGCCAATTAAACAAGGGGTTCAAGTGTGTTTTTCTTGTACAAATGAGAGGGTTATGAATAACTATAATATATCTGGGAGTGTGTGTGTGTGTGGTAATACTTAAGAGATGAGTTAGAGAGGTTACACACACTTTTGAAATTAAAGGTTTACTTAACAAGGGGAAAAAAAACCAAAACTAAGTCAAAATATCATGACACATGAATATATTAAAAATAGAAAAACACAACAACCAATACAAATGAACACTTGTTCTCCTTTATCAGTGTTTAAACACCACTGGCCTTTTAGTCCATTGCTGTTACTAGCATCCTGAGGCTTTTATTTAAATTCACTACATTACATTTCATACATAACTAAGTAACTTTAACTGAAATACATGTACCTATTTGATTCTTTTTCTTCCCCAATTGTGTTTTATATACCACTGTACTAAGACAGTTAATGATACGCACCAGCCTAATTCACTTGGAATCTAAAGTATATTTCTTTTCTGTCCCAGTTATAAATACATAACTGATCATTAATTTCCCATGAAATGGGTTGCCAATATTTTCTTTTTAATTGTGCAACCATTTATGCATGTTGTAATTAGTGGTATCTCGCACATCATTAAGCTGAGCCATGTTCGTGACCAACTTCCTGGGCCATCCATTTTGTATTTTGCTTTAATCAATAAAGAGTTTTCTTATTTATTTATATAAATATGCTAGGTTTATCAACTTTTAAAACAGTTTTCACATGCATTCTGTTATGTTGGTGTTATAAATAATATCAAAATACAAATGAGATTTTCTTTATAGTCTTAAAAATATTTTATCAGGTTATTTACTAAACACACACATATTACTTTTTTAAATAAATGCCATTTTGCTAAACATGTAAACTTTACAAGCTAAAACATTTATATGAATTGCTGTTCTTTGTATTAAACATTAGAACAACTTTCCAGTCCAACTGGAAGGAAGTGTTCTGGTCTGGGATCCACAGACAGATTTAATTTATAGAGAGAATATTACCAATAATGTTTATCACATCTTTATGATATTAATATACATTTAAACTTTTGCAAACTTAAAATAAATTAATTCATTAAATAAACAAAAGCAACACAACAGGACAAACAACACAAAGCAGACAAAACAATTTTGCTGTGATGATAAAACCATGGCTTAGGTGAAGAAAATGCTGTTGATGGCCTCATAGTCCTTCAGTTACCTTTGCTACTAGATTAAATTTTACACTATAGCTTCTGTAAAACAGACAGACAAAAAAACCCCTAAAACCACAAACAAACCTGCCAAGGAAAACTTCTTGCAGCAAAATATTATTCATATTTATACATTTACAATGCTGACATGCAGCAACAATGCACACAATATTATAGTTTGTGGGGTGTTTTTCTTGTGTACATGCATATATATTAAATGACAAGGATTATTTACATTTATTTTACTATTTTTAACCGTTTATTGTACTATTTTGGAAACTGGAATTGGGACCTTTACAAAATATAATACTATTGTTTCCATGGCTATCAATTGTAAATTATACCAGCACCTTTGTGCCAAGGAAATAACCACAATATTATATAGCCAAATTCACTACTAAAAATCATTTTAGTGCTTCTGCTATAACTGCTGAAACATCAGAGTATTTTGCCATACCAGAAACTACAACAGCTGTTATTGCATTTAAAGCTCTGAAGTTTATTGTCAGTTTTCAGGTTTTCTTGTTTGACCTTAAAACAGATCGAAATGGAGGAACTATACACGTTAAACATTTATAGTATCATATATATGCCCTTATTATATAATTTTCTTTGGTCCTTGAGGTTAATAAATGTGTAACTCTTATAATAGCTCACACTATTTGAATCTTAATCTTTTTATCAGAATGTTTACAACCTCTTTCTTAATCTACTTAGTAGAATAATCCAAAATCCAACCACTGAATAAATAATTACGTCATTATTTAGATATGCATCTTTACAACAGTGGGGGAAACCCATTTATTTCTGGCAGAGCAGCCAGATTCAATTTCTTCAATTTGTCCTTTCACATTAACAGTATCATTAATATCATAATATCGTAATCATACCATATCTGATATGATACGAATCATATCATATCAGATATTAACATTAATATGTTAAAAGGACTCATATAAATGCCCAAGTAATATGTCAGGTAAAAAATAATGTCATTATATATATGATTTGTGAAGCTCATTTTACAACTTACTATTAAGTTCAATATAAGTAGTTAAGACAGACAGATCTGTATTGCAGTTTTACCAAAATGAATACTTTTCTAAAAGGTAAGAAGCTGAAGTGTATACTATTTACCACAAGCAAAAGACAAAGTAAGTAAATACAGGTTCAAACTTTTCAGGAGTCAACAGAATAGCTCTGAGCAGGGATCATGAAATGGAGCCAAACAAAATTTAACAGAAGAAAACCAACGAGGATGAAAGTGCAAAGAAACTGGAGTTTATGAATTAAAGTAGCATTCTGAGGTACAAGCCAAAGAAGTGAAACAGGATCAAAATAGAGAATGATGAGAAATGTGCATGGAGAGATGGTTAAGACTTTGGAGGAGGTGAAATTGTAGATGGCTTTCAAAACAAACAAAAAAGGAATAATAAAGATGAATAAAGTGCGATACAGGAGGTCAGGCATGAGATAAAGCAATGGAGAAGGAAATAGGAAGGCTTGATATCAACTCAAAACCTCTCACGGTAATCTATAATGGAGAAGAGTTTATCATTATTATACACAGCGAACAGATTATTGCTTCTTTAATCTAGTAAAAGGTTTTATGGCTCCGACTGTAGAGTGGGAATCAAGAGATCAGTTTTGTCACACATGGTGATCGCACTGGGTCACAAGTCTTAATGTCTATGTGCTGCATCTGTGAAATGGGGAAGCTACTACTTCTTAGAGGCACTACAAACTGTGCAGATGCTAAAGTGATGAAAAAGTCTCCAATCGAAAACAAAGTAAACCAAAGTACATTTTAATCTTACTGAGCAAATACATGTCTTATCTGAGTGAAAGTAGGATATGCCAGTGAAACAGATCATTTAAAGAGCTTGAAGAGGTTACCATATGTGCAGTGAAATCTTTCTTCATCAGACAGAGACATTATTTTCTTTGATCTAGGGAAGATAGTGTTTTAGAAGAAATAGAACTGTGCTAAACAGCATAGAGCAAGGAAGACAGATGATGGCCAGTTAGTAAATTAGACCAAATCTACAAAAGTACAGCAATCATTTAAAGTTGGTAAAGTTCAAATAGCAGAGTAATTTTTCTGACACTCTGTCACACTTGTCCCAGTTCTTTGACACATGGCATCACTTACTAGGGTAAAGTGAGGTAAAGATGATCTCTATATTCCCCAGATCCCTCTCTTCCTCTGAATCAACTTGCTTCTTTGGATTTATACACCTTTCCTGAGAGGCTGCTCTAAATTATGTCTTCTAGCAGTTTCAAGGGACCAATACAGCAGTAATGGATCACTGTGTTTGTAAAAGGAAGCCCTGAGTGGATAGGAGCAACAGCTAGTGAGTTGATGCATGGTCCTTTGATATTAACTCATGATTTCCAGATAGGATAAACATGCTCAGTGCTGGTTGCAGCTATATCAAGAACATAATCTGCAGATCAGTGGCTGTGTCTACACAAGACGCTTTACTGTGTAGTAGACTAATTTACTGTGGAGTTAAGCATCACTGTCTACATGTGCAGATGTTTACTGTAGAGTAAATTAGTCTATTGTGTGGTTAGTTTACTACCTGAAAGTGCAGGTAGTAAATTAACTGCACAGTAATTACTGTTCAGTAGTGCACATGTAGATGCTAGCTGGGAGCATATTTGCTCCAGTTCAGCCCTACCACCACAGGACCACGCTCAGTCTCTTTGCCTGCTCCAGCCTGGCCTTTCAAACTGTGCTGTGACCCTGGGACCTGTGCCACCTGCTGCCGACAGTGACCCCCAGGCCTAGCCCGACCACCTGCCTGTCTTCCAAGACTCATGCCTCTGGGCTACAGGCACCTCCACAGGCCCAGCAGCCCCCAGACTCACAGCCACATCCCCTAAAGGCTATTGAGGGAATGGGATGTTCAACAGCCATGTGTCCCATTACATTCCCCACCTCTGGCCTCATTCAGCAGCTCTGGAAGCCTGGACCAGTGGCTGCCACACCAGGCCACTGGGGATGCCTACCATGCCCATCAAGTAAGCCTCACACTGGAAGGAGGGTCTTCTCATCCCCTCCCTGCCTCTGCCCCCACCCTCCCTGTCCTGCTTGGCTAATCTCCCCCTGGCTCCAAGAGTTCCTCCCACAGGACACAGGGAGGTTGGAGGCAGTAGAAAAAAATATTGAGCAGCTAGTGCCCTCTTAGCTAGGCAGTCGTGGGCCTCTTGCATCAATGCCAGTGGCTATGTTCTCCTTGGCCATGGGCTTCAGGGACACAAAGTATAGGCAGAGTTGCCCCTCCAGGTGGTGGCAAACATTAAGGGGAAGTACAGGATGCCTGAGGCACAGTCAAATCTCAGGGCCCCAGTCTAGGTTGTCAGGTGCATCTGGAGCACCATAGTGATCAGCAGCAGCAGGGTTTAGTGGGTCAGGTGCACCCCTTGGTCCATGCAAACAGTTTATCATGGTGCACCTGGGGCTCTCTCACCAGAGGCATGCTCAGGGTGCTGGCCATGGATGAGGTCTGGACCATCTCTCTGGAGAGGCCACTTGGTGGGTGCACCAGCAGTTCTGCATCCCACTCAGCCAGGGCCCCTAAGCCCCATGTACCTGGGCACCATGGGCCTGGCAGCACAGGAAGAGACTGCCTGTCCTGCAGAAGGAGAAGTGGGGGAGTGGATTTGGAGCAGTTACAGCAGTTTCTGCCAGGAGCCAGGCCTGGGCTAGCCTTGAAGGGAGCAGGAAAGGCAAACTGCCTGTAGAGAGCACCCAGTGCACCATCTGCCACCGCAGAGTGAGTGGGGATGGAGAGCTAGGCTGACATCCGCCAGTGCCTGGGCTTGTCTGGCCAACTTACCATGGTCCCTGAGCACCAATGCATGCACAACCCCTGATTTGAGGCTGGGCAGTGCCCAACCTCTGGTATAGGGCATGTTATCTCAGAAATGTTGCATACTCTCATAAACAACCTTTCTCCTCAGTCTGCAGGTTTAATAGCTGCATGTGAGGAGAGAAGCACCAATTGCTGTTGGAGAGCCACCTTCAGGGTCACTTCCACCCTCAGTCAGGACCCTTCATATATGCTGACTCCAGCACTAGTCCCAGCACTAGACCCTGCTTCTGGACTGTGTCGTCACTGAGGCAGAGAAGCAGCTGGCAGACTTGTGGGCCTGATGCATTGAGGACATAATGCACAAGTGGGAGAAGGTTGCACCCAAGCTAGAAAGGAACTGGAAAGGGACCCGTGAGTACCAGACATTCTGAGAAGCCTTTCATGTTCCTGCCATGTTGGGCTTCCCATTGGGTGACACACAGGGCCAGGGACTCAACTGGACCAATCATAGACCATAGACCTCATCACCATCTGAAGGGATGTTGAGGTTCAGTGGCAGTTCAGCCATGTGACTGGAACCTGTGCAATATATACACAGCTATGATCAAGTGCATGCAGGAGCATGGGCACCAGAACTGTGGGCAGCAGTGCTGCAAAAAGTCCAAAGCCCTAATTTCACAGTGGGTTTACATGATGTACCACAACATGTGGTCTGGGGCTGTGCCCAAAAGCATGCTCTTCATGAAAAAGCAGGATAGTATCCTGGTCCCCACAGATCCTGGAGATGCTTGACATGCCTTACTCAGCATGGATGAGCTACTGGAGCCTGAGCCAGGGCCTGCAGATGAGAAGGACTCAGCAGGAGAGAGCCCCTTGGGGTTCCAGCACAACATCCTGATGTGCTCCCCACCCTCAGCCACACCCAGCAGTTTGGGTAGCCCAGACCATCACCTGACCCAGGTAGTCTGGCAGCAGGCCCCCTTAAGGACAAGGTAGGAATGGCCCCTGTGCATTACATCTCCAGCTCCTCACCAAAGAGGCCACTGCCCAGGCAGCCAGTCACCACACCTCAGTGCCCTAGGGTGCAGCAACCAGCCAGATTACAACTGGCTTCTCTGCAGCCAGGGCTAAAGTCAGAGCACTGGGACACCATCCCAGTTAGCCCTGCACAGGGAGAAGGCATCACCCAACTACCCAACTGCACCTGAACTCTACTCCTGGTTCTAGGGGCCCTGCACAGAGGTGTGGGGGCCTTCCCCTCCTAGCTGAGCTCCCACCTTGTCCACTGAAGTCTCCCCCCACAACAGGCAGGGAAGTGGGAGGCAAGTCAGGACTTCATTAAGCACCCTTTGGATTCCCAGATAGGCAGCCAAGGGCCCATCACATGCACAGAAAGCTTGTTGGTAATAACAGCAGTCTCCTCCTTAGACACAGAGGTCAGACACTTGTAGCATATGCAGAGATACCCCTCAAAGTGTTGGCTCATGTTGGGAGAAATGTGAGCTTGCCTGGGTGCTATTGAAGCTCAAGGCCCCCATTAGGTTCTCAGCTGCAGCTAGAGACCCATTACAGTCAGCCGGAACATCAGGGCATCATAGGTTGAGCACTTCTCAGAGTGCTCAAATAGCTCATTACAGTGCACCCAAGTGACTCTGACCAGGGGCACACTTGGGCCACAGTCCATGTGCAGTGGGGGACCTGGCCTAGGGAACCTCTCCAGAGAGGCCCACAAAGGGGAGAGGGGGCATGACCAGCTCTGGGTCCTTGCAGGGCATCCTTGGAGCATGGGACAAAAGTGCCTGGTCTGTAGGAATGAGAAGTGGGGGAGTTGCTCTGGAGGCATGGCCTAGCCTGGGTAGGATACAGGCAAGATGGGATGCATGTAGCAAGCAGCCTGTCTGCCCTTGCTGTGGAAGCAGGGAGGGAAAGCTCATTTGGAGGCGACCTGTGGAAGGGCAGACCTGGGCAACGTGCTGTGGTCCCTGGGCACCCTGAACTGAGAGCACGCAGTGCACAGCCCCATGGTACAGTGCATGTTATCTCTGAAATATTGCAAACTCACATAAAGACGCTTTGTGTCCTTGCTTTGCACAATCAGCTGCTGGATGAGGGGAAAAACCACCTGCCACCAGCAGAGATATGGCCCAAAGGATGTCACTACTATCTACAGGGGCACTTTACGTATGTCGGCTCTGTCGGTGATGGAGAAAGGACTGGACAGCTGTCTTGGAGCAGCTGGTGACTACCTCACAGGATTGGCTAGAGGACTCTTGGGACTTGCACCACAAGGACTGAAAAATGGCCCAGGTTCAGCCCACCCTCCAGCAGAGGCAGTTCACCCTCAAGAAGAGCCACCTCACCCTTCAGCAGAGGTAGGGTGACCTAAAGGACAATCACCTCACTGTCCTGGTGAATGTAGATGAAAAGCAGCATTCTGGGTATGCTGGGTGGTGGAGGCCATTAAGGAGAACTACATCCTTGCACATCCTGGACATGGTACTGGCCCCAGTGGTCACTTTTGTGTTGCCTGGTAGCAAGCCCCCAGCCCTGGTCCCGGGTCCAGTTGGCCCCTGGAAGGTACCCAGAGACCTGCATCTATGCCACAGTAGGCATGGAAGGAAGTGCAACACTGCTTACAGGGGCTAGGAACTCCTGCTTCTGCTCATGATCCTAGCCCCTTGACTGATTTGTGCCCCACATGGGCCAACACCTGCCACTCGCTTCACCTCCATGCGACCCCTGAAGCAGAACTGGCTGCAGCAAAGCCAGCTCCCCATATTAGCCCTGAGTGTGCTGGACAGCACCTGCCCTCATCCCTGGGCCAGCCCTGTACCCACCAAGCTTTCCACAGCATCCAGAGGCGGTGGTAGCAGAGGCCAGGGTGCTGGGTGCCTGCCTCTGGGATCCACATCATAGGTGCCTACTCCTTATTCCCCCACCCCCTTACACATACACACATACAAACAAAGGTTGTCAATTCTAGTACTCAGTGCAATCTGCACCTGACATAGGTGCATGGACATAGGTGCATGTGTAGACGCGCATTTGGGAGTAGTTGACTATGCATGAATTTACTGCAGTAATTCAAGTGCACTAATTGCACATGCAGAGGTGCCCAGTGTGTCCAAACAACCAGTATGCCCTGCATATCCCTGCTTATAGGTGCACTCAAAACCCCAATACTTTGTTGACCAAGTTGTTCCGAGGCATATTGAGACTGAAGGCTCAAGAGGCTTCCCCAGCAAACTTTCAGATTTGGAAAGCACTTAAAGGAATGGATGGGTGGGGCATATTTGCTTTTTTGGGACATGTTGGTCCCATTGTGATGTAGACATGTCATGAGGTGTTCAAATCTCATTGATAGTTCATAAGTGTGGCAGGAAACCTTTGTTGCCTGCAACTTTAAGGTTTGAGAACAGGAAGCAGGGCAGCCTGCAGATGTGGGCTAGCTCTAATGAGGCAGTAATATGACTGCAGGAGAGCCCTGGAATAGGAGGAGAGGGCTGAGCTGCCTCCATTTTATATCCATAGTTTCATAGTTGATAGTGTCAGAAGGGACCTGAGGAGATCATCTAGTCCGACCGCCGCTTGCTATGGCAGGAAAGAGAAATGGGGTCAAATGACCCCAGGCAGATGTTCATCCAGCCTTTTTTTTAAGGCTCCAGGGTAGGAGCCAGAACCACTTCTTTTGGAAGTTGGTTCCAGGTCCTAGCCACCCTGATAGTGAAATAGTGCCTCCTAATGTCTAGCCTGGAAATACCCGCTGATAGCTTGTGTTCATTGTTTCTTGTAACTTTGGGGAGTGCTCGGGGGAACAGGGACTCTCCCAATGCCTGCTGGTCCCCCTTGACTAGTTTGTAGACTGCCACTAGATCCCCTCTCAGCCTTCTCTTTTGG